>CM062806.1:887637364-888278739 GCA_031772625.1 Pinus tabuliformis | reverse complement strand
GCATTGCCATTATGGTTTCATCCATCCTCCATTCCATTTGGAATATCCCAGGGCATAGCTGATCAGATCACACTAACATCCTGCCCATTCATTCAAGTACTGATATCCATAGGAGGAGTTCTGAAGGATTCAGAGCCGGTTTCACAAACACTGATTAATCTTAATGACTTGGTCGGTTGTCAGCCTGCTTCCTTTCTTAATCAAATTCTGCATATTGAGGGGGGTCAATTGCTTGGCAGTATTGGAAGTGCAGCATCTCATTAATACTCTCTGAGGTGATCTGGAACAAAACTAAGCCTGAGGGGCTAATGACAGCTCTTTCGGCTTGGGTCATAGCATTCCTGGCAGCTGTATATCAACTCTGGCATAGGATTTACCTGGGGGAGGTTATAGATTGGCAGGTTTGAGTCCCAGATTCCCAAAATGTTGCTCCACTAAGATGCTGGGCTTTCAACTCATTCAGCATCTGAATATTATATTTGGAGCCCATAAGAAACCAGTCTAGCATTTGGTAATCCATATCTCCCAGGGCTTTCCACTCCAATTCCTGGTGAGGGCATTGAGGGCTTGATGTTGAGAGCAATGGGAGTCTCCATGATCTTCTTCAAAGTTCAACAATTGTAGGTGGATGGTTTAATTGGAAGCAACACAGAGTAGAAGTGATTTTCTGTAAAAACAGTTTGTATCTCAGATACCAGAGGAGGAATTTACACAACAGCAGTTGAAATACTGTTTGTTTTCAGGAGCAGGGCTTCTCTATGGTCTCACTATGTCCTCTTTTAGCGGGTGAATTGAGTTTAACAAGAAATTTGCCGGGAATACGCAGTGAATGTTGTTTTGAGCGAAATTACAGGTATTAAGGCTCGGCTGGTGTTTTTGGACTTCACAGTTGCAAATGTGGACGTGCAGAGGGAAGGGCCGGTGAAAATATAATTTTTAAGGTCTCCTTAGCCCTCTGAGTAACTTTAATTTCAATAACAGGCGTATGGAGGGCAGCAAACGGTAAATACCTGTTAATTGACAAACAGAGGTCGCATGGGCGTGCACGGTTGGAGCTCTGGAGGTCGCCTTGGTTAACTGAGCAGGTTGGCGAAAATTTGGACGTAAACAGCCATGCAGAGCCGAAGTAGCGACAGGAGTAAAAAGTGAGAAAAACACGGTTTTTTGGGTTAATATGGACCTTTTTACCATTTTGGCGCTTTTTAGTGATGACGTCAGCATGATGTCATTGGCGGGTCAAGGTCAAGTGACGTCAGCTGACGTCATCGGGTGACGTGGCGGTAAGCTATTGGTCCATGGGGGCGATGAGGTGGCAGCCATGTCATCAGCGAGGTGGACCAATCAACGGCAAAAGGATGAGCAGAAATGACGTGGTGATATGACATAGGAGGGCAGCTGGTGGTTTAGGACCGTAGCGGTTACGGTTAAGGCTAGCCGCTACGGTCTCTCGGGCGGTCTGGGTACGGCGCTGAAAGTGTCAGGCCTGGCTCCGAGAGCCCTTATTGTTTGACGCGTGGCCTGCCCGTGACGTGACGCAACGTCACTTTCTCGGGCGGTAAAGGACCACCATGGGGGCCGCTCCGATATCGCTGTGGATCGTCGGATCCTTAAGATCTGATCCGACGGTGGCTGAGGTAAAAAGGTGCTTGATTTATAAGCGTAGGCGGAAAAACTTTGTATATGGGTTTTTTTAATGGTTTTTCAATGTTTTCCTTTAAAACAAACTGCGCGCTAACCTTTTGGAAATGTGCCAGAGGCGGGCTTTTTAGACTTTGGGTAATTTTTGCGAAGGATTTTAGGGTAAAAGAGGGTTTATAAGGTTTTTTCAATGCAAATGGTGGTTTGAGGAGCAAGTTGGCTTGTAGCAAGGGGGAATGGGAGTGATAGGTTCACCAAGGTGACCAGAGGTCACTTTGGTTCCTTTTGAAGAACATATGGCTATAATGCCAAGGGGAGGAGTATTTATAGAATTTGGGGCTTTATACAACATAGTGTTTTATTATTAGGGGAAAGGTAAAATAGGGGAGCTATATAGTAAGATTAGAGGTTAATATGAATGAAGGAAGCAAATGAAGGGGATCTCACTGAGTTTATCTGAAATTGATTTAGTTTAGAGAGTAGATCAAAATGAAAAGTTTCTAGACAAGAAATGTGGCTTCTGAATGAACAAGAACCATCATAAAACCATGATCTCTCTCCATAAATCTCAGCTGAAAAAGGGAATGTTAGTAATGGAATGAAGGGGGAAAGGGAGGTTAGTCATGCTCCTTGCTGCAATTTGATGGATTAACCAGTTTGTCCATTGACAGATTTTGCCTTGGCAAAAACACCTTTTGACATATGTGCAATGGTGAAAATACCCTTTCTGCAACCACAACTGCTTACCCAGCTATTTTCCTAGCATTTTTTGCTTCTCCTTGGAGGGTGCATTTGGACTTGCAAACCTTTACTTGCCTTTTCTTTTCTTTGGCTTTTTCTTTATTCTTTTCTATCTACTTCTACCCTTATCTCTTCCAAGGTCCCAGATTGAGCTGTTGGGAACCTTTTCTTCTCTACCTGAACTACTTGTTGTCTGCCAAGATTAAGCAGTTTGGACAGACTTCTTTCTCTATTCTATAACTCAAAATTGAAACATGGCATGATCCAGGTTAAACTGTTGGATCATCCACCAAAATTGAAATAAGGTCATCAACATTTGAAAACACTTTACACACCTCTTGTTCTCTAGGAAATATGGGATCTTTGTGATACCAAAGCAGAGCATATTTGGACTTTCCCTTGCCAATCATGAAATATGAAACCTATTGGTATAGGTATCCAACAGTGGCTCCACATGGGGATGGTTTTTCTTTTGAAAGACCAAGAACAGCAGGTCAGATTGCCTTGTTCTTTGACTGCCCATCTCAATCTTGAAATTTCGCTGCTTTGATGTGTCAAAATTGTGTGCTTCTTTCTTAGAAGACCTCTGATTCTATTTGCCTCTTGCTGGTTGGTGAATCACTTAGAAAACTGTATTTTACAATCTAAAACAGAAAACAATATATACATCTGCTTATATACAATGAATCCTTAGGTTCCACTCATGGGGAATAGTCAAAGTAGTGCTTCAGCATCCTGCCATTAACAGGACCTTCATCCAAGTCAGTTTCAGTCAGACTTTTAAGGAAGTAGGTGTTGTTACCTTGTACTGCTTGGACAGCAAATGGTCCTCTCCATAAAGAGTCAAACTTTCCATGTTTTCCTTTCTCTTCTCTTCTTGCATCCCACTTTAAGACTTTGTCCCCCACATTGAAATCTTCTGCTTTGGTTCTTCTATCAAAGGCCTTTTTCAATTTTTCTTGTAATATCTGCACTCTGCTGAAAACTTGTTCTCTAGTTTGCTGTAAACAGATTATTTGATTGATCCTCCTTTGCATATCATTTGGCTCTGCTTGGCTCTCTTGCAGAAGCTTCATAACCGGCACTCCTAGTGATGAAGGAAATTTGGCTTCTAATCCATAGACTAACTCATATGGGCTGGTCCCAATTGATCTTTTTGTTGTTAGTCTATCTGCCCATAAAGCATTTACTAGTTTCTTATGCCAGTTCTTTTTGTTCTCTTCCAGCACTTTCTTTATGATATTTATTAAGCTTTTGTTTGATGATTCAGCAAGGCCATTTCCTTGAGGATAGTAAGCAGTAGAATGGCCCAAAGTTATGTGAAACTTATGGCAGAAGTTCACCATTTTCTTGGATCTGAAGGCAGCAGCGTTGTCTGTTATTATCTTGTCCGGACAGCCAAATCTAGCCAGTATATTGTTTTCCAAAAACTGAATAATTACTGAATCATTTGCTTGTCTGCATGGGGCAGCTTCAATCCACTTGGTGAAGTAGTCTGTTGCTGTTAAAATCCATCTGTGTTGCCCTGAAGATGAGGGATGAATTCCCCATTGAAATCCAAGCCCCATTGTTGGAAAGGTCTCTCTGTTGCAATGGGCTTCAAAGGAAGTGGCAGCAACTGTCTTTTGCCTTCAAACAGTTGGCATTTGTGGCATGAGGTTGTGAATTTCTTAACATCAGTGAACATGGTGGGCCAGTAATAACCAGCCCTCAATATCTTGTCCACAGTGGACTTCCAGTACAAATGTCCACCACAGTCTCCAGCATGGAAATCTTGCATGATATTGTTAGTTTCATTCTCTATTAGACAGTGCAGCAATATACCTTCATGGTTTTTCCAAAGTAAATTTCCATCTATCACACAAAATCTAGATGTTTTCATTTTTAGGAACCTACACTTAGTTCTGGACAGTCCTGGGGGAGCACACAGGTTTTGTAACACATAGCAGATATCAGAGTACCAAGGAGATTGTTCAAAGGCTACATTGATCTTTGGAGTCGCCAGCTCTGTTTCACTGTCCAGTTGGTTGATATTTAAGGCTTGGAAATTTGCTTCTGTCATTAATTTGGCCAAACCTTGCCCTTTTATCAGCTTTGTAGGCTTTATTTCAATGTCAAATTCTAGTATATTGGCAATCCATTTTCCTCTCCTACCCTCTAAGTTTTCTTGGGTAAGAATGTCTTTGACAATAGGACTTGGTACATAAGCCACAACATGGGAGTAAAGGATGTAAATCCTAAAGTCTTTAATAGCTTTGATCAAAGCATAGGCTTGTTTCTCCATTATTTGGTACTTTAGAGGGGCATCTCTGAGAGCTCTGCTGAAAAAGGCAATAGGCTTCTCATTCCCTTGGTCATCTTTCTGTAATAAAACAGCAGCAATAGTATGCTGGGAGGCAAAAGAGAAAATGATAAAGTCTCTGTCAAACTGAGGATTGGTTAACACTGGGGTTTGAGTTAATGCCAATTTTATACTTTCAAAGGCTTGTTTTGCTTCAACAGTCCATTTGACCTTTGAATCTTTCTTTAGCATATTGTTTAGTAATCTGATTAATTCTGCTAAATTTGGGATAAACCTTCTTAAAAAGTTGATTTTCCCTAAGAATCCCTGCAACTCCTTGACATTCCTTGGGTGAGGCATTTGTAGGATAGCTTGTATCCTGTCTGGATCAATTCTTATGCCATCTTTTGAAATAATGTGCCCTAAGAGTTTCCCTTCTTCCAAGCCAAATAATGACTTCTTGGGGTTTAGGGAAATGCCATATTTCCTACATGTTATGAAAATTTGTCTCAAATGTTTCAAGTGTTCTTGGTCAGATTTTGAAAAGGGTGTAAGATCATCTAAGTAAATGACCAAGAAGTCATGAATCTCTTTTGCAAAAGCAATGTCCATTGCTCTTTGAAACGTTGCCCCTGCGTTTTTCAATCCAAAGGGCATTTTCACATACTTGAAAGTTCCCCATGGGGTTGTAAATGCAGTTTTGTCTTGATCCTCAGGGTGTACTAGGATTTGATTGAAGCCTGAGAATCCATCAAGCAATGATATCCTTGAAGCTCCTACTACTCTTTGAAGAATGCGATCCATTTTGGGTAAAGGGTAGTTATCTTTGAGTGATACTTGATTCAAGTTCCTTAAGTCTACGCAAAGTCTAATCTCACCAGTTTTCTTTCTTGTAGGGACCAAATTTGAAATCCACTCAGAGAACCTGATTGGTGCTATGATACCAGCTTTGATCATTTTATGTAATTCTTTTTCAATGGAAGGAAGGAGCACAGGATTGATCCTTCTCAATTTCTGCTTGAATGGTTTTTGATTAGGCTTGAGGGGAATGGTGTGATGGATGACAGAAGTATCATAGGACTTCAGATCCTCATAACCCCAAGCAAAAACATCTTGAAACTCTTTAAAGAGGTCAATGTATTTGGGTTTTTGATCAGGGGCAAAGCAGCAGATAGTTTTATTATTTTAGGCTTGTCAATAGTACCAATGTTGCATTCTTCAACTGCTGCATCTAATGGCTGCATCTTTGGCTTCCTAGGGATGTCATTTGAATCAAAAATGTCCTCTAGCGGGGTAAGGCCTATTGGAAGGAAGTTGTCTTTGAGTTGTATGATTTCAGCTTCTGCGCTGGTCATCTCTTCACAGTCAATTTGGTGAATTTGCTGAATGTTTTCATTGCTGAAAATGGTTGGACTCAGTAATTGTTTTGCTGTTCTAGGTGACATTGGGTGAGCAGACTGTTGAAACTGTATTTGTGATGGACTTGCTCCATCAAGTATTTGTGATTGACATGCTGACTCAAGTATTTGTGATTGACTTGCTGCATCAATATCAATATTTAATCCTGTGAACTCTTGTTGCAAGGTTAAAAAATTGTTTATTTGCATGTCATCCTCAAATACTTGCCATTCTTTGACATTGTTTGGAATAGAGGGTCTGTATTTGACCTCGGCTGTGAAACAGTTATTGGGTTCTAATGGGAATTTAAAGGTGCTGGCAAATGTTGCCAAGCTGTGTGCATGGAGATTGTGGCCCTTGAAATTTTTGTGATAACACACTCAGAGAAGGTCTCTAATATTTCAATTACAGCAGATCTGTAGGACCTCAATCTTTTGTCATTGGTGACAAAATTTCCTTTTACTTGTTGAATTACTAGATCAGAGTCTCCCCATGATGGAGAGCCTAGGTGCTTGTAATAACCTTGCTAGTTTGAGACCTAGTAACAGAGCTTCGTATTCTGCCATGTTGTTAGTGCATCTAAAATTCAATCTATAAGCCCTGCCTTCTGCATAGTCTTTCTCTTTGTTATGTATCCACACTCCAGCTCCTGCCCCTAACTTGTTAACTGAGCCATCAAATTCTAGGACCCACAGGATATCTTGCTGAACAGGAGATTTAAAATTCTGTTCATGAGATGGCAATGTGAGCAGGAGTTGGGGTTTCTTCCCCACTTGATTTCTAGGACAGCTTTATCACTTGTTTGACAATCTTTAACAACTAGAGGAGGGATGGGGTGTGTTGTTGGTGTGCTTAATGTTTTGCAGGTGCTACTTACTTGATCAATGTTTTGTTCTTGTATGAGTGTTTCGGTCCTAATCTCATTGCTTGAGAGGTCTGCGCTGTCATTGAAGAGGATGAAGGAGTCTATGTCCGAATGGACAGCATATATTGGAAAATTTTGAGGCTTTTCTTCACTGCTGACCATGTACTTCATGAGTGTTTCCCTGTAAAGTCTTTTTGGTTGCCCAAAGACAGAGATAGTGGCATATGACATGTCTAATTGCAGGGAACCTTGGAGCTTGGCTCCCCATGATCTTGATAACAGCATCCCATATTTAGGTGGGATATCAGCGACTACAACATCCATTAGAATGGTTTTGTTGGGATATTGAACCAGAGACACACATAAATCTTTTATTAGGCCCAAACATTTGACTTGGCTAGAATCAAAGGAAAACAGGTCTTTGTATGGTCTTGTTATATCCAAGTTCAATCTTTCCATGACTGCTTTTGGCATAAGGTTGTGAGAGGCACCTGAGTCGAACATTGCATTATGTAGTATTTTATCATGAACATGCAGGCTGACATAAAAAGGTAAAACCCCTGTGACCATTGTTTTTCCATCTACCTCTGGGCCAAACAGTAATTCTGGAGTGTCATCTAGCACATTTACATCATCTTTGCTAGTAGTGAGTTGAAGGGATTTCTTGATCTGTTGCTTGTATATGTCATGCTTGGCTAGCTCTGAGAGGGGAATTGCTATCTTTAGCTTGCCAATCTCTGTGCCTAGGTCAAAGGGTTTGTCAATTTGGGTTTTAGAGTCACGGATAACAGTCTTTTCTTTGTTCATTAAATCTTCTTGTTGGATTTCATCTTGACTTTGAGTTCTGCCTCTTTTATTCATGTCTTGAGGGGTAATGTTTGGATTAGGGTGAGAAGACGAAGTTGCGATGGGCTGTTGTAGTGGGGACGGTAGTTCAGTAACCTCCTCAACTACAATTTCTTCTGCAGGCAAATTTATCTTGTCATTAGGTTCTGTGACCATGGTTTCTTTAGACCTCTGTTTATCCTTTATCTTGTCAGGCTGGTTTACATTCACAGTCCTACTCCTCAGTTTATACTGTTTATGGACTTCATAGACAGCAGTATCATATCCTTGTTTAAAGTCAAAGGATTCTCCTGATTTAGTTTGGAATGTTTTGCTTTCATCCTCCTCATGGTCTTCTTGTGTTAAGAAAACATGGCTTTTACCATCCAGACCCATTAAGTTAATTTCAGGATCTTCATTGAGCTGATTGGCTGTGGAAGTTTCTGCATAGTTTTCTTGAAAAGGGGGTCTAATGTCTTGGTCAGCACTTGTCTTTCCTATGCTTGGGTTCTGAGTTCTCCTAAAATTCGGGTTTCTAGGAGGGTTGCTTTGTGATGCCTCCCATGATGTTTTCTTTCAACTGATTCCACTCTTTCACCCAATCTCTTCATGCTGTTTAGTATTGCATCCAGCTTTTGATCAAAACCCGAGGGCTCTTCTCTGAAGCCAGTCTTCTTTTCCAACTTTGCCCTGTTTCTTTTGGCAATTAGGTTAGCTTCTATAGTGACTGCAACCCTTTGAGCTTCTGCAAGGGTTGGAGGATCTCTTTCTTTCAACTGATAGGCCATATCAGAATCAAAACCGTCAGGGAAGTTATACAGGGCCAAATCAGGAGGGGGCCTTAAGTTCTGGGGGATAGCATTATATACATTGTTAAACCTAGCACAATATTCCAAAACTGTTTCTTGGGGACCTCTTTTAATAGTGTTATATTCACCAAGTATGTGGAGTGGGTCTTTCTTTTTCTCCCATCTATTGGTAAACTCTTGGTACAGGTCCTCAGGGGTTGCAATGGAGTTTGCATTTAGGGATCTAAACCAAGTTCTAACATCCCCAGTTAAGCTTTGAACAAAAATTCTCATCCTGACGCTGTTATCATCTATTTCATAGGTCTCAAAGTGGTCTTGCATCTTCTTAGCATGCTGGACAGCTGTCAAAGGGCCATGGGAGTCAAAAAATGAGATTTTGGTTTGGTAGTCTTGGGGTAGGGCTGGAGCATTAGCTGGTATCTGCAGAGGTGCATACCTGTTAGCCATGTTTATGAGGTTTAGAGGGTTAACAGGAACAAATGGAACAACAGGGATTACAGGTGTAACAGGGTTAATGGTATGGGTAACAAACGGGGAACTGGTTGAAAGAGTATGTGCAGATGGTGAAGATGTAAGGGGAGGACTTTGAGGTGTTGATGATGAACTAAGGGAACTAGGGGTGGACCGGAAAAGAACTTTGCAAGGAGTGGGAATGAGGATAGGTCGATCTGAACTTATATCTGAATTAGCAGGCTTCTCCTGCTTTTGCTGTCTCCTTATGTTCTTTGGAATGATATTTGGGTTATCAACAATGATGGGTTGATTAGGGTCAGGGTTTGCCCTAGTGTGTCTTGGGTTTCTTTTAGGAGCCAGCTTCTAATTTCTCTCTGGAACTTGTACAGGAAGCTGCTATATATGCAAGGACTGGATGTGAATTTTGGAATGGCTATATATGTTCCAAAGCTAGGATGAAGATTCCCTAATTAGCTCTTCCCTAAGGCTGTCCCTGTATTACAGAAACAGTCCTAAGGCCTCTTGGCTAGCTTCAGGCTTGATGTTAGCTTTGGAAGATAGATAGTAATTGAAAAGATTTTAGTTCGATCCCCAGTGGAGTCGCCAATTATGTTAACACCCAGGTTGTTCCCTATGACTCCCAAGGGAATACGGCCGGGGTAACCACTAACCAATCTTTTGATCACTGTTTCTAGCCAAACTGTGATCAGAGAGGGCTCTCTCTTTATGATTTGTATCTGTTATGATAGTGTTTTAGGCTAGGTATTATGCACAGGTTTTGTTTATGTTTTGGTTGAAGATTTTCTTTCAGGTCTTTGTGATGTAATGTTCAAAGAGTCAAATATCATTGGGCAATGGAGTCTATGGCTGTAGGTGTCTAGAAACCTTGAGGTGAATTGGTGAAACTTGCAGGGCCATTTGGATACTTCATAGAACAATTTTTTGATTTATAACATGAACAGGTAAAACAAGCAGTGAAAGCATTTAAGAATTTTCACTAAAGTGTTTAAGTATTTCCACCAAACTAGGTATGAGGAACGGATAGATGTCTCAGGAGCAAACTTGAATCCCTGGGAATATATCACTGCAAAGATATAGTTTTAAAGTGCAGCAATTAAGAATTACACTTCATTCACTGTATCTGAAGAAAACATGGATAACAGCTTAGTTTGAGTTCAGGGTAATCAGTGATTAAATCCTGGAACTATTCTTCTACTTTGCTATTAAGTGTAAAACATTTAAACAATAAAAGAGAACAAAAGGCTCGAAAACATGTAACACAGAGATTTAAGAAAGACTTATTGTTTTATGAAACACTCTGGAATCCTGCAACATTCACCATTCATCGCAATGCATCAAGGTACGCCAAGCTTTGGAAATTCCATTCACCCTTTGTATTATTTCTCTGAGAATTTTTACAGCAAGTGAAGTCCCCAAAATGAAAATAACAACAACCCCTTAAGCTTCAGTGAGGGGCGAATATATACATACGATTTTACAAAAATATCTGAGTTCTACGTTATCTCAGACTTAATGTTCTCACCAACTTTTGAGATATTATTATCAGAAATTTATTACAGCATTGAATACAAAATAAAGGCGTCTTGATGTTCTGTCAGAAGATATTTTAGCCTTTGGGAGCTACTAAGTCAGTTGGGATACTTTGATCAAATGCTGGAGAACCCGACTTTATGGCTCGTGCGTTGTATTTTGGGTCTGCCACCTGTGATTGTGATTGCTGCTGTGGTGAGTAAATAGCCCTGCTGAGTTGGCTCAGCATCTGCCTTTTCCTTGTGGATTTATCCACCAAAATTCTGCCTGTGCATGACTGTTCATAAACTGGAGAAAATTAACGCTACAGGTTCTGGCCTGATAAGATTATCTGTGTCAAATTCCTCCATACTTCCTGTGTGGGCAATTGGTGTTTTATGATTGCCTCCATAGTTTCATCTGCTTCTGTATACTTAAAGAAATTTGGTGGTGTATCAAACAGGTGATCAATTTCTTTCATGATAAAAAACAGGTTATCCACCCTATCATACAAATTCTGCCCTGATGCTGGCCCTGTTTCTGCTGAGGTACTAGGTTGTTTTGCAATTTGTGCTGCAGCATGGGCATCAACCCTTTTGATGTAGTTTTCCAGGGTAAGCAGTCTTCCTACACTGCTTAATATGCTGGGGAGGCCTCTGTTCTGTAATGCCAGGAATCTGTCTAGGAATTTGTTGATCTCGGTCTGCATATCCTGTGTTCTCCTCTCCAGCGTTCCAACTAGACTTCGTAGTGTCAGGACTCTTTTAACTACTGAGATTGTCTCAGTCCTATTGGTAATTCCTATTGTGGCCAGCTGAGAGCTTGTCTTGTTATTTAAAATATTGATCATTCTGCTGGAAGCATCTGGCATGTGGCCAAGGCTTGCTCTAGCTCTGTGTATTTCCTTGTTTGCCTTTGTGATGAGTACCATTTGCTCATCCATAGTCTCAATATACTGCCACTGATTGGTGATGGATCGACCAATGTTGCCCCAGAGGACTGCTTTTAATTCTGCTGTTACTTTTTCTAGTGCAAGCTCCTTTTCTAGTTCAGCTATTCTCTTTTTTAGAGCTTTTACCTCTCTTTCCTTTGCTGCCTCATTCTGCTTGCTTTTGTCAAATCTTTCATTCACCTTAGTCAAAGACCTTTTGACTTCATCAAGCTCTTTCATTTGGGATTCAAGAACTTGGATCTCAGCTTGCAGCTTCTGCATATCCAGACTAGGAGTCTGCTCTGTTGTTGGCGTAGTTGTTGCTGTAGATGGTGTTGTAGTTCCTGTCTGCTGAGGAGGAAGAGTAGTTGTTGGAGGAGCTTCTTCAAGATTGATTACTTTCGGAGGGGGCTGGGAAGTTTGGCCCTCTTCTCTCTGTTTCAATGCTGTCTGTAATGCTGCCTTCGCAGCTTCTGATTGTCCTAGCTGGTCTTGAGTCCGAACCAGCTCCTTGTATAAGGATATCATCAAATCCGTAGCATCCTTTTCTAGCCTTTGCTGAACAACTTCATCTGTTTGAGGATGGATGGTGGCTGGGAGCTTGATTTTCCTCCTTAAGGCAGCCATGTCTTGATCCCTTATCTTCAACAGTTCTTGGATACCTTTAACATCTTTAGGATCATGTCCTATTTCTATAATTACATCCTCCAAGGACTTGATTCTGTTGTCCTTTGCTTGTGATGAAGCCCTCTCCAATTCTAGCTGAGAGGCTGTATTATCAAGGCTGCTCTTCAATTTATAGTTTTCCAATGTTTCATCTGCCAAGGAGGCATACACCATCTCACCGGTTTGTTTATGTAGCTCTATTTTATCCATAGGGTGGATGTCTTTAGCCAGAACCTCCATGTTGGTCCTTAGGTAATCCGAGGTAGATTGGGGATGCAGAGTTGTGGGCATGAAGTGACTCATGATCATTTTGCCTTCACTTACATCAAAGGCAGACATGAGTCTTTGCTGATTGGTAGGAGCCAGGTTCAGCAAATGATTGTACAGCTGTACTTTAATAGGATCACTCCTCCTTTTAATGTCGATAAACTGCTGTTTGATGCTTACCTGTCCTTCTTTGTGCTGGCTGGAGGAGCTGACCTCTCCTCCTATAGCTCTATCATGTTCATGCTGGAATGAACTGGCTGAAACTTCTCCGCTGGGTGGGCCCATGCCCGATGCTTGTCTTATTGCCGCATCATCTTCTGGGAAGTCATTCAACCTTTGCCTTTTCTCTCCCTGATTGATGGATGAAGTCAGGGGAGTCTCTCTATCTCTTTTCCTGGTTAAGTCCTCCTTTTGTGGGGTCTGGAGGACCGAGGCATCAAAAGTAGTTTCTGCCCTAGGAGGCACTATATTCTGAGCCTGTTGCTCAGTGGAACTAGGAGTGTCAATCACCCTTTCTTGCTGCAAGGGTTGTTGTTCCTTAAGTGGCACTTCTTCTTGCTGTTGCCCTTCTGGTTGCTGCTCCATCTCTTCTTGCTGTTGCACCAATGTTTCCACTTGCTCTTCTGTCAATGGAGGTGGTTGTTCCACCTGTTTCCCTTTATCTTTACTGGCTGTTTGTGGTGTTTTCCCGGCAGCTTGCTGCTGTGTTGTTGATGATGAAGCGGCTGATCCAAGCTGTCTTCTGTATGAATGAGGAACCTGTCCACAATTTTCCAAGTCAGCTTGCTTTTGTATATTTCTAGCTTCTCTTTCTAGAAGCTCTTCAGCAGTTATTTCTTCTTCTAAGGTACCCTCTTCCCAATTTGATGCATTGGCATACTGTTCAATCTCAGGTTGTCTCTTGTGTGCATAACTACCCAATTTGTATTTTATCCTCCTGAGGGAGACAAAATGATTGGGGTCATAGGGTATCCATTCAAAACTAGTTTGCAGTCTGAGGCCTTCCAGGATAGTGTTTGCCTCTTTCCATCCCTCTTCTTTCTTATTGTAAAGGAAAGGACCCAGCTGGCTTCTCACCTTTAGCTGTGACTTCTTGTTCTTGCTCTGAAAATGCAGGTAGTCTGAGTTGCCAAACTGTCTGAAATATTCCAAGGCAAAAAGCCTCATGGGGACATACCTTGGCAACCTAAAAGGTGTCAACTCACAGCCATATATTCTGATGACTGTGTGGTTTTGGTAGAGGTACCAATTACCAATGCTGTAGGTTTTGTTTAGGTGAAGAACTCTCTTCATATCATCAGTTAGCCTTGGAGGAGGAACACCATGCAATACTGTCAAGGCTGGATAAATGAATAAGTCAATGAACTCATTGTATGTGTAAGGTGACACAGATGTATAGTGAAAGACAGAGGTCCAAAACACCACTGATCTTGGATTTCCTTGGGCATTGAGTTGCTTCAAAGGAAAAGAGAAGGTAGCTGGTTGATAAAACAAGAAGAGGTGGTATATGTATGAGGTATACCTGAATAGTCTTTCCCTCTTCAAGTTCATAAACTGGTCATGGATTTTATCTGCAATGTATGTAGCATAATCATAATGCACAGCTGGGGGCTTACCAGGAGAGAATAGAGACAGCATTGCCATTATGGTTTCATCCACATCCTCCATTCCCTTGAATCCCAGGGCATAGCTGATCAGATCCACTAACATCCTGCCCAATTCATTCAAGTACTGATATCCAATAGGAGGAGTTCTGAAGGATTCAGAGCCTGGTTTCACAAACAGCTGATTAATCTTAATGACTTGGTCGGTTGTCAGCCTGCTTCCTTTCTTTATCAAATTCTGCATATTGAGGGGGGTCAATTGCTTGGCAGTATGGAAGTGCAGCATCTCATTAATACTCTCTGAGGTGATCTGGAACAAAACTAAGCCTGAGGGGCTAATGACAGCTCTTCGGCTTGGGTCATAGCATTCCTGGCAGCTGTATATCAACTCTGGCATAGGATTTACCTAGGGGAGGTTATAGATTGGCAGGTTTGAGTCCCAGATTCCCAAAATGTCTGCTCCACTAAGATGCTGGGCTTTCAACTCATTCAGCATCTGAATATTATATTTGGAGCCCATAAGAAACCAGTCCAGCATTTGGTAATCCATATCTCCCAGGGCTTTCCACTCCAATTCCTGGTGAGGGGCATTGAGGGGCTTGATGTTGAGAGCAATGGGAGTCTCCATGATCTTCTTCAAAGTTCAACAATTGTAGGTGGATGGTTTAATTGGAAGCAACACAGAGTAGAAGTGATTTTCTGTAAAAACAGTTTGTATCTCAGATACTAGAGGAGGAATTTACACAACAGCAGTTGAAATATTGTTTGTTTCAGGAGCAGGGCTTCTCTATGGTCTCACTATGTCCTCTTTTAGCGGGTGAATTGAGTTTAACAAGAAATTTGCCAGGAATACGCAGTGAATGTTGTTTTTGAGCGAAATTACAGGTATTAAGGCTCGGCTGGTGTTTTTGGACTTCACAGTTGCAAATGTGGACGTGCAGAGGGAAGTGGCCGGTGAAAATATAATTTTTAAGGTCTCCTTAGCCCTCTGAGTAACTTTAATTTCAATAACAGGTGTATGGAGGGCAGCAAACGGTAAATACCTGTTAATTGACGAACAGAGGTCGCATGGGCGTGCACGGTTGGAGCTCTAGAGGTCGCCTTGGTTAACTGAGCAGGTTGGCGAAAATTTGGACGTAAACAGCCATGCAGAGCCGAAGTAGCGACAGGAGTAAAAAGTGAGAAAAACACGGTTTTTTGGGTTAATATGGACCTTTTTACCATTTTGGCGCTTTTTAGTGATGACGTCAGCATGACGTCATTGGCGGGTCAAGGTCAAGTGACGTCAGCTGATGTCATCGGGTGACGTGGCGGTAAGCTATTGGTCCATGGGGGCGATGAGGTGGCAGCCATGTCATCAGTGAGGTGGACCAATCAACGGCAAAAGGATGAGCATAAATGACGTGGCGATATGACATAGGAGGACAGCTGGTGGTCAGGACCGTAGCGGTTACGGTTAAGGCTAGCCGCTACGGTCTCTCGGGGCGGTCTGGGTACGGCGCTGAAAGTGTCAGGCCTGGCTCCGAGAGCCCTTATTGTTTGACGCGTGGCCTGCCCGTGACGTGACACAACGTCACTTTCTCGGGCGGTAAAGGACCACCATGGGGGCCGCTCTGATATCGCTGTGGATCGTCGGATCCTTAAGATCTGATCCGACGGTGGCTGAGGTAAAAAGGTGCTTGATTTATAAGCGTAGGCGGAAAACTTTGTAATATGGTTTTTTAATGGTTTTTCAATGTTTTCCATTAAAACAAACTGCGCGCTAACCTTTTGGAAATGTGCCAGAGGCGGGCTTTTTAGACTTTGGGTAATTTTTGCGAAGGATTTAAGGGTAAAAGAGGGTTTATAAGGGTTTTTTCAATGCAAATGGTGGTTTGAGGAGCAAGTTGGCTTGTAGCAAGGGGGAATGGGACGTGATAGGTTCACCAAGGTGACCAGAGGTCACTTTGGTTCCTTTTGAAGAACATATGGCTATAATGCCAAGGGGAGGAGTATTTATAGAATTTGGGGCTTTATACACCATAGTGTTAATATTATTAGGGGAAAGGTAAAATAGGGGAGCTATATAGTAAGATTAGAGGTTAATATGAATGAAGGAAGCAAATGAAGGGGATCTCACTGAGTTTATTTGAAATTGATTTAGTTTAGAGAGTAGATCAAAATGAAAAGTTTCTAGACAAGAAATGTGGCTTCTGAATGAACAAGAACCATCATAAAACCATGATCTCTCTCCATAAATCTCAGCTGAAAAAGGGAATGTTAGTAATGGAATGAAGGGGGAAAGGGAGGTTAGTCATGCTCCTTGCTGCAATTTGATGGAATTAACCACTTTGTCCATTGACAGATTTTGCCTTGGCAAAACACCTTTTGACATATGTGCAATGGTGAAAATACCCTTTCTGCAACCACAACTGCTTACCCAGCTATTTTCCTAGCATTTTTTGCTTCTCCTTGGAGGGTGCATTTGGACTTGCAAACCCTTACTTGCCTTTTCTTTTCTTTGGCTTTTTCTTTATTCTTTTCTATCTACTTCTACCCTTATCTCTTCCAAGGTCCCAGATTGAGCTGTTGGGAACCTTTTCTTCTCTACCTGAACTACTTGTCTGCCAAGATTAAGCAGTTTGGACAGACTTCTTTCTCTATTCTATAACTCAAAATTGAAACATGGCATGATCCAGGTTAAACTGTTGGATCATCCACCAAAATTGAAATAAGGTCATCAACATTTGAAAACACTTTACACACCTCTTGTTCTCTAGGAAATATGGGATCTTTGTGATACCAGAGCAGAGCATATTTGGACTTTCCCTTGCCAATCATGAAATATGAAACCTATTGGTATAGGTATCCAACATGTTGGACATAATGAAATCCATTGTGAATCATTAAAGGATTACTATTAAGATGAATGTAGCAGTGTTGGTGGATGCCCATAGTGAGAAGATTTGTGCTTCTTCTCACTAGGGGTGGAATGGGTTTTGGAAAAAGTATTGTAGTCAAAGATATTCTTAAAGGCTATTCTAGTCAAGAAATGCAGTGGTAATAGAGGCAGATGCATTCAAGAAGAAATATGTTGTCTATCAAGATTTGAATTCTTATGGGCATGATGATTTGTTGGAAACTTCTAAACTAGCGCATAAGTGTCCACTGGTGCAACAACATCTCTTTTGGTCACCACCTTGAAAGAAGGTCATGATGTAATACTTGATGGAACTATGTCCTGGGAACCAATTTTACTGCAGACAATTTCAATGGCCCAAGATGTTCATGGTATGAATATCACATGAGTCAAAGGTTTCAAATAAAGAGATATAACCCTAAATAGCAAGATGATGCACTTTTCAGGACATATGTCAGCATTTTCAACAGCTGTTGGAGGATGCTACCATGAAAGACACTACAGAAAAGATACCAACAAAAGGGCATTGTGAAGAGGTGGTTTTCAGTAGCAAAGAGGTGCTTCATTGACGAGATGAAACCAACATCTTGAGTGCTTTTCCCAATGCTATTATGCACATTAGTTACAACAGTATGAGGACACTATATCTTGTCTAAGCATAGCAACATCTAAGGCACTGAGAACCACTATATTATGACCTTTTATGGTAGATATGACAACATTCTATTTTGAAACTTGCCCAACATTAGAACTCTAACATGATAGAAAGTGGATATATGGTGGATTATCTATTCCAAAAGGAATAATGACAGGGCACTTATACGCAAAATGTTCCTTGCTCATTAACTAAATTTTTACCTTGAGCATTACATGGTTGTTTTTCTCTTTTGAAGCAAAATATGTTTGTGAGTTAATTATTCCAATAATTAATCCTATTTTATTTTATGTCTTATCAGGTACATTGGCAATTGTGTTGGATTGCACACCCCTAAATGCAAGGCATGACAAAGACCTATGGATACTGTTAGTGCACAAGGAATTGAGGATGCCCTGAAATAAAGACATCACTGTAGGATATGAATAGTGGTCTTGCAATGAACGAGATTCATCGTCCTCCATACTAGCAGCCGTCAGAATCCAGCAATGAGATGCATCACACTAAACATATTTAGTTCACTATTTGGGATGCTTTTCCATTTTTTATGCAATAGTAGTAGCAGTTGGAGAAGGATGCAGTGCAGATGCAGTGTTGGAAGTGGTAGGGACAATAGCAACACAGACGCAAAATTTCAACGGGAGTTGCAGTACGGATGCAATGTTGGTAATGGTAGGGTCAACAACAGTACAGATGCAGCATTTGCACAGTAGTTGGTGGACGAGATGTTAGACATCAACAGCCAGAAGGAGATGTTACGGAATAGGGTGATGCTCCAACAGGGTGCATTGCTAGAGCACATTCCTCGCTAAGAGGGAGTGTTGATTTTTGGTAGCATCGAATGTGCTCTAAGTCTCAAAATTTGCAGTGAGGGGCTTAGACACATGCATTCTCCAATACACAGAAATTGTTTTGGGAAATTCCACCCAGAGACAATTTTATTAAAATAATTAATTATTTTTAATGGGTCCCTAAGTCTAAACTTAAGAAATTAAAATAATTAATGGGTATTAATCTAAACTGTGGGTGAAGCTTCTAGAAGAAGGCAGAGATCAAGTCAATATGATCCTAGCCATTGATTAGAATATAATCTGGGTCGTTGATTGATCAATGAGAGGATTATAAGAGGAGGCTTGATGGGCACTTGGAGAACACATCGAGTAGAGTTCAAAAGATTGAATTTCTAAAGCGGAGCAGTTGCCGAAGAGAAATTTGAAGTGAGCTTTTTGCAGTGAGGGGCAGGGATATTATCCAAATGGAAATCTTTCCTGGTCAGAGAATACTCAACAGAGAAGGTAGAGAAAGATACAACAAAGGTAGCACAGAGCCAGTGAGGCTGATGCAAGGCCAAGCAGGACCACACAGAGGCAATGTAAAAGCCTAGAGGGAATCCATAAATTTGTTGGAGAGTTCGATTTCAGAAATTGGACATTGAGGTGTGAGTCCAAGAGAGAAAAAGTTTGAATCTTAGAGGCAAATCGATTAGCCGGGGAGAGTGATGCAGTCCCTAGATAGTGTGATGCTGGGCTAATACAGAGGCAACCAGGGTTTGTTCATTCAAGGGCTGAATTAGCCGGGATTTCCAGTATAGTGTGAGGTAATCTCACAATTCTCTCTATCAGTGATATTCTCTGTAACTGGATTGTCGAGAAGGCATCCAAAGATTGTATTCAAAAATTACTATTGCTTGATAATAAGAACCTTCAGACCTGCTGCACCAGTTTTCCAGCATTGGGTTTTTCAAGGGACATTTGTCCAAAAATAACGATGACATTGTGTTGTATTTTTTTCTTGCTCAGTGTCTTGTTTCCACATATAATTTTATTAAGGGAAGGCTATAGTGTATTAGTTTCGATATTTGTTGTAGGAAGTAGTGAATAATTTTTTTAGTAATTAACAAATAGGAGAAGCTTCATCATTTGTTGCAGTAGGGATTCCGAGTTTAGGAATTTTCACATTGCACCCATCGTTGTTTGGGCCAAAACCATGGACACATTTCGACATGTGATGGATGAGGATGATAGTACTCATTGAGACAAATTTGACGCATCAAAAAACATCTGATTCTGAGTTGTAGAAATAGAGTTATGAATTTTTGAAAGTTATGTGTTGGCATGGTGGCACAAGGTCAAGGTCGACTTGATGTTAATAAGCCTTATGACAGCTTGTCAAGCCCTATGATGACGTTTTGTTGGAGCCCTCATATTGGATATAAATATTAGGTGATTAGAGTGTCATTTCACTCATCGAAAGTGAGCAACACAACACAAGAAGAGCTCATTGAAGGAAGGAGACCTATTATGTATTGGCCACAACAAAAGGAGGGAAACTTGCGAGTTTTTGAGGGCCTGTTAGGGTTGTTTTGGTGACCGAATTGCAATCCAGGAGTGCCGAGGAGTAGGTGTCAAGGTCTGGAGTGATTTGGGCTTGTTTATGGGTGGAATTTCCTCAAACAAGGTTGTCGCAGGCCTATGGATCCATTCTAAAAGGGTGTAGGGAATGTTACACCCTATCCCATAAAGGGTGTAGGGAATGTTACCCTTCAATTGAATCAGGGGAACACAATTCATTTACACGAAGTTCTATATGTACCTGATGTCAAGAAGAACCTAGTGTCCATTTCGGTAATGGAAGACAAAGGTTACAAGGTGGCATTCATCGAAGGAAAGGTATGTGTTTAGAAAAGGAATTTTAAAAATTCTTTTACTCTTGGGTTCAGGGTTGGTACTTTGTATCAAGTTGCAGTAAGTCCATTGGGGACCATTTCATGTGCCACATTTCTTCAGTGTCACCAGAGGTCTGCCCATATTAATTGTAAGGCCCTACCCGATATGAGATAGATGGTGACATGGATGCTTGAATTCAAAGTAGAGCATGAAGATACATGTCCAAGATGTACCGAAAGAAATATTACAAGGGGACCATTTCCCTCATGTAATAGAAAGACCACGGATGTGGAACAACCCGAGGGGTTCGAGATTCATGATCGGGAATCTTGTGTATGCAGGTTGAAGAAAGCTCTCTATAGTTTGAAGCAAGCACCCTGGGCTTGGAATGAGACGATTGATAGCTATCTAATGAAGCTGAGACTCACTAGGAGTGAAGTCGATCCAAACTATTGCTTTAAGGTTGTGGAGTACCTCTTTCTGATAGGTACATACCCTCTCATTTATAAAAGTAAGAGGGAGTTGGATTTCGAATTTCGAATGGTGGACTGCAAGCCTCTGACTACCCCAATGGAGCCTAATTTTAAGAAGTTATGTGGTAATGTTGCTGGACCTGATTTGGGAAATGCCTCTGAGTTTCATCAACTCATAGTAGCATTGATGTTCTTGGTGAACTCCCACCTGGATATATGTTTTGCAGTTAGCATATTGAGCCAACATATGGCTGACCCTCATCACTCACATTGGATTGGTGCCAACAATGTTATGAGATATCTTCGGGACATAATCACTCATGGACTAAGATACATTGCTAGAGCTATCAGGCTCCATTGTTATTCTGATGCTGATTGGGAAAGCAGTGTTGAGGATCGTAGAAGCACTTCTGAGTGTTGTTTCTCTTTAGGTTCTGCTTCGATATCCTGGATGAGAAGGAAGCAAAAGCTGGTTGTTTTGAGCACCATTGAGGCTAGATTCTATTAATTTTTGGGTATGTTCTATGCTTAGAGAAATTTATTTCAATTTTCATAGTTAGCTCAATATATTTTCTAGATTAGAAATCACATCAGCATAATAGTAAATTGAAGATAGAATGTAAACATAAATCGCAGAAGACAAGACAAGACAAGAGGATACAAGATGTGGTGCTAGCCAAGGACAAACCCCAATGTCAGGAAACCCTTGATCAATTCTTCTTATATGTTCTTCAATATTTCAGTAGAGAGAGAGAGAGAGAGAGAGATATAGTACATATACAACATAAGTCAACATTTTGACTTATCTAAATAAAAGCATAGATCATCTCTAAGAAGATGATACATGAGGTAGCTGAACTCGGTTGAAGACATGCTGCTTCAACTGATTCTCCAAGGTGACTCCATCACCTATCATTGTGTTGCACCTCATCATCATGTTGCACCTGACTATGTTGCACCATGATGCACCCATCATCACTATGCTGCATCTCATCATGCTTCATTAATCATGATTGTACCCATCATTGTACTGTTGCACTATGTTGAGCTCTTCGTTGCACTATGTTTCACCCATATGCATGTTGCAATACCTCATCATCCTTCTGTTGCAATACCTCATCATCTAGGTGCTACAACAAATTCTTGTTGCTGCTATCTTTCTGTCATTACCATGTTGTCCCATTGTTGCACTAATGTCCAACAATACTGATCTACACCATGCTACAGTATCACTACTATTGTGTGCACTACACTACACTGTACATCATGCTATGTATTTATGCTCCTATGTGCACTAAGTTTCATTGTACAACATGTACTGATTGTTGCTTCCATTGTTGTACCAATGTTGCAGCAAGTACCATTGCTGCTCCTATGTACCATTGTTGCACTAATGTACCACTGTTGCACCAAGTACCACTGTTGTTATGACTATGTTATGATTAGGGTACCACTGTGGCCCAAGTCAGCCCTAAAACATACCCATACATTCCCTTAAACAACTATGGCTTCCTCCACAAGTATCCTCTGCGTCCACGTTGATGATCTGAGCACTTTAATACCCTTGGACAGCCCTACACATGCCTTGATTTGGTGTTAAGGCCTGCAGCCTACCCAACAAGAAGTAGCGGCTCTCTTCACTATTGTTTTGGGCATAGAAAACCCTCAATACACCCTACTTT
This sequence comes from Pinus tabuliformis, assembly GCA_031772625.1. Lineage (NCBI taxonomy): Eukaryota > Viridiplantae > Streptophyta > Pinopsida > Pinales > Pinaceae > Pinus > Pinus tabuliformis. Next base: position 888,256,356 of record CM062806.1, on the reverse strand, counting down.
TCCCTCCAAACAGCTCGTAGGGCTTGCAGCCTACCCACAACAGCCTACACTACCCTTCACTAATGAGTTTAGCACCCAATAACACCTCTACGCAAGTTGAAACAACTTTCCCTTGTCTCGGCCCTTTAGGGAGCTACCTCAGCCTCCCTTATAGCAAACTCAGCCCTCCAAAAGACCCATGAAACAAACCTCTATTACCACATTGTTCAGTTCTCCTTTGCTACGGCTAAGATAGAGCTTCCCCTGCCTCCAATGAGTTCCTTTTCTTCTTGTGCATTGCCTACTACGACATCTTCGAGGACTGCGTTTAGACTTCAAGCTTAGGCTCCTTCCCTACTACGTCTAGGACTTCCTCCTCTTAGACTTCTCTTCCACTAAAACCCAAAACAAGTGGAGAGAAATCAAGAGTGAAGTGTGTTGTAATGACTATCAAGTCACCTCCTTTTATATTAAAACGTTGAGCACACGTGGGGGTTATTTGGTTGTTGGCCGACCTTCATGAATTGTCTTATAACACAAATAAATTCATATCTTCATGAATACTTATGGTAATCAGATGATCTTTAGATCAGTCAAAACCTCTCAATGAGAGGGATCCAATAAAAATATCAGCTGCCATAAATAAGATGACCCACATGGAGTTTGGCCCTAGTTGCCAAATTTAACAGATTCATAGTTGCAAGTATGGTCTCGGGTGAAGTTGTCTAGTTAGGGAAGCTCTTTAGTAAGCTATTTGGACATGTGCTGGATACCAGCATGATCCTCTGTGACAACCAAAGTGGAATCTGATTATCAGAGAATCCCGTGTTTCGTTATCGCTCCCAGCACACAGACATCAGGTACCACTTTATCTGGGATGTGGTACAACGAGCAGCAATAATGCTCCATCACATTGGGACTGATGTGCAGGTCACTGATATTCAGAAAAAGCCCTTGGGAAAGGTCAAATTCTTGACTTTCTGAGAATGACTAGGAGTCGTGGAGAGACCCTCTCCTGAGGGTCATGTATGATATGGATATTGAACTCTGGGAGCCCTTGGGGGATTGGGGTACTTGTTGCAGCGATTAGCAACTATAGGGTGAGTGGTTCAGCCTTCCCCTAGTGATTTGTTGTGTACAGGGTGAGTCATTCAACCTTCCCCTAGTGATCTTTTGTGTAGAGGGTGAGTGATTCATCCTTCCCCTAGGATACCCCTAGCAACATGTAGGTAGGATGAGTGGTTCAACCTTCCCCTGGGATACCCTTGGTGACATGTAGGCAGGATGAGTGGTTCATCCCTCTCCTACTGGGACATCCTACTATTATAGCTCCAAATCTCACTTTTGATGTTTGTGATGCTGCACTCATGGCCTAGGGCAACCCCTCCTTCTAAACCTGGTCCAAATACTTAAAAAATAGTGTTCTACTCCCTATACACGACATTGCCCTAAGCTAAATGCGTGTGTATGAGGGTCTATGTATACCCAACCCGCGTATATGTCTTAAACCACTTAAAAAAATTAAATCTCCTTAATTTCGGGGAGAGATCACGGGTTTTACCTATTGATTAACTATTAGTGCCCATGGCCCAACTGTTCCCAACGAATTCCCAACTAAAAAACTACTTTGGGAGAAGTATAAAAAGGCCTTAATGGGAAGGCCTAAGGGAGGAGAGAATACAAAGAAAAATCACTCTGTTGAGATTATCCTTGATCAGGTCTGAAGATCCTTTTGCTTCCAGCACTTCCCCCATTATAGGAAACCCTTGTTTCCTTGAGTTATGATGTCTTTCCATTGCTTGAGATATCCTTGAGTGAGCCATGGAAGGAGTTTGTTGAAGGCTTGAGATTGGATGAATCCAAAGGATGGTTCTGCTTGGAGCCTGCGAAAGGAAGACTCAGGTGAAATCATTCCTTATTGTATTTTAGTTATCTATAATAAAAGAAACACTTGAGTTGTTCCTGATATTAATCTTCTTCACGCTAATGAGATCAATGTTATGATTTACATATGAATGGTTGTTTCAGTTGTATAACTAACTACCTTTCAATAAGTTATGAAGTTGATTTCATTATGATGCTTGGTCCATGTACTGCTATGCTTCCTTGAATTGATTGTCTTGCAGGTTGAAGGATCAAAAGGAACTCTGAGGGGGTTTGGACCCTGGCTGGATCTACCTAAATGAAGGACCCCCAGGTGCACCTCTCTGCGTGTAGTTTGTTTATATTAGTATCATGGCTGTATGGAATGCTTGTTTTTCTTTGTAGATAACCCCTACTCTGGTAAGGTATTGACCCAAGACCCTAGGGGACCTTTGTCCCTAACAGAATTGGCGACTCCGCTAGGGACAATAGTATTGTTGTTCCTAGTTTGGGTTTATTCAATCCAATTAGGGCTCAACTGTTTATTTACTTGTTGTGACTGAGTAGTCTGTTCATGTAGGAACTTGAACTATAAGTTTCATCAGTTTCTTCAGACTTTTTTTTGTTTTTTTCTTATGATCTTTATATACGCATCTTGGTCAGGTTACACTGGCATATGTACACAAGTTTCACCATATGAACCCACATATATGAAGGTTTTTGTGGACTAAATAACATATACACGCAACTGTGTATTGACACAATCGCGTACACCCTAAAATTTTCAAGATTTTTCAGATATTTTTTTTTTTGAAGATCTGTCTACTAGTCTGAGGCTTTCTTGAACAATTACTTTTCTGTGTCAATCTTTATTTTTACAGCAAATTCATGATTTCAAACTCTCTCTGGTTGTGGAAAGTGTTGGTCTTGTTTTGTTTCGTTGCAAGCATCATCATTTTTGTTTAAGCACACAAGATTTCTTTCTGAGAATCTTGGCTATTCTAGTCTTCCAAGGCAGAAATATTGGTCTCAATCTTTGTGGAAAACCTTGTTTTGGTGATCTTTTTGTTTGTGTGTCAAAACTGCATCTTTGTGGCCATTTACTTTTCTTACTTTTTGAAAGTTGTTGTGTGACGATTTTGAGAATTGTCTTTCTTGATCTTGCGATCATTGTCACCATGCTCTTTTTGTTGCTTTTTTATTGTTAAGAGCACCTTGAAACACACTTTTTGTTGAGTTTTCACCCATTTTGTGTTGTTAACTTGAAAAGTCTTTTGTTTCCTATTCTTCAATCATAAAGTTTCAGTCTTATTTAGAGCACTTTTGAAAGGTTGTTTTTGTTTTTTCTTTTGAAGAAAACTTCTTGAAAACTTGGTTTTCGCTTTCTTTGGCCTTGTTTTGATTTAGTTTCCTTTTTGCAAATGAAAGTGCATTTTTGTTTGTCTTGAAATTTGATTTTAGTGTTTGGACAAAAATGAGCATTAGCAACTTATATTCTATCTAAACATCTTAAGTGGCTAATTAGAATTGACAAACAAGTTACTTTCATTTCTTTGATTTAGAGTAGTCTTAAGTTTTGCATCAGCATGTACTCATTGCATTAGGATAAATTTGTGCATCTTTTAGGACATCCATAGTTTTGTTAATTTTTGTGAGTGTGAAGCTTGAGTAAAAGAAAAGAAAAGAAAAATTTATTGCTTTCTTAGAAGTTCCTCAGAACCTAGTAGAAATTTCTTTCATCGAAGAACAAAACGAGTGCATTTGCATATAGTTTGGTTTTTATTAATTTCTTTTGCATCAAAACACCACAAGTTTCATTTCCACTTATCCCTTGACTTAAGAACAACTCATTTAAGAACAAGCGCTAATTAAAATACACTAGAACTTTTTATAATTGTTAATTTAGACACACCATCAAGTTTTAGGATATTTTAGGGCTTTGGATTAGGTGTGTGGAGAGAAAAATCTCCAAGGCCATTTAAATTGTCAAACATAGGAGTCTGAATAGTGAGTGCAAATCCAATAGCATTAGGAAGACCAGGAAAGCTCTGGATCTGGGAGTTAAGCACGAGGGTTTTTGAATATAAGGAAGAGATATACCCCCTCTCCTACTTGTCAGATCTTACCTTGAGAATGTTCTGCCTAGCTTCTGACATGAGTTGGTAACCTTAGTTGCTTCTCCTAGGGATCTACATAGGTGGCTGCGGAGAGGAATCCTGTGGCACCTGAGGTCGACGTTGTATCACTCTCAATGGTACTACTGGAGGGTGTTTCTGGGAAAACTAGTGTTTATTCAGATCTACTAGTCCCACTAAGATGGGTAGCTATCTTAGAAACAAACAATTCAAAGTTATTCGTGTTTTCCTTTATGAGAGATAGATGAGAGAGAAGCAAAGAGCACCAACCTTAGTCTTTCTCTTGGCTCCTCGCTTGTTTCCTCTCTCCCTTGATAGAGCTTCCACCACTCCTTTCTCACTTGTCCCACTTTAAAGAACACCTATAGAGTCAAAGTTGCAAAATACCATCAAAGCATAGAGATCTATAACCATAAACAATGTAGAATCAGATGTACATTAACCATACAAATGCATACACAAATGCAAGATTTAGAAATATACAAGTATATGGAGGAAAACTCAAATAGTTTTATTGATAGAAGTAGTAGAAGAGAGGATTACAACTTAGCTATTTGATCCAGTGCCATCCTCCCAGCATGAAAGCTCTCTTCACCTCATGAAAAGATAGATCACCCATCAATACAATGCTTTACAGAGAAACCAATAGCACTTCCTTACAAAATACAAAATTCCAGCCTTTGGATCTCTAGGATGAGGGATCCATATATAGATATTTGTAGGGGGGTGAGTCAGCTTCTGGGATTTTGATTAATGTCATTTCACTAATAGTTCTTGGTTCCACTTGAAGATTTCATGATCTCTTACTCATCCCTAGGCAAATTCAGAGAGGCAAGTGTCATATGAGCAGTTTCTAGAAGATTCTCTGGGTTTCCACCTAGCAAAATACCTCTGCCATTTGTCTGCTCTCATTCATCGCACCCTACAGAAGGGCTTTTCAGTATGCATCGCACCCTTTGTGTGTAGCAGGTGAGATGCATCGCACCCTCAACATGGAGTAGTCTGTATGGTCCAGTTTTGAGCAGTTTTTTAGGGATAACTTCTAGGAAATGATGTAATCAGTTGACCTTGACCCTTTAGGGTTTGAAACAACACTTTTAGAGGTTTAGAAGCCCTTGGTTTATGGGCATATGTGATTGGGGTTGTAGTGCCCAAATATGTCTATAACGGTTTTCCCCTAAATCATGAGGTCGTAAATCTTCTGATCTCGAGTGAAATGATTTATCATGAGGATCTGAGGTTTTTCGAACTGGAAGGTGACCTGTAATAAGATACAATACAATACATTATCTTCATAATATTTTCATGATCTAGCTGAGGTGGGCATTCCCATGCTCAGCTTTATAAATTCATTTTCATGTACATAGGACAGACAGTCGTCTGTGTGCCAAACTGATGATTCTGGTAGAGCCATCATCCCTAGTTTGGATGATCATCTGTGCAGCTATGGAGCACATTTGATGTCTTTATTTTCCTTAATATATCGCAGCCCGGATGGATGAAACTAGATCTGGGGTCTTCAAACTCGTTCAATCTTCGCCTGATGTACAAGTCAATCCATGTGAAAAGATGTTCTGATGTCGAACATGGAAAGACATCGCCTAATTACCAGCCAATGATGTAAGCTGCTAACAGGCGCGAGAGGAATCAACGATAATGATAATGACCCTCAAGGTACTGCAGTACAATTCACGTGGTGTGAATACATGATTCGATGTTGAACACCATGCAAAATCTTTCGATCCAAGGCCATTGACGTAAACCTGTCATCGAAAGTGAGAAACTTGCCATTGAGGCATGCAAGCTTCAAAGTACTAAAAGGGTTGTTCCTAAGTCAACTTCTTGGATAATGAGCTGATGTCGATAAGAAGTGACCCATTGTAGGAGGGCCTTAATGAATCCCACACCTACGACATGGAACGGAGCAAATGATTTTGTGGAGGTGAAAACGATCTGATGATACAAGGTTCACAGTGGCAGTCATGAAGGAATGGAGCGTGAAGGTATTGCAGCGGATGAGGCGTTAGATGGGTTGGTGAATTATCTGAGAAACTTCTCTTGAACATATCAGTGGCATTGAAATGGATTGGTAGCGTTAACCCCAAAAATGGATGGTACAGAGGACCAATGGTGATATGACCGGTGAATGGAACAATCCAACCCGACTCAATCATGGTGATAGAGTGAAAGTGTCATGTTCAAGAGCGACCTGCTACCAATGAAGTTCTTCAAGTTTTCTTCCATTTTTCCCCAGTCATTGTTGACCAGTACCTCTTTATTTTTTTCAAGCTTGAGGAGGATAACATAGGCTTGTTCTATAAATTTTCCCTTTGGGCAAACCCGTCGCTATGTTTTAGCGAGCCTAGCGACAGTGAAACTCGCTCTTGTCCATATGGACAAGTTTGTCACTATCGTTTTAATGAGTTTAACGACAAAGATAACTCGGTCCTTTTTAGTTTTAGAGAGCCTGAAAAGAGATAGAAAGGAAACTCCAGTAGTCCCTTTTCGTAACATAATCCCTTAAGTCCGTAAAAGTATAAAATAATACGAAAGGGATGACTTTTCCGATCACTTTAACGAGCCAAAAAAGACAAGCGCTCGATCTTTTTGTGTAATGATCCCTCAGGTCCAAAAAGATTAAAATCTAGAGGAGGGATGGCACTTCCAATCACTTTAACGAGCTAGAGAGGCCAATTGCTCGACAATATTTTTATATTTTACGAGTCTAAAAAGAGCTTAAAAGAGACTCGTTTTTTGAGGAATGAGTGATGTTTTCGGGTAGCAGCTGGTTCCAGGTAAGGTTTGGAACTTTTTCAATCATGGCAGTGTAAAGAAGGTGGCTAACCGAATCACTCGTCGTCGTTGTTCCTCAAAAGGGTAAACAATCAAGTGGAGGCGTATGATCAACTAGAAAGTGGAGGTGATGGTAAGAACACGATCAAGGCTCAAAAGCTGATAGCTATGCGATCACAAAGGTTATTTACCAAAGGTGGGTTCATTTTTTAATGAGCTTGAACTCTGGGGGAACATATGCTCATTGCTAGGTTTATTTTTTAACGAACTTGAATTTCCTGTAAACCTGCTCGTGCCAGTCGTATAATAAGGATGTATCTCATTAGTAGGTTCATTTTTTAGGGAGCTTTCCCCATGCAAAACTTTGCTTCGGGCCTTTTGAATGCTAGTTAGGAAGGACCAACTACTATCCTAAGGGTTAAAGAACTACTAAAGTTAGGTAGGATAGTTTCCCGATGGGAAACATTTCCTTTACTTTGACAATGCTGTCAGCCCTTGCAAAGTTGAACGGTTGACCAAACGAATCACCTAACTTAAGCAGTTGAAGTTAGTAAAAACTATGGGGTTAGAGTTACGCTGGTTGCTTTTCACTTGTGTACAAAAGGTTTGCATGCCCCCAAGTATAAAGAAAAGTAAAGTTTCCAAGTTACCATATGGAAGTTCTTGCATTAAAGCAAGATTGTTTTGTCCACGTAGTAGCCAAAACACTTCCTTGGCTTTTTCCATCGAAATAGACAAAGGTGAATGGTGGGAGCTTCCAATCACATAACCTTCGACGAGGAAATCTGTTTCCAAACTGAACCCATTTTCCTAAATGGATGGGTGTGTCAGATTGGTAATATATCCTACGAGGAAACCTACCTTATATCTGGGGTTTTCCTGCCGAAGCAAACCAGTGCGTATGCCCCCTGGGTTTAGTCACATTCACCGAATCACTCGCAGTCATCAGGCGGATGGACTGGAGGTTGATGATACATTCCTTGTGCAAAAAGATCATTTAGGGATGGCATTTGACTAGTAGCTGTGTTTGAACCGGGGAATGAAAGTTGGTCAACAAGTTGGACCATTCTGCCTTCATACAGGAAGAACATCACTCGAAAGAGTGAGGAAACAATAGCTCCCATGTTGTAAATGTAGTCATGCCCAAGGAGTAGATTGTAATCTAGTGGCCCTTGGACTACCATCATGTTCAGATGAACGGTTTTCCTTCTCAAAGTTATGGGTAAATTTGGAAGGATCCCTAACGGTCGACTAGTTCCTTTATTGAAGCCTGACAAATTTCGAATCTCAGGTAGAAGCGATGGCGAACCAAGTGCTTTCCAAGTAGTTGAGGAAAGGATACTCATGGAAGCCCCTTCATCTATGATAGTGCCAACCATGATCATTCTGTAAGCTTGTACTATGATCTGGAATGGTACATTAGATGGTAGGCGGGGTCTCGCTAGTAGATTCAAATCAAAGGAAACGACTAGAATGCTTGGAGGAGGGACCGAATAAACGGCTGGATGAATCTCTTGAACTGAGGAACTTCCCTCTTGAGGTAGAGGAACGGGTATATTGCCCCCATGTTCATCGGATTCTATCTTAACAAAAATAATTTGAACGGTGTCATTCTCATTCTCTTTGGACACTGTATTATCTGAAGATGGACCTTCTGAAGACAAGACTGGGTCGACTACCGTCTTAACCTGTTGACTTTGGTCTGATGTGGACTCAGAGGGTTTATCTTCAATGATAGGTGTTTCGACCGACAACAGAGGTGTGACAGTCGAATTTTCAACTAACGATGGATTTTGCAAGAGTTTCTTGTATCCAGGAGGAAGTCGCTGCAGTGAAGCACGATGGTTATCCAAGAATCTTTTAGCTTTGTCCAGGAAAGGACAACGGTGGAGGGCATGGTTTCCTTCACACAGCCTACAAGGAAATTTATATCTTCCTTTTTGTCCATTCACTTCATTTTCACTAGTTGATGGTGTACTTTCAACATGATTGACAGAGGTTGAAGATAGCAGATTGTCCAAGCGAGGAGAGCAATCTCTCAAGATCCACGAGATGCAAGGACAATCTCGATGATAGTGGTCTCCTTTGCAAATGACACACGGAGATTTGGGTTTGGATGGTGCAATGTGTGGATTTTCGCTAGACGATGCATGGTTTTCCCCTTTTTCCATTGGCTTCTTCTTCTTCTTCTCCTTCCCTTTCTTCTTCTTCTCTGTTACTTGGATTTTAGTATCACTAGTTTCACCAAGCAAAGAGGAAGAAGGAGCAGGGAGAAACAAACGAAGTAGAAGGTGGGGTAGAAACTCCAGTATCATCTGGTTGCTGATTTGATTGCTAAGGAATTACGGTGTTTTGAATGACAGAGGTCAAGAATAACCAAACTGGTAGGCCAATTGTGAGTCCTGGAAGGGACAATGTGGCCATGTGTGGAGCACCAATATCTCCCCAAGAATAGAAAGGACTAGGATTCCCCCAAGGGGAAATCCTTGATTGGTGGACTCCATTATCTCAACCTAAGATCAACGAGGGAACAGTGATGTTATTCCGTATTAAATAAATTTTATGATGCTTTGACATAACTTGCTTTTTCAGTTTTTAAGAGTCGAGAAAAAGCTAAAGATTACTCTAGTCGCCTTCAATTTTTAATGAGCCTGAAGTGACAAGTGCTTAGATGGACCTTTTCTTTTAAGGAGTTTGAAAAGGAAAGAAAGTGACTTCTCTGGAAATCTAGACAGAGGGATTACCAAACCAATCACAAAACTGTAATATACACCTCGATGGTAAATTATAGAGAAATTAACAAGGACTTTACATACGGAAGTTAATCTTCCTGAATTTTGTGTTCAGTGCATTTCCATCGATAGGGCGATAGACACGACTTCCTAAGGATAAATGATATCAGCCTATTGTGGTCTCCTAATATATACTCAATGGTGCATGGGAGCACAAGTCCGTACTGGCACTTTTTGTATCAAAGAGGAGGAATCACCCAACCTATGATGAAAACGATAGTTACCAGGCTTTACGACGCTGGAATACGTCTCTAGCATAGACTTCTAGATGTTGTGCATTAGGTTCCAAAGCATTTTTATGTTCATTGAGGTTTATTTTATAGTTGATATTTCTTAAGAAGTTTGCCTTTCAAGGTTCACCACATGATGTAGATGTAAAATTCCTAAATATGCAATCTAGAATGATAAACAGTGGTTTATTTTCTTTTAGCAATGAAAATCCTAGATACAAAGGAAAGAAGATTATGATTTTTCTTTCAGCAGAGAGCATAGAGCACACACTAAATTCACCTTCCTATATCAAATTCCGCAAGCAGTCTAAATGCAAATGCACATGCATGTATTTGTTTTTTATTTCCTTAATGTGAGAATGACAAAAAGAAAACTAAGTACAGATCTGAACTATTTTTCCTCAAAGCGACACTTTAGCAATTTCTCTTCAAAAATGAAAGGAGGACTAAGACGACACTTTCACTTTTGAATGGAAAACTGTTTTCGACACTTCAAAAAATTGACAATTCAAATCAAATACAATGGCAAAAGTACAATCAACCATCTAAAAGAGGAAGACTTTATCACACTCTTTTCCTTGACTAAAAACGACAGTTGTGACACTTTCAAATCAAAGGACGACTATTCGATTAAGCTACTTTTTGCAAAGGAGGATTGTAAATGATGAAAAATACATAAAAAAAATTCATAATTCCTTATCAATGGAGGTTTAATAATGTAAAGGAAGAAGGTTTCAACAGTGATATACTGATCATAGACAACAAAACTACTAAATAGAGCTGAAAACAATGAAGAAAAAACCAAAATCTGGAGAGAGAAACAATCTCATTCAATCATCACACCTGTAACACAAGGAAACATGGATGCATCTGACCTGCAGCACATGGGAGGTGCAATGCATCCAGACTTCCAATGAGAGACAGTGCGGTGGTCAAGGGACAAGACTGAGCTTGGTTTTCACTCACAATTTTCAGCTAAGTTCAGTGATTTAGGTCGAGCTTATGATAGACAGTAAACACAAAGTATAGGGGCTGATCTAATGAGGTTATTGAGCTACCAACAGGGCACTTAGGATGTTTGCAAGTTAGATGTTCAGTTCATAAACCAACCTAGAGATTGACAAAAGCAGCGTTGATCTACTTTGCAGTTGCATAGCAAAAGCAGTTCAAAGGCTAGATGGATTAACTTTAGGCTCCGTCTGTAGTTTGTAAAGCAAACAACAGTAACAAACAAACAAGCTATTCACTCCCCAGTGGAGTCGACATTTTGTTTCCAGCAAAACTAGTGTCTATTCAGATCTACTAGTCCCACTAAGATAGGTAGCTATCTTAGAAACAAACAATTCAAAGTTACTTGTGTTTTCCTTTATGAGAGATAGATGAGAAAGAAGCAGAGAGCACCAACCTTAGTCTTTCACTTAGCTCCGTGCTTGTTTCCTCTCTCCCTTGATAGAGCTTCTACCACTCCTTTCTCACTTGTCCCGCTTCAAAGAACACATGTAGAGTCAAAGCAGCAAAATACCATCAAAGCATAGAGATCTATAACCATAAACAATGTAGAATCAGATGTACATTAACCATACAAATGCATACACAAATACAAGATTCAGAAATATACAAGTATATGGAGGAAAACTCAAATAGCTTTATTGATAGAAGTAATAAAAGAGAGGATTACAACCCAACTGTCTAATCCAACGCCATCCTCCCAGCATGAAAGCCCTCTTCACCTCATAAAAAGCTAGATCACCCAACAATACAATTCTTTACAGAGAAACCAATAACACTTCCTTACAAAATACAAAATTCCATCCTTTAGATCTCTAGGATGAGGGATCCATGTATACATATTTGCAAGGGGGTGAGTCAGCTTCTAGGATTTTGATTAGTGTCATTTCACTGATAGTTCTTGGTTCCACTTGGAGATTTCATGATCTCTTACTCATCCCTGGGCGAATTCAGAGAGGCAAGTGTCATATGAGCAGTTTCTAGAAGATTATCTGGGTTTCCACCTAGCAAACTACCTCTGCCATTTTTCTGCTCTTGCTCATCACACCCTACAGAAGGGATTTTTAGTACACATTGCACCCTTTGTGTGTAGTAGGTGAGATGCATCACACCCTCAGCATGGAGAAATCTGTACGGTCCAGTTTTGACCAGTTTTGAGCAGTATTTCAGGGAGAACTTCTGGGAATAATGTAATCAGTTGACCTTGATCCTTTAGGTTTTGAAACAACACTTTTAGGGGTTTAAAAGCCCTTGTTTTATGGACATATGTGATTGGGGTTGCAGTGCCCAAATATGTCTATAACAGAGGGCACCCTTGTGAAGCTTGGGGGCTTGCACGGGCACAGGCTGTTGTTAGGATGTTAGCGTAACTTCCTCTATTATCTTCGCTGGTAGGACTGGGTCGTCATTATCCTAGACTATCTTCGAAAGGCCCCTTACTTCACTTTCTTGTATTTTGGCGTACGGTCCTCATCACCTGGAGCGGAAATAATTGAAAGTTGTTTGACTGGCTGACATCTTTTAGGGACTTTTTAGTGTGTGCCCTATGCTCTTAGTTGGCCTAGCTTTCATTTTTTCTTGATTCTTTAATTAGATCTTAATAAAGAATTCAAGGTGGTTGACCGATCACCTAGACGGTCTCGAAGACTTTGTGGTTCTTCACCACCAAGTTTAGAGCATTCTCCTAGAAGGCGCAGAGGTAATACTGTCGGTGGGTTCCATCCTATGGCAGCTGATGCATTGGGGATTGATACTCCCCTCAGGGGCATTAGTGTTCAGGATAGGCCTGGTACTTCCATAGAACTAGAGAGGAACACTCCATTTCTTTCTATAGTTCTCTTTCAATCGGAAGATAACATAGAGGTAGAAGAACTCCCAAAGTCTTTAGCGGCTCTAAATACTCCTCTACCTTCTAACCATCCAGACGTATTACAATATGTTGGGACTCCAATGCATATACCGTCAAGTCTAGGTCACATCACACACTTACCTTCAATGACCACCACTGGAAGCATGGCTTCTACCACAAGTGCTACAAACATGTAGACTCCAACATTAGTACAAAGGGGAGGAACTATTTCCATCCCATTTGCATCTTTATTTGGGTCTTTTGCTAGCACATACTTAATTGGGTCTACCTCCATTCCTTCTATGAGTGGAAATTCCCAAGCCAATACATTTAGTTCTGGATTCTTCCCATTTGGCACCCATTCATAGGGTATTCCATCAGTTCCATTTAGTGCCTCCACATCCATGATGAGTGGTTCAGCTTCACTTCAGGGTTTTCCTTTTGGAGGTGGTCGTATACCGCATTCTAACTCGACGATAGGATCTATGCCTTTTTCTTCTACAAAACAAGGCATCAATCCCTTTCAAGATTGGAATAACCCTACAGTTAGTGGCATAAGAACTGGGAATCCATTTTTCAGCCAACAAGGGAACAGGCCATACTCCACAGTTAGTTCATTTCGAAGAATTCCTCCCATAGCTTCTGCTTGGAATCCTTATCTGGGGTTATCAACTCCTTATAATCCTTTAGGAGGGAGCTTCGTCGGTTATGGAGGTTTTTTGGTTAGAATTGGTCAACATCTGAGTTTTGCTGGATCACAAGGTTCACCTTTTGGTTCAGCTGGTTCTGCTGGTTACTTCGGGCAGCCTGGTGCCTTTCAAAATCCAGGCCAATCTTTTCATGACTTTAGGAAGCCCGCCTAGTCTGGGTGGAATCCCCAGGGTCCTCCTAGGCTTCCTTTTCTGACAACTTTGAATTTTCTAGATCTCATGAAATTAATGAACAATCCAATCAAATACAATCCAACCTGGCCTCCAGTCCCAATCAAACTCCCTTCAGACATTCCAAAGTTCGAGGGGAAGGGTGGTGAAGACCCAGGTGACCATGTAACCACATTCCATTTGTGGTTCTCATCAAACTCCCTTGTCGATGACTCGATTAGGTTGAGACTTTTTCAACGCACCTTAACTGGTAATGCAGCCAAGTGGTGTATAGAGTTGCCAAGGGGCAGCTTTACATCTTTTGCTGACTTGGCTAATATTTTCCTAAATCATTTCCAGTTGCCCGTCTGTTATGATGCCGAAACTGAACTTCTGGCCAATTTTCATCAAGATACGACAACTCACATTTCTGATCATATTCAAGAATGGAGATGGAGAAAGAGGCTCATTAAAGCCGAAATTCCTCTGGAATATCGTCTCAAATGGTTTTTGAAATCCTTACAACCTGAAATCTCTAAGGATGTCTCTCTATCTGGAGTCTATTATGAGGAGCAAGCTATTTTTAGAGCCCAACAGTTAGAATTGATTTACTCTCAGTCTGGGATTCTACAAAAAAATTTGCCTGATGCTCCTGGGACTAAGGTTGATATAGCCAAGTCGAAGCCAGGTCCCCATGTAGATGGTATCGTTGGATCCATAGACACAAATGCAGTGAACCTGTTAAGCCAATTGCAACAGTTGTCTTTACAAACTGCTCCTAACAATTAGGTCACATCGTCCAACCCTTCATCTTCTCAACCCTCTTCTGTTAATGTCATCCAATATTCCAACCTCAAAAGAAATCAAAATTCCAATGGGAAAAAGAAAGGACAAGGTAAGAAAAAGAGTCAAGATGGGAAGATTGGCGCAAATAAACCTGGCAATAATGCTGGTGGTGGCAGAAATGAGTCTAAAAAGAAAGTCAAGTTTCCATGCAAGCTATGCAGTGGAGACCATTTAACTCATCTCTGCCCAAAGATTCAAGATGCTCAGTGCTTGTTAGGATAGCAAGGGACTTCTAACTCTCAAGCTGTGTTAACCAACCCTTTTCCCAAAGGGTAGAAAATGCTTGCTGGTGCGAGTTCAAATCCTGGTACCTCTGCAGGGGGTAACCAAGAAGGGGAGAAATCGTCAAATGTTTTCATGATGGGTTCTAACGTCCATGTGGCAACTCGGTCATGTGATTACAGTGAAACTGAAACATCCAAGGACAAAACTACTCCCAAAAATACTGACCTTCATATTGAGCGACCCCCTGTCAAGACTATACGACGGATACCAAAAGGTTTCGCTAAACGCGTGACTATCAATCCTCATGCTAGGGCCACCCAGAATTACTCCATTGTTGAGGATCTGGATCAGATTCCATGCATTATGTCCACTTTAGAGGTTCTCCAATCATGTCCAACTCATCGAAGTGCTTTGCTTTCGGCGATAGGGGCAGTTGATCTAAACAACTCTTTAGTGCTCACTTTTGACATGCTTAATGTCAAAATGCAACTCCCTCATCACATGGCTTTTCAAATAAAGTCTACATACTGAAAAATTAACATTTTTCGTACCGTTATTGATAAAGGAGCTTCCACGTGCATCATGTCAATGTCATGCTGGAAGGCCATTAGATCACCTTCGACTGTTCCTTCACCTACCCTCCTGACTGCATTTGATGGGCATTATCATAAGCCACATGGGATTATCTCGGCCTTTCCCATATGTGCTGAGGGGAAGGTCATCAATATCGAAGTAGAAGTCATTGATGCTAACCTAGATTACAATCTCGTCTTATGAAGGAACTAGGTATACGAAATGGATGCCGTTGTTTTGACTCTGTTTTGTGTCATTTGCTTTCCTCATGAGGGGAAAATCGTCAAGGTTGATCAATTGGATTATTCTCTAGTTGATCCTCGAGTAAATTCAGATTCTACTATTCCTTTAGTGGATAACCCTCGTCCGCCTACTGAGAATCTAGGAGTTGGGATGTATTCTTCATTGATGGGTACATTTGATTTTCCCTCTCTTATCGCTAGAATTAATGTCGTTTCATCATCCAAGGAGTCTCCACGAGAAGAGTTCTTTTGAACTCATTATTTTTCAGACCCTTCGAACTTGCCTTCAGCTATGACCACATTAGCTGAAGGACAAGTTGGTGGAATGGCATTTCCTATGTCTGCAATAGAGCTTAGATATCAGTCTATTGTCAACTCTGTAGACAATCATTCTACTCCTTTCTCTGAAGAAGAGCTAGATGGTGATGTTGCCCCAGCTTGGACCCTTGATTCCACCTCTGCTATGGACTGCTTAAACACGATTTACCATCCAAGGAAGCAATCCTAGAAGTAATGATGGGCGTAGATCGACCTTGGGAAGACTTACACCATCGTTCATACTTTCTTCCTCCATTGGAGGAAGTAGAATCTAGGTTCTCTGAGCTCTTTACTAGTGATGTTTGTATGGTATTAAACCCTTTGGCTCCAGCACACTTTCGTGCTGAAGGTAATATGTCGGTGATTTCAAAAATGATATCTATAAACATCTCTAGGAACCCTAATGTGATCGAGAATCTCTTCATTGGAGCCGAATGTTCCCCTGAAGAAATTCAAATTTACACTGACCTTTTTAAGGAGTTTCGAGATGTATCCACTTGGTCTTATGAAGAAATGCCTAGCATTGATCCATCCATAATTCAACATGAGATCAAGACGTATGAAAATGCCAAGCCGATTCATCAGAAGCTTCAGCCAGTTAATCCTAGGAAAGCAACAACCATTAAAGCTAAAGTAGAGAAGCTGCTTAAGGCGGGTTTTATATATCCCATTCCTCTTACAGATTGGGTTTCTAATCCAGTCCCTGTGGATAAAAAACAAGGAACAATCCAAGTATGCATTGACTTTAGGGACCTAAACAAAGCTTGTCCCAAAGATAATTACCCCACGCCATTTATTGATCAAATTATTGATGAGTGTGCAGGTAATGAGATTTTCTCCTTCATGGGCGGTTTTTCCGGTTATAATCATATCTCTATCCATCCTAAAGATCAGCATAAGACAACTTTTTTATGTCCCTGGGGTACTTTTTCATACAGAAAGATGCCTTTTGGTCTCAAAAATCCTGGAGCTAACTTGCAGGGGGCCATGTCATACACTTTCCATGACATTAAACATATCATCGAAGCATACTTGGACTATCTAGCTACTCATTCTCGAAAGGGAACTGATCATCCTAGTCACCTTCCATCGGTTTTTGAGCAATGCCGATTTTACAAGATCTGGGTGAATCCCAATAAGTGCATTTTCGTGGTTATATTTGGTCTATTATTAGGGTTCATTATGTCAAATGAAGGGATTCGAGTTGATCCCTTCAAGGTAGAGGCAATAATTCAGTTGCCTCCCCCGTCCTCAGTTCGGCAACTTCAAATTCTTCAAGGGAAGGCTAATTTCTTAAGAAGGTTTATAGAAAATTATGCCGAGATCACTAAAGGGTTTATGCATTTGCTACGGAAAGGAGTTCCATATGTATGGGACGACTTTGCACAATGGTCATTCGATGCCTTGAAAAAGACATTAGTCTCTGCCCCGCTTTTGAGTCCACTGGATTATGGTAGGGATTTCCTTTTATATCTCGCTGCTACAGAATCAACCATAGGTATGGTTCTCATTTAGGAAGATGATGCTTCATGGAGCATGTGATTTATTATTTGAGCCGAGGTTTGATAGGTCCTGAACTTTTCTATTCTCCAGTTGAGAAGTTGGCTTTGGTAGCTATCCATGCTATCCAGCGGTTTTGCCATTATATCTTGCTATGCAAAAATTTTGTCTTAGCGGCGGTCAATCCATTCCAATTTTTCCTCAATAGACGAGTGATTGGGGGCAAATATAATCGATGGATATTCATTTTACAAGAATTTGGTCTTGAGTTCTTGTCTGCCAAGTCTAAGAAATCTATGGTTTTTGCGGAGTTAATTTCTGAGTTGCCTTGTGGAGAGGATACTGTTTATGAGGAAAATTTTCCTGACAAACATTTATTCCTCATCTCTTCACTCGACCCTTGGTATGGAGATATCATTGTCTATCTCCAGACTTCGAAGTTTCCCTCTACTTTCTCTAAGGATGAACATCGAAAGCTACGTCACCTGGCTAAGAATTATGTCATCATTGGTGATACCTTATATCGTCAAGGGGTTGATTCAATCCTTTGGCGTTTTTTAACCCTAGAGGAAGCAGAGTCAGTGCTCAATGATTGCCATAGTGGAGCTTGTGGTGGTCATCTTTCAGGGCTTGCTACAACCCAGCGTATCTTGCATGCCAACTATTTTTGGCCTTGGATCTTCAAATATTGTGTTGAAGCAGTCAAACGCTGTCACCCCTATAAAGTTTATACTCGAAAGATGCATGCACATCCAGCTCCTCTTTTTCCCGTTGCCACTGTCGGTCCTTTTACCAAGTAGGGTATAGATTTTATAACTTGTAATCCGCCTTCAGTAGTGAATCACAAGTACATTATCATGGCCATAGACTACTTCATGAAGTGGGTTGAGGCCACCCACTTACAAAAACGATAGTGAAACAACGGCATTGTTCCTTTTTAATCAGATTATCTCAAGGTTCGGTATCCTGAGAGAGATTGTCACTGACCATGGCAGTCATTTCTAGAACCAACTAATGTTCGAATTAGCTCTTAAATTGGGTTTCCGGAAGGAGCACTCATCTCCGTATTATCCTCAAGCCAATGGACAAGTCAAGGTAGTGAACAAAACCCTTAAGACGATCCTGCAAAGGACGATCAACAAAAATCCATCCAATTGGCATCTTATGTTGTATCTGGCTCTTTGGGCATACAGAACCTCCATAAAAACTACTACAGGTTTTACACCTTTTCAGTTAGTTTATGGGATGGAATCTATCCTTATTTTTGAATGTGAAATTCCATCTCTTAAGTTAGCTATTGAGCTCCTTCCAGAGACCTCTAGTCTCGAAGAGTGCCTCCTTCATTTGGAACATCTCGATGAGCAGCGTCGAGATGCCGCCACAATCAATGAGGCTCATAAGAAAAGGGTTAAAACTCAGTATGATAAAGTTGTCTGTCCTTGAGTCTTTTCTAAAGGCGACCTTGTCTTGGTCTATGACCAAGATAAGGATGCCCTGGGGGCAAGCAAGTTCAAGCATATGTGGTATGGTCCCTTTATAATTAAACGAGTTTTAGAAAAAGGGGCATATGAGTTAATCGATTTTGAAGGAAACAAATTTGCAGAGCCCCGAAATAGGTTCTACCTCAAGAAGTACTTTACTTAAGTAGCAACTAGGCAATGGCTTCTTTGTACATTTTGTATGTTTTTACATATCTCATTGGGAGTTTTTGATATCGACACTTTTTGCTCTGCTGTGGCAAGTGTTGATGGATGACTCGGTCTATTTTGGATTTGCTGATGGTGCTAGCCAGCACACTTGGAACCTCACTTCTGCAACTGATATGAAAATGGGGCTCTTAGGCTTCTTGTCTAACTTACAAGAACCTCTGCTACTTCCAAAGCTTTAAATTTTCCAAAGTCTATTTGATCAACCAATGCGGAAATAAGAAATGCTTGAAAATATGGGTGTATTCTTGTATTTGTTTTCAGTTGATTATTTACTTTAAAATCCGTTGTTTGTTCTGATATGGGAAGGTACTTAAACTGATACATAAATGCACATAAAGACAAACACATAAGACAACAGTATAATATGGAGTTCACCCTGATATCTTGGACTACGTCTCCTTGAGCTCAAATCAACTCGATTAGGCTCTCTGGGATTATGGCAATAGTTCTTTTACAAGTGATACACTTAACTCCAATGTTTTATACAGGAACATTGGGCTCAGAACACCATCCTATCCCTTGGCTCTTCGAGCTCTTCGGCTTTCTAGCTCTGGCTCTGACTCTTGCTCTGGCTGTGGCTCTGACTCTAGCTCTGGCTCTGTGGCTCTGGCTCTAGTTCTGGCTCTCAACTCTCACTTCTAGTGCTCGCTCTGGCTCTTAGCTCTGGCTGTGCTTCGCGACTCTCTGCTCTAGCTTCTCTAAGCTCTTTTTCCTAGACTTTTACATGCCTCTATGAGTCGCTCGACTCCCAAGCAACTCCAACAGCAATATGCTGCTATCAATTGAGCTCTCTGGCTTTTCCACTCGACCTCCGAGTGACTCTCCAAACTCTTTGGGCATTCAGTGTCTTCTCGCTGTACACTTTTTTTTCTCTTCCTCTACTCTCTGTCTGTTCGTGGCTCTTAGAACCATTCCATTCCCAGACTGTTCATTTCCTCTCCCGGCTCTTCAAATCGCCTGCCTTTGTGTTAGAATTCCCTGCTTTATGTCATCATCACTGTAACACTTCATAGAGAGCTCACCACTTGTCTCCTCATGAGCTGAGCCAACTCTTCCTCAAACAGTTCGTTACTTTGGTTACTCTATGAAATGATTCATCCGCCAACTCAGCGGTCCAATCGGATTTCAACCTTTATGTCCTGAAGCTTATTTTCTCCGTTGAATCCGGTTTCCCGTCGGGCACAATCTCCACCATTAGATATAGGGCCTCCAGATCCTATGGTTATCGCTCTTATCACACGGTTGACTTGCTCGGACGTTAGCCCGTGATGAGAGCAATTTTCTCTCTCATCCGCTAGACATGCGTCAATCACTGTGTGGCATCACTAGGTCCTCTGACAATTTCGCTTACCGCCCAAAACACTTCTAATATTCCATCGGTTTTGGAGCGCGAGACCCGCCTATCGCTTTAGCACTTTCCCCACAGTTCTCTAGCTTCCCTTGTGACTGAGCGCTCAAGGCTTTTCTATTTCAAGGGGTTTTGCCCAGCGATGCGTGATTAGCGCATCAAAAACAACCTCTGTTTTCTATTTTGAGCCTCTGAACTGCCATTTTTGAGCCATGCATAGTCCCCATGGGCCATCGGTCAATGCGCTTTGACCGAAGGTCCTCGTTACTCTGTGCTAGCTACAAATTATTGTTGTTCAAAGGTTATTTCTGATAGGCTTCGACATATATAAAACTTTAAACTTCGGTATGAGCTTTTACAAAGTTTGGGTAGCTTTAAGAGGGTTTAAGGATCCAATTTCGGATCATGCCTTCCCACTAAAAGAACTTTTGGTCCACCAAAAGACTAATATATTGATCTGAGCAGTAAATGAGAGTAACAACACCCTCTTCTTTCAGCCTCCCTACACTTGCCTTTACATAGGGATTCTGAACCAAACTCTCTAACCACTTCCCTTCTTGGATGGGTTGGTCGTTTTGGGAAGAACTGTTTTCCTCCTTGACTTCATGCAAAACTTCTGCTATGAAGTTTACAGAAGGTAGTTTGAACTTCTTTACCTTGATCCTTGATCCAAGGTGGCTCAAACGAATGTGAAGTACATCTGCTCCACAAAACTTTCATTTGTACCTATTTGAAAAGCTACCAACAACAATTGTTAACAACAATAGGCATACAGACAACAACTACATGGGCTAACTCCTGCTTCAACAAAGAAATAGATTTCACATCTTGTGAACCCTCCCATGTCTTACATCTGCATACAAATGACAAGCCAATAAAACATGCCTTTACAAAAAATGACCCTTCAAGTCGAGCATGTAGTAAAAAGACCTTTAGGACTCTTTTCCAAAAGATGAAACACTTCATCCTTATCTCCATTTTAGGAACCAAGTTAACTTCTCCCAAGCTAGCATCACATGCATATCATACTCAGGCATGCATTCCATCTTTCAACTTTCACGTAAGTACACTATACTTTTGAAGCTGGAATTAACATATTGCTACAGCAATAAAATGAGTTTCCTACTCAACTTCTTTCCATCTACCATTTTGGTAAGATCCTGCAACTTGCATTTATTCCACAAATAAATGCAAACGGATGCATCAAAGGACATGCAGTCTTACTTGGATAAGAATTCTAACCATTTCTTACTAATCCATTTCAAAGGTCCCTCCTTTGTTTGCACATCAGCATCAATATGTGAATAATCCTGAACCACATCAATCTTGGAATTTCCATCCCTGCCATTTTCCTTTTCCACCTTCTCCTTTAGCTTTGGTGGAAGCAGTGCTGGATTCAAAGTCCAACACCTTTCAACAAGATGCCCTTGCTTATGGCAGTAAGTGCAACACACATGCATCCTTTTGACATCATGATTTTCCTTGTCCTGTGGACCTCTAGCTGCTTGCTTCTTTTCCTTCAAAAGTTTCCTATATGTGGCCATCCTCTTCCAACATCTAGAAACATAATGGTTATCCAAACCACGAAAGGAACATGCAATTCTTTTTCCATGCTTCACAAAATCAAAATGAATGTGTTTAGAACCAGATTTATACCTACCTCTTTCACCTTTATTGCCTTCATGAAGAGGTGAAGCAGATGAAGAAGTAGCTCCCTTTGGAACACTATCACTTTCTTCAAAGCTGTCAGAGTTTCCACAACTCTCTGGTTCAAGTATGTGATTCTAAACACCTGCATCATGTGAATGATGTTTTGAGCTATTACATTGCTCTTGAACACAATCCTCACACTTCTGAGGTAGAGGACCTGCAATGAAACTCCTTTTTGGAACTGTTTCAATGGCCTTCATGGCAGCTTTGGAACTCTCTCCATAAGACTGTCCATAGCCAAGACCCAAATACTTAGGCCTTTCCTCAACCATTATTGGCTCAACAATACCTTGTGCATGTTTGCCCAATCCTTTTCCTTCATAGCCCATCTTGGACATTAGCTTGGAACCTATGCCTCTGGTATGTTTTTCAAAAGAACCAATATAAGCATTCTTAGAAGAATTTGAAGACAAACAGGAATGGTTTACCTCTTCTTCAAGCTGATACTTGGCCAAGGATTCTTTGGCAACAAAGAGTTGTGACTCCAACTCATGCATCCTTTTCAGGTTCATATTTGCAATATGAAGTTACCTCTCCATTTCCTGCAATTTTTCAGAAAGCAACTACTTCTCTTCCTCCACGGAATTCAACAGCTCTCTAAGTATGTTGCTCTTCCTTCCATCTTCATACATTTATCTCACCATATCCATCATGGTGGACAAGTCTTGCTTCATGTCTTCATCAAAGAATCTTGTGAATAACGCATAATTTGAGGACTCACTTGTAGAAGTTGTCATTATGCCAATGAACAAAAGAACTTCAAACAAGATTAATAAAGAGCTTATTCAAGCAACCTTTTGCAACAAACCTCTTGTGCTTCAAGGATTGCTTTGAGGTCCTTTGGGATAAGAAGAATGCCTTCAGCCCTTCTTCCTTCTTGTCCTCTCCTGGACTGAGCTATCAATAGCTTTCCCTTCACCTCTGCAAACTCAAAAAAATATTCAGTCTCCAAACAAGCATACAATCAATCAAACAATCAATCCTTGACTGTTCGAAAACCTTTTAGACAAGCAATCTTTGCCCTATCAATCAAGCACTATGATACAACTTTCTTTGAAGGTGGATTTAATCAACCTTAAGCTTCGATACCACCTGATCTGAAAATGGGGCTCTTAGGCTTCTTGTCTAACTTACAAGAACCTCTCCCACTTCCAAAGCTTTAAATTTTCCCAAGTCTATTTGATCAACCAATGCGGAAATAAGAAATGCTTGAAAATATGGTTGTATGCTTGTATTTGTTCTCAACTGATTATTTACTTTAAAATCTATTGTTTGTGTTGATATGGGAAGGTACTTAAACTGATATATAAATGCACACAACAGTAGTTAAAGCAACAATAAAAACAAACACATAAGACAACAGTATAATATGGAGTTCACCCTAATATCTTGGGCTACGTCTCCTTGAGCTCTAATCAACTCGATTAGGCTCTCTAGGATTATGGCAATAGTTCTTCTACAAGTGCTACACTTAACTCCAATGTTTTATACAGGAACATTGGGCTCAGAACACCATCTTATCCCTTGGGTCTTCAAGCTCTTTGGCTTTCTAGCTCTGGCTCTTGGCTCTGGCTCTGGCTCTTGCTCTGGTTGTGGCTCTAACTCTAGCTCTGGGTCTGTTGCTCTGGCTCTGGTTCTGGCTCTTAACTCTCGCTTCTGGCGCTCGCTCTGGCTCTTGGCTCTGGATGTGGCTCGCAACTCTCTGCTCTGGCTTCTATAAGCTCTTTCTCCCAGCCTTTTACATGCCTCTGTGAGTCACTCGACTCCCAAGCAACTCCAACAGTAATATGCTGCTATCAATTAAGCT
Source organism: Pinus tabuliformis (assembly GCA_031772625.1). NCBI lineage: Eukaryota > Viridiplantae > Streptophyta > Pinopsida > Pinales > Pinaceae > Pinus > Pinus tabuliformis. Next base: position 888,232,569 of record CM062806.1, on the reverse strand, counting down.
CTTTGGCTTTTCCACTCGACCTCCGAGTGACTCTCCAGACTCTCTGTGCATTCAATGTCTTCTCGTTGTATGCTTTTTTTCTCCTTCTCTACTCTCTGTCTATTCATGGCTCTTAGAACCATTCAATTCCCCGATTGCTCATTTCCTCTCCTGGCTCTTCGGATCGCCTGCCTCTATGCTGGAATTCCCTACTCTGTGTCATCATCACTGTAACACTTCACAGAGAGGTGGCCACTTGTCTTCTCATGAGCTGAGATAGCTCTTCCTCAAACGGTTCCTTACTTAAGTTACTATGTGAAATGATTCATCTGCCAACTCAGTGATCCAATCAAACTTGAACCTTTATGTGTCGAAGCTTATTTTCTCCGTCGAATCCGATTTCCCATTGGGCACAATCTCCACCGTTAGATCTGGGGCCTCCAGATCCTATAGTTATTGCTCTTATCACGCAGTTGACTTGCTCGAACGTTAGCTCGCGATGAAAGTGATTTTCTCTCTCATCCACCGGACACGTGTCAATCACTGTATGGCATCAATGGGTCCTCTAACAATTCCGCTTACCACCCAAAACGCTTCTGATATTCCGCTGGTTTTGGAGCACGAGACCTGCCTGTCGCTTTAGTGCTTTCCCCATGGTTCTCTAGCTTCCCTTGTGACCGAGCACTCAGGGCTTTTCCATTTCGAGGGGTTTTACCCAGTGATGTGCGATTAGCGCATCAGAAATAGCCTCCGTTTTCTGGTCTGAGCCTCCTAACTGCCATTTTTGCGCCATGCACAATCCCCATGGGCCACTGGTCAGTGTGCTTTGACCGAAGGTCCTCGTTGCTCTGTGCTGGCTGCAAATTGTCATTATTTAGAGGTTATTTCTGATAGGTTTCGACATCCATAAGACTTTAAACTTCGGTACGAGCTTTTACAGAGTTTGGGTAGATTTAAGAGAGTTTAAGGATCCGATTTCGGATCAGCAACTTGGGTAATCTACTATCCAACTGGTCAGTTCATGGTGTCAAGGGGAGTATGCATTGGTCCCGCTTCAAATAATGTGGCTGAGTATACTACCGTCATTAACATACTATCCGAAGCAATTTCTTATGAAATCAATTCGTTGGTAGTTTATCTTGATTCACAATTGATAGTGTCACAATTGAATAATATTTATCGGGTAAGGGATCCATGTTTATATCGCCAGTAGTTAAGAGTGAGGTTGTTGCAAAGATCATTTACTTACATTAATTATTTGCACATTCCAAGTTCTCATAATTGGTTAGCTGATTCTATCACTAATCAAGCTTTAGACTGGCACATCATTCATTCATCACAATAAAATCAAGCATCAAAAAGTTGAAACTAGATATATCTATATATATATATATATATATATATATATATATATATATATATATATATACATATATATATATATATATATATATATACATATATATATATATATATATATATATATATATATATATATATATATATATATATCATAAAATATCCCGAATGTATATAATCCTGTCCAAAATAATCTATAAAAATTGGGACTCAAATGCCCATAATCATGTCCATTACATCTAATGCCCCGGCTCAGGATGAAGGGCTAAGTATTCAACTACTACTTTGGCCACACGCCTAAGAGTGCGAACCTAGTCTCGTGGCATGCCAACCACATGACGTTGCATGTTTATAGGGAGATCCTCTACAGCCTCCATCGGTACTCGGTGAGTTAGTCTCACCAAGTGCCGCTGAACTGTGTAGAAGTCGCTATGTGTCTGCATCTGCCTCTTTGACACCTCGGTCGTGACGTCCATGCCACGAGAACCCATCTGGTCGTACTGGCTCAATATTTGGAACATGATCATCATATTAGTCATTTGAATCATATCAAAAATATTTTTCAAAATTCATTATTATATTTGAGAAATCATAAAAATCATAAAATTAAAAACATTTGTTACCTATATCACCCCATGCTGCAGTTGGTGGTAAAGCTAGATCAAGGTCTCTTCGGAAGTCCATCCCAGCATAGGGGTAGTTGTCTATGGTGATGATCTGCTGCTCCCACCAAAAGAAGAAGTCATCATCGAAAGAAATCCGTGGAACGTCCCTGCCTCCTAGTTGTTTCATCAATTCAGCCCACTTGCCCATTCATGGATCTCGTGGGGTGTTGATCGAAACTGATACTCTAAGACGGAGTGCTGGCACCCTCTAAAAGAAGAAAGAGCACAAAATGGTTCCATACCCGAAGTTTTTGGTCTACCCCTTCTTGATAGAAGTAAGCTGGCTCTTTAGTTTGGCAAGAAGAAGAGTACACCAATCAAAAATTGTGGTGAGATAGTCTACCACCAAGCTCATGGCTAACCGTGAAGCCTGGGGTAAGGAAGTTAATCCGTTCACTCTGGATAGTGAACAGGATGATCCTCAATGATAAACTCTCCACATGCTTGATTGGAATTTGACTTCCAATCTTTTCTGGATGACCCAGGCAATATATATGCATGTAGTCCTTGATAGAGAGGCTGCCTCTGATCTGCCCATGGAATGTACTACCTCTCCCCTCCAGGAAAGGCCTATGATGAAATAAATATCCTCAACCTCCATCTTGAGTGGCATTTGATCGATCATAAATGAGTCATCCTTGATGCTCCAGTAGTGAGTGAGCATTTCGAGCAGACGAGTGTTTGCTTTCATGTTTCGCATTTTAAAGAACTTTAGCAAACCGCATCCTATTAAGGCATCTAGGGCATTAGGATCATTCATAACCTCATCATCCACTAAGGAATGCTCTCTTTCTCTCCAAGTGACTGGCATCCTGAAGAAAAAACAAATTTGGACCACTAGATTTTTGCTTTGAAGTTTTCGCAACGTATACGCGGGTCCGTTTCATACACAGTCATGTCTAGGGCCTGCATATATGCGGGTTGCACATAGCCAACCCACGTATATGCTGCGACAAATTTTTTGGAAAGAATTCAATGGTGAAACTTGAATTAAAAATTATAAAACCAATCACAATTGAATGCAAGATAAGTTTAAGGGTTACCTGGTGATTTTGGGAACATTTGAACAGTTGAATTTGGCGAATGGAAATGCTTGTTCCTTTTGCTTCACTCCTTTGCTCTCAAATCAAATGGTGATAATGGTGAGTCAAAAAGCTATTTTATAAGCTTTGAAAATGTCAAATTTTTTCAAAACTTTATTTTGTTTTGTCTCATGTAACTTTTAACTTGGGAGCTTGGAATATCGAGAATGGTTTGATTTTCAGGACATTTTAGAAATTTTTTTATAGTTCCGAGATTGTTCCATGACTGCTGACTCGTCATGGCAGGTATCATTTTCTCACTGGCATATAGGTTAGGGAAGCCATTTTTTTCGTTGCATTATGCATACTAGCCTCCATTTGTCGATACACTTGCCATAGGGTCGATCCCATCATGTTATGGTTCGTAAACTATCTTCACTTGCCGATTTTTAAATCATGACATGATGGTAGAGCCATCCTTTTCATGGGCATCGTAATTAGCACCTCACTGACATTTGCTGCCCATGTTGCTTTGATTTGAGTAGGCTCGGGAGTTCTCTGTAGTCCCGCCATGACTTATGTAATGAAGACTCATTCCTCTTTGCTTCTTCGCTACATTTGGCCTTATACCCTAGAGGCTCCTTTGTGTTGAGTTGTACTACTGCATTGCATTTTGACTATTTTCATCTTTTGGCCTTGAGCCGGCTTCACTTGGACTCGTGTTTGAGCCAAATTTTGACCATGACGACTACAAAATCAAACTTGCATTCCCTTGAATTCTGCAACTTAACACGCCTTGACCCATGGAAGGAACACACCTTTGAGTGTATTTGACCAGTTTTCACCTCCCTACATTGGGCATAAGATTGTTCCAATCCTAGGAACTAGATCATCTGTTTCACCGAAACTCATTCTTTCCACTATACTATAGCATTCTTTTATTCTTTTTCTAGCTTAAAGAAAAAGACAAAAGAATTATATATTCCAAAAAGAGCAGGAATGGGACAATAATTCCATTTATTGTTGGTAGCTAGATTCAGTCGTGTCGCCCTTGAAAAAGCACTCAAAACAAAGTCTCCTCCGTTTGGGCGGGATTTAGTTTGACTTAGGTACGCCTTAACCTTGTTATTGAGTCAGTTCTCCCCTGATTGGTTATCTCTTCCAATCGTATGGAGGGTTCATTCGTGCCTCTGCATGACGAACTTATACAGAGTCATCATATGCTACCACATAGTCACATTGAGTCATGCTTTTGTTCAAGGAAAGTTAGCCTGAGTCGGCCTCTCTGCGGTGTCTCTTGACTCATTTTTCAGTCAGCCATCCCTGGTTATCAGTGTCTTTTCTATCATCACATCAATTATATTGGTTCTTTAATCATACCAATTTGAGAAGGTCTCCATTGACTTCTTGCTGGTGGGTCTTGTTCTTATCGACAACGACATCTTGCTCTGAGGATAGGCCTAGAGCCGCATCGTGGCCCTATTTTCATTATTGATTGGTCACCTTATGCTCAGCATCGATCAATATCATGGGTCTTTGACAGAGTGGTTTCCCTTGTGTTCGACATCATCTTACACTATCACACATTGGGATTCGTGTAGTACCTTGGTTTCCATTTGACCCTATTAGTGGATACCTCGCCTCTATGTCAGCTTTCATTATTGGTTGGTTCAAAGGGTTTCTATCGTGCACTAGCCACATCTTGTGTACACTGGAAACATGCTTCGGTCGGGTTACTACATCTTTTTCGTCTGCTTTCTTCCATATTATTGGCCTACGGGTTACACTAGTGCTAGATTGATGAAGGATGCCTTAATTCCTTCCTTCTAGTGGATCTTTCCCTATCGACTATGACTCATTGCTCTGGGGAAAAGATCTAGAGTCCATTTGGTAGTACCTTGGGGTTTGAAGTCATTAGTGGCAAATCCTTTGCTATCGATAGTGGGAAACCATCATTGTCTCCTGATTGGTAGATTCTTACAGGTGTTCAACTTTAGCTCATCTATTCACACTTGTTAGATTGTATTAGGTACCTTGACAGTCATTATCATTATCGGTGAGTGGTCTCGCATTTGTCAATGGTATACATCAATGACCATTAATCAAAATATTTCTCACATGGTTGACTTCAGATCATTTATTCCCATGGTGTAGAAATGTACCATGGTGGTCGGTGAAGACCTCAGGTTGCATCAGCATTCATTGGTTCACTTGACAGTTGCTCCTATTGCTGCTAGTTGATACGACTCCACCTTATTTGTTGCAGTCATTCATGGCGACATTCTATATGCTGGAACCTGAGTTTGTAGTGTAGTACCATCTTACTCCATCATGTTCATTTGGTACTTTTGGGATCAGTCTTGGATATCAGTGATCTGCTTCATCCTTCAGCATCATTGACATTCTTATATGTGATATTCAGACATATACTTGTTCGATCATGATCAGATGATCCATTATGTATTTTCCAGTCTTTTGTATGTATATACTTAATGGATACACTTGTACTTGATATGTGGACATGCTTTACTTTCTCTGAGCATGGGTATGCCCACCTCAAACAATGTTTCTTTTTTATCTCCTTTCGTGGCTTGGCACGCTGAACTCTAGTGAAGTCCTTCTCAATTTTTGACAGGTTTCCTTTCCATGCACTTACTTAATACATTTCGGCCATCATGTACCCCTTCTGACCTCATGTATTAGGGGGCATATGTTATAGCTCCAAATATCCATTTTGATGTTTGTGATGCTGCACTCATGGCCTAGGGCAACCCCTCCTTCCAGACCTAGTCCAAATACTTAAAAAATAGTGTTTTACTCCCTATATGCGACATTGCCCTGAGCTAAACGCATGTGTACGTGGGTCTGTGTATACCCAACCCACGTATATATCTTAAAACACTTAAAAAAATTAAATCTCCTTAATTTTGGGCGGAGATCATGGGTTTTACCTGTTGATTACCTATTAGTGCCCATGGCTCAACTATTCCCAATGAATTCCCAAATAAAAAACTACTTTGGGAGAAGTATAAAAAGGCTTCAATGGGAAGGCATAAGGGAGGAGAGAATAGAGAGAAAAATCACTTTGCTGAGATTATCCCTCATCAGGTCTGAAGATCCTTGTGCTTCCAACACTTCCCCCATTACAGGAAACCCTTGTTTCCTTGAGTTATGATGTCTCTCAATTGCCTGAGATATCCTTGAGTGAGCCATGGAAGGAGTTTGTTGAAGGCTTGAGATTGGAAAAATCCAGAGGATGGTTCTGCTTGGAGCTTGCGAAAGGAAGACTCAGGTAAAATCATTCCTTACTATATTTTAGTTATCTATAATAAAGAAACACTTGTCTTATTCCTGATATTAATCTTCTTCATACTTATGAGATCAATGTTATGATTTGCATATGAATGGTTGTTTCAATTGTATAGCTAACTACCTTTCAATATGTTATGAAGTTGATTTCCTTATGATGCTTGGTCCATGTACTGCTATGCTTCGTTGAATTGATTGTCTTGCAAGTTGAAGGATCAAAAGGAACTTCGAGGGGGTTTGGACCCTGGCTGGATCTACCCAAACGAAGGACCCGCAGGTGCACCTCTCTGCATGTAGTTTGTTTATATTAGTATCATGGTTGTATGGAATGCTTGTTTTTCTTTGTAGATAACCCCCGCTCTACTAGGGTATTGACCCAAGACCCTAGGGGACCTTTGTCCCTAAACACCTACCCATGTAGTTTGAGACTCGTGGGAAGTACCCCTCATCTCGCCATTGAGCAGGGAAATGAGGATAGGGACTATAGTACTACCGATGGATGCATCGTGTACTACCGTACTCCCTATGCTAGGACAATATTAATCTGGGATCAATTGGAATTGATTCCGAATCAATAAGAGTGGTATGAGACACTCTTTTATGGGACTGACTTTGGATCAGTAAAGAATGGTATGATACATTCTCGATCACTTCTTCTTCTTCATAATTTAGTAGAGCATAGTAGTGCAGGGCATTGCATTAATGGCAGAGATTATGGATTGATAGATGGATTAGCAGATGGAGTTCTCCCTAGTTGAGAGGGAGTGTTAAAATTGGAAACTAGGGCCAAACTCCATGTGGGTCTTCTTATCTATGGCAGCTGATAATTTTTCTTGGATTCCTCTCGCCAAGAAGTGTAGGATTTATCTAAAGATAATCTGATTCCAACATGTATTCATGGAGATATGAATTTATTTATGTTATTTGACAATTTGTCAAGGTCGGACAACAGCCAAATTACCCCAACTTATCCTCAACTATTTATTATAAATAGAACAGGACTTCAAGTCATTTTATACACACACTTCTCCTAAGATCTCTCTCCACTCATTTGGGTTTGGTGGCTAGAGAGATCAAGAGGGAGAATCCCTAGACGTATTGAAGAGAGGGTCTTCTAAGAGAGCCCTAGATGCAAAACTAAAGAGCCCTAGCCACAGTCTTATGAGGAGATATTTTTGCAGGTAAGAAGAGATCAATACATTTTCAAGAGGGATTTATATTCGCAACTCAAGGAGGAAGTCTAGTCGTTGTAATAAGATGCCCTAACAACAGTCCAAACAAGAAGTTCAAGTTGTTGTTTAGTTGTGCCCTAATCTGCTATCAAGGAAGGACTAATGCTGCCCTAGCCGCAGTCCTAAAGGAGGTGATCTTAGCCGCAGTTGAAGAGGCCCTAACCAGCAACATGTGAAGGCCTAAATCTGCAGTTAGAGGAGCCCTTATCACAACATGAAAGGGACCCTTAGACGCAGCAAGAAAAGTGAACCTAGCCACAACAAAAAGGAAATATCTCATCAGCGTGAAGTGTCACATTGTTGTAGGTCACAGTGTGGACTGTTTTGGGCATGATCAAGTTGTTCTTGAACTCGGTATGCTGGGCAGGAGAATCCACACAAAGGAGGAGCTAGGGGTTGCTATGTAAGAACTATTTAAATCACTTGTTTGAAGGGACCTAAGCTTCAGTCCACTATTGGGCTAGGTCGTAGGCCATATCTAGCAGTTGGAGGTCTTTAAGTGTTGTGTTCAGAAAGATAGCAACCTTATAAGGCAGCGTGTGGTTGGATGGATTGTATGAAAGCTATTAGTAGTCAATAAGTGGACTATGGGGTGTGTTTAGGGTGTTGTAGCACACTGAGTTTGTGCCCTAACCAGTGACCAGGTCTGCCATGAAATACATCAGTCCTTGTTGCATATGAAAGGTGCCAGATTAGCAGCCTTGTCATGATCAGTGAAGCAGCGAAGGAAGGAGAATCTTATTGAAGGAAAGCCTCAGTATTTTTGGGTAATTGGTTCAGTTGTTCTAAGCCTATCATCTGCTACATATCTTCAGTCCTTGGTATCAGATTTGCAACCTCATTGTGTCATCGTTACGGAGAAGATCTTTGATCTCATATTTAGCAAGTCAAGTATTGACTTCAAATCATTGTACTCTATCTCCATCTCTACTGAACTATTGAAGAATATAAGAAGAATTGATCAAGGGTTTCCCCACATTGGGGTTTGTCCCTGGCTGGTGCCACATCTTGTGTCCTCTTGTCTTGGCTTGTCTTCTACTGTTTATGTATATGTTCTATCAACACTTTACTGTCATGCTGATGTGATTGCTAATCTGAATATTGTCATTGAACTAATATGAAAAATCGAAGTAAATTGCTCTAAGCATAGAACATACCTAAATTTAACACGGGCTAAGTCTATCATCTAAGCGAAGGATCAAAGTTTGTTCTAAGACAATGATAGCTACAGTTAAGGGCTATATCATGTGCTGAATGGTGATAGAACAAGGCCGAAGACAGAGAGGCTATCTTGGACTGAAAGAAGAGATCAGTGAAGGTCGAAGATTGTGTCTAGGGTTGCAAAAGAATAAAAGGGAGACTGAGACTCTCCTAGTGAGAGTGTAATAATAGTGCGAAGAAGGACTGAAGTGATACAGTGCGAAGGAGGAATACTGTGAAGGTCGAAGAGTGCAAGAGATAGTGACAAGTGTCTTGAAGAAGAATTGAGTCAAGTATTTTGTCAAGGGTCTTGGTATTCATCAATAAAAGAATCTATAAGAAGAGATTAAAGGGTTTTCCTCTCAAGAGGAGAGGTTTTGGCCCTAGCAGAAAACCAACATCATGTGTTCTTGTCTCTTTGTTTTGGTAGCTATTTGATGAAGTAAGAAATACACACACTAATGATATCAAGAAAATATTGTGCTAATAAGCTAAAGATAAAATACCTCACAAATAGTTATCATGCTAAGAAGAATCACATAAACTACATTTGCCCTAGATTCTTCAACAGCCCTAACTAGGCCAAAGTTGACAGCAGAGAAACAGACACTTAAACAGTCAGCAAAGGTATGTACTTTGGTACATTCTTATAGGTGTTGGATCCTTGTTATTGGATCGGTTTTGGATCAGTTTGACTAGAAGCCTGTGGGAGCCATTTGGAGGACTTTTCTTGATGGTTGAAAGTCCCTCCTAGGAGCAGATCTTGCAGTTATTGGATTGGTTGCCATTGGACTAATGGAGGGCAGTTTGTTGGCTACCCAAAGTAGTCCGTGACTAGCAGTCATAAAAAGAGTTTGACCACTGAAGTTTGGGGAGCCTATGTGTAGCTCTTTGATGGACAAAAGAGGCTACTAGAAGGCATATTGGAGCTCAGGGATTGGCCAACCTAGAAGAGTAGATTGGATCAGCCCGTGTTCATTGAAGCAAAAGTGACTTGCAGCAGTGATAGGTGTCAGCCCTCATGGAGATTCTAAGATTCTATCCTAGACCCAAGATCATGGAAACTCAACAGTATTCCTAGTTAAATAGGAGCAACCTATGCACATGGATTGAGGGAAGTAGATGAAGTGTCTTGCAGGTGTTTCAAGCTTAGGAAAAGCAAAGAAAACTAGATTGGTTTCTAGTGAAACAAAGTTGTATAATAAGAAATCCATTGCTCATTCTCTATCAATAAAATTCTCAATCAAGGAGAGGGTTTTCCTAGTTGAGTTCTCTAGAAAAATTGTGTTTTGTGATTGTGTGACTGTTATTTAATTATGTTTTATTCTGCTACAATTAGAAATTATGTGTCTTGGTGTTACAATTTAGTTTTAGAATTGTTCACTACAGCAGTGCAGCATTTTCAAAGATTTTTTAAATGGTAGTAGAGCAAGGAACATAGTAAAGACCAACATAAGTAGATCCATATATCACAAGAAGCAATGCAATCATAGGAGAACTTCTGAAGCAACCGTAGCCTCTTGATCAATCCACATCACCATTGAATTTCCCAAAAAGTTTTAAGATCATAATTCCACAGGAGTGCCTGGTCTTGCTAATCATGAAAAAAATATTATTGAATTTATAAACCCTTGCCGACCCTAACCCTGCCTTCTTCTCCATAATTCGGTATACAAGTTTAAATCCTTTGAAATTTTAACAATAAAAATCATAGAAATGAGATCAGAAAAATACCTTTCAAAGGTATCCATACACCTCGGGGTTCTCGAATTTATCTTCATATGCGGACAACGTGTTTTTTTCTTCGAATTGCAGCGAAACCTCCAAATCCAAATCAGCAACAAAGATCCGATATAATAAATACACGTTAAAAATCTAGTCTAATCGATAGGGCAACAAATAATTGAATATAATAACAGGGTATCTGCTGCGAAATCATAAAGATTATGAGCAGAGAAAGAGCTAACTCAGTCCCAAACCTGGAAAAGAAGAATAGCTATGTTCAAAACTTGGAAAAAGAGAATAGCAGCGGGAAAATAAAATTTAATAGGTCCATTTAGATTTTAGATTAGCAGCGAAATTAAATTTTAATTGGTAGTAAAATTTCCGTTAGTTTTTCATTAAGTTTTATTTTTATGTGAGCAAAAGGAGGTCATCTCACATAGAAGTTTGAAGATAAGTGATAATGTTAGTTTAATAAAGGCATCAATAAAATTTATATGAGGCTTAGAAATAAAAAATATATGAGGAATAATTATGTTTAAATAAGGAGGGAAAATAGACCAGCGTTATACATAAGGGAAATATTTATCAATTTTTAAAAAGGTGAAAAATATGTTTAAATTTGTAAATAATGTTATTAATAAAATTGAATAGCTATAGATAGATTATTATTTTTGAGGAAGTTTACTTAGAGTTTAAAATGCCTTATTAGAAGTTATCTATAGCTTAGAAGGCCTTCACATGTGTTGTGAAGAAATACATAGGATAAATTTTGACTAAAGGAAATAAGGGGTACAATAAGATCAATTTATAACACCTACTCGACTCACCAAGAATATACCCAAACCATCAAGATTACACACTTCTATGAGCAAAATTATGAAACACCATGGAACAACTCATATTAAAACTTACAGCCAAAGCATCAAGAGTTAGAACAAAGTGTTTAAGTGAACACAATAAAAATAGTACACACTGGATAACATCATATGTACACATGGATCATACATATCTAGCTAAATGTGGTAGCTAAAGGAACCTCTTCTTACACCTAGTGTCATAGATGGTTAAGGCAAGATGTGATCAAACCAATGATACATACATGAATTACATATAGATTTTTATACCTTAGATGTAAAATGATAAATGTGACGGGAATCATAGGGGTTGTGATGAGAATCTGTTAATTTTAGTTAACAATGATATGTTTTATGCTTAGCACAATTACTTCAATGTTCTTTAAGCAACCCAATAATAATTTCAATTTATATTTTTGGTAGCAATCAGTTTAACAGTAAAAATAGATAGAACATAAAAATATGCAGAAGACAAGCCAAGACAAGAGGGCACTGGATTTGGTGGATGCCAGTGAAAAACTCCAATGTTGGGAAAACCCTTTGATCACTTCTTCTTATTATTATATCAAAAGTTCAGTAGAGAGAGAGAGTACAAAAGTCAAATTCACTTGCCCAATTCAAAGTCAAAATAACCCTATCAATTTATGTAGTCATACTTCAGCCCTAACCAAAAAGTCAATGTTGGTCAAATCAGAAATAAATCATCCTCAAAATAGCTTGGTCTTCCCCAGTCAAACTCAAACTGATTAGGAGGTCAAAAACAACCTAAAATATCTCGGTCAAACTTGGTGAAAGGAGAGAGAAAAACTGTTATAAGCTTTTACGGTCAAATTACAGTCAACCATGATAACGACCCATCCAAATGTTGATAAAGGCAATAGAACATCCCTTGAATCTCATAATAAATGGGGGTATCTACACATGAGGTGATCCTTTAATTTTATCTCATGTATATGGAAAAGCTATCAGATGTTATTAAGAAGAGGAAGGTCATTATGATTAGTTTCAACTCGATGCAAATGTAAACCCACTTTGAACACACCAAGGGGGATCTAAAGGACAACATCTGGTGCTCTTATGTGTATGTTGTTAAACAAAAAGGACACCTTTCATTTGCATGATGTTTTCTTGGTACAAATCCATGTTAGAGTCGAGACCCTGAAAAGATGAAGTCTAAGTACATTGAATGTATTGTCTATAAATAACCTCTCTAACAACCTGACACAAACATACAATGATGTCATTTACATTGGAGCTGGTGTAAATCACTTGAATTGTGTTACAACTTTAATCGCTCCCCCAAAAAAATGTGTCATACTTCCTTGTTAATGATGCTTCAACACTATTGGGGTAAAACCTCACAATGTAAAAGGAATTTAAAGATGATGTAACTTTAATAGTGCCCCACATTCACCCCCTATCTCACCACTCATGGCTAATTTAAGGCTATTTCAAGCATTGATGTGGATAATATCATTTTATTTTCTCTTATGTATATTATTCTACATTAACACAATTGATTTTAGTGGTTAAGGACTTAATATTTAGGGGATTTCGGTGTCAGTGGTTAAGGGGTTAGCAGTTAAGGTGTTTAGGTGGTGAAGGGTTAGGGGTTAAGGGTCACAGGTTAAGATGATAAGGATTGATGGCTTAGGAGCTGGTTCATGGATTATAGGTTAGGGGTTACTAGTGTCTTAAGATTTAATGAGTCAAGGGGTTTATGGGTTATGAGTTGTGAGTGTAGGCGTTAAGGGATTATGGATTGGGGGTTAAGGGGATAGGGAATTTAGTGGTTATGGATTAAGGGCTTATGGTTTGTGATAATTGGATTCCTAATCCCCTTATCACCACTTTTGGGGGTTTCCTTATCAATTGCTCTTACTACCTTCCCTCTAGGTCCCCTAGACCCTATGAAATTAAGTCCCAAGCCCCTTTCTCATTCTCTAATGCTAGGATTATAAATCTTAGTAAACCATGCTTTTGCCTCCGATTGACTTCTACCATCCATGATACCTGTTAGAGCCTAGATTGACCTTAGGCTGAAGGGAGGCAATCTTAGGATAACCACAAACCGCACTTAACCTGGTAGCTAGCCGTACCAGGTCAGATTGAAATTAGATTCTAGGCTAGGTATAGTAGTTCAAGGGTTTTTGGTTGATTTTGATGATTGGTTGCTAGATCAAATGGAGCAGGTAACTTGGGTCCAGGAAATCAAGTCAGATTTACAAACATGTTCTGTGGGGCAAGATAGATAAGTGTTTAGGCACTAGTAATTAGATGAAATGATGGATTTAAGACTGTTTAGGAGTTGAGGAGGGCATGAAGAAATCATGAATCCTCTTCAAACTGTTGAAAACATAAAAAACCAAATGCATTCCCAAGACAAAGCATTGTTATTAGTGTATTTTGTCTATTAGTTTTGATTCATTTAGTTTAGAAGAAAAATAGAGATTTGGAAACATATAACACATAAGAAAAACTCATTATGTAAGAAGAAACAATGCATAAACTCATTATCACAAGAATCCCACAAAAATAGTTGTAAAACCTGGTTTTATTCCTTGCCAACTGCTGTAGAGATATACAATAGAGCTCAAAGCTTCCACAAGAGTCCAACCTTTACTAATGACTGACAAAAGACATCATATAGACCTCCAAAACATTTGAGCTATCCATCAAGGGTCGAATCCATGAGTCAAGGAGCTGTTTCAACAACATCTAAACTAGGAACAAGAAAGTAGGCAGTGGAATAGCTTGCCTCTAAAACTAAGGAAATTGATACATTCAGTTCAAAATCACTTTTGATTTGGTGTATCTACCCCATCAAGTGTTTTACATCAATATTTACATCATTTACATAATTTACCATGCAAAATTTACTAAGAAAAGAATAAGAAGCCAACTGCTAAATAAACTAGGAGAATTTTGACTTTTAGGCAAAATTGACAAAAAATTTCCTGATGCACAGCGCCTTGAGCCTAATGCACAACGCCACTTTAGGGAAGCTTTTGGAGGCCTTCCACTCATCCAAATTAGGCCCAAGATAGCTTGTTGGAAAGCTCTACCTATCTAGTTTCTGGAACATCTTTAATTTCCTTATTTGGAGTTGATTTTCCCCTTCAAAGGTCAATTCTCCCAAGACTGCTTCCTGTGGGTTCAAAAGGTGGCAGAGAGGGCAATTTTGAGTGTTTTTTTTCCCTTTTGGTAGCCAATATCTCCTCCAAAATTGATGAAAATTTCTGGGTTTTATTATTTTTTGATGCTGAATCCAAATCTATAAACAATTTGTCAAGAGGATGCACCAATTCAATGCGTAGCGCCACCGGCCAGAATTTCCTATGTTGCCTAATTCAAAAATTGGAAAATGACAAAATTGTTTCAAAATTTGCCCAATTTTAGCTCAAAGCTGCATCATGGGTTACTTTGTTGGGGTAAAGTCACATCAACCAAAATTTTGAGCTTTTCATCCTTCTTTTTTCCTTTTAAGGCCCTCCTTAATCTTGCATTAAGGTGCTTGATCCTTTTGTTGCATATTCTATTCTGGGTCAAATAATGATGGGCTATATGCCTTAGCATCTTGTTGTCTCTACTTGCTTTCTTCAGAAGGCCCTCAAGGTGGATATTTACCCTTTTAAGCCATATCTCTCTCTCATGATCCACTTAGCCCTCTCTAAATTAACCATCAAAGCTTGTATCTTGTCCTCTTGCTTCTTGATGATCACGTCTTTGACAATCCTTTGATCTTGAGCATCCAAGTCAATGACATTAACTCCTTATGTCTCCTCATGGTCAACAAGGTCAAAATCTCTCTCCATTTTTATGGCTGTGAACACTTGTGGTTGTATGGACAATGGTGAAGTGAAAACAAAGTGGAGGAATGAAGTGGACAGAGTGAATGGAGGGGTATGCGAATGTATGAGATGTAAATAGAGTTTAGGGAATGTGAACGGGATTTAGGAGAGAGGGTATGGTTTTTAGGGGAATAGGTAAGGTTTTTAGGGGAGTAGATAGAATAAGTTTTGTATGTGGACGGTTAGGGTTTTATGTAGAATAGGGTTTGGGAATAGTGGGATCTAAGGACTAGGGTTTGGGGATTGGAAAAAATAGATGAATGGAATAATGTCTAAGGAGTTAGGGAAGGGATTAGGAGATAGGTTTTGGGAAAATGGATTTAGGGCATAGTGTTTTAGAAGGAGAATGATAAAAAACTGTGGTATGAAATGTATGAGGTAGTTTTGGAGAGAAATTAGGGTTTAGTTTTTAGAGAGGTATAAACCACAAAAATTCATGTAAACCCTAGCTTCAACTAAAAAGAGGCTCTACTTACTTGATAGGAGGTGACATGAGGCAATTGCAGTGATTGAAGATGCTTTTTAGACATGTGGAAGCTTCACAGCCCAATGTGCAGCCCCACCAGCCCAATGCGCAACACCTCCCTAATGTGCAGTGCCAGTGTATTTTTCTGAAGGAAGTTTGGCTCTAATGCGCAGCGCCAACCTTCCAATGCGCAGCGCCACTATTCCTATGCGCAACACCAACTTCAAGGCGAGTTTTGACTGCCTTCCCGATGTTAAAATTAGGCATGTGATAGCTCGCTGGAAATCTTGTCGAGTATAATTTCTATAACATCTTGAATTTTTCAATTTTGAGTTCATTTTCCCTATCAAAAGTCAAATCTCCCAAGACTAGTCAAAATGTGCATAATGAGGTTGCCTAAATGCAGAGTGTTGTTGGAGTCATCTTTTGAAGGTCTTCCTCAACTCCAAATTGAGCTCATGATAGCTCATTGGAAATATCTCTCTGTCTAGATATCATTCAAATCATTAAGAAAGTTATTTGAACATCCCAGCTAGGTGAAATCGTGATTTTCCCAAGGTCACTCTAGAAGTGCATCAATCCCCCTGAGGCCAATCATGTTTTTGAGATTTCTCCCAAACCATGAAACCTGTGTAAAAAATGAAAGAGGTTTTTCTTCTTGGGTAAATTATGGACAAAAACCTCTCTCACGTTTGTAAAATTCATCTTTTCTTGTTCAGGGGATTTTTAGAAATGAAGGGAAATGAAGGGGATGAGGGATTTCTAAATAATTGAGAAAATTTTTGGAAGTAGGGAGGGATGTTAGGAAGCAGGGGAAAGTGGAATTTCAAAGATTGAGTGAGGGGAAGGGGTCCAAAAGGGAAAAACACAGGCCTAACCTAGAAAATTGTCAAATTGTAGCAATAAGCTAGGGTTTGTGGGAAAATGACGAATTTGAGGGATATCAGTGATGGGAATTATTTAAGAAGTTATATTATGGATAGGGGAAGGTGTATGAACATTAGGATACAAGTTTTGTTGATCATTTGGCCATCCAAGAAAAATTACCTTCAAAACCCTAGGAGAGGGAAATGGGCCTTACCCAAGTACAACTGAAGCACGAACAAGGTGTAAAATGACCCATTGGAACCTGAAATGATGATAAATCTTTGAATGATGGTACACTCATCCAAATGGTGAGACACTTGGGAAACTTTGAAAAACAAATCCTAGACCTAAGACCTGGTGATCAAATTTTACTTGAAGACTCACTGAAATGACAAAATTTGACATTGACACCCTAAGATCACTTTGTAAGAGAATGTTTGATCACTAGTGGAAGGCTTCAAAGACTGACACTAACAATACCCATGTGTCCTCTTGCCCCATTCAATACACCATAACATACCCCCCCCCCCCCCACCCACAATTGTTTTGGTCATACCATTCCGCTTTTCCTAATGTTATGAACCCCCAAATTTGGTCCCAATGCCCCTACAACTACACCCTTGGGCCCCCTTTGCTAAGGGATTAAACACATTACGCATTATGGGATGTGATAAGGGAGCCCCTAATCCCATTATCACAACTAGAAATAGGTTCATGAACACAATAGCCAAGAATAAGAAAATTGGCATTTGTATCACATGGTGTAAAGGAGAAGGACATAGGTGAAGAGTACTCCATTTAGAAACATAAGAAAGCTTGTTTATGTCCTATTTCTAGAGAAGAGGAGATATCTTGTGACAAAAAGGCCAAATTACCAAGAAAGGAAGACTCGGGTAAGGGTTTACTTCTTTCACATGTTGAGAGACATTCATGTATTTTAAGGTTTGTTTTATTGTTGAGTTCACATATTTGGAAGCACAATTTCACAAGTGAAAATATGATGGTATTAAGAAGAGGAAGGTCATTATTATTAGTTTCAACTTGACATGAATGTAAAATCACTTTGAACACACCAAGGGGGATCTGAAGGGAAACATCCGGTGCTCTAGTTGTGTGTATGTGGTTAAACAAAAAGTCCCCCTTTCATTTGCATGAAGTGTTCCTAGTACAAATCCATGTTAGAGTCGAGACCCTGAAAAGATGAAGTCTAAGTACATTGAATGTATTGTCTATAAATAACCTCTCTAACAACCTGACACAAACATACAATGATGTCATTTACATTGGAGCTGGTGTAAATCACTTGAATTGTGTTACAACTTTAATCACTCCCCCACAAAAATGTGTCATACTTCCTTGTTAATGATGCTTCAACCCTATTGGAGAAAAACCTCACAATGTAAAAGGAATTTAAAGATGATGTAACTTTAATAGTGCCCCACATTCACCCCCTAGCTCACCACTCATGGCTAATTTAAGGCTATTTCAAGCATTGATGTGGATAATATCATTTTATTTTCTCTTATGTATATTATTCTACATTAACACAATTGAGTTTAGCAGTTAAGGACTTAAGATTTAGGGGATTTCAGTGTCAGTGGTTAAGGGGTTAGCAGTTAAGGTGTTTAGGTGGTGAAGGGTTAGGGGTTAAGGGTCACATGTTTAGACGATAAGGATTTATGGCTTAGGAGTTGGTTCATGGATTATAGGTTAGGGGTCACTAGTGTCTTAAGATTTAATGATTCAAGGGGTTTATGGGTTATGAGTTGTGAGTGTAGGGGTTAAGGGATTATGGATTGGGGATTAAGGGGATAGAGAATTTAGTGGTATGGGTTACGGGCTTGTGGTTTGTGATAATTGGACTCCTAATCCTTTTATAACCACTTTTGGAGGTTCCCTTATCAATTTCTCTTGCTACCTTCCCTCTAGGTCCCCTAGACCCTATGAAATTAAGTCCTAAGCCCCTTTCTCATTCTCTAATGCTAGGATTATAGATATTAGTAAACCATGCTTTTGCCTCCAATTGAATTCTACCATCCATGATACCCTTGTGTCCCCTTTGTTGGAAATAGCAACAAGAAATGCTAAAAATAGCATTGCTATAAATAGCATTTCAGGTACTAGTGTTGGACATAGCAACAAGGAATGAAAAATGGAAATGCTAAAAATAGAATTGCTATAAATAGTATTTCAGGATAGATTCCAATTTTAGTTATTCCCTAAACTAAAATTGTAAAGTAAAATTCGAATTTGATCTTAGCAGCTGTTTGTAAAATAATTAATTAATTCATCTTGAGTTAATTAGTTGTAGGAAATCAAACATGAAGTCTATGTGAAGACATGCAATAGTTTCTCCATTGATTGAGATAGTTATCCCTTGATTAAAGGAGATCAGGATGAGTTGTACTTTGAGTTGTAATTAGTTAGCTCAGTTAACTGAGTTAAGTCCAGTTAGATTAGTTCAAATAGTTTGTTGAACTAATTGTGAGTTCAGTTAGTTAATGGATGCATGCATGTAACTACTGCACTTGAGATAACTGAATATTCTCTCATAAATAACTCATGCATGTCAGTTCAGTCAGAGACCCAGTTGAGATTAGAGGAAGGGACAATGTACTATCAGTTGGAAGAATTTTCCTATATAGGAAACCCATCCATGCAGAAGGAATTATCTCCTTCAGGATTGCGCAATTACTTCTGAGTTTAGTGAGCAGTGTGAGAGGTGAATTCACACAGGTGGCAACATTGGACCCCAGGAGAAACTGCGCAAGGAAATAGGAGGCTTGGTGTGAAGAGGAGAAGGTTTGTGAGAAGCCTTTGACTATCTATGAGCAGCAGAGGGATTGTATTGAGAGCTGGATAGCTTGTGAGCTAAAGCTTTGTGTAATTCGGACATATTTCCACTTGTATGATAATACAGAGATTGGGGTTTTTCGCTGAGGCTTTCCCGAAAGTATTCTTCTGTGTTTCATATGTATGATTTCTTCTTCTCTGTTATATGTGTTCTGATTGATCTAGCTCAAATTGATTAAGCTTCCACAAAGTTTGATTGTAGAAGTAGATCTAGTATTTTGCTTTAGTATATTGCATTATCAGGTGATCTATAGTGGGAATTTCTACATGGTATCAAAGAAAAGGTGATCAAAGCAAAGAATAGTATACAAAGAAGGGAGAAGTTCCAAGTTTGAAGTTCCTGATTCTAGAATTCGAATTCTTATCACATCTCAAATTTCACCAATGGAGTTCAACAGTTTAAGACTCGAGTATGCCCTTTATGGCAGCTTGAATTATATAGCCTGGAAGGATTGCATGGAAGTAGTATTAGAGGACAACGGTCTAAAGGAATTCATTGATCAAGAATTCCCCAAGCCAGCAGTAGCTAATGCTACAGAATTGGCAAAATGGAAAAAATGTGTGGCTAGAGCGAGGAGAATCCTTCTAAAGGGAGTTCAAGACCACATAGTCTCGAGTCTCCATGGGAAGGAGACATTGTTTTCAATGTGGAAAACATTGAAAGATCTATATTAGAACAACAGTGATCAGAGGAAGTTGGCACTGAAAGATAAGCTTTGGAAAATCAAGTGTGAAAAGGGCAACACGATCTTTACATATCTGAACAAGCTCACCACCTACAGGGATGAGCTTGGAAGTGTAGGGATCACGAGAACCGATGATGACATGGTGAGTCTTGCACTCCTCGGTCTTCCTAAGAGCTGGCATAGCTACCAAGACTCGGTTAATGGAAGAGATAAACTACCAGATTGGGAACGACTTTGGTCGGATCTGATGCAGGAGGAGATAAGAAGAAGCACCAGAGATGGATCTTCATCAAAACAAGATGATGAAGAAAATTGTGCCTTAGCGAGTAAGGCAAAGAAAGGGAAGGAGAAGGATTCTCATCCCAAATCAAGTTCTTCCTATGGTGGGAAGAAGTTTGAAAAATCGAAAGTGCGATGCTTTCATTGTCATGAGGTGGGCTATTTTGCTATGAATTGTCCACAGAAGAAATCCAAGAAGGGGACCTCGGAAGGATCGGAAGGTGAGGCATTGGCCTCACAGTTCGAGTTGGATTTCACCCTCTTCGCATGCATGGTTTCATCCATGGTGGGATGTGGTTGGTTTCTTGACAGTGGAGCTTCATTCCACATGACTAGCAATAAGAGTTTGTTCAGTACCTTGGAGGAGAAATATCTCCAGATACTCATAGCGATGGGTAATGATGAAAAGTATAGTGTCTCAGGAGTAGGCACAGTTGTTTTTCAGAGGGAGCATGGAGCTCACATTACCTTGATAGATGTGAAGTATGTACCAGGACTGAAGAAAAACTTGGTATCGATTGCAATACTAGAAGACAAAGGCTATGATGTAGTCTTTAGTAAGGGAAAGTTTTTCCTTCGACATGTCACCACGAGACATGTGAAGCATATCAGTTCATGAGTCAAGAACCTATATGCTCTTGAGGTTCAAGATACTTGCAAAGCCTTGAGGAGCAAGGCAACTGATGGAGACTTGGTGGTTGAGAGGGAGAGTACATTACTTCTCAACATGCAGTGCCAGAAGAAGTCTCAGACAATTGTGGAGGAGCCACAATTGGTGAAGCAACTTCAGGAGGTTGTGGAGCAGCCACAGCTTGAGAAGCCGAGAGTAGATTGAGTGGAGGCATCCACTCACGCAGAGACTTATAGTAGGGGGGAATTTCAAGCCAAGTGGGCTGAGGGATCACATGCATCCATACCTCCAGGTCGGAGGTGGGGTGATGTGGAGTGACAGTCCCAAGAAGGCTAGAATAGGGGCAGGATCATTGAGGTACCCAACCTCTTTGATTAGACCTTGCTACGAGAACCCCAACGAGGAGTAGCAAGACTGGCTGAGTGGGTAGAGGCAGATGCGGATGGAGCAACAGAGAGAGCTACAATGCAGGAATCCCAAGATAGCGTAGAGCTAGCAGGCTGCAACAATGCGAGAGGCATAGAAGTGTTGCACCAGTGCAGGATGGCACAGAGAGGTGTGAAACGGTGCGAGATACATGGAGTGTTGCAGCAGCTCAGAGGTCATAGAGGGAGCACTTGTTAGCAGCAGAGGGAGCTTCAACATCAGATGGTGTTTCTAGCCCAACAGGGAGGTAAGTTGGGATGATGCTTCAACCCTATTGTAGAACAACCTCACAATGTAAAAGGAATTTAAACATGATGTAACTTTAATAATAACCCACATTCATCCCCTGACTCATCACTCATGGCTAATTTAAGGCTATTTCAAGCATTGACGTGGATAATATCATTTTATTTTCTCTTATGTATATTATTCTACAATGACATAATTGAGTTTAGTGGTTAAGGACTCAAGATTTAGGGGATTTCGGTGTCAGTGGTTAAGGGGTTAGTAGTTAAGGTGTTTAGGTGGTGAAGGGTTAGGGGTTAAGGGTCACAGGTTAAGAGGATAAGGAGTTATGGCTTAGGAGCTAGTTCATGGATTATAGGTTAGGGGTTAGTGTCTTAAGATTTAATGAGTCAAGGGAGTTATGGGTTATGAGTTGTGAGTGTAGGGGTTAAGGGATTATGGATTGGGGGTTAAGGGGATAGGGAATTTAGTGGTTATGGGTTAAGGGCTTATGGTTTGTGATAATTGGACTCCTAATCCCCTTATCACCACTTTTGGGGGTTCCCCTATCAATTTCTCTTGCTACCTTCCCTCTAGGTCCCCTAGACCCTATGAAATTAAGTCCTAAGCCCCCTTCTCATTCTCTAATGCTAGGATTATAGATCTTAGTAAACCATGATTTTACCTCCAACTTCTACCCTCCATGCTACCCTTGTGTCCCCTTGCCCCATTCAATACACCATAACATACCCCCCCACAACCTTTTTGGTCATGCCATTCCACTTTTCCTAATGTTATGAACCCCCAAATTTGGTCCCAATGCCCCTACAACTACACCCTTGGGCCCCCTTGGCTAAGGGATTAAACACATTAGGGGTTATGGGATGTGATAAGGGAGCCCCTAATCCCCTTATCACAACTAGAAATAGGCTCATGAACACCATCAATATCTACTGGAGGTGCTACAATCAAAGCAATAATGAATACAAAAGTTGTGGTCAATAGGACAGGGACCATCAAGATGTTAAACCATCCAATGTTAAGAATAAAACTCATTCCTATTAAATGAAATTAGGATTAAGCTTCCCACCAATATTTTTATGGGTTTCTTGCCATTTTGTTAGGATTATTTTGTTTAAACTGAGAATAGAACTCATTCCTATTAAATGAAATCAGGGTTTAGATTTCCCACCATTTTTATTAGGATTTAGATTTCCCACCAATATTTTTAGGGTTTCTTGCCAAAATATTTTAGGACTATTTTGTTTAAATTGAGAATATAACTCCTTCCTATTCAATGTCGAAATTAAGATTTAGATTTCCCACCATTTTTATTAGGATGTAAATTTCCCACCAATATTTTTAGGGTTTCTTACAATTTTTTTAAGCACTATTTTATTTAAATTGAGAATAGAACTCCTTCCTATTCAATGAAATTTTCTTTGAAAATACTTTGGAGTCTTTTTGTTGAAGTTGTTTGAAGACATGTTGGAGTCTCTTTGTTGGAGTTGCTTTTCTATAGAAAAAGTAAGGTTACCATCCATAAGAGTTGAAGTTGTTTGAAGACGTGTTGGAATCTCTTTGTTGGAGTTGCTTTTCCATCAATTAAAAAGCCATGCATACGAGGAGAGGAAATCAAAAGAGGTAAATTTATATTTTATAATCATGAATTATTTTATTTTTTTTTGTGATTTTAGATCGATTTTAACATTAAGGTTATTAAAAAAATAAATCTATATTTGATAATAGTGAATTGTTTGTAGTTAATTTATATGATTTTAAATAGATCTCAACTTTACGCTGTTAAATTGGTCAAAATTTTCCTATTTAATTAATTTGGAGAAAAACTGGATTTAAAAAATTCAGAAATTGAAGAGCCCGGTCTTTAGCGATGCTAGTTCATTTCATATATATCTGCTTTGAAACAGGCATCTTTAGCCATGCAAGTTCATTTATCTACTCTGAAACATGTGTTCATTTATCTGCTATGAATTAACAAGAAACAAGTGGTTTAATTTCCCAATACGATAGATAATATGCCAAATCGAGTCTTCAGTTGTTCATATGATTTTTTTGTCCATAGGAGATGTCCACAAGAACTCACATTTTTCAACAGAGAAGAGTTACTAGATTTGGACGTCTTCAGTAATGTCATCATAGATGCCTTGACTTTTAGAAGTATGTTGTCATAGTGAATTTGTACATTATAGGGAGATGTAACCTTCGGATGCCTTAGAGAAAATGATCAAATTGATATTTGCCTCAAAGATACAGGGATCAGAGATCGTTGGTTTGGATGTCTTCCATAGCATGTTTGGGTTTGTTATATGTTTGGATCTATCATATACATTGTTCTAACATGTAGATCTAGGTAAGTGATATGAAATTAATTGGTTGTTATATATCTTCATGGAGTTAATGGTACTCCAAATTTGATTCAAAGTTGAGTCAATTTGAAGAAATGAACCTTACAAACCCCTTAACATCATAAAATTGATCTGAAAATCACTCGTGAGTGACCTTAGTTAATGAATTAATGAATGAAGGTATTACAAACTCATGTGCTAGTGTGTGTCTATGTTATTTTAGGCAACAACTCGATCAGATTGCAAAATACACAGACACTGGAAGAATGGAAAACAGTAACAGAAACACAGTAAGAAAATGTAAGAACACAACAGATTTAATAAGGAGTTCACCCTATTCTCTAGGACTATGTCTTCGATCTAGCTTTCAGTGGTGGCCTTCATTTATTGTGTCTTTAAAGCAAATATTTACAATCAGGAGCTCAATTCAAGTGTCCTGAAATAGATAATGGTTGGTAGGGTGGTTCTTGGATTCCCCAAGCCACTAGAGTGCACAAACTCTTTTCCTTTCCAAGTCTTGACCTCTCTGGTCTTTAATAGGAGGAGCCCAATGTGGTGCTCAATTCCCAATAGATCCTCACAGGGATTGCTTGAACCTCTCAAGCCTTTTGTCTGCTCGATGCTTCCTTAGGTCAGCTCGGCTCTCTATTTTCTGCTTCTTGCTTCATTGTCTTTTCTTTACTCTTGCTTTCTCTATCTTCGTGTTCTGTTCTCTGTCTGTTAATGGCTTAAAGCCAAATTTTCCTTGATTGTTTGCTTCCTCTTCTGCCCCTTCGGATCACCTACTACTATTCGTTTGGAGTTCCCTACCTCTGCATCGTCTCACAGTGAGTGGCCACTTTTCCTCTTACAAATTGTGCCACCTCTTCCCCGACAGTTCGGTATTTCAGTTACACTATGGAATGACTCATCTACCAACTCAGCGGTCAAATCAAACTTCAAACCTTCATATGTCGCGGCTTGATTCCCCTGTCAAATCTGGTTTCTCCATCGGGTGCAATCTCTGCCATCAGATCTGGAGCCCCCAGATCCTACAGTGCTTGCTCATTTCGTGCGGTTGACTTTCTAAACCGTTAGCGCGTGATGAAAAGTGGTTTTCTTTCTCATCCTCTGGGCACGCATCGTGCGATGAATGGAATCGCTCGTTTTCTACCAAATCCGCTTAACGCCCCAATGTGCCTCCGATATACCGTCGGTTTTGGAGCACGGGACCCGCCTTTCACCTTAGCGCCTTCCCTATGGTTTCCCAGCTTCCCATGCAACTGAGAATTTGGGGGCTTTTTCCTTCTCGAGGGGTTTTTCCCAGCTTAGCGCGATTCATGCATCAGAAATTGCCTCCGTTTCCCAATCCGGGCTTCCTAACTACCAGTTTTGCCTTCTATACAGTCTCCATGGGCCTCAGTCAGCATGCTTTGACCGAGGTCCTCGTCGTTCCTTGCTAGCTACAAACTGCCAATGTCCAAAGGTCTTCCTGATCGCTCTTTGTTCATGAATTTTGAAGTCTGTCCTGATTTGATACAGTCATGGTACTTTGATAATTTTTCATGGATCCAATTCGGATCATAGCCTTCCCACTGAAAAAGCTTTTGGACCACCAAAATTTGGTTTTTAGGCATCGACTAAGAGAGGGTACAATTGTCTCACTTGTCCAATCTCTATCCACTTTGCATTGCTTGGCTTTGAACCCTTGAGCCAAATTCTAAGGTACTCAACATCTCCTCTATGCATTGTCCTCACCTTCCTATCCAGAACTATGTCTTCCTGCAATTCATTAAGATATTCAAGTAGCAAGTCATCAATAGAAGGCAATTGAATCTGCTCTTCAGGATCCTCAATTAGTGAGGGTTCAAACAATCTCAAGCAATTTGCATTTATCACTGAGTAGATGTGCACGTAAGATAGTAGATCAAGGCGAAAAGCATTCTCACCAATATTCTCAAGTATTTTGAAGGGTCCATACCTGATAGGCTTTAGCTTTTTACCTTCACCTTGCATCCTGTCCTTGCTGATATACATCCAAACTTGGTCACCAACTTGGAAACTATGCTCCTGGTGCTTGTCATGCCTTGCCTTGTACTTGGCTTGGCTCTTTTCCAGCTGTTCCTGTACTTCCTGGTGGATCTCTTGGATTTGTTCAATGAACCTAGTTGCCCTGTCCACATCACTGTATCCCTCAACTGTGGTGTCTTTACCAAAGAAAAAATCCAAAGGAGACCTTGGTGTGAAACCAAAACAGGTCTCAAAAGGAGATCTCTGTGTAGAAGAATGTTTTGCTCTGTTGTAAGCATGCTACACATAACACAAATGTTCATCCCAAAGCTTAGGATGCTTACTGCAATATCCTCTGAGTAACTGGATCATTGTCCTATTAACTACTTTTGTCTAACCATCAGTTTGTGGATGAAAAGTTGTGCTTTTCTTCAATTTGGTGTCCATCAGTTCCCACAGACTTGACGAAAACTTCCCCACAAATCAGGTGTCTTGATCAGATACAATGGAAGTGGGTAATCCAAAATGAACCCATACATGTTCAAAGAACAATTTTGTAGTTTGTTCAACTGTAATCTGTTTATTACAAGGTATCAAAATACACATTTTGTTGAACCTATCCACAACAACATACAGATAATCATGACCTTTCCTAGATTTAGGCAGTCCTCCAACAAAATCCATGGAAACACTTTCCCAAGGGTGAGAAGGAACTGGTAATGGAGTGTACAAGCCTAGTTTTCTGTTACTGGGTTTGCTTTTAGCACACATAGTACACCCTATTACATATCTAGAAACTGTCTCCTTCATTTTTGGCCAATAACAAAATATTTGCAGCTGTGCAACTTTTTTACTTACCCCAAAGTGACCTGATATTAGAGAAGTGTGGGCTTCTCGAATTATCTTTATTCTTTCAGTTTGTGGAATGCATAACTTCCCACAATGATATAAGAGACGGTCCTTTACATGATAATCCAATGCTTCTACTCGTTTGCCTTGACTTAAAGTTGCATACACATATTTAAAGTCTATATCTTGAGCATATTGTTCAATGTAACTCTCATGTAACACAGAATTATGCTTAAGTATAGTAGATGCATTTATAATGGGTCTAGATAACATATCTGCAACTTTATTATGTATGCCCTTTTTATATTTGATGACTAAATGAAACTGTTGTAGAAAACCCATCCATCTATAGTGTCTTGATTGCTACAACTTAGTTTGGGAGTGTAGATATTGAAGTGGTTGATGATCAATATGTATTACTGTCTCTTTGCCCATTAAGTAATGTTTCCACTTTTTCACACTCTGTACTAATGCATACAATTCTTTATCATATGTAGGATAGTTAACCACTGTAAAATTAAATGTCTCAGAATGATAACATATGGGTTTATCGTGCTGTGTCAACATTGCTCCCATGGCATAGTCACTAGCATCTGTTTGGATCTCAAATGGTCTTTGAAGATCAGGTAGTGCTAGTACAGGTGTTGTACTAATCTTTTCTTTCAAGGTGTCAAAGGCTTTCTACTGTTTTCCTCCCCACTGAAACACCTTGTTCAATCCTGTTAAAGCATGTAAGGGAGCTACAATTGAGGAAAAGTTAGAAATGAACTTCCTCCAATATTGTGCTGCCCCTAAGAAGCTTCTAACTTCTGTGGCAGATTTGAGTTTAGGCTTATTTACAATGACTGCCACCTTAGAGGGATCTATCTTCAATTCACCACCCCCTACTATATGACCCAAATAATTCAAAGATGTTTTGCCAAATTCACATTTTGAGAGTTTAACATGAAGTTTTTATCTTTTCAAAACATCTAGTGTCTACTTAACATGCTTTAAGTGTTCTTCCCATGTTTTGCTAAAAATCAGAATGTCATCCAGATACACAATAACAAGATCATCAACAAAAGGTTTGAGTACATCATTCATTACTCTCATGAAAGTAGCAGGAGCATTAGTTAAGCCAAAAGGCATAACCAGCCACTCATACAATCCCTGCTTTGTTTTGAAAGTAGTCTTCCATGCATCTTGTTCTGCAACTCTGACCTGATGGTATCCACAATGCAAGTCTAGCTTGGAGAAGTAAACAACTTCTTTCAATTGATCTAAAAGATCATCTATGCAACGAAGGGGATAACGATTTTTAATTGTTATCTTATTTAGTGCTCAGTAATCAATGCACATTCTCCACGAGCCATCTTTCTTTCTCATCAAAACAATTGGTGACCCTCATGGTGATGTGCTAGGTCTGATGAACCCTTTCTCGAGCAACTCCTACACCTGCTTCTTGATTTCAGCGTTCTCTAAAGTAGACAACCTTTACATTCCAATGTTAGGCAATGGAGCATCTTGCTGCAAAATAATATCATGCACTATTTCCTTTTTGGGTGGTAGACCATTAGGTTCTTGACACAAGATATCATACTCTGAAACAACCTTTTCTAAATCAGCTTGCTGTTTAGCATTACAACACTCAAATAGATTGGTTTTATCAGGTTTATTTTCCTTTACAACCATCAGTAAGAATTGTTTGCATGTATTTATCATTCATTTCATCTGCCATGAGTTTATGAGAGTATAATTATTCTTGAGCTTATGAGCTCTTACAAAGTATTCGATTCCATCTTTAACAAGTAGATACTTGTTCTCAGCTCTATAGAAAATAACTTTTCTGTCATACAAGTAAGGACCTCCTAAAACAATTCCACATATATCCAAAGGAATTATGTTTAACTCAACCTCATCTACAAATGCTGACCCAAAAGAAAACTTGAGTTTGCATTGTCTAGTCACTTGTAGTTGTGCTTTATCATTCAACCATCCTAATGGGTATGGCTTCTTGTGAGGTGTAGTTACTAATCCCAACTTCTTTACAATTGCTTCAAAAATCAAGTTTACTTGTGAGCCACTATCAAACAAAGTATCAACCTTTTGATGTTTCGAAATAACTCGAATATGGAAAATCTCATGTCTTTTTCTCTCATTTTCTACATCAATAGTAGATTGTGCAGAATTACTAGTAGATGCTTTAGAATTCTTACCTCTTATACATGTGGCTACAATGGTTGTTTCATCTCCTGAGTCTGACCCCAAATCTTTCTGAATAGCTGCAACAGTCTTCTTCTTCTTGCCCGCAAACTTCTTAGGTCTCAGCTATGGATTCAGAATCCAACAATGCTCATAATCATGCCCATCCTTTTTACAGTGAGTGCATGAAGTCTTGCTTTTCTGTGCAGTGTTAGCCTTCCTTGCTTTCCATTTCTACTTTCTTTTCTCCTTATTCTTGCTTGCAGTGGGTTGGGATGATCCCCCAACTTTTGGACTTCCACTCTTTCCTCTAGCTTCTAGATGAGTAGCCTGTATAGATACCTCATCTATACTAGTGGGATTAAACATGAGGATAGTATGCCTCATGTAGCTATGTAGACCACCAATGTACTTCAACAGAGTCTCAGGTAAGTCTAATGAGATTCCTAGAATCAATGCTCTCTTTCTAAATTCTTGAGTGTACCCTTGCACACTTTTCCCCTTCAACTATCGAAGAGTTTGCCAACTCATCATGGCTTGCTGCATGTAGGCCAATGGATAGAACTGTTTTTTTATTGTAGAAAAAAATTCATTCCAGATAGAGATAGTCTTACCATGTCTTTTCATGTCAGCTTGGGTCTTGCCTTCCCACCAAACCAAGTCAGTGCCTCCAAGGTGTAGGCTTGCTAGCTGAATCTTGCTCTTGTCTGAATTGATATTCTGCACTCTACAATAAACATCAATTTGTCTAATCCAATTATCCATCTTTTTTGCATTCAACTCTCCATCATATATAGGTAAATCAAATTTAACATCTAGTTTGATCAAAGATGCTTTCTTTTTAGGGCTATTAGGAGGTGTGAGAAATCTTTCCTCTTTCCCTTTGCCTTTTGAGTGGTCATGGAAGTGAGAGTCATCTTCTCCTTTGTCTTGTTTAGAGTTCGATGAATCTTCATCCTTATGCTTTCTAAAGTCCCTATACATTTCTTCTACCATGGAATTTATGGTTAGGAAACTATCTATGAATTGAGGGTCTATCCCCATAGAACCTTCTGTTGACATTGTCTTCCGAGGATAGACTCTCCCAATTTTAGGATTGGTTTCGACCAACTCTCCTTCTCCTAATTTTAGCTTTGATCTAGTTAGCATTCAATAGCTAAACCAACACAAGCTTGTCTAACCTTAATAGCCTAGAGCTCTGATACAAGTTGATATGAAAATCACTCATGAGTGACCTCAGTTAATGAATTAATGAATGAAGGTATTACAGACTCATGTGCTGGTGTGTGTCTATGTTATTCTAGGGAATGGATCGATCATATTGCAAAATACACAGACACTAGAAGAATGAAAAATAGTAAGAGAAACAGAGTAAGCAAATGTAAGAACACAACAGATTTAATAAGGAGTTCACCCTATTCTCCAAGGCTACATCTCTAGTCGAGCTTTCAGTGGTGGCCTTCTTTTATTGTGCTTTTAAAGCAAAGATTTACAATGAGGAGCTCAATTCAAGTCTCCTAAAATAGATAATGCTTGGCAGGGTGGTTCTTGGATTCCCCAAGCCACTAGAGTGCACAGACTCTTTTCCTTTCCAAGTCTTGACCTCTCTGGTCTTTAATAGGAGGAGCCCAATGTGGTGCTCAATTCCCAACAGATCCTCACAGGGATTGGTTGAACCTCTCAAGCCTTTTGTCTGCTCGATGCTGCCTTAGGTTAGCTTGACTTTTTGTTTTCTACTTCTTGCTTCACTATCTTTTCTTTGCTCTCGCTCTCTCTGTCTTCGTGTTTTGTTCTCTGTCTATTCATGGCTTAAAGGCAATTTTTCCTTAACTATTCGCTTCCTCTTCTACCCCTTCAGATTGCCTACTGCTGTTCATTTAGAGTTCCCTGCCTCTGCGTCATCTCACAGGGAGTGGCCACTTGTCCTCTTACGAACTATGCCAGCTCTTCCCCGACGGTTCAGTATTTCAGTTACACTATGGAATGACTCATCCACCAACTCAACAGTCAAATCAGACTTCAGACCTTCATATGCCAGGGCTTGATTCCCCTGTCAAATCTAATTTCTCCATCAAGCACAATCTCCACCATAAGATCTGGAGCCCCCAGATCCTACGGTGTTCGCTCATTTCGAGCGGTTGACTTTCTTGACCGTTAGCGCACAATGAGAAGCGGTTTTCTCTCTCATCTGCCAGACACGCGTCATGCAATGAATGGAATCGCTTATTTTCTGCCAAAATCGCTTACCGCCCCAATATGCCTCCGATATACCACCGGTTTTGCAGCGCAGGACATGCCTTTCGCCTTAGTGCCTTCCCTACGGTTTCCCGGCTTCCCATGCGACCGAACGTTTCGGGGCTTTTTCCTTCTCGAGGGTTTTGCCCAGCGATGCACTAAGCACTAATCGTGCATCAGAAAATGCCTCCGTTTCCCGATCTGGGCTTCCAAACTGCCAGTTTTTCCTTCTGCGCGGTCTCCATGGGCCTCGGTCAATGCACTTTGACCGAGGTCCTCGTCATTCCTTGCTGGCTACAAACTGCCAATGTCCAAAGGTCTTCCAAATTGCTCTTTGTTCATGAATTTTGAAGTCTGTCCTAATTTGATATAGTTATGGTACTTTGATAATATTTCATGGATCCATTTCGGATAAAAAATATCCCCTTAACATCATAAAATATTGTTGAAGCCAGAACAACCTTCACTGGAATAAGCAACTTTCTCTAATGCCAAGGACCTATTTTGAATATGCAAAGTGCCTTTAGATTTTCCTTTACATCCAGAGGTTGCTAATGGCGTTCAAGATAATTACATGCTTTGTGTTTCCTATAATGTGGAAAAACATGCTCTATGTTTCCTAGCTCTAATTAGTAATACCACTGCTACAGCTTTTCTCTACAATCCTGAAACACAAGCATCAAGAAGAGAAAGTGATGGTTATAGGATTATTGTGCATGCATGCTTTCTCAAGAAATAATGGGTGTGAGATGCCAAATTCTAGAATTGTTTGGATGATTGCCAATTAGAAGTTCTCATGCCCAAAGGGAAATTTTTATGGCTAATCACACCTCCCATGGAATCCTTTCTCCAATGGTTCATGCCACATGGGCCATTCTTCTCCAAATTGTACGAGGGAAATAACTTGCATTGAGTTCAACTCTTTGCCAGATAGATACGGGTACAAGATGTCTAACCACAATTCCTTGGAGCTTCTTACCCTAAATGGTAAGAAAAATTATAGAGATGCTAATAGGAATGGCTCCTCCCTCACCCTACTTGGAAGTTCCATCCTTGAAAAAAATACTACTGTAACCAGGTGGCCGAGACACCCTTGATGAAAAAAAAGTTGTACTCAATCAACAATGCAAGCAATTTTTTAACCTAATTTTCAATCCGTCTTCTTGAATTTTTTGGTATCTAAATCTGGCTCAGCCATATTGAGATTGAAACTGTATGTTACATTAGAAATATGTTTAACTATTTAGCAGAAATTGCAAAGCTATTCTAGTCATGGTTGTGTTTGATGATTCTTTGATATTGCAACTAGAAAATAAGATAAATTTACTTCTGGCTTCAAAATATAAGTGGTTTCAGATAACTTTTCATTTGATATCATCAGTATTTTTTTAAAATGCTTGCTACCATCCACCACCATTTATCAAGAGGTGATGCATTGTTTAGGATTGTTTTATAAATACTTAAAACTTAATGACCAACATCCATCATCACCAAAAAGATGGGTTGCTACCTAGCATCCACATCTCATTATCACCAAAAAGTTGGGCTGCTACCTAGCATCCATATCCCACCTAACAAAATGTAGGACTACTACCTGCAACCTTGAGACAGGTTAAGGTCCCTTGTGGGTAGGTTATGGGCTACTCTTCTTATAAGTATCAAACCCTTATGAACGCTGTAATAGAGGCTAGATCTCAGCAATCCAACTATCCTGTGGTGGTTTTCCCATCATTATTCTGCACTATAATATTCAATCTATGCCATGGAGATGAAATGAAGAATCCAGGTTGTATTTTTAATTCAGCATTTGTTGTAACATACAACGATGGGAAATTTCAGTAATTTTAGTAGTAGGTTTTTTGAATCCTCATTGTGGTACCATTCATATTGTTGTTTCATGGCTCTAATATTCTGCATGAATTGCATACTTCATGTGAAAATATTGCAAAAGGAGTTATTCTCCCTGGTTCTTTTGGAAGTATGCAGAATCAGATTATAACCTACAGGAACCTTAAAAACTTTTTTGGCTCAGGTTTATGAATCTATTTCAACAGTAGAGTTACACTAATAAACATTGGATATGCAGGATCAAGATGTTTACAGGCAACATGAATTTAGAGCAGAGTTTCACATGCCATAGGATTTAATG
Organism: Pinus tabuliformis; assembly: GCA_031772625.1. Classification (NCBI taxonomy): domain Eukaryota; kingdom Viridiplantae; phylum Streptophyta; class Pinopsida; order Pinales; family Pinaceae; genus Pinus; species Pinus tabuliformis. The sequence continues at coordinate 888,199,168 of CM062806.1, read as the reverse complement.
TTTGATGATCTTGAAATTGCCACAAATGGTGTGTATGCAACTGGGTCTAGAAGTAATCTAAATGCCAAGCAAGGATAGGGTAAAATTTTAATTCCATGGAGCTCACCAAAAACTAACTTACTCAATGTGCTAAAGGTTATGTTTTGTCTTAGGCTCTAGGTAGTGAACCCAAAGTGCAACAAAAGTGAATTAAGAGCAAATAACTAGGCCCCTTTGTTACTTATTTTATTCCAGAGGATGTGAATAGGAATGAATCCTCCCTCACCCTACTTGGAAGTTCCATCCTTGAAATGTGGACAACAAGAAAACTAAAATCATATCTTAGAATTGTAAAACCCCTAGCCGAGTGCCAAGCTGAACACAGTTAAAAAATTATATATAAAAGCATATAGCTGCAGCCTGTCATTTCAACCGACTAGGTGTCCATGTTGCCAACATGGACCTCACTGTGATCATCATGTTCACAATGCTTTCTAAATCACTGCATCACCCCAAGGCATAATATCACCATCGCTAATGATAATGGCAATATGCGTGCAGTAATCAAGATTTATTAATGCCTAAACTAGGTTGTGGCTCAAGAAGTGCGGGTCCTTACAAATATTAACCAGCAAGCCATATTCCTTTATCCTTTTTTATTAGTTTAGACCACTGTCTTATTTTCCAAACTGTCATATTTAGAAAATTTGGTTGCCTTGGATGCCTTGGATTCCTTGAATCTGTCAGGATGCCATGTTTATGTAGATCTCCTTGGAAACATTTGTAATTCTCAAAAATATATATGGCAGAGAGTTTTCATTCCATAGTGATATAATACTTCAGATGTGTTATGAACCATAGAGAAGCGTCATAGAGCCACATAGATTTCCAGACTTGTTTGTCATAGTGTCATAAAAATTTCTTGTATCACAGTACCATAAAAGAATTGAATGCTACCATATCTTATGTTTCTCTTAATCATGGGTTCATCTCCTCTTCTCCTTATGATATACTTATGGTTCATGCTGATTTAGGGTTTGTTGATGGTTCCATTCAATCCTTCTCATCTCTCGTGTGATCTGAATAGGAGGGCGGCTGGTGACAAGAACACACCCCCTAGTGGCTATATGACAATTAAAATAAACCTAATTGCAGTGCTAGCTAGTGGTACTCCACAAATTAGCTATTGGACTGATTGCTGGGTTGAATTAATTTCTTCAATGTTTTGTGTCCCACATCTTACAACATCATATAAAAGTTGATACTCTGTCTGGGCATAGGAACCCTGTGCGTTTGTTGGCATTCCACCTATAGCTATATATAGGTCTTAGTATATGCTCGTTGTCATCTACTACAGTGACCACATTGGCAAATTCGGATCTAAGTTAGTCATTTCAAATGTATCTTTCAATTGTGACTTTAGAATTAAATTGAATCCCCATTATTTCTAGTGATAATCAGATCATCCACATGATTCACAATTAAGAGAACTACATCATTCACATGTAACCATAAATAATGTGATCTATGTTAGGATGCCTGAACCAAGCTATAAAAAAAAATTAGTAATCTTTTGATTTTATATCCTACGTTCCTGTAATCATTGAGAGGATGCATTTCATGGGGAAACTATGCAATATAATTCCTGAGATAGTTCACCATTTGCTTGAAATATTGTAGGGGTTGATCTTTCATGGTGGCCAAATAACAATGGTTGAAAACTTCATTGGATCAATGCTTCGTCCATTGTCGTTCACACAAAAATCCAAGATAATCAAGTTTCTTCTACCTAAATGCACACTTCTTCATGTTCACAAATAACTTGTCACGTGCTACAAACACTTGGTTTATTCATCCTAGGTCTGACTGAAAAGTAATATGTCTAAGTACACAATTAGAGTTGAGTAAAGATGTGGTTGTAGAACTTTGTTCATCATCTCATGAATGTTGCAAGGCCATAATTGGTAACACTTAATGACATTAGTGGCCATGCAAGCAATCCTTGTCACATCTTGAAGGATGTCTTCCACATATCCTTAGGTAAAATTACTAATCAATTACAGATCTTAAGCTGCATTTCACACTTTTTGTGCCTCTTTAGACAACGTGTGTGTGATAGGGAGTCAGTGAGTAAGAATGCACCAAAAAATTTGATTAGATTGCATATCTCAGCCTTTCTAAGCTGCATTTCAAACTTTTTGTGCCTCTTTAGACAACGTGTGTGTGATAGGGAGTCAATGAGTAAGAATGCACCAAAAACTTTGATTAGATTGCATATCTCAGCCTTTCTAGCAATTTCTTGAGCATAATAAAATTCCCATCAAATGATGGTTTTCCCATTTGGAATTTCACTGTACTAACATCCTTATGTCTATTACATGGCCATCTAAATGTTGTGTGCTTGCTTTGGTTGGTGAATTTCTATGTGTAAATTGTATAGTAGAATGCAATTTGTGGGTAACAAACACATACCCATTTGCTTTTGCAAATCACCCAACTGATATTTAAATGCCAATGCCACATTCCCAATCTACTTTTGTTTCAACAAAACAATAAATTCATTTGTTGGCTTCTTTATTGGATTGTTGCCAAGGAAGATATGCATATGCATTGTGTTGGTGTCAGTGAGTAATTATTGTGCTATTGTTAATGTGTTGGATCACTAGTTGGTGGTACTCCACAAATTAGCTATTGGACTGATTGTTCGATTAAATTAATTTCTTGAATGTTTTGTATCCCACATATTCTAGCATCATATAAAATCTTATACTTTGTCTGAGCATAGGAACCATGTGCATTGGTTGGCATTCCACCTATAGCTATAGGTCTTAGTATATGCTCGTTGTCATCTATTACAGCAACCACATTGGCAAATTCAGATATGCATCTACATAGCTACCCGAGACTAGTTCCCATTATGATTTTTCACTTTAAGGGAAAGTTATATTAGGCTCTTACCTTGTTTGACCATCATAGGCTACCCAAGAGGTACTTTCAAGTACATGTAAGAAACTACTGTAATTCAATTTTCTATTGCAGAGTAACCTTTACTAATTGTAATCCTTATTTAATGATGCTTTATGACACAATAGGTCTCTTTACAATTTACTACTATCAAAAGATAGCAGTGGTGGGGGTTATGCTACAAATTTGTGTAGAAGGCTAGAAGGTAGTCACATAAAGATGAATATGGATAGATTCCAGAGAAACTAGGGTTTGTTCCTAAAAAGTCTGAGCCTCTATTGTTTAGTTTCCTTTTTTGGAGTCCATAGCATGATAAGCACAATGGCTTTGGGGAGTTTTATTGACATGCACGTGGCATCCATTGCTTCAATATATCATTCAAGTGTTTTGCTCAACATGATTATTGTTAGATGCTTTTTTTCTAAATATCTATTTTTCCATTGGACTTCTGTAATGGTTCTTTCAGCCTAGCTGTTTACATAGCAATGTTTTTAAACTTTTTTTAGCCTAGTTGTTCACATAACAATAGTGTATTGTTTATCTTTAGGAAAAATAACTCCTCAACTATTGTTATATGTGAACCCATTCACACCACCCTGCAATTTGTTCCCTGGAAATGGTAATGTCGTTGTGGCTTTACACAATAAAATTTTACAACTCATACTTCTCAATATTTGAGAACATAAATGAAAGGTTCGTAGTTTGATTCATTGGTGTGATGTTGCATGGTTTTTGGCATTTGGAGGTAACATGTTGTGGAAATGTATCTAATTGTTTTGGTTAATGATTTCAATCAAAACATCTATAACTTGCACTCTGTTTTGGCACACGTGGAGATGGGTATTGATTTAAGATAACAAAAATGGGCCCGATTTGAATTGAACGCTTATGAAATGTCAAGGATGTACTAATAAAAATGTTTTCTTTGTTATGCAGTCTATCTACGGATATCCATACCGAGGTAAGACATTATTTTTCGTTTTGTACGTCAATACTTTTTTAACAATTATTGTGCTTTATTTTCTACTTTAAAATTTGTCGTACTAACTTTGATCAAGTGTCACAATCTATATTTTTGGGTATTCAACAAGATTGAAAGACATCATAAGATATCACTTTTAACAATGAATAGAACCACAAAGTCAAGCCACATTACGAAAAAAATGACAACTTTCGAAGTGGCATCATCAAAACACACCCACAAAAGAGAGCACCAGGATACATTGCCCCATTGCAGCATGAATCTAGTTTCTTTAGTGTCAGCAACAATTCTAATGCACATATTTTTGAGAAAAATGTGCATGAACCATTGGAAGGTATGATCATTTCTCAAATTTATATTTCCTATATAAATACTTGAAGATTTTTTGTTAAGAGATTCATATTGTTATTGTCTTAAGAGGTGTGATTTGTTTTCCAGTAAATTCTCAACACGAACCATCACAACAACATCATGGTTTGGAGCAAGAACCATCACAACTAGATCATGGTGTGGAGCAAGAACAACCACAACAAGAGCATGGTTTGGAAGGGGCAAATGCAACTACCCAAGCCCATATTACAATAAATGTAAAAAGGAAGGGTAGAGGACCAACAAAATGCCTCTTTGGAAACACTACAAAGGTCTTTGCATTTCCTGAAATTCAATTTAATGAGAGGGGGCAACCTATTGGTCCATAGTCAGAGAAATTATCCTCTTTTTAGGTGTTCTTGCAAGAGAGATTATCGGCATCAAACACATGGAATGGAAACAAGTGCCTGAAGCACTTAAGAAAGACATATGGAATGCAATCAATATGAGTATCAACTAAATTATTATTGGATTTTTTTTTTTTTTCTAAATTTCATTGGTGTATGTTGAACATGTGTATGATAAGTTTAACTTCAAATAAGACTTTGTATCTAATAATGCGTTGTTTATCTATTGTAGCGTACCTACCAAATAGATTTTTCAGCAGAACAATGGTGTTATAAAGCAATATCTCAATGCTTGAGAACTTACAGATATAATTTGTATAAAAATTATTATTTGAAATACAAAACGGATGAGGAGAGGATGGAAAACGTTCCTAGCAGAGTAAATGAAACCAATTGGATTGAATTTTTCAGAATACGATCTGACCCTAAATTCAAGGTAAAAATGAAAGACAAATCTAATTGTTATCATCAAATAAGATTTGACTTTGAATCCTTGCACACAATCAACTTCAATCTAAGCATCCATTTTTTGCAGGAGAAGGCAAAAGTAAATAAGGAAAATAGGCAATTAAAGCAAGAGACCCACACTTCTGGTTGTAGAGGTTACTATAGAGTTGAACATGATCTTGTAAGTTGTAACCAAATCTATTTTTTGTTTACAATTACTAACTGCAAATATACTTAACTAGACTATTGTATTTTTTGTGACTAGAATCAAACTTTCAATCAAAATGATACGCCTGTAACTAGGGTTGATGTGTGGATGAAATGTCATACAAAGAAGGATGACACTCCAATGTCATCATTTAGTGCAGAGAGAATAGTAAGTTCCCCACCTATTCTTGTATCTATTTATTTTTTTTCTTTTTTTAAATATTAATGATGTTTCTTACATGTATTTGTTGAAATGTTGTCATTGCTAGAAACAAATTGAATCAATACAAAATGTTTCAGTGTCTCCTGCATATGCAACAAAGGAAGATGCCATTGCAATAGTTTTGGGGCCTGAGAGAAGGGGTCGTGTACGTGGGGTTGGCTTTGGGGTTACTCCAACTGATTTGTTTGGAAAAGAGCATGCTTACAAGAAGTAGTTACATAATACAGAAGAAAAATTGAGAGAAAAAGATAAGGAACTTGGAAGATTGAAGGAAATTGTTGAAGAATTAATGGAATGGAAAGCTTCCACAGAGGCGGGAAAAGAAAATGGCCGAGTTGATTCAGAACCAGCCAACAATGTAAGAATTACATGTGTAGAATATTTATTTTTTATGTATGCCATCTTTGAAGATTGTGATTTTAAAAGCACAATGTCAATATGAACATGATTATATTGTTGTAGGATGCATAATTAATGAAACATTGGTTTTGAAGCTTAATCCTTCATTTTCTGATTTCATGGTATCTCATGCAAACTATTTATTTTTTAGCAGAGTTCCTTAAGTCATAGTCAGGCTTCGCTAGAACAAACTCCATTGACTTCAGGACAACATATTCATGACCCAATTGGTGACTCAATAACACAAGTAAGTTCTATACTTGTTTATTTTCTTGTTTAATATTATTTTCTTATTCTATGGAATCTCACAAGAATTTGTCTATTTGCAGGGTCAAACGCAATTACTACCTTCAAATATAGGATTGAACGGAAAAAAAATGTTTACTTACATATTTTAATGGTCAAGTGAAGGTTGCAAAAGGTTACATAAAAAAGACTGAACCAAATTTTGTTATGCCCAATCGAGAAGAATTAGGAGAGGGATATTATTTTGTGTGCCCACAATCAATCTTGGTTGATTCTAATTGTGAAATCAAGCTTAAGTGTAGAAGTAATCGATGCGAGTATTTAGCAAATGCACTTAACACTTTTATATATTGGAAGAGTAGTGACATTGAATTGATCTATGATTGAGAGCAATGAGTTGGGAAACTACTATCTTGACTATTTGAGGATACTGAATGCAGAATGTGATAGCCTAATTTTGATTAATATCATGGCTAAGATGTTGGATACGTGATTAATCTTATCCTTCTATAAGATATATGTTCCCTTAAATCAGATGTATTGCATTGTTCTTGCTATTGTTTGGCTATTGTTTGTATGTTGGATATATAGTCTTATCATGCTACATATATACTGTCTTATCATGTTTTGTAAATGTTGTGTGATTTTTGCTAATAGCCAGAAACCTTTTCAATTATGGCTTAAACAACTATTAAACCATGTAAATTCTCCATTATGCACTTTACTAATGATAGATATTTGCATTTGAGGACAGGGGTAAGTTGCAAATTTCGTTGAAAATGATTTAGTTAAGTTGTTTTCTTATATTTCAAAATTTCCTCTTAGTATTTTGTGTAACATACCACTATTTAACCTTTGTACTAAATGACAAACATGATTGAGGAGCTGGTATATTCCTTGCTTTCAGAGTGTCCTTGCAATCCCCACACTGTAGTGTCTGCAAGGCTCCTCTAATTGTTGGAATTTTCGAGAGAACATATATTGGATGTAACCCTCTTATGAGGCTAGAGAAATGACCTCAAGTCACCATGTTCTCGTCATATCTCTTAAACCTCACATCCATTTCCCATGAAATTTTTATAGGAGATGAATGGGGATGAAATGAAAACACCCACTCAGTTTCAGCTCAAAATGATGCACAGTTTTTGATAAATGATGCATCATCATCTACCGCCATTTTGGGATTTTCTCAATATGTGTGACTCCAATTGGGCTGCCATTTTTTTTGGAGGTGAATTATGATGATATTAACATTCTGTAAAAATTTCAGCCCATTTGGATTTACTTTTTTGGAGATATGCTCAAAATACAATTGTTACAAGAGAGTTGTTGCAATTTTAACTATGTTTTTATCATCATTTTCAAAATCTATTTATGACCCAATGGAGATGAATTTTAGAAAACCAAGGGAAGTTTCTGTTAACCATGGAACCAAGCACAATAAATTCTTTTTATAAAACAGGTGTAAAGGTTAAAGAAATATGAGTTTTTCTTCCTTGTTGCTCTTTTCATTGTGCCTTTGGACAATCCGTTTTGGAATCAAGTTTGAAGAGGCTAAAATGATGTTTTTGCATGGTTTAAAGGCTCCACAATGTAGTGGAAATCTCCAAATTTATTCACAGGTCTTTAGCAACACTCAAAACCTCATTCAAGCCATCAAAATTTCAAGTCAACTATTTGCTACGCTTCTACCATGATTTGTCGCATTTCTCTGCGACCAACTTCAAGCTTGGATTCTGAACAAATGGGAAAGTATTTTTCAAAATGGGAGGAGGTTTTTGTTCATAACATACCCAGAAACAAAAGTCTCTCTCTTTTTTTACACAACAGTTACTGCCTTGGAGTTACAAGTGGCTCTTTGAGACCCATTTTTCACAATTTCACTAGGCCATAATTGTTGACAGGGTTCCAGAACTTTTTGAAATTCGACTTGGTGAACATCCAACTTGGTATGGTTGATCTCAAATCTATTTGGATAATGAAGTTTGAGGATTTTTCTATCATATCCCATTATTATTTCTTTAGTTATCACATTTTTAGTTAGTCAAAACCCAAACCCTAGATAGTAGGTTATGGACAAATTTTGTAAATATTTTATCCATGCATGCTAGGGAGTGTGAGGGCCAAGTGCGAGGGAAACACAAGGGAGCACTCATTTCAAATGCATGGAAATGAATTTTCAATGAGTTCTAGGTGTGCTAAGGAGGGAGTGAAAATGTATACTAGCTAGTGCCAAGGCATCACAAGGGAGAACTAGGTCAAAATGCTTGGAAATGAACAAATAAGAGTGTTGTGTGCCAAGGAGTGTCAGTGAATTCCAGGTGCCCCAAGGATGAAGTGTGTTAGGATAAGTTCAGAATAGGACTTGCAGGAGGCAAGCCTATGGTTGTGATAAGGTGTGTACAAAGTAGTTTCAGACAAAGGCGGAATTTGGTTTGGGCACAACATTGTTTTGTTAATGACTTGGTTGGGTTCCCAAGTCACAAAAAAAGTAAGGCTACCTATGAGGGCATGATAGGTAGGGAGTGATAAGGTGTTCCAGGGAATGCCAGGAAGTATTAGCACATGCTAGATAGTTCCAAGGCATTATAGGCATGCCAAGAAGTTGTAGGTGCTAGGGTGTGGCTCCAACACATGTCAGCGAGTGTTAGGGCCAAGTTCTAGGGAAACGTAAGGGAGTAGTAGTTTCAAATTCATGGAAATGAATGAATAAGAGTGTGACAGAGAGTGTTAGCTAGCGAGTATGAGGTGTGCTAAGTGTCAGGGAGTGCTAGGGAGTTCCAAAGCATGCCAAGAAATGCGGGGGATGCTAACAAGTTCTACATAGTGCCAAGGGATTATGAGGCATGCCAGACGTTTTGGCATGTCAAGATGTAAAATTTCTTGCTTACTTGTTTAATTTTACCATGGTTGGATGTGTGTCTCATCTTAAGTTGGATAAGTTTAAATTATACATGAGTAACCTAAGATTCATAGCTTCATTTAGAAGTCAAAGACCTTTGTTTTAATATTATACCTCCTTTATCATCATTCACTGGCCATTCTCCATCATTCCCCTCATTAAAATCCTTTCATTTCCTTATTTTACAAAAAAACCTAGAAATCTGTTGCGCTTTTACCCTAGGTCTATGTTTTGACCGCTTTCCCCCTTTTTCTCACTATTTTTGAGAAATTCCACTTCTAGTATTTTCATACATATTTTTCCCATAATTTTTGCTACCTCCCTTCCCTCTCATTCCCTTCCCCTAAGTTGCTGCTCTTTTGCACTGCCCTTTTACCTAGACACCATGTTCTTGTCATATCTCTTAAACCTCACATTCGTTTGACATGAAATTTTTACAGGAGATTAATGGGGATGAAACGAAAAAACCCACTCAATTTTAGCTCAAAATGATGCACAGTTTTCAAGAAATAAGACATCATTATCTAAAGCCATTTTTGGATTTTCTTGATATGTGTCACTTTAATTGGGTTGCAATGTTTTTTGGAGGTGAATTATGGTTATATTAACTTTATGTAAAAATTTCAGCCCATTTGGATTTACCGTTTGGGAGATATGCTCAAAATACAATTGCTACAGGAGAGTTGTTATGCTTTTGACTATGTTTTTATCATCATTTTCAAAAGATATTTATGACCAAATGGAGATGAATTTTGGAAAACCAAGGGAGGTTTTTTTAACCATGGAAACAGTCACAATAACCTCTTTCATGTTTTGCACAGGTGTTATGGTTAAAGAAATATGAGTTTTTCTTCCTTGCTACTTCTAGACAATCCGTTTTGGAATCAAGTTTGAAGAGGCTAAAATGATGTTTTTGCATGGTTTAAAGGCTCCACTGTGTAGTGGAAATCTCCAAATTTCTTCACAGGTCTTCAGCAACACTCAAAACCTCATTCAAGTCATCAAAATTTCAAGTCAACTATTTGTTGCGCTTCTACCATGATTTGTTGCATTTCTGTGCAACCAACTTCAAGCTTGGATTATGAACAAATGGGAAAGTATTTTTGAAAATGGGAGGAGGTTTTGTTCATAACATACCCAAAAACAAAAGCCTCTCTCATTTTTTACACAACAGTTACTGTCTTGGAGTTACAGGTGGCACTTTGAGACCCATTTTTCACAATTTTGCTAGGCCATAATTGCTGACAGGGTTCTAGAACTTTTTGAAATTCGACTTGGTGGACCTCCAACTTGACATGGTTGACCTACAATCTATTTGGATAATAAATTTTGAGGATTTTTATATCATATCCCTTGATTATCTCTTCAATTATCACATTTTTAGTTAGGCAAAAACCAAACCTAGATAGTAGGATATGGGAAAATTTTGTAAATATTTTATCCATACATGCTAGGGAGTGTGAGGGCCAAGTGCTATGGAAACACAAGGGAGAACTCATTTCAAATGCATGGAAATTAATTCTCAGCGAGTTCTAGGTGTTCTAAGGATGGAGTGAAACGGTATACTAGCCAGTGCCAAGGCATCTGGAAATGAACAAATAAGAGTGTTGTGTGCCAAGGAGTGTCAGCGAATTCCAGGTGCCCCAAGGACGAAGTGTGTTAGGATAACTTCAGAATAGGACTTGCATGAGGCAAGCCTATGGTTGTGATAAGGTGTGTACAAAGTAGTTTCAGACAAAGGGAGAATTTTGGTTGGGCACAACATTGTTTTGTTAATGACTTGGTTGGGTTCCCAAGTCGCAAAAAAAGTAAGGCTATCTATGAGGGCATGATAGCTAGGGAGTGCCAACGTGTTCCAGGGAATGCCAGGAAGTACTAACACATGCTAGATAGTTCCAAGGCATTTTAGGCATGCCAAGAAATTCTAGGCACCAAGGTGTGGCACCAACACATGCTAGGGAGTGTTAGGGCCAAGTTCCAGGGAAACACAAGGGAGCAGTGGTTTCAAATGCATGGAAATGAATGAATAAGAGTGTGACAGAGAGTGTTAGCTAGCGAGTACGAGGTGTGTTAAGTGTCAGGGAGTGCTAGGGAGTGCCAAAGCATGCCAAGAAATGTGAGGAATGCTAACACGTGATGCCAAGGGATTATTAGGCGTGCCAGATGTTATGCCATGTCAAGATGTAAAATTTGTTGCTTAGTAGTTTAATTTTATGACCACGGTTGGATGTGTCCCTTATCTTCGTAACTTGTTAAGTTGGATAAGTTGAAATTATGCATGAGTAACCTAAGATTCATAGTTTGATTCAGGAGTTAAGGGCCTTTGTTTTAAGATTATACGTCCTTCATCACTGGCCATTCTCCATCATTCCCTCATCAAAATCGTTTCATTTCCTCATTTTACAAAAAACCCTAGAAATCTGCTGTGCTTTTACCCTAGGTCTTTGTTTTGACCTTCTTCCGCCCATTTTCTCACTATTTTTTAGAAATTTCACTTCTAGTATTTTCCTAACACCCATACCTATACCCTGTATTTTTCCCATTATTTTTCCTACCTCCCTTCCCTCTCATTCCTTTCCCCTAAGTTGTTGCTCTTTTGCACTGCGCTTTTACCTAGTCACCATGTTCTCGTCATATCTCTTAAACCTCACATCTATTTGCCATGAAATTTTTACAGGAGATGAATGGGGATGAAATGAAAACACCCACTCAATTTCAGCTCAAAATGATGCACAGTTTTCGAGAAATGAGGCATCATCATCTACAACCATTTTGGGATTTTCTCAAGATGTGTGACTCTAATTGGGCTGAAATTTTTTGTGGAGGTGAATTATGATGATATTAACTTTCTGTAAAAATTTCATCCCATTTGGATTTACCGTTTGGGAGATATTCTCAAAATACAATTGCTACAGGAGAGTTGTTGCGCTTTTGACTATGTTTTTATCATCATTTTCAAAAGATATTTATGACCAAATGGAGATGAATTTTGGAAAACCAAGGGAGGTTTTTGTTAACCATGGAACCAAGCACAATAACCTCTTTCCATTTTTGCACAGGTGTTATGGTTAAAGAGATATGAGTTTTTATTCCTTGCTACTCTTTTCGCTGCGCTTCTGGACAATCAATTTTGGAATCAAGTTTGAAGAGGCTAAAATGATGTTTTTGCATGGTTTAAAGGCTCCATGGTGTAGTGGAAATCTCCAAATTTCTTCACAGGTCTTCAACAACACTCAAAACCTCATTCAAGTCATCAAAATTTCAAGTCAACTATTTGCTGCGCTTCTGCCATGATTTGTTGCATTTCTGTGCAACCAACTTCAAGCTTGGATTCTGAACAAATGGGAAAGTATTTTTGAAAGTGGGATGAGGTTGGTGTTCATAGCATACCCAGAAACAAAAGCCTCTCTCATTTTTTATACAGCAGTTATTGTCTTGGAGTTACATGTGGCACTTTGAGACCCATTTTTCACAATTTCACTAGGCCATAATTGCTGACAAGGTTCTATAACTTTTTGAAATTCGACTTGGTGGACCTCCAACTTGGCATGGTTGACCTCAAATCTATTTGGATAATGAATTTCGAGGATTTTTTTATCATATCCCATGATTATCTCTTCAATTATCACATTTTTAGTTAGTCAAAAACCAAACCCTAGATAGTAGGATATGGGCAAATTTTGTAAATATTTTATCCATGCATGCTAGGGAGTGTGAGGGCCAAGTTCCAGGGAAAAACAAGGGAGCACTCATTTCAAATGCATGGAAATGAATTGTCAGCAAGTTATAGGTTTGCTAAGGAGTGAGTGAAAAGGTATACTAGCCAGTGTCAAGGCAGCACAAGGGAGAGCTAGGTCAAAATGCTTGGAAATGAACAAATAAGAGTGTTGCGTTCCAAGGAGTGTCAGTGAATTCCAGGTGCCCTAAGGATGAAGTGTGTTAGGATAAGTTCAAAATAGGACTTGCAGGAGGCAAGCCAATGGTTGTGATAAGGCATGTACAAAGTAGTTTCAGACAAAGGGAGAATTTGGATTGGGCACAACATTGTTTTGTTAATGACTTGGTTGGGTTCCCAAGTCACAAAAAAAGTAAGGCTATCTATGAGGGCATGATAGCTAGGGAGTGCCAAGGTGTTCCAGGGAATGTCAGGAAGTACTAACACATGCTAGACAATTGCAAGGAATTTTAAGCATGCCAAGAAGTTCCAGGTGCTAGGGTGTGGCACCAACACATGCTAGGGATTGTTAGGGCGAAGTTCCAAGGAAACACAGGGGAGCAGTAGTTTCAAATGCATGGAAATGAATGAATAAGAGTATGACAGAGAGTGTTAGCTAAAGAGTACAAGGTGTGCTAAGTGCCAGGGATTGCTAGGGAGTGCCAAACATGCCAAGAAATGCGGGGGATTCTAACACATGCTACATAGTTCCAAGGGATTATTAGGCGTGCGAAATGTTATGGCATGTCAAGATGTAAAATTTGTTGCGTAGTTGTTTAATTTTACTACTACGGTTGGATGTGAGCCTTGTCTTCGTAACTTGTTAAGTTGGATAAGTTAAAATTATACATGAGTAACCTAAGATTCATAGCTTCATTCAGGAGTCAAAGGCCTTCGTTTTAAGATTTACCTCCTTAATCATCCTTTACTGGCCATTCTCCATCACTCCCCTCATCAAAATCCTTTCATTTCCTTATTTTACAAAAAAACCCTAGAAATTTGCTGCGAATTTACCCAAGGTCTGTGTTTTGACCTTCTCCCCCCTTTTTCTCACTATTTTTGAGATCCACTTCTAGTATTTTCCTAACACCCATACCTATCCCCCATATTTTTCCCATAATTTTTCCTACCTCCCTTCCCTCTCATTCCCTTCCCTTAAGTTGTTGCTCTTTTGCACTGCGTTTTTACCTAGTCACCATGTTCTTGTCACATCTCTTCAACCTCACATCCATTTTCCATGAAATTTTTACAAGAGATGAACGGAGATGAAATGAAAATACCCACTCAATTTCAGCTCAAAATGATGCATGGTTTTCAAGAAATGAGGCATCATCATCTACAACCATTTTGGGATGTCCGTGAGATGTGTGACTCCAATTGGGCTGAAATTTTTTGTGAAGGTGAATTAAGATGATACTAACTTTATTTACAAAATTTCAGGCCATTTGGATTTACCGTTTGGGAGATATGCTCAAAATACAATTGCCACAGGAGAGTTTTTGCGCTTTTGATTATGTTTTTATCATCATTTTCAAAAGATATTTATGACCAAATGCAGATGAATTTTGGAAAACCAAGGGAGGTTTTTGTTAACCATAGTACCAAGCACAATAACCTCTTTAATTTTTTGCACAAGTGTTATGGTTAAAGAAATACGAGTTTTTCTTCCTTGTTGCTCTTTTCGCTGCACTTCTAGACAATCCGTTTTGGAATCAAGTTTGAAGAGGCTAAAATGATGTTTTTGCATGGTTTAAAGGCTCCATGGTGTAGTGGAAATATCCAAATGTTTTCACGTGTATTTAGCAACACTCAAAACCCAATTCAAGTCATCAAAATTTCAAGTCAACTATTTGCTACGCTTCTGCCATGATGTTTTGCATTTCTGTGGGACCAACTTCAAGATTTAATTTTGAACAAATGGGAAAGTATTTTTGAAAATGGGAGGAGGTTTTTGTTCATAACATACCCAAAAACAAAAGCCTCTCTCATTTTTTACACAGAATTTACTATATTTGAGTTACGGGTGGAATTTTGAGACCTATGTTTCACAATTTCGCTAGGCCATAATTGATGACGAGGTTCTAGAACTTTTTGAAATTCGACTTGGTGGACCTCCAAATTGGCATGCCTGACCTGAAATATATTTGGATAATGAAGTTTGAGGATTTTTATATCATATCCCATTATTTTCTCTCTAGTTATCACATTTTTAGTTAGTCAAAAACCAAACCCTAGATAGTGGGATATGGGCAAATTTTGTAAATATTTTATCCATACATGCTAGGGAGTGCGAGGGCCAAGTGACAGGGAAACACAAGGGAGAACTCCTTTTAAATGCATGGAAATGAATTGTCAGTGAGTTCTAGGTGTGCTAAGGAGGGAGTGAAAAGGTATAATGGCCAGTGCCAATACATCACAAGGGAGAACTAGGTCAAAATGCTTGGAAATGAACAAATAAGAGTGTTGTGTGCCAAGGAGTGTTAGCGAATTACAGGTGCCCCAAGGATGGAGTGTATTAGGATAAGTTCAGAATAGGAATTGCAGGAGGCATGCCTATGGTTGTGATAATGTGTGTACAAAGTAGTTTCAGAGAAAGTGAGAATTTTGGTTGGGCATAACATTGTTTTGTTAATGACTTGGTTGGGTTCCCAAGTCACAAAAAAAGTAAGGTTATCTATGAGGGCATGACAGTTAGGGAGTTCCAAGGTGTTCTAGGGAATGATAGAAAGTACTAACGCATGCTAAAGAGTTCCAAGGCATTTTAGGCATGCCAATACATGCCAAGTGCTAATGCATGCCAAGAAGTTCCAGGCACCCGGGTGTGGTGCAAACACATGCTAGCGAGTGTTATGGCCAAGTTGGAGGGAAACACAAGGGAGTAGTAGTTTCAAATGCATGGAAATGAATGAATAAGAGTGTGATAGAGAGTGTTAACTAATGAGTACGAGGTGTTCTAAGTGTCAGGGAGTGCTAGGGAGTGCCAAATCATGCCAAGAAATTTGGGGGATGCTAACACATGCTACATAGTGCCAAGGGATTATTAGGCATGCTAGATGTTATGGTATGTCAAGATGTAAAATTTGTTGCTTAGTTGTTTAATGGGTGGTTAGTTGCTTATTTGTTTAAAAGGGTGAAGTAGATGAATGTGAGGGGTAAAAGTAAATGTAAATAATGGGTGGTTAGTCTTTGTAAGCTATTTTGATGTAAATTTGACCTCATTTATGAGAGAGGTTGGAGTCAAAGTTATTTGTAGAAGTTGTTGTTAACTTCCCTAGACATTAGGATTTGGTTAGAACACCTCATGGAACAGTTCATAGAGTCATGGATTCAACCCCTGAGAGTGAGGAGATTTTGTTTTTGTCTTTATATATCAGTTTCTCAGTGATAGAACGGGTTGGATTTTAGAGGAGAGAACTATTGTAGCTTGTACTTGGACATTTTCTAGAAATTAGAGGACATAGTTTGCAATTTTATTATCTAGGAATTCTTGTGAAGTAAGTTTGTGATGTTATTTTTCTTTGTTATAGCTTTATATGAAAGATATTCATCTTCTCTTTCCATTCATCAATTCTTCAATGGTTTTCCTTACATTTTATAAACAAAATTATTTGCATAAAGCTTTGTTTTGATGGAAAAATCATTATGTGTTACTTTCTATCTTGCTTAATGAATTCATGTTTCATGCTCATTAAGACCTTTTGCTTCTTCTAAGCACTAGACTACACAGACAAACCCTAATATCCATCACAAAAGTAATGCTACTTTGCTCCTTTATATATTTGTTGTTGTAACCCTTTGATCCTCTAATGTAGCTACCTAGTTTTTCTCCTTTATCAAGCAACAAAACCCTAAATTTTCCAAAACACCTGAGCCTAGATATCTAACCTAAAATCCTTTACATTCCAGTCATCTCTTGTTGTGATTTCATAGAGAGAGCCCTCTCTAGATTGGTAGGGCTAGCTACCAAACTAAAAGCTTGGTTTGTGGTTACCTCCGTCGATCTCCTCATCAGCCTAGGACATTGTGGAGGATAACAAAGGGCATGAAAACTAGGGAGTGCCAAGGTGTTGTAGTGAATGTAAGGTTCCCAAGTCATGGAAAAATGTAATGCTAGTTGTGAGGTCATCACTGCCAAGGTGTGTTAGGGAATGCTAGGGCATGCTAACATGTGCCAAATAGTACGAAGACATGTCAAACAATCTAAGATGTGCCAAGTGCTAAGGCATGCCAAGATGTACAAGGATGTGACAATGCATGCTAGGGACTGTCAAGGCAACAAAAGGGAGGAACAAGTTAAACTACAAGGAAATGAGCACATAATAGGGTTAATAATTCATCAATTTACTTGTTTAATGAGGGGAATGCTAGGCACACCAACACTAGGTGCCAAGTGCCAAGTGTCAATGCATTCTAAGTGCCAAATATTCCTTTGTTTATTCTCATCTAGTTTCCAATAATTGATCTTAAATAACTTTAATATTAAACCATGCCAAAGCATACCAAGTCATCTCAGCGCATGCCAACCATGCTAAGACTTGTCAAGTGCCAATGTGCGTCAGGGAGTGTGATGCATGCTATGAAGTGGCAGAGCATATCGAAGAGTTCTAAGGTGTGCTAGAGAGTGCCAATGCATGCTGAGGAGTGTTAGGGAGTACTAGGATAGCACAAGGGAGCACTAGGTCAAAATGCATGGAAGTGAATGAATATGAGGGTGTGTCGGGGAGTGTCAATGAGTGTTGGTTGTCATGACAAGGAGGGAGTGACAAGGTATATATGCTAAGCATGGGCAAGGCATGCTAGGGAATATTAGGGAATGTCAAGAAGTGATAGAGTGTGCTAGGTAGTTCAAGGGTGTGCTAACATGTGTCAAATAGTGCCAAGGCATGCCAGGTGTTAAGACATGCTAGGATGTGCATGGTGCCAGAGTATGCCAATATGTGTCAAGGAGTTTCCAGGTAACAAAAGGAATAACCAAGCTAAAATGCAAGAAAATGGACACATAAGAGGGTTAATAATTCAGGACTTTATCTTTTTCAAAAGGGGCATGCTAGGCACACTAATAATATGTTCCAATGCATGCCAAGTGCAAATTTGTGCCAGGTGCTAATTTTTGTCAATCCAATATTATCCCAAGGTGTTCCACGGCATGCTAGGGACTACATGGCATGCCAACACATGATAGGGGAGTGCTATGCTATGTTAGGGCATGCCAACATGTGCTCGGGCATCCTACTCATGGAAAAATGTTCTACGTACAAAGATGTTCCAGGTAGAAAGATGTTCCAAGACATGTGAGGTGCCAAGGAATGTTAGTGTATTGTTACAAAGCATGTTAAGGTGTGCCATGAGTGTTGAGGAGTGCTAGGTCTCTCTCATTAATAGAATTGATAGAGCTTGATTATGTATTAAATAATATAGTTCCTATACACACTAGTGGAACTTTATTTAAAGGAAATTTGCTAGATAATAAACCTAATAGAGATCAATCATGTGTTGACTCATAGGAAAACTATATTCTTATGACTTGAGGGAAATGATACACACTAATTACTTCTTAAAAAATTGGTTGACTATTATAACCACTATGACCTTGGACACATAATGAAAAAGCACAGCGTCATAAAAAAATCATTGGAATGATCAATGATGATGAAACTTTTTTATTGTCACCAAAAGTAACCAAAAAGAGCATTGGTGAGGGTCAATAAACAATCATCACTAGAAGTGTCACCAAAGAGAGAATTAGTGATGGGCTTTTAACTACCCTCACCAAAAGTGTTACCAAAGAAAGAATTAGTGATGGGCCTTTAACGACCCTCACCAAAAGTGTCATTGAAAATGGATTTGGTGACAAACCTTAAAGGACCATCACTATATACACTTACAACAACTATTTTATAAAGATCGTCACCATATGTGACATTGGTGACGGACCTTAAAGGTCCATCATAGGCATGAAGCGTAAAAAAAAACTCATTGGAATGATCAATGATGACGGACATTTTTTAAGTGTCACCAAAAGTAACCAAAAAGATCATTGGTGACGGTCAATAAAAGATCATCACTAGAAGTATCACCAAAGAGATAATTAGTGATGGGCCTTTAATGACCCTCACCAAAAGCATCACCAAAGAGAGAATTAGTGACGAGCCTTTAATGACCCTCACCAAAAGTGTCATTGAAAATGGCTTTGGTGACAAACCTTAAAGGACCATCATTATGTACACTTACAACAATTCTTTTCTAAAGACCGTCACCATATGTGACATTGGTGAAGGACCTTAAAGGTCCGTCACAAGCATGACCCTCACCAATGACCTTTTTTCTCGTAATGAGAAGTGAGGTATGTAATGTGATTCCAATATTTTTTTATGACTGAGATGGATTGGGTAAGGATCTTGTAAGGTCCATTTCCAACCCATGGTTGGAAATGTTGTGCAAAAACAAATAGCATCCATAATGTAGCCACTAAAATAGAAGGAAGGGAGGTTATCTGAAAAGGAAGATTTCTTCTATCGATATTCGGTAATGATGGTGGCTAGGTTGTCAGATATGATGGAAGTCTAATTCATGATATGGGAATTAACACAGGCATCAATCAAAGGAATACATTCTATTAAAAACTTAGTATTATTGGGTAGCACATACAATCTACATAACATGGCTGCTCCATAGTTGTAAGGGTTTGCTAAAGAGGCTATAGCATAGATACCCGATTTGTCATATTTGAATTTGTTTTCCAACACTCTCCAACCCTAAATTAGCTTGAAGGGGTATGATTTCTTCTTTGGGAAGTTAGCCACAAATGTGTTGTTGTAGATATCCTGTGGATCAGGTATGTTGAACATCTTCTTCAAATCCTCTACTCTGAACGACCCTTTGAGCTCCATCCTTGAATCTTTAAACTACCTATCTACAATGATGAGGTTTTCGATCACCCACCTAATCATATCTGTATAGGGGAGGATTTTAGCTCTTGCTCCTATCCTATGAAAGAAAGAATAGGAAACATCTTTGCATTGAAGTCCTGAAGGCCTTGTTCTGTCAGTTGTTGATCTTGTAATAGTGATTTTAGGACACTCATTCTCTAGCCTATTGTAAATCACTTCCCAAGCTGTTGCGCCTTCAACAACATCACAAACTGTATCAGCGAAGATAGGATCCATCTCTGTAAACTCAGATTCAACAATGGTCTATTTTCTCTGTTTCTACATCACCTTTCTTAGTGACATGTATTTTGTCGCTTGCCTGAAATAGACAAGATATATCAGTGCAAACGATATCTGGTAATTAAGACTAAAAGCTTCTCTAAAATGACTTTGGATCATGAGAAAGGTTTAATGAGATACTCTATTATAACTACCCATAACCTGGAAAATGATTATCCTTCCTCGGGCTACTAAACATTTATTAACCTGTCAACTCGTTTTTTTTGGTATTGAAAATGTAATTTTTCCACACATTTTACCTCTCTTAATTGCCCATTGCGGTCTTTAAAGGGATACAACATAGCACTACGAGATGCATCAAGTGAAATGCGATTGCAGATATCAGAATATCGCATTTTGCAAATCGCTAACAGTTGTTCTTATGGCATGGTTAAGTTTCTTGTGAACTATGCGAAGTGTGAAATGCGATTACGAAATGACAAGGTGATGTTATCGCAGTGGGAGACTTAATCACATATCACAATTTTTCGAAGGTGTTTTAACATAGTCATGCGAAAAAGTGTGATTTGCGATTTGCGATGTGGATTTCATCCTTAGTTCATTTTGCAAGGTTTTGCTAGGTATTTTCTTAGAGTTAGGTATTATTATCCTAAGCCTAAAAATTTAAAAGGGTCCCCATTTATAGCCCTAACCTTAGCTATTGTTCTTTATAAATGGGGGGGTTGTTTCTTCGTACAACAATTAGCGATCCCCTTATAAGAACCAGTTATCTCTGAGTAGTTTTCTGAAATTTCTAAAAAAAACTTTCAAAGTAACTAGAGTTATAAGAATAATGATTACATGAGTTATAAGGTAAACAACATTTCTCTAGAATCATCATTACATGCTCAAATTATTTATTTAATTAATTTACCCTTGTAATGATAGAAGTATAAATGTTTGCATCAACCAATAATAAGGTTTAAAGTAATATAGCAGGTGTCTTCTACAGATTAGTTTTTTTTGGTGTTTACACATTTATCACAGATAGAGCCTCTGCTGCCAGCAGGCGTTCATAGCCTCGACAGGGTTATATTTTAACCAACAATGATTCATTATCCCATCTGTATGAATTTTCAAATTTCAAAATGATATTCACTTGGATTGAATCTCACTTGGACTTTGTCCCTTTTTTCCCTTTTGAATGTAATCTTTTTCTTTTTTGGTTTCTTAAAAGACATTGTCTAGGCATGGTAACCTACTAATGACAATGTCATTCACTGGTTGTAACTAAACTGAACATGTTGGCTCTTGATGAGACCCCTTGTCTTCTGATCGAGGAGATCATTAGCTATTACCATGTTTTATATGCAGTATTGGTAATATCAATTTTAATCACTTCCCTATGAACATGGTAAACAAGCTCGTAATGAGACTATTTATCTTTTAAGTTTATATATTTTAGAATTACACTCTGAAAAAGGAAAATTTTAACAAATGGGGTGGATCATTGGCTCTTTTGAGAGTTTTGGGTGATAATGATAGATTTTTTAAGATATTGATCTACAGAAAGTCCTTACTAGGTTAAAGATTATTTTCTTAACTGATAACAAAACCTTCATATTCTATGAAGATAAGAGTTTGTTCATAAAATAAATTTTTTAAGCAAGATCAAGTTTTTCCAAAGAAATCAAGTTTACTTTAGTACTCAACTATCCTAATTATTCCTTTTAACTCTTACTTTCTTATAAAAACAATGTAAACTTTGAAACAGGGACTATAAACTCAAAATGGGAACTCTAGCCAAAAAATTCTGAAAAAGCACTGCTAAAAACGAAAAGTGTGTATACTAGAACGATGTTTCTTTTAGGGTCAATTTTGAACATGTTTTAAAAATGGTAGTGAAAATGAAATTTTCGTGCAAAAAACACCCTGAAAACGAAAAGTGTTGATACTGGAATGATGGTTTTTTTTTAGGGTCAATTTTCAACATTTTAAAAAAATGCTAGTAAAACCGAATTTTTATGTGCAAAAAAAAAAGTTGTTTATGAGGAAAAAAACACACTAATTTTTTGGTAGAATAACATTTTTCTTTCCTAAGTATAAATTCAACATGTTTTAATAATGACCATAAAGATAAAATAATGGGATCTGAAATACATTAAAATTCTATTAGTTTTCATCCATGTTGTTAAACATATAATAACATCACACTAAAGATTTCTAAAATTCCAATTGTTTTCAACCATAACATTAAAGATACAAAAAAAAAAAAAAAATTGGAATTTTTTCAACGACAAAATTAAAAAACCATGACATTATGAACAAATTACATGACTATATTAATCAAAATGTCATTATTTGTATATTGAATTAAACATACATTATATCTCTAATTTAATGTTGCATTATAGATATTCTAAGCAATGAAAATCATCATAATTAAGATATATAATCCAACAACATAAAAATGGCTCATAACTTCTGATCTAACACCATATGGAAATCAAAATTTTTATTTCAAGATACAATGCAAACATCAGTTATATAAACTGTCTTAGACAATTATTCAAAATCACTCATATTTTCTTGCACACCATTAGAATTCACATCTTTAGATGAATGACTGGATGCAAATGAAGATGTTCCATATTCTTCTCTTTCATCAACTATTGCCCCATCTGAGTCCACATGCATGCCCACCATTCTAGGTTTCAAAATTCTTCTAAATCTACAACGGGTTTCAACAGATTCCCATCTCAACATTGTTCCTTTTGGTAACAACCTTTTTAGAATCTCTATCATCTTGAATCGAAGAGTTCCTCTCTTTGTTAAATTGAAGTCATAAACAAGTATGTCAACATCCTCCAATTTTAAGAGGTTTGTGCGGCAACGATTTATATTTGTACCCTTTATTTTTCTCTTTCCGCCAATTTTTTTGTCAACTACCATCTCTGGCTTATACACACCATTGAATCGGTATGTATTTGTGGCATACCAATGTACTTCAACATTAGTGACATCCTCACCTTTTGTAAAGACCTTTATAACCTTAGCAACCCAGAATGGATAGCCATTGGGATCTCCATCTGCTAGCACTACAATCATGCAACCCTCCTTAATATCATGTACTGAACCCCTGTAAAGGTCTTCTATGGCTTCACATTGTGCACGATATCTTTTGGAATTAATATACATCTCTCGTTCCTCTACCTGTGAAGAATTAATAATACCTTGAGATTGTTGTTGTTCAACAATGTTTATTTCCTCATGTTCATTTGACACATTTTGTGGCCAAATAAATGGATTTTTCAAAGGTATATCTTCATTTGTTGTTGTTCAAATGATATCACTTTGATTATTGAAAAATGACTCCCACTAAACTGAATCATCAATGTGAAAGTACTCATATGTATATCTAATACATTTTTTAATTTCTTCTAGGCAATTAGAATAATTTATATTTCTATTATGTCTGCATGCATTATGAAATTCACCAACTAATTGTAATAACAATATTTTTGATGCAAATATTGGATGATCTGGAATGAACTTCAAAAATTCCAAACCTGATGACAGTGCCCATTCTGCAGTAGTTGAATACTTATTGCCCCATATTAGTGTTGAAAAATGTGTAACAAGAAATGTTAAATTTAGAATGTGCTAAAATATACCTGCTAAAAATAGCATGTCTAAAAGTAGTAGTTTGGCTAGTGAGGTCATTGGCCACATTGGGTGAGAGGTGAAATTGCTAAAAATAGAAAGTTTTAAAAATAGCATTTCTGGGTCCCTTCCTATTGATAACAATCCCTAGTCTATCTATAGGAAGTAAAATTAATTTTGGTCTTAATAGCTGATGAGCCCCAAAAATGGGTAACTTATTGGGCTCATTTTGCCTACTGTTCTTCATCAATCCACCATTTTTCATAGTTTATGCTTGTTTTTTGAGTATATTTATGTTGGTTGAACGAATGAGGGTGGTCACTTTACCAAGAAGGCTAATACGTGGTTATTTCAGGTTTTTTGAACAAATTTTGGAACAAAGCCAAGCAATTATGAGCCAGATGACAGCCAAGCATGAAGGAACAAGGGTGAGGATTCATAGGAACGATATCTCTTGCATTAAATGGCCCTTCCTCGAAATCTCCACCCTCACTTCGGAGCTCAGCAGGCCACCAAAACGAATCTTAAAGGTAGCCGAGCAGCTTTGTGAAAAGTGACTGTGTACTGGAAGTTTGAACAGCCGAGCCCCTTGAGTTAAGGAGGGCTACTGAAGACCCTCGTAGTGCATAAATAGGAAGGCTTTCAGCCTTCATAGGTTACTTTTTGAACTGTTGTGAGTTGCACTATAGTGCTGTCATTTTCTCAGCTCATTTTCGTAGCTACTGCTGTATAACTTTCTTGTGACATGGTTATTTTTGAGTAATGAAAAGCAGCTTTCTTTGGCATCAGTTTTGAGTTTTTCTTAGGAGCCTATAGCTCTTGGGGTTGGGCCCAACCTAAGGGCCAAGGCTTCCTTTGTGTACTGTTATTTGTTTTTTTATGTCTTTGCAAAATAATTTATGTTAAGTAGATTAAAATCTTGTTGGTTACCTAGGTCATTGTTGATGATTAGAAAGGATTTTTTATGTTCAGATTGAGTTGATAGGTTGATAACAGGGAAAATCTCCAGAAAAAATGCCATCAAGCACCTCTGATCTCACCTCTCCCTCAGTGGGATCGTGAGCTGGGACAAAGGTGACCTTGCTGCCAACAAAAACATTGTCTTTGCTTCGCCATGCAATCAGTAGTGTTAGATTCTCATTTGCAAAAATTGATACCAGTTGTGGTTACGTGTTCAGGTTCATGATTTCTTAGTTTTCATAGCTATCATGTGATTTCATTGCAAATAAACTTATGATCATTTCCTTTGCTGTTACTTAGGTCAGATTAGAGTAAAGTAGCTAGGTCATTGGTTTTCCAAGTCATTGTTCATTCAGTTTGAGAAATAACTTGCGGAGCGCCTGTGACACCTCTCCATCTACCCGTACACCATCAATCCCATCTGCTCCATCCCTAACTTGGATTCTTGCGTCACATTTGCCACATCCACTCGCATAGCCCTAATTTTTGTGCAACATTACTTTACTCCTCCTTGAACAAATCCAACCATCCTCATCACTCCTCAGCTCCATCCACCAAGTCCTGGACCTCCTCACACCCTTATCCTACCCCCATACTCACTTCTCCACCTTTCTCTCTCCATCCACCCTCCAAAATCCCATTTCTGAACATCCTGTAGAAATTACAGAACATCCTGTAGAAAACACAGAACATCCTGTAGAACCCCTACAGACTTCCTATAGAAGCTCACGAAAGAGGTTTCTTGATAGCCAAACTTTGTGAGACTCTCTGGAAGGGTTCTAGGGACACCTTAGGCCCTATTCTAACCTTCCCAACATCCTGCAAGCATTTCCTCTCGCCAAATCCACCTCTGCACAGTCAAAAACCAATTAAAGCACATGCGTGACAATTCTGACACTTTACTCAAAAATACAAAAAGATGTTTTTTTTAGATTTTACTGTAGAAGTAGTTTAGACACATGCATTTCACCTTCTTAGAAGTCAATGACATCTCTTTCAGTAGCTTTCATCCTGTTTCTTGCATCAGTAGGATTAGCTGGTAAAAATAGGGTTTGTGTTTCCTTTCAGCTTTTCAATTTCTTTCTACAAGTAGATTAGCCTCCTTTGAGTTAGCTTCCATCCATCAGTTAGACAGCTTCTTATCAGAGCTCATAGAAGTTGGCTTAAGCTCCTAACAGACTTGTGCCAGCTGACCAAGCGACAGCTGCGGCAAGAGCTAGTACTTGTGCATATAGCACCGTCGCTTCCAAGTTTGTTACGAACTACTGGGTTGATAAAAGTAAAGAAGGGAGTCCCAGGAGTTGCAGCATTATTGTTGCAATACTGGAGCCAACCAATAGCAGTTGGAAATATTAATTAACTAATTTAGTTGAGTTAATTAGTTAAGGAAATTCGAATTTGAAGTCTTTGTGAGCATGCACATGAGTTGTCCAAATGATCGAGGAATTTAACATTAATTTCCTCCACTGATTGAGGGAATAAGTATGATTTCTATAATGAGAGAATCAATTGACTTAGTTCTACTAGTCAAGTCTAGTTAGATTATTTTAACAAGTTGTTAAAATAATAAAATATAGTTTGTTAACGCTTGCATGCATGTGACAACTATTATTTTAGATAACTGAGAATTCACTCATGGATAACTGTTGCATGTCAGTTCTGTCAGAGACCCAATTGGGATCAGATGTGGGATAGTGTATTATCAGATGCTTGACTATTTCTAGTAAGTCATTTTTGCATGGTTGAGGAACTAGTGTCCTCAACGATTGCGTAGTTGGACCATTGGTTAATTTGGTATGTTTGGAATTAATAGCATATGATTTTTCTATTATTTCCTAAGCAAACTATGTAAGGACCATAGGTAAAGCCTATATAAATAGGGCTTGGTTGGTTCATGAGACATATCTTCATATCTTCA
Organism: Pinus tabuliformis; assembly: GCA_031772625.1. NCBI lineage: Eukaryota > Viridiplantae > Streptophyta > Pinopsida > Pinales > Pinaceae > Pinus > Pinus tabuliformis. Next base: position 888,172,699 of record CM062806.1, on the reverse strand, counting down.
TAGATCATTGAGAACTGGATAGCTTGAGAGCTGATTCTTTTTATATTGTGAAGAGGATTTCCACTTGATTGATAATACATGGTTGGGGTTTTATGCTGGTGCTTTCCCCTGGATATATCTTTTGTTATGTGTGATTATTTCTCTTGATCAGCTATGCATGTTTCTACTTGATGTTGCTCATGAATTCGATTATGCTTCTGCTTAATGTTTTGTAGAAGTAGAACAAGTATTATGCTTTAGGACATTGCATATATCGGTTTTTTCTACAGGTAAATTTTCTACATGGTATCAGAGCACAGGTGATCAAGCAAGAACAGTATACTAGTAGGAGAAATTTGAAGTTTATTATTCAGGATATAGATCTCAAGTTCTTATCACATCTATTTCATCGATGGCGTTCTATGGTTTGAGGATTGAGTATGCCCTTGATGGTAGCTCAAACTATATAGCTTGGAAGGATCGCATGGAGGTAGTTTTGGAAGATAATGGCCTTAAGGATTTCATTGATCAAGAAATTCCTAAGCCTACTGACAAGTCTGAGTAGGTGGAATGGAGGAAGTGTGTGGCTAGAGCTAGGAAAATTCTCTTGGAGGGAGTGTGAGATCACATTGTCTCGAGCCTCCATGGGAAGGAGACTTTGCATGCAATGTGGAAAAGATTGAAAGATTTATATCAGAATAGAAGTGATCAGAGGAAGCTGGCACGGAAGGACAAACTTTGAAAGATCAAGTGTGAAAGGGATGAGACGATCTCTATGTATCTGACCAAGCTCATCACATGCAGGGATGAGCTTGCAAGTGTAGGGGTCATGACATCAGATGAGGATATGGTGAGTCTAACACTCCTTGGCCTTCCTAAGAGCTGGCATAGCTACCAGGACTCAGTGAATGGAAGGGAGAAACTGCCAAATTAGGAATGACTATGGTCAGATTTGATGCAGGAGGAGATCAGACGGAGCACCAGAGACAGTTCTTCATCCATGCATGATGAGGAGAACTATGCCTTAGTGAGTAAGGTGAAGAAGGGGAAGGAGAAGGTTTCTCTTTCCGAATCTAGTTCTTCCAACAATGGGAAGAAGGTTGACAAATTGAAAGTGCGATGCTTTCGTTGTCATGAGGTGGGCCATTATGCTGCAAATTGTCCATGGAGGAAATCCAAGAAGGGATCCAGGGAAGGATCTGAAGGTGAGGCACTTGCTTCACAGTTTGAGTTGGATTTCACACTCTTCGCATGCATGGTTTCATCCATGGCAGGAAGTGGTTGATTTCTTGACAGTGGAGCTTCTTTCCACATGACCAGCGACAAGAATTTGTTCAGTACTTTGGAGGAGAAAGATCTCCAGATACTCGTAGCAATGGGTAATGATGAGAAGTATAGTGTCTTAGGTGTATGCATGGTTATTTTTCAGAGGGAGCATGGAGCTTGCCTTACCTTGACCGATGTCAAGTATGTACCAGGACTGAAGAGAAACTTGGTGTCGATAGTGATGCAGGAAGATAGAGGCTATGATGTAGTCTTTAGTAAGGCAAAGGTTTTCCTTAGACACATCATCACTATATAGGTGAAGCAGATTGGTTCACAAGTCAAGAACCTGCATGCTCTTAAGGTTCAAGTTGCATGCAAAACCTTGAGCAACAAGGCAACTGATGGAGACTTGGTGGTTGAGAGGGAGGGTATATTACCTCTCAACATGCAGAGCCAGAAGAAGTCTCAGATGATTGTGGAGGAGCCACGATTGGTGCAGCAGCTTTAGGAGGTTGTGGAGCAAGCACAACAGGAGCAGTTAGGTGGAGATTGAGTAGAGACATCTACTCATGTAGAGACCTCCAGTAGGGGGAAACTTCAAGCCAGGTGGGCTAAGGGAACACATGCAGCCATACCTCCAGGTAGGAGGTGGGGTGATGTGGATTGATCATCCCAAGGAGGAGGGGCAGGATCCTTGAGGTACCCAACCTCTTGGATGAGACCTTGCTACAGGAGCTCCGATGTGGAGTAGCAGGAACTGACTGATTGGGTAGAGACAGATGTGAATGGAGTGGCAGAGACAACGACAGTGTAGGGAATCCTAGGATAGCACATAGCTAGCAGGCTGCAGCAATGTGAGAGGCACAAGTGTTTTGCACAGTGCTAGGTGGCACAGAGAGGTGTGCAATGGTGCGAGATGCATGGAGATGTTGCAGTAGTGTAGATGTCAGAGAGGGAGCACTTGTCAGTAGCAGGTAGAGCTTCAGCATCAGAGTATGTTCCTAGCCCAACAGAGTGGTCAGTTGGGAGTGTTTTTGTTCCAAGTGTTGTTGGAGCAAGTAGACCAGGTAGATGTGTTGCGTGCAGAACATTCCAGTGTTACAGGATCGAGTTCGAGAGGAAGCCTTTCTTGTTGAGAGGGAATGTTGAAAAATGTGCAACAACAAATGTTAAATTTAGAATGTGCTAAAAATAAACCTGCTAAAAATAGCACGTCTAAAAATAGCATGTCTAAAAATAGTAGTTTGGCCAGTGAGGTCATTGGCCACATTAGGTGAGAGGTGAAACTGCTAAAAATAGAAAGTTCTAAAAATAGCATTTCTAGGTCCCTTCCTATTTATAGTAGTCCCTATTCTATCTATAGGAAGTAGAATTAATTTTGGTCTTAACAACAGTTGGAAATATTAATTAATTAATTCAGTTGAGTTAATTAGTTAAAGAAATTTGAATTTGAAGTCTTTGTGAGCATGCACATGAGTTGTCCCATTGATTGAGGAATTTATCCTTAATTTCCTCCACTGATTGAGGGAATAAGTATGAGTTCCATAATGAGAGAATCAATTGACTTAGTTCTACTAGTCAAGTCCAGTTAGATTATTTTAACAAGTTGTTAAAATAATAAAATATAGTTTGTTAATGCTTGCATGCATGTGACAACTATTATTTTAGATAACTGAGAATTCACTCATGGATAACTGTTGCATGTCAGTTCTGTCAGAGACCTAGTTGAGATCAAATGTGAGACAATGTACTATCAGATGCTTGACTATTTCTAGTAAGTAGTTTTTGCATGGTTGAGGAACTAGTGTCCTCAAGGATTGCGTAGTTGGACCATTGGTTAATTTGGTATGTTTTGAATTAATAGCATATTCTTTTGCTATTATTTCCTAATAAAAGTACGTAAGGAACATAGGTAAAGCCTATATAAACAGGGCTTGGTTGGTTCATGAGACATGTCTTCATATCTTCATAGTTCATTGAGAACTGGATAGCTTGAGAGCTGGTTCTTTTTGTATTGTGAAGAGGATTTCCACTTGATTGATAATACATGGTTGGGGTTTTATGCTGGTGCTTTCCCCTGGATATATATTTTGTTATGTGTGATTATTTCTCTTGATCAGTTATGCATGTTTCTACTTGATGTTGCTCATGAATTCGATTATGCTTCCACTTAATGTTTTGTAGAAGTAGAACAAGTATTATGCTTTAGGACATTGCATATAACGGTTTGTTCTACAGGTGAAATTTCTACAATTAGTGTTTTCCCATCAATATTTTTTATACAAAATTGATGTTGGAAGCTAATGTCATTAAGTTGTTCAATGCATTTCTCCTCACCATGCGATCCCAAAATAAACCTTCACATGTCAACAATTTCTTCCAACACATCAAAAGTAGGCTCTAGCATGTATGATTTCTTAATACATTCAATTAATTATGGCAAGCTCCCAACTTCCTTCCTCCTCAATGTGACTGAAAAATGACTAAACATCTGATCAATATGGTCATGAGTGTACCCAACAAGAAGGAAACCAACCTTTATCTTCTGAAAAATTGTGAATTGAATAAGCATGTTTAGATATCCAAAAACAACCTTATTTTTGTTTTCATGGAAAGTGTTGTCCAATTCTAGATACAAAACTTCAGGAAGATTACTCGACCAATGAAAAAGCACATCATGAATTATGGTTATTGTCAGATTTGCATCATTAAGAATATTTGGAGCTGTGAGGTACACCCTTGGCAACATTTTCCCACTGAAGACCATACAACCGACCAAGTGATGCTGAATAAAATTTTCCTCCTGTAAATTTTTGGGTGTGCAAACAAAATGTGGTAAAAGTGTTTTCTTCTGGTCCATACCATCAATTATCAAACCCAAATATTTATTCAAATTATCATAACAATTCTTTCGATGCTTGTACAACATTTTCCTTTTAGTTGTTTGTTGTTCGCAATGCTCCTAAAGTTCTTTGACAATTGAATCTACACAACATAAAATAAAAACATTATGAAATGTGTTTTCATAGTTGATGACTATACAATTTTAAAGGTTAAAGTTATGAATTCTTACCTTTTTCTGACCCTTCACATTTGTCCCTTTTTTATTTAGGAGAATCACATGTACTGCAAATCCTTGTCTTCTTAGGAATACAGGCATTGTTGAATTCTTTCTTCCATACCTTCACAAAATATTGATATGTAATAAACCGACCATGTCCCTCAGAACCTTCTGCATATTCTTTGTATAAGTTGTAGATTTCTCCTCTTCAAAAATTATCTGGAATATATATTGTCTCTCTATTTGGCATACACTCTCCATGCTTTGAAAAGAAATCTTTCATCCATGACATTGTAGTATTTGATAATGGCCCAAACTGTCGTTTATGACGTACTTCTCAATAAAATGTGGGATCCATTTCCAAATTTTCTTGGATTCTCAAGAGATGAAAATTACCCATCGAATGAAACATTTTGAAAGCTTTTCTACAGATAAATAAAGACCCAATATGATAATCATAACTTGACAATGTAGATTGCATGCACCCAACTAAATATGAAATTTGCATGCTTTTATTCATTAACAAATATCTCTTCCCTTTCTCTAATGCAAATTTGAAATCCATATATTTCAAGCAATCTTTTTAACAACATTCACTTGAAATGAGAGTGCTGATAGAACTTCTTCTCATTAGACATTCTACTCTACCCCTTGTATAAGTAGAACATCTTGGCTTGATACGAAAAGGTTTGCTCCTACTCCTCGATACAATATTTCTTGGCAACATCTCCATCATTGGATCATCATTTGTATAAGCATTTTCATCATCAATATGAGTAATATTATCCACACTATGAACAACTGTGATTTTCAAAAACTGACTTGGAGGATATTCTTCATCTTCCCCTTCTTCAGTGCTACTGTCATAGTCCTTAGAATTGGGACTAAATGGAAAATTTGACTCGATGTTTATTGGATATTCTTCCTCATGTACATTGTCAGTGATGCTCTCATAGTCCATAGAATTAGGACTACGTCGAAAATGTGACTGTTTACTTACTGAAAATGCTACATCATGTCCTTTGTCACTGCTACTCTCATAGTCCTTAGGATTAGGACTAAGTGCTTCATCCAGTCCTTCATCACTGCTTCTCTCATAGTCCATAGGATTAGGACTAAGAGGACACCATGACACTCCATTATTTTGAAATTTTTCATCATGCTCTTCATCACTACTTCTCTCATAGTCCATAGGATTAGGACTAAGTGGACATCGTGACACTCCATTCTTTTGAAATTTGTCATCATGCTCTTCATCAATGCTGCTCTCATAGTCCATTCGATTAGGACTAAGAGGACACCATGACACTCTTAATCACTGCTACACTCATAGTCCATAGGATTAGGACTAAGTGGACACTGTGACACTTCATTCTTTTGAAATTCTTCATCATTGTTGCTTCCATAGTTCATAGGATTAGGACTCAGTGGACACTATGACACTCTATTCAGTTGAAATTCTTCATCATTGTTGCTCTCATAGTCCATAGGATTAGGACTAAGAGGACACTGTGACACTCCATTCTTTTGAAATTTTTCATCATGCTCTTCATCACTGCTGCTCCAATAGTCCATAGGATTAGGACTAAGTGGACACTATGACACTCCATCTTTTGAAATTTTTTATCATGCTCTTCAACACTGCTGCTCTCATAGTCCATAGGATTAGGACTAGGTGGACACCGTGACACTCCATTCTTTTGAAATTCGTCATCATGCTCTTCATCACTGCTGCTCTCATAGTCCATAAGATTAGAACTAAGTGGACACCGTGAAATCCATTCTTTTGAAATTCTTCATCACGTTCTTCATCGCTACTGCTCTCATTGTCCATAGGGTTAGGACTAAGTGGACAACGTGACACTCCATTCTTTTGAAATTCATCATCATGCTCTTCATCACTACTCCTCTCATATTCCATAGGATTAGGACTAAGTGGACATTGTGACACTCAATTCTTTTGAAATTCTTCATCATGCTTCTCATCACTATTGCTTTCATAATCTTTAGGATTAGTACTAAGTGGAAATGATTCTTTATTTATTTGAAATTTTTCATCCCGTCTTTCATCAATGCTGCTCTCATAGTCCTTAAGATTAGGATTAAGTGGAAGACTTGACTCTCTATTCAAAGTGGAATAATTTCTGTTATATTCATCAATATGAATAGAGTTGTTACATAATGAAGATGTTGATGCTTCACAAACCGAAACTTCATTGTCAGAAGAATTTATCCCTTTCAAATAGAAGAGGTTGAATGATACAAATGCAGACTCTCCTAATAATATTATATAGCTTAAAGAATGAAATTTTCACTCCAATTTTTTTTTTTTTCATGTATTTCCCTCCATTATTTTATCTTACATTTTATTAAAAAAATTTAACTAATTTTTTTATGAAATAAATCTTTAAATTTAAAATTGTAAACTAAATATTTTACCTAAATTAATTTAATAGTTAAAAATATATAATATTTACTAGGCATTTGAATGTTTTATTTTTATTTTTATAATACAATCTAGAACAAATTATTCCCACATTCACCGTGCTGTAAAACAATTCCATAATATTCTCTTTATCATAGTTTTCTATATCGCCATAACAAAATTAACATGTTAAATTTTTTAAAAACAAATTAATCCCACATTAACCGTACGGTAAAACATTTCCATAATTTCACCTATATAATAAATTTCATTATTACTATTACTCACATCACATCAAGGTTTTCCAAGGTTCGTTAAAAGACTTGGAGCAAATTTGTGGAGTAGCTACATTGATATCAACAACATATTCAACAAAGGATTCTCACATTTGAAAGATTAGTTAATTTTTCTACTCTGCAAATTTTAAAATTAAATAAGTTTAATGAAATTTAATTTTTTTTTTAATTAAAAATTATTGTGGGCCAAATTTATGCACTACATCCGCAGTGGGCCTGGTGGGCCCGATAATGCTCATGGCGGCCAAATGGGCCCATGGGTTAGGGGTGGTGGGGTTGACTACCTGGCACCCCGCCCCACCCTGGCGACCCAATGGCCCAACAGGGGTGGCGGGGAATCGCCATGCCACCCCTGCGGGCCATTGGGCCACTGGGGTGCAGCAGGGGCTGGGCTTTGGGAGGGGGGGCCAGTTGATTTTCAGGGTGGAGCGGCAAGGTGATGTGTTTTTTAAATTTCTTATTTTTTTTTTTTAAATTGTTATGGTTTATAAAATTAATTATCATTTATCGTTTTCGTTGTTAATTTAAGTTATTACTTTTTTGTGATTTACTGATTTATATGTGTCTTTTTTTCAAGAAAATGGCATTAAAAAATATTTTTGTGAATATTTCTAGACCAAAGACTCTTAAAGGTGGATCTTCGAAAAACATTGGTGAATGAACCCCACCTGAGATGATGACTACAAATATTTTAAGTGGTTCAAACGATAAGAATATGATTTCATACTAGAAGAAATCAAAAGAAGTGAAACTTCCATCAAATGTATGGTATGTGAAAGAAAGAGAAAGCCAAAATGTGTAGATATATCTATATGTTGATATACCTAATGATAATGGAATTTATGAGGTGATGGGAAAGGTCATAGACATGTGTTTGGTACCAAACAGTGAAGTTGTTTACATATTTACAAAACCTCCCAAGTCATATGAAAGGATTAAATACCAGTTATCATATTCATTGTATGACACGAGAGAGGTATCTACAAAGTTGTGTAAACAAATAGTAAATGATATGATAGAAAATATCATAAGTATTGTTAGTTATATTTGTGTTTTGGGTTCTTGTAACTATCTCACTATATTTTTATAACTTTTTTTTATTGACATATGATATTTTGTTTGACAGAATTTTGTTAAAAGTTGTTCAATTAGGTTGGGAGGCATTCATTTCGTAGAGCATGATATTATGAAAGTTGTCAGAAGTTTCTACCCAGTGTCGGAAGAAGATATGACAAACAAGCAAAATGTAGTAATTCATGATGCTATAAAACTACATCCAAGGGATCAAAAAAAAATCCTCTAGTGGATAAATCTAGCGAAGGTAGACAAGTTACTTTTGAAGATGAGGAAGTTGAAACTGGCAGTGAAGAATGTGTTGTCATTACTGAGGATGACATTGGAACTGAGAAGAGCTGTAAAAGACAAAAAGTAACAATGCCCAAGAATAAATCTATTCTAGTTAACGATGAGAATGTTATGAGGAAGAAAAGTAAAGTTGAACATTTTGAAGTACTCATTACCAATAGTCAAGAACCTAGTGAAACTTCAAAAGAAAGCAGAGAAATCATTACACCAGGAGCTGATTTAGAGGATGGCATTATGAAAACAAAACAAAATGCCATTTGACAAAACTTGACAAGGAGAAGATTAATTGAGGGTGGTCGTACATTTCAGCTTAATATCAGACAAATCTATAAGGCAAGTGAAGGAAAATGTAAATATCATATCAGAAAGCCACACCATCTACATGTTTACAACTTGAAGACATTGATGAGGTACAATCCATATGCTCATGTGGTTAATTATGTGCTTCTTATTGATCCAATTCAAGTTCCCAACAAAGAAGCATTTGGTAAGTCAAAATGTTTTGAATACAATTATTATGTGTTTGGGGGGAACCATTCTATAGAATCTCAAAGACAATTGATGGAGGAATATCCGAATAATCCACATTTTGAAACAACGAAATGTATCATTAATGCTGGTTTATCATATAAAGAAGCAAAGTTAGTGGCATGGGATCATAATTCAGATAATGAATATAGGATGTCTATGAATTTCATCCAAAGGTTTAGATTTATTCATAGTGAATTTGAAGAAAAATGTGGTGGGGATAAGCTAAATGTTACTGAAGATTTCCGAAAGGAATGTTGTTTGGAAATAAGCTATCAAATTGAAGAGAAAATCAATTCGAAAGGCGACAAAGTTAGTGATTTATTCAGAGGTGTTGATAACATTTTCTAGTTGGCATTTAGAACTGGAGAGACATGGGAGTTGATTAATGAGATTTTTAACATGTGGGAGAACATTGGCACTAAAAACTAGAAGGTCAAAAGGTCTAAAACATTAATATGTAGCAACAGTAAATCAGGTCCTGAAATGAAGCAGCTTCCAGAAAATATGACTATCACACCTTCAAGAGCATTGCAAGGATTGAAGGATGAAAAACTTATTAATGCAATATTATCTCATGTGAGGTCAAGGGAATTATCATTGGAGGAAATGTCTGAGGAATTTCAAAAATAAGTTTGTTGAATTATTTTTATTTATTTCTAGATTATAATTTTCTCTTAAATATAACATATTGTTCTTGGTAGTATTTGTTATACATATCATTATATTAACTTTTTTTACTTTATCTATGCAGTCACAAAGTTTATATGAAAATTCAAGAACAAATGGTTAAATTGTTGAATGAAGATAGTTGGGATGATGTTGCATACAACTATCCAAATTCAAGTTCTACATCAACATTAAAAAAAAATTATCTTTCATTTAAAAAGGTATGTTGATTTATGCATTCATTTTTATTCATCTACATATTATTTAATTCATAACTTACACATATATTTGTTTATTTTATAAAAGATGAAGAAAGATGCAAATGGAGCGCCAGATAGTTTCAGAACCTTTATTGAAAAAATTAAGAGCAAAAGGCTGAAGAAGCAACGTTTAATAATGTTGAACTTGATCCAACTCTTACTCATTTCATTTGGAATGGGTTTGACACTATTCAATATCAAGTAATACAAGGCGAATGTGAAGACATTTCTAAACTCATATCTAAAAGGGATTATGCCCTAGTTATTGCAGATATTCCCCATGGTTTCAATATTCCAAACATTGACTATGATAGTGATCCTTATAGTTATCAAGCTCTTAGTAAATTGGTTGCCGGATTTATAGATGTCACATCATCATCATTATGGAGATTTGTGACATTTCATTCAGACGCACAATTTAACATGTTATTGTCAAGCTTCAAGGGGAAAACAAATTCAAGGATGCAACTTACATGGTAAGACGTTTAAAATGTATATTTGATTAATGTTAAAATGTTCATGTATGTACAAGTTAATTGAAATTTTACTATTTCATGTTACAGGCAAAAGTCAAATCTTCTTAACCGTGGAGATCAACCATTTATAAATGATTGTGAGTACATCCATATTCATAGTTGGGCAAAAGATGATAGCTATATATCTATGATTTTTAATCGGGTAGATGGAAAGAGTCATAGCCAAATACTGACTTATGATGTTGTTGTGAGAAAACTAACATATGCAAACAAAGAAGAAAAAGAAGAGATAGTTAACATTTATCAAAAACCACAGTCATTGATTAACTATCTTATAGACATATGTTCAAATGAAGGAGATTGGGTTCTGGATTTATTTTTTGGCTCAGGTAAGTTTTATTATATGGAATTGAATTTCAATATGTTATTTCTTAATTTATATGTCATTGTACTAATTTACTTCATTATTTATTTTGTGCTTGATAATTAGGTACAACACTAGCATGTTGCCTTCAAAAAGGAAGAAATTGCATTGCCATAGAAAAAGATCGAATACACTACAATTTTATTCAGCAAAGAATTAATGCTCTTCAATTTCTTCCAGATGCAATGCAAGAAATTGGGTTGAAGAAAGGGGAATTTAGTGAATCACGTGTGGCAAAAAAGGCAAAGGAACCCCAACCACCATTACATGGAATGATTGGAAAGGCATACATTGGGAGATTCACAGACATCAAAGATCCATTAGAAGAGGAAAATGAGCAAAATGAAGCAGAAAATATTGTGGAAGAAGACAATGATGAAACTCTAGAGGACAAAGAGTTTGGATTATGTGACATTGTTGATTAAATTTAAGTTATGCTTGGAAATCAAGCTCATTTTTTGTAACTATTAATTAGTTATACTTGTAATGTTTTGACTTTGACATTTTATGAGAAGAATAAGCACTCAATTAAGGTTTTTATGCATTCAATATTTGTATTATGTGATTTTTGCATTAATTTTTATGTTAATCATTATTTTTTGAAAAAAACAATGATTATTATTATTTTTTTGACATGAAATTCATAAAAAAAAACTATTATTTAACCATTTTTAGTTAAAATTTTCCTATAAAAATTGTGATTTTGACATGTCATTTCTAGCAAAAAAATTACAAAAAATGATCAAAATGTGTAGTTTTTTAGTTATATTTATGTTGAAAATGGTTATTCTTATGTCAATTGTTAAAAAATATTCTCTTTTAGAGACAATTATTTCATGTGGATTGAAAAAATAATTAACAGTGTATAGATATGTAGAATATCGAAAATTCAAAATATTGACTTTTTTCTTTAAATATGCAAAACAATAAAAACCTCATTACAAAAAAAAAAACAAGAAAATATGAAGAAGAAGACCACTTCAAAAATTATTAAATTTAGAAAATAATTATTTACATTTCGTACATTAGAAAATTTAAAGTGAAAAAATAGGTCTTTTAAAAAAAGGGCCTGATGTAGAATTACCACTTTTTTAAATCAGCATGAAAATCACAACCATTCTAAAATGTAATGTACATAAAAAAAATTAAAGTGCCAAAAACTATGCTCTAAAAAAACGATGTGTGTTCTACATCACCCCTTTTCAAAATCGGGTCAATTTTTGGCTATCTCTATGAAACGGTTAATAGTATCAGTTCCCGTTTCAAAGTTTACATTGTTTAAAAGCGAAAAACAGAAATGTTATCAAAGATTTTATTTTGAAAAGCCAAAAATAAATACTAGTTAACCATTATTTTCCTAGAAAGCAATATGTTACAAAATTGGAAGAGGTTGTCTCCTAGGAGAAGTATTTTTTTTAAATTTGTCCATTAATGAGCAAAGAATCCTGTTTACCTGACAAGTCATGTAAAAGAAACGTTGATTGTTCGATTTTTTCAACGATCTAAAAAGGGCCAAGCCATAGCCTTTGGAATTTGGTATCTCTACCCTTTTCCTCATATGCTTTATCCCATTTTAGAACCAAGTCACCTACTTCAAGGGTTTTTTTACTGGCAGAAGTTGTGTCAAAATAATCTTTGACTAATTGTTGATGATGGAAGTGGGTTGCTTTAGCCTTTTCTCTTTCTTCTTCAAGCTTGAGAATTTGAAATTTTCTAGCCTGGAGAGAAGATGAAGGGTTTTCATCGATGAATTGTGTTAGGGAAAGAGATGGGATCGCTACGTTTGTTGGAAAAACAGTTTCTTTTCCATAAACTAAAGAGAAAGGAGAATAATCAATAGAGGCTTTTTGAGTAATCATGTCTACGCATAGAGCAAATGTTAATGCTTTGTGCCAATTCCTGTGATTTTGATCAATAGTCCTTTTGATAATTCCAATGAGGTTTTTGTTTTTTTATTCTTCTAATCCATTACCTTGAGGATAATAATTAGCTGAATATTTCAACTTGAAACCTCGCTTAAGAGCAAATTCTACCATTGTATTTCCAAAAAAGTAAGATGCATTATCAAACATTAAAGCTGAGGGTAATCCAAACTGGTAATTATGTATTGATCAATGAAGTCTGTGATGTTTTATGTATTAGCTATCTTTAATGGGACAACTTTTACACACTTAGTAAAGTAATCAGTAGTTGTAAGGATGTACCTATGCTGTTTCGAAGAGTTAGGAACAATGTCACCAATTATGTCTAATCCCCATTGTTCCAATGTTTGTTGGATGTTAACTGGTTGTAAAGGGAGTGCTGGATTTCTTTCTCTTCCAGCTGTGGTTTGACAAGTTTTACACTTCCTTGCATATTCATGTGCATCTTTAAATATCGTTGGCCAATAATATCCTACATGTAAGATTTTGTGAGCAGTGGTATTTCCTCCAAAATGTCCTCCAGCTGGTCCATCATGTAATTCCTGCATGACCTTTTCGACTTCAGGTTTCTCTAGGCATATTAGCATTACTGAATCATAATTTTCCTAAACAATACATCATGGACTAGCTCATACTGATTTGATTTCAATCTTAAAGCTCACTTTGTTTTATAATTAAGATGCATAGGAGCATATCCGTTTCTTAGATAAAATATCAAACCAGCATATTGTGATTGTGTATCATTGAGGCTTACCTCTGATAGTTGCACTTCATTACCTTGATCTTCTTCTAGTGGTAACTAGGAAGCTCCTGTTAACATCCTACAAAAACCTTGGCCCCTGACAATTTTAGCTAGCCGGATTTCTACATCATATTCCTTAAGTGCAGTTACCCAATTAGCTCTTTTCTCCCCTACTTCTCTTTGGATCAATAGTTGTCTTACTACAGGGCCACAACTATATTTGTATGGGTTTCAAAAAGAAAAGGTCTGAAATGTTTCAAAGTTTTAAAAACAACAAATTCTTGTTTCTCTATAGCTGAATAATTTAATTCAGCACCTTGCAAGTTAGAACTCAACAAGGAGATTGGTGCATCAATATTTTCATCATTTAGCTATCAAAACTACTGCATATGATGTATCAGATGAAAAAGTATATAATACAAAAGTTTTGAGAAAGTTAGGGGTTGTTAATGAGGGAACATTAATAACGGCTTTCTTAATCAACTCAAATGACTCTCTTTCATCCTTGTTCCATCTGAAAACTACATTTTTTCTTATCATTGCTTGAAGGGGTAGCACAATTTGTGCAAAATCTGGGACAAATCTTCTTACAAAATTTATTTGGCCCAGGAATGATTGCATGTTTTTTTTGTTGTGTGGGAGGTGAATCTTTTCAATCTCTTGGACTCTATCAGGATCAATGTAAATTTCTTTCTTGGATACTATAAACCCAAGGAGTTTTCCTTCTGGTAAAGCAAAATAGGATTTTTTGGGATTTAAGGAAATGCCATACTTCTTGCATCTTTCGAAAATGTGCTTCAGGTCACTCAAATGATTGTTCCTATCCTTAGAATAGACTGTGATATTGTCCAAGTAAATAACAACTAATTTATTGATTAGACCTCTGAAGGCAATGTCCATAACACGTTGAAATGTGGCACCAACATTAATGAGTCTGAAAGGCATCTTCTAATAGGCATATGTTCCCCACTTGGTCTTGAATGTTGTTTTTAATCTATCATCTAGATACACAAGAATTTGATTATATCATGAGAATCCATCTAGAAAGGACATTAATTCAGAACCTGCTACTAATTGCAATATCGGTTTCATAGTAGGCAAGGCAAAATAATCTTTATGGCAAGCTTTATTTAAGCTTCTAAAATCAATACAAATCTTAATATCACTGTTCTTTTTCCTTACGAGTACCATATTCGATACCCACTTAGAATGTCTAATAGGGAAGATTATTTTGGCCTTCAGAAGATTGTTCAATTCAGATTTGAATTGACTTTCAAGGTTTGGGTGAATTTTGTGAAGCTTCTGTTGAACTAGCTTTTCATTTGAAGTCATGGGCATGGTATGTTGAATTATAGAGGCATCATAAGTCTTGAGATATGCATATGTTGGCCGAATAAATCGATCTTGTGGACAAGGTTGATCTCCCTAGTATCAAAAGATATCTAGCAACAGGCAAATCTATCTTTCTCTAAACATATACGATTTATAAACAAAAACTATAGAGGTGTTTAGACCCTACCTTAATTCCAACGCTAGTTTGTAGCAGTCATCCTTCAACTGTCCGAAAGAGTTTCCTTTTGAGAATCTACAAACACAAACAAGAAAACATCAAATAACACCTGCATAGCTAATATCATAAATAATGTTCATTATGGTGATCAAGGAATCCATAAAATAAACCATAAAACATAGCTTATTGAGAAAAATAAACTTATTTGTATTAACTTTGAAATAGAAGAACTTTACAACCTTTGGTGCCTTGATGTTGAACAAGCTCTTCCCAGGGTCCGAAATAGGAATCTCCTTCACTTTGACAAGCCTCACACTCTTCTAAATGGGATCAAAGAGGTATGTAATCTCTCCTCACAAAAGCTCAATTAGGAAGACTAAGTTCTAGCAGCATTTCACCTCAAAAATATTCAGCTTTCCACCTCCCAAGTAACTAGCCCAATGCTTCATTTTATAGTGCAGAGGAAGGAAGTTACAAGTCCACCTATGAAGGGATAGAGTCCTCCTTCAAAGGGATAATCTCCCCACATCAAGGGGTTAGCTCCTTAAGGTATGGGATGCATGAACCTTAAGGGAGCGAACTTGCCACCTCAAGATTCCTTCTAGAAGCTTCTAGAAATGACTCAAAGTGAGTTTTTAAGAATATACTTGCGCCTTTTTTACTTTTACAGGGGTACGAACCCATAACACTGAGACATAGTGGTCAGGTGTGCAGGGGCCATGACCTTTAGGTGCGGGACCGCAGGTAATGCTAAGAGAAAGTGCGGAACCAGAGTTTTATAGACTTTTGAGGGCTTTCTCTTATTTTCAAGACTTGATATGAGGAACTGAGGCTTAAGACTTGCAAAGGAGGAAAGTATGAGTGGTAATGGACTCACATAGATTGCAGAATGTCAAGGTGACAATTTTTTGTGCAACAGATTGCCCCCTAAAGTGCGAAGTCTATAATAGATGAAGATAGAATTTGTCATCTAAGAAGAGTGAAGTACTTTATCATTTCAAGGATCATCCTGTGGACACCCCAGTCGGAACCTGTAAAAACATTCAATGCAAAATATATATATGTGAACATATCATTGCTGAGGTAGGCATTCCCATACTCAGATCAAAACTAACTAGAAAATTGACTAAATTGTTCTGATACAGGAATGATTTTGTAATACATCACGAGTATAGACATATGTAGACACAGTATGGGCACAGCCATCTGTTTATGAATAGTCCACTGTATAATGAATAACAAAATTCCTCTCAGCCTAGATGGTGGAAACTAGATCCAAGGTCTTGATTTCTGCTTCCCGAACTAGTACGATTCTATCCATGTGAATGAATGTGTCAAAGTTGAACATGGTAGAAACCACTTGATTACCAGTCAATGATGTGAACTGTTAACAAGTGTGATAAAAACCACCAGTAATGTCAATGTCCCTCAAAGTACTCAGTACAATCCATGAAATGTGAATAAATGAGTTGATGTTGAACATGTCATAGAATCCTTTGATCGAAGGTCAATGATGCAACCTGTCGTTGAAGGCGAGAAACCTGCCATTAGGGCATGTAGATTCCGTGGTACTGACGATTTCTAGATCATCTTTCTAGATAATGAGCTAAAGTCAATAGAAAGAGATCTTCGTAGGCAAGCCCACAACACGAAATCATAGATCAAGTTTTGAAGAAATATATTTGGCAAGGACTAACTCAGGGATGGTCAAAATGGATGATAGATATTTTGCAAATGAATGGTTTATTTGAACTGACCTCTTGAACACATAACGACACTGCAGATGGTTTGGTGACAATTGACCCAAAGCTTATACCCAAAAATTGGCTGAAGACTTTCAATATGGTTTGATTAACTATTTGGCAAAGGATTTTCCAACCCAGGTGAACAAAAAGTGTCATGTTCAAGAGTAGTTAACTGCTTTTCTAAAACACAAAGTGTAACAAACAGATTCATTTTTCTCTCTTTTCCCCCACCCTTTCTGGCAAATACCTCTTTATTTTTGACAAGCTTGAGGAGGATAACGTTTGCTTGTTTATAAGCTCATCCTTCGGATGAGTCCAACTTAGTTTAAAATTCGAACCCTAAGAAGGAGTGGTTCGTTCCTGTTTTTAAAATTGAACAGGTCCTTTACTGTTAAATTTTAACGAATCCAGTATAGGAAAAACTCAGTGTTTTTCAATTTTAGGGAGTCAGAAGAAAAACTTAAGAAAACTCCATCGGTGTCCTTTTTCGTAAATTTTGTGTCTCCCAAGCCCAAAAAAGTATAAAATAATACTTGAGAGAACCGCTTGACCATTACGATCAAGGAGTAGTTTTCATAATTAGTGGCTCTGATCTGAAAAAGTAAAAAAGCAATTGAAGACATGTCGTTTTAAAACCAATATCGAACTTGAAATGACAAAAGTCTGGCGATATTTTCATGTTTATACGGTCAAAAAAGAGCTGTAAGTGGACCACCTTTTTAATTCTATTTAACGAGTTTAAAATGGAAAAACTCGGAAATCTTTTCATATTTTACAAGTCAAAAAAGAGCTTAAAGAAGACTCGTCCTAGAGGAACGAGTGGTATAAAGGGTAGCAACGGGTTCCGACAATGGGGGAATTGCTCAAAACATGTAATGGTTAAGAGGTTGGCTAACAAAACCACTCATAGATGCAGTCCCTCAGGAAGGGTAAACAACCAAGTGAAAGCATATGATCAGCCAAAGAGATGGGGGCGATGGAATGAAAACAACCAAGGCTCATCTAGCATAATTTAGCGGATAAAGACGGAAATCACAAGATGTAAAACGGGTATGGGTTCATTTTTACACAAGCTTGAACCATAGAGAACTCTGCTTGGATTCAGTTTCATGTTTACACAAGCTTGAAACGAAAAACTATGCTTGTTATAATTTCACATGCCCCCAACATAATGACTCAAAACGAGGTACATGCCCCCCAAGCTTCACTGCATTCAACCAGTTGGATGAAATGAAGGTTCACTTTCGAGAACTTGGAAAGACTCAAAGACTCAATTTTGAAAGGGAGTTGTTTCATTTTTTAATGAGGTTGACACAATACAAGAACTATCCTCAGAACCCTTGTTTCATTTTTAAACGAGCTTGACACAAGAGAAGGAACTATGCTCCTGACACCTAGTTTCATTTTTTAACGAGGTTGATAGAGGAACAAACTATCCTCGAAACATCCTTGTTTCATTTTTAATGAGGTTGACACAGGAAAAACTATCCTTGCGATAGGTCAGGAATCAGAAAATGACTGTACAACCTGATATGCAATTTCAAAGGGACTCAAAGGCATCACGCCATCAAATGAATCCTCCTCAAAATCGGAAGGTATGATCCAAGGATCATCAAAAGCAATAGAGTTCGATGAAATCATATGAATATTTGCAATAGAAGGCGATATGTTGGGAGGAGGGAAGGAAAAAGTTCCTAGTAAACCAGAATCTTTAATCAAACCTACCCCAACATCTTGGTAAGGGATTGTTCTTTTACCAACATGCTAAACACTATCTGTAGAGGCTGGGTCGGATGATAAATAACTTAGCTGGTCTATCATAACAATCTTTCCATTATGAGGAAACTTAATAAGCCGAAAGACCGATCAAACAATAACAGTCATAGCATAAGACCAACTGTGACCCAAAAGAAGGTTGTAATCTAGAGGGGCATCAACCACTTCCACATCTAGATTTACAGTTTTGCCTTCGACCCCTATAGGTAAATCTTCCAAAATACCAAAAGGATGGAACCCCTTGCCATCAAAAGCCTTTAGAATAGTCGAAGACTGATTGAGTGTAGGAGAACCAAGTGATTTCCAACACTGGATCGACATAATACACGTAGAAGCTCCCTCATCAATCACAGTCTGAAAGCAAGGTCTGTTTTTTACTAATAATGGAATCTGGAAAGCCATTTGATGAGGGAGGCGAGGTGTAATATTCTCTAAATCAAAGATTATTAGGTTCGAATCCTAAATATCGACAGCTCCTATAGCAGACAATAGTAATTTACGTTGTGCTGGGCATGATTGCAGCACTTCCAAAGTCGACATTGCTGAAGTGGTAATGGCCAAGTCTTCAACAATGTTATAATTTTGAGCAGCTCTCGCATGTGGATTGAAAGCTTATTTCCGAAATATACCTTTAGCAGGTGGTTTGGTTACTAAGTCTGGGTTGGATTTCTCAATCTGTAGTGGAGTAAACCTAGGAGGAGGTGTAGTTGATGTGTTTAAATTAGAAGATTCTGCTTCTTTAACATCAACAGGATTTTTACTACCATAATCTTGTGATCGCGTCGCAATCCTGATATGAGACATCATCATAATGGGTTCTTCCAAGGTATTCGAGGAAGAAGCATCCACTTTACTATCTTAAGTAGGAGAAGGATCCTTCAAGACAGTAAGCATTTGAGAACCTTTAACGAATTTTGAAAACTCTGCTCGATATGGGCATTCTTTAGTAAAATTATCCTCCTCGCAAATGAAACAAGGATAGGGAGGTTTTTGTTTCTCGTCAATAGATTCATTTTTATTTGTTTTATCTTTTGAATTTTGATTGTTTTTGTTCTTCCCCTTCTCTTTACTACCGCATTTGGTCGTAGATGAATCTACAACATGGACGTCGGCAGAAACTTTAGTGAAAGAATCTCCTTTCGGGGAATCAGGTAAAGTTATTGTAGGAGAAGAATTCTTTGAAGATTTCTTCTTGCTCTTAATACTAATTGAACCAATCATACCATCAGTGGCATGAGACCTGAAGGAGCTGTACTTTTTGGAAGATTAAGAATTTTTTCATGTAAAGTACCTGACTGCGTATAAACGAGGTAAAGGTACTAAGCCTGAGCAATGACTTTCTCTTCAGTGACAACTCCTGCCTTGGCTACATCTTTAGTGATTTTAGGTAACAATGATTTAATGAACCATTCTGCTAAAATTTGATCCAGAATGAAAACTTTCACTAAACGCCCTCTACATCGCCATTCATGAATATGATCAGAAATATATGTGGACGTGGATTGTTTTAGTGAAGTTAACAATTTCGTGCCATTGTCATATCTGACAAGCAACTAAAAATGAGTTAAGAAAGAAGTGGCGAACTGACTAAAATTATAAAAAGAGCCCCGTGGTAACTCAATGTACCATTTGGCAGCAAGACCAATCAGAGTTCGTTGAAAACGACGTAAGCGAATTGAATCATCAATAATGGAATTAGATGCACACCAGAGGTGATAATTCATCACATGATTTGACGAATCTTCTCTTGAATTACCCTTAAATTTCAGGATATCACTAGGCAACTTATTAGGCATTGGCGGCAATACGGAAGATAGTAAATCAGATCGTTCGTAAGGCGTGACAAATCAAGTAAGTCCAAAGTTGTAATAAATGGTAACTGACGGTTAGGTTCACGAAAACCTTGTGTAATGAGATCAGCTCCACGAGGAGGATATCCAAGAGAACCTGGAATCGGATTTGCATTAGGAATATTATAACCTCCTGGGAAACCAGGATTAACCGGACCAAACTGGGGCTGTTGAGACTATTGATGAGTATAGCGAGGGTATGGTTGATACTGATAAACTGGATTTTGTATAGTAGGACCGGATTGATACTGTCCCTGGTATGGTTGACGCGTGGCAATTGTACTTGGACCAGCTTGTCCTGCAAGCATCTGGACCAAAGTCTGAACTATAGGTCCTGACTGGGGTACAAAGACTTGAGGAGTTGACACTAATACAGGGATAGTAGAAACCAGCGCTACAAAGACTCTAGAAACAGGTGTGGTAGGTTGAACAGAAAATGCAACAGTTGCAGCAGCAGTTTGAGGGGGAGTCTGAGGTGAGCTAGGCCCAGGCTGCTGAACTAAAATAGGTGTAGAGGTTTGAACCATAGGTTGGACAGGTTGTTGGGTTGAACCAGAAACTAAAGGTTGTCCAGGTTGACTCGATAACTGCACATTAGTTTGCAAAGTCTGTTGAGTTTGAGACGGATCCCACACCATATTCATTCCAGGACCCATAAAAGGTTGTACATATGAAGGACCATAACCTGGTTGAACGTAGGGCTGATAATTAGGAGGTACATTTCCAACACCTTGTAAAAATGACTGACGAGAAGGCAGTCGGAAACCTTGAGTTGGGTACTGACCTTGAGGTTGATAACCCTAAGGCATGTACTGAAACTGGGATTGATAAGCATCCTGAGGAATATGGGGTTGACCTTGGAGTATGTACTGTCCTTAAGGTTGAAAACCTTGAGGTATCCCTCCAAGTGGAAACTGACTACCTTGGGGTTGCCCCCCAGGCAATAACTGACTACCTTGAGATTGCCCACTGGGTGATAACTGACTACCTTGCCCCCCAGGCAGTAACTGATTACCTTGCCCCCCAGGCTGTAACTGACTACCTTGAGGTTGACGGTTTGGAATACTACCAAATAATCATAAGGATATATTCTACATTCAACATTTTCATTCCATTATTACCAGGTGATAACTGAAGTTCAGTCGGTCAAGGAGTTGCTCCTGAAAAGGTACCAGAAAGTGACTAGTACCCCAAAGGAACAGTAGGACCACCATATAAAAATGTTTCCAGTGATTGGGAAAACATAGATTACTGTCTTGACATGATTAATCAAGGATAATAATCTCTAGGTGTAGGATGAAAATAATCACATGCAAACAAAGAAAATTTCAATAAAAGCACCTAAAGTCTCTAATGAAATAAACAACTGAATCACATGCCTAAAAATCTAAGATTTCAAACCACACACAAACAATAACTTCCCGTACTAAAACACTAGTTGGTGATGAAATCCAATGTCGTAGAATTTAATACAGAAAGGGCATTGGAACAGTTACCCCGACAACCTGCTTAATGAAATAGACTGGCACAAGTTTCTTCACATAACCATCTCGAGTGAAGAGAACCCCCCAGAGAGTCCAAGTGAGTCTAGTCGATGTCTTCTCCAGGTACAGTGAGACCTATCCTTCACCGTCACCTTAGGAAATAATCTTAAGTTTATGGACACTAAGGTTACCAACAACAATAAATACAACTGGGGGAACAGTCTACGATCCGATCTATGCGCAAGGGCAGAGTAACAAAGCTCAATCCCCTTCAAGGCTCCTCGACATGACCAATTTGAGGTTTACCAACAAGTGACCCCAGGTTCCTCGACAATGGTTAATCCGAGGTTTATCGTTTATAATACGCACAAATATTCTATCTTTCCCAATGAGACAGACTTGATTGTCTCAAAGGTTCGGACATGATCTCATGATTGACTCCTTTAAGAGAAGCTTCCCAGATTATATCAATTACAATTGGATTTATTTCCTACCACAAGATATAGCTACTTGTTTGTTTTAACTATCTTGGAGAGTTAATTACTCCCTACTCCAAGATACTAGCCTAAGCTATATTGGTGATAAGAGCCCTAGAAATAAAAAGATTACTAGATCAATTTTAATTAAGCATTACTTTTATGGGTTGTTTCTTAAGTCAATAGGTATGGAAATGAAACTTTGATGGTGTGAAGACTCGACTCCAAAAACACTAAAAAATGCACCTAAAATGATAAACAATTCGTTTTTCTTTCAATGAATTTCTAGCTAAAAGAAAGAGTTCGAAAATGCAATTCTTTAAGAAACTAGTCTTTCTTTCAACATGCAAATGAAAAGAAAATCTTTTTGTCTTTTTCAATAAGAACTCAAAACAAGAATACTAATTATTCTCACAATAAATCCCTTTCTTCTTTCAAAACTTGAAACTACAAAAAACAATTTCTTTCAAAAGAGATTCTACAAGTTCTAGAAAACACTCAAAACTACAAAAACTAATTTTGAGATCTAAAAAACTTGAAAAAACCTAATTGAATAAAAGCTTCAAATATTTTTGAGGACATTTTACTTAGTTGTTTAGTAAACTAAGGATTAATTCATTCAGAATAACAAATCAATCAAAAAAGATCCAAATATGTTTTCTTTTATAAAAATGAAATTCAAAACTTATAACCAAGTTTGTTCAAAGATTTGCAAGGAGAAAAGTAAATCTATTTCTCGCAAAGGATAGATTTCACAAACAGGTCAGACTCATCAAGAAGACAAAAAGACACCAGGGTAATATAAGGTTTTTCAAGCTTCTAATCTTTGAGTCACTACAGAGACCAAGTGAAAACCATTCCAAGCATGCAAAACTTCTTAAAAATCATCTAAAACAAAAATACCAATGGAACTTACTTGCAAGAGATTTTTGACAGAACACATGCAGATCTAGGTAGACTAAAAGCCGTAAATAAAACCTAAACCTAACTGGAAGAAACCATTTTAATTTTTCCAAAAAATTTCACAGGGTCCGCAGGCTTCTAGAAGAACCAGATGCGGTACAGCTCTGTGTACTAAAGGAAAAGTGTGGAGATGTCCGCACTATCTGTAAAAAGAAAGTGCAGTCCTCTGAAAACTTCGAAAAAACAAAAAAATAATCCAGATCCTAAAAACTACCCAATCCCACACACACCAAGCAAAAACCAGAAACGAAAACATGTTTCTCAAGTGAAAGGCAAAGGAAAACCAAAAACCAAATTCAGTTCCCCAGCAGAGTCGCCAATTTGTTGGCCGGATAAATCGATCTTGTGGACAAGGCCGATCTCCCTAGTATCAAAAGATATCTAGCAACAAGTAGGACAATAAAATATATCTTTCTCTAAACATATATGATTTATAAACAAAAACTATAGAGGTGTTTAGACCCTACCTTAAGTCCAACGCTAGTTTTTAGCAGTCATCCTTCAACCATCCGAAAGAGTTTCCTTTTGAGAATATGCAAAAACAAACAAGAAAAGATCAAATAACACCTGCATAGCTAATATCATAAATCATGTTCATTATGGTGATCAAGGAATCCATAAAATAAACCATAAAACACAACTTATTGAGAAAAATAAACTTATTTGTATTAACTTTGAAATAGAAGAACTTTACAACCTTTTGTGTCTTGATGTTGAACAAGCTCTTCCCAAGGTCTGAAAATTCCCTTCACTTTGACAAGCCTCACACTCTTCCAAATGAGATCAAAGAGGTATGTAATCTCTCCTCACAAAATCTCAATTAGGAAGACTAAGTTCCAGCAACATTTCACCTCAAAAATATTCATCTTTCCACCTCCCAAGTATCCAGCCCAATGCTTCATTTTATAGTGCAAAGGAAGGAAGTTACAAGTCCACCTATGAAGGGATAGAGTCCTCCTTCAAAGGGATAAGATCCTCACATCAAAGGGTTAGCTCCTTAAGGTATGGGATGAATGAACCTTAAGGGAGCAAACTTGCCACCTCAAAATTCCTTCCAGAAGCTTCTAGAAATGACTCAAAGTGAGTTTTTAAGAATATACTTGCACCTTTTTTACTTTTATAGGGGTCCACACCCATAACACTGAGACAGAGCGATCAGGTGCGTAGGGGACATGACCTTTAGGTGTGAGACCGTAGGTAATGCTAAGAGAAAGTGCGGAACTAGAGTTTTATAGACTTTTGAGGGCTTTCTCTTATTTTCAAGACTTGATATGAGGAACTGAGGCTTAAGACTTGCGAAGGAGGAAAGTATGAGTGGTAATGGACTCACACAGATTGTAGAATGTCAAGGTGGCAATTTTTTTGTGCAACAGCATAATCCCAAGAAAAGATGCCTTTATATGTCTTAAGTAACCTAATGAATGATATTCTTTCTTTAGATGATAGGCCAAGACCTAGGTTGACATTTTGAGGTGTTTCATTTGACCCTAGGTTTACTACTTCAAATCTCAAAGTAGAACTTTGAGTTTTGGAGTTAGTAATTTTCTTGAATCTATCCTTTAAATCAAAAATCTTCCATCTTAACCACAGACTTTGGGATTTCGTTTTGATCATGATTATGCTTGATTTCTAGATCGTGCTCATGTTCATCTATGATCTATTCTTCATATGATCCCTTTGATGTAAGGAAGTTAACTATATCTACATCATTGTTAAATACTCTCCAATTTGTTACATTGTCGGGAATATATGGCCTAAATATTAACTCTATTGAAAAGCTATCTGGATTAAAGTCTTCTGAAGGTATAAGCCTGGATGCAACATTAGCAAGTAAGTCAACACTTGCATTTTGTAATCTAGGGACTGAAGATATGTTGAAAGAAGAAAAATGAGAAGTCAATTTCTGAGCTAAAGATTGATAGTGTTTAAGGTGCCCAGAGACACAATGGATTGTATTTCTCACTTGTTTCACAATTATTTTTGAATCACCAAAGACTTGCAGGTATTCGACATTAAGATCGATGGCTTTATACAGTCCTTAAATCAATGCTTCATATTTAGCGATATTATTAGTGCACTGGAATTCAAGTCTGTAGACCAACATGGTTTTCTCTTCTTGTAGATTGATCAAAATGCATCTTGCACTTGCATCGTCCTCTAATTTAGAACCCTCAAAATAGAGAGTCTGGAACAGAGAGTTATTAGAAACTTTATCTACTAAATTTAGACATTTGGAAGGATATGTTTGTGAAAAAATTTCGATTTGAGAGACTACAGTTTTATCTAAAAAGGGGGACCTCTGAGCATTAAAGGATCCTAAAGAGGATTGGCCTGAGTAATTTCCAATGATATTATCAGTGAAGGCAATAGGTTCGTTGCTTCCCTCGAGATCGGTGACTGTATATTTCATGAATTTCTCTCGGTCTACCCTGATTTGGTTTGGTTTACCGTTGTGTGGCAACTGTTAGCACCTAAATCTGCCTTTAGGCTGAAGGAAAGCAAAAATTAGGGTAACCACAAACCACGCTCAGTCTGGTAGCTAGCCCTACCAAAGCAGGAGAGGGCTCTCTCTGAGTCACACTCAGTGAATAAGTGATCGAAAACGGTCTGAGATGACTTACAATACACTGTTTACCTTAGGCTAGTAAGTGGATAGGGATTTTGGAAAAGATTTTATGAAGGGACCGAGCTTCTGGGATGTATATGGGACTGGCGCTCAGCAAAGAACAGAGAATTGAAAATCAAGGCACAGATTATTCCATGAGGCAAGGTAGGCGGAAAGAGCAGCAATTTCGGTTTAAGGTAACGCGGAATGGAAAGATTGCTGAAGAAAGTGAAAAGGGCATAGTCGCATGAATCCTTTTCAACAGAAGAATGACATTGCACATGAAATTTTCCCATAGGCAGAGCAATATAAATTGAATTCTACCTAATTTCACTTAGAAAATTTCACTGAAATGAAACGTGAATTGAATTATGAAACATAAGAACACATTTGCTACACTCACAACCACAAGAATCTCATGAAACAGAGCCGCTACCTTTCATTAATTCTCTGTCAAAAATACACAATGCAGAAACATAGTTTCTTTCCCACAGTCTCCCAGGAGTTACAAGCTAGCCAACCCTTTGCAAATAACTTGCATACAATATATAGAATGTGTGAGGAAGAGATAGAATGCCCAGGGGTTGGTAAGTTACTCAAATCATTACGAAAAGGAGATGGAGAGCCAACCATCAGCTACAGGTGTAGCGCTCTCAAGCATGACATTTGGCTGAGGTGACCCTTTGCATTATTTTGCCACTTGGATAGATGCCCATCTGGAGAGAAAACTCTTTAAATGCCGCCTTTGGTGCCAAAAAACCGAAGTGTAGATGACCAGGCCCACTTGGAGAAGTCGCGACGTGAAATTTCGTGAAACGGGGGCAAATTGGCAGTTTTTTCCCCTGTGCGCCGCGCCAAATTCTCTGTGCATCGCGCCACTTTGGAGCCTATTTTGGGGCACTTGCAGGTGTCAAAAATGTGCCCAAGTGGGCTTGCTGGAAAGCATGTCCTATCTACTTTCTAACCCCACTGGAATTTCCAAATTTGGTGCTCATTTCCCCCTCCAAATCTTCCCCAAGACTGCTTTCTGTGTGTCAAAAAAGTGGCAGAGAGGCCATTTTGGGTGTTTTTTTACCTTTAGGAGACCTAGATCTTGTCAAAATTTCTTGCCCGGACACCAGTAGACGTAATTTTCGATGCTGAATCCAAATATGCAAGCCGCTCCTCGATTAGAGCCCTAGAGGAATTTCCTGTTTTATGTCCAAAAAATTTGCCTGTGACCAAAATTTGTCCAAATTTTTTGAAATTTGGGTTGGAGGTTCCCTATGAAGTGCCATGCTGTGCCAAGGAAGCCTGAGCCAAGATTCGAAGCCGATCTTGCTCCTTTGCCTCCTTTGTCTCTTTGCTCAATTTTGCCTTTAGGCTCCTGATTCTTGCTTTGGAGCTCATGTTTCGGGCCTGGTAGTGATGAGTCATGCGCCTCAGCATGTCTTTCTCCCTATTTGCTTTATCCAACCGCTGCTCCAAGTGAACGTTCACTTTCTCTAGCACATACTCTCGGTCCTCGTCTCTTTGCTCCATAGGTTTGCCTTGTGCTGCCAGAATGTGTCGCCGGTTTTCCTTGATCATTTGCAACTCTATCTCAGCTAGTCGATCCTCAAGTTGCTTGTTCCTCTGCTCCAGATACTGCACATTCCACTTGGCCCTTTCCATGTCTAGGGATAAGCTCTCAATCACTGATTGTTGCTCCTGAATAATCTCTCCCAGCTCAACATTCGTAGGTTCTGCATCTGTCTCATCATCTTGGAGGAGAACAAACTCGGTCTCTTGCTCCCCTGATGGCCCTTCCTCCTATACTGGCTCCTTGCCCTTACCTTGCTCCTGTGGTGCTAATGTCGGAAGCGAGGCCCTTTCCACCCCGGGTGGAGATAACACTCGCTTTGCTGCTGCAAACAACGGTCTACTGCCCTTCTGGTATGTGATGTATACTGGCATGGTGGCAGTCTCATGGTGCTCAAACTGATGTGAAGGACTTCCCGTCTCATGCTCAAACTGATGTGAAGGACCTCCCACCTCATGTTCTGCCTCTGATATCACCGGTGGAGCGCTGAAGAAATCACGGGAGATGAAGTCCTCCCAAGCAATACCCTGTAATCCCAACTGATGGTCCACCAAAATCCGGATGAGAGCAAAATGATAGACACTATTTAGCTGCTGTCGTGGGGTCTTGCGCTGCATGAAGTTTTTCATCTTCTCAATGTTGTTGCAGATGAAAAATGGGAGGCTCATCATCTGCACCCTAGTGAAGTGTATGAGCAAGCGAATGTGATAGGCATAAAGGTGAGAAAACCTCCCCTCGCAACTGAAATACTTCATGATCAATCTCATGAGTGGGGCATACTCATCCCTCAAAAATCTGAATGGAAAAACTCTGGTGAGCTGGCTCAAGCAACTGTTCTTGATGTAAGGCTCATAGTGATGCCTCTCCACTTTCTTCTTCTTATGCCACTGTTCTCCAATGTTCGGTATTCCTGTTGCCACTGATATGGTTTCCAGTGTCAATGTGAAAGTGACCCCAGCTAGGACAGATTGGCCTCCCTGTAGATGAAGTGAAAAAAGATGGGCCAACTCATGATGGACTCTGACATTTGCCACCCTTTAACAAAACTCATAACATGCCAAGTGCTGGAAACAAGACATGGCAAGTGGACATGCCTGCAACTCAGTGAGGGTGTTTGGCTCATCTCTAAGGTGTCTGCCACTCCGGTGATGTCTCCTATGGGTCCTCTCTCCCGAGGATGTGTCACTGTGGGTCCCTTCCTCATACTCTGATGAATTTTCTGATGCCATTACTGCTGCTTGTACCCTGAGTTTTATGCTGCCCTCTGAATCCAATGAAACTGATAGATGCTCTGAAAATTTGTCACCAAGGGGACAATAAAATAGGGGAGTGTTAGGAGGGGAATGATGAAAAGGGGAATAGGGGTTTAAAGGAGAAATTTATCAGGGATTTGGGAGCATTTGGGGTATGGTTTTGATGGGGTAGAGTTTGGATATTTTGAGCTATAGGAATAAAGGGAACAAATGGATATGATTAGAGTGGAGCTAGGGTGATTATTAGGGGGAAACTGCTACAGGGGAATTAGCTGATAGAGGTAGGGTAGGAGTATATTTTAGCAATAATGTCGCTGTAGCAAAACCCTAGCTTTCTTGACCTTCTTTATATCATCTTTGTTTTACTTTTAAAAATTTTTGCATTTGATTTCATTGTCGTCATAATAACATTCCCCTTCAAGTTTAAATGCCAATGGTGAAGGTAGTTGGGCTACCTCTCCAACCTTGAGGGTCATTCACAAAAAATTTGGGCAATTTAGTGCATTTTTGGGTTTATAAGTCTGTGCGCCGCACGCTCTGCCCAGTGCGTTGCACGCCGGGTATGCGCCGCGCCAGTGGCGATTTTGCACTGTGGCTGGGCTCCTAGTGCGTCGTGCCACCTCATGTGTGCACCGCGCAATGTAAACTCACCCACTATTTGCTTGAAAAATAGGGGAGGGGGTTTTAGTGGTAGTTTTAGGGTGGTTTCCTTAGGAAACATGATGGAATGGAGGTGGGAACGATGAGGAGTGAGGGGACAAGGGGAGGGGAGCAGAACCTTGGTGCTTATCATCACATTTTGCAACCCCATTTCTCGTTTTTCTTGATGATTTTTTCATGGTCGATCTTGAGCTTTTGGGGTACCATTTAAATATCTTATGCACACCAAATCATTGACAAATTTGAGAGAGGAGAGGTGTCAACAAGGCCTACCTCTTGATTTTCTAGCCTTCATCGAGATTTGGAATGATTTGCACTTGTTTTTATGCCCTGGCTATGTGCGTCGCACGCCAAGCCCAGTGCGCCGCATGCTGGGTGTGCATCACGCCCTTGCAAAAACTAAATGGCGGGCAGGCTGCGTGTGCACCGCGCTTCTTGGTGTATGCGCCGCGCTCCTTGAAAACCAGCTCTCCTTCACTCAAACCCTCATGATTTCGCTCTCTCACCTTTGTAATTTCTCTCCAAGCTTGCAAGAGCACAAATGGCTTTGCTTTGGGCAAAAACAAGTATATATAGGCTTGGGAGAGATGGGTTTGATTTTTTCTTCTTTGAAAACCCACTTTCTAATGTTTGTGTTTTGCACTTTTTCATTGACTTTAAAACACCCTGATTTTCATTTTCTCTTTGAAATTTTGGCTCTCATGATGGGATTTTCGGCATTTCTTTGTAGGGACTATGTGACTGGGCCTTTGGATATAGAAACCATGACTGCATCTGAAAAATCAACTTGCACATTTTTGGAAAATTTTGTCATAAATGACCCTGCTTGACATTTCTTCAAAACAGAGTTTTGAAGAAGAGTCGATGTCTCTTCAGGTGATGATGAAGTTTTCTGAACCATAGCTGTGTAGGGCCTCCCTCTGGCCTGCATGGCTTGTTCTGGACATGTTTTCAGAGACCAAAGTGATGGATTCCTAGACCCAGACAAAAAATGACTTTGTCTTGTAATAGGACCAGACCTGGACTGTCATGAGCTTTGATGAATATGGACAAAGACCTGAGCCAGCAGGAGCCAGAGATGAGGGAAAATGACTAGCATGACTTTCTCCGTCAGATCATGGCATGTCCCTAGCGAAATGCAGCTGAGTGAATGGAGCGGGACACCTAAAATTCAAATGCACAAAGAGTGTTGATTTCTGACGGAGGGCTGACCAGACCGACTCTAACAGCAACCACATGTGAGACCAATCAGTTGCAAAATAACCATGTAACTTTTCAGACCAATCCCTACTGAGAATTAAACCATAAAATTCAGGGATATCAGCCACCAAAATATCAATTATTTGTGAAACTTTTGGATTAGAGGAAAGCCTAATTGAAACTGATGTTATTTCTTTGAGCACCTCGATTTTTGTCCTATCTAACTAAACTATGTGCACTACATATTTTTGAGGTGTAATGTTCAATTTGGTACACACATCTCTTGGCATTATATTTGAGGAGGCTCCTGAGTCAATAAGGCAATTATGAACATTCCTGTTGAAAATTTCATAAGTGAGCAGAAATGGAGGAACATGAGAAATAGACCTATCACCAATCAGAACTAGATCCTAAGGATCTACATTGTTTTAGGACGAGGGAGGTTTTCCCATACTGTAGGCAGCTAGAGTAACTACAGCAGGTGGCAGAGGAGATATTGAAACTGCTTTCAACTCCCTTAATAGAATCTTTTGTTGCTATTTGAATTTAGTGAGCTCATGTAATGAGATGTTTGCGCTAGTCCTTTTCATGTCTTCCATTATATTGTATTCGACCATATTTGAGATTACCAATGCTTTTGAGGCATTTGGGGAGTCTCGAGGGATAGGATCGGTTTGGCTAGTCTTAGATTTCTTAGCTATTATTTTCTCCTTCACAGGAGTAGAAACCTTTTACTTCTGATTTGTGATAGACATGTCAGGAGAATTTTTACTTCTTGTAGTCACTGGCATTGCTTGTGCCTCTTCTTTAGTTGGGAGGATAAAATCCCACATCCCGTTTATTTCAATTTCTTCTTCCATTTTAGCTTCCTCTTCATTTGGCCAATCTTCTTCTGCTTCTTCGTCTAATTCAGCATTTGAAATGGTGTTTGGGGGTTGTGATGCAGAAGAAGGGTTCTTTTTGAATGATCGAAAAGGTTTCTTGGGAGCAAAGGATTCTGTGACCTGTTTTTTAATTTCGACCATTTTGTTAGACATTTTTTTTTCACACTTTCTAAAGGTCATCAAGATCAAAAGGGTCCTTTGAAGCTTTCTTCTTAAAGTTATCCTTAAATGTTACTTTTTTGGACTTCCTTTCATCTGTTTGTGATCTCTTTTCCAAAGCTATGATTCTTCTTTCTACAGACAAGGATTCTTTCATGTTTTCTACAAGGGTATCCTTATTGGCTCTATCTACAAAAATTACAATATCAGAAGGAAGAGGTGATATATACCATTCTATTTGTACATCTATAGTAGATTTAGAGGCAATTGGGATTTTGTTTAGTAATTTGTTAAATCTGGAGTTGAAATCTTTGATCTTTTCATCTGGATTAGCTTTCAAATTAGGAAGATCATTGATCAGGGATGCTATGGTCCTATCATCACCAATTTTTTCAAGAAATACTTCTTGGAAAGTATCCCAGTCTCTAATTGAACCCGCAGGGAGGGAAAAGTACCAAGACCCAGCAGATCCTCAAAAGTATAAGGAAATAGTCTGATTACAACATCTTCATGTGCAAACCCATTGAGATTCATGGCTAACATAAAATTATTTAGATGTTCTTTGGCTGGGAGAGCATCATCAGGATTATACTTAGGCAGCCATTTCTATGGGTTTGCTGGGAGTGCATTTGGATTTGCAACTAGGACAACACCAGGATTTGTCCAAGGTTGATTGGCCATAACTTGAGTTGGGAACTGAGAAAATGGAAAGGTCGGTCTAGAAGTAGGTATAGATGGCGAAGAACTTACTACTGGATTAGTACTCTGAATTGTAGTACTAACTGGAGAAGTGGATATTTTAGAAGTTGTGGATTGAATAGAGGTGGATGGGGAAGTAAATGGATGGAAAGGTGATGTGATCTTGCTGGTATCTGATTTAGATGTCGATGAAGTGACTTTCCTACGTCGTGGAGGAATGGCGAACTTGAAAGGGGTAACCCCAAGTCTTTCACTTTGCAGTCTAGTCAATACATTAGTTTGTTGTAATAAGGAGGTAACACTTTCTTCAGACACTTCGGGTCTCTTTGGTTTCTTTGCAGAAATGGATATATGTTCCAATTTTTGTATCAAAGAATGAACTTCGGGAGACTCTGGAGTGTAATCTAGAGAGGGTGGTTGTCTTACTACTTCAGGAGGCGAGTGAGATGTTTCTACGACTTTAGACTTCCAATCAGGAGATTCTAAACAAGTTTCAGAAGGTGTAGAAATGGTGGAGGGGTTTTGACTCTTATGAATGTTTTTTGAATGATATTTAGGTTTATATTCCATTCACAGTTGAATGCCATCCTTCTAGCATCAAAATGTTGCGACCACAGAATTCTGATGCTAAAACATGGGGGATAACCACCTCGTCCAAACCTTAAAACAACTCCTTTTTCGTTTAAAGTGGTGGCTCCGACTGGCGATAATGGGACCAGTTTCCCAGTGTGGGTTTTAAGATGAGAGTGGGTGGTTCATGAGTTTTTGCAATAGAAAAATGATAATCTAAGTGACCTAGTCTATAATGCAATTTCTCTAACTAACTCATTCTAATATAAACCCGGGTATTCCTGTACGGTATGATCTACAAAGATATCTATTTAAGATGTGATAGTAAAAGATAATTCCTTTGACTAAATAGTTAGTCAAAGGAATTTATAAAATATATCGCATATATCATGAGTTATATATGAAAATCACAACTGTAGCTAAGCATCATACAAAAGTGCAATTAACACATAACAGAAACAATAAATCTCACATATAATTCATGAAAGTAAAGTTTTGTCGCTAATTAAATGTAAATAGAATCAATCATACAAGATAATAGTACCATATGTGTGAAGTCCTGCTCATTTGATGAATGACATAGACCAACTTCTTTCTTCAAATCAAATTGTCTCCCAAGAATACAAAAGTGCATCAACAAAGGAAGGTAGTTGGATATCTAAAAGAAACGATCATGTTCCATAATTTCACCAAAGCATTCACAAACTTACAATAGTGCATTCTTTGCAAATGTTTTTTATAAAATTCTGGACCCTTCTCTAAATGCATGTGAAGGGTATAAATATGATTCTAACTAAATGTGCAAAAATAGATTATACAAAATTTGAGGTTTCAAACAGCCTTCCTCCTAACTAGGTAACTAAATCCAAAAATAAATAGATGCTAAATAAACAGAACTAAGAGGATGTTTCGCTATCTGCTATCTTGTCCTTTAAATCGCAAATATTGGTCATCGGTTGAATCTAAGGAGGTGCCCTGAAATGAGTCCTGAGTTGTCCTATGAAGATCACATCGGTGAGCGGTGGTAGCATCCCTTCAGTCGTATGAAGGGAATAGTTGAGAGTCATAATTTGGCTACGTGGCTTAACAAGATACCGCCAATACAACTCCCAGTTCGTCGTGGTTAGTTTTTTAATTGCCTCTCTTTGACTCCCTGCCTTTTCTTGCCAACCTTTATATAGAGAAGTTAAATCAGGAATTTCTTTCGTATTGCCTTCTTTAATGAGATTGGTGGTGAATAGGATGTGATTCACTACTTTGATGATATTCTTTGATACTCCGGCTGCCCTTGCAACTGCTAGCTTGGCCTGTTTGATTCTGGCATCCCAATCTATGAAGAGAATGTCTTTATGAGTTTCCTCAATCTCGGGTAGATTGTCTTTCCTTCCATCTTCTGTTTCCTTCCATTCAATGAACTCAGATATTCTGGTGTTTAAATCGTTAAACTCCGTTCTCTGGTCGATTACCTTATCTGTCAACTGGTCTCTAGTAGTTAGATAAGGAGTAACGTGTGACATCTTCTGGAAGAAATACTCATGCTGTTTCACCAGAAGGGAATTTAAATCCAGGGCCTCTTTAATGAACTCCTCAGTAGTGGAACATCCTTGTATCTTTCCATGGATTGTTGCATTTCTTGGAGTTGCATATTTTTGGCCAATATATTGGCTTCCTGGCTTATTTTTAGGACCTCCATGTCTTACTGCAATTGTGCCAGTTGCTCAGCAACCTGCCTATTTGTGCTTGCTTTCTCTGTCTCGATCTCTTATTCAAGCTTCACAATTCTCTCCTCTTTCTCCTTTAGTAAAGTAGAGACCTCAGTAGTCTTGTCCATAGTGGTCGATGCGTATGCTCCTGTGAACTGTGATAGTCTAGTTAAGTTCTCAGCTAGATTGAAAGGAATGTCCTTCCAAACAACGCCCACGGCTCGTTTCTAGGTGGGAATTGAGGTGTATCTACCCTTCTCATTTTTCTCTACCTTCTAACTACAACCTTGTGGATAGGGCTATAGAACACATCAAGTGGAGGTAATTTAGTTACTTTCAGAATGATTTTTGATGTGGGCAGAGTTGGGATAATTTTAGTATGTAGGGACATTGTCGCTTGTTCCTCCATAAGTGTGGACTGTTCGCCGATAGACTTGGGCTCTGCATCCTTATGAATATATAGAGGAGTTTTACATTCCTCTGTTTCTTAGGTATTTTAGGCTTTGGGAGTGCCTTGAAATTTTTGATTACACTGATCCCACTCCTGCTCCAAACTACCGGCTTTGGCCTCTGAACTGATCTCTGTAGTTGGGGTGCCTATCATGTGTTTCTCAACTATCTTCCTATTGGACTCAGTTGTGTTGTCTACGTCTTGGGGTTTCCCTATGTCTGGTGTCTTCTCAGTGTTTACCTGAGAGTCTACTTGAGAGATAGGACCTCCACTATCAACGATGACACTTAGTGTAGACTTATCCTCGAGCTTTAATACATGCATTGGCATCACCCAGAGCCTCTCATCTCTGCATTCCTGAAATCTTTGAAAATCTTCAGGTTTCAAATTTGCCTTTGCCCATTCGAACGCTTTTTTGAAGGATACAGCCGACTGTAACAAATCCTCAAAATAATTTCCTTCATGATTGTATTTCTTGAGCTTTAGTTTAGTAGTGACATTATATGCCACTTTGTTTGGATCAAATTGCCTCTTAGGCAATGTATGAAGCCCGAGGGATTCCATATGTGATGATTCCTTATTAGCATGAACAAAATTGGCTGAAGCAAAAGAACCACATTTGACAGGGAAAGTGGGCCATAATGACTTCTTGTTGTCTTTGAGAACTTTAGTTGGACCCCTTCCCACAGTCTAGTAGGCAATCTCTTTTGCTAATAACTTATTAGAAACATATAAAGGAAGGATGTGTGGATCAGCTGTGTTACCAAAAACCCTAATGTAGGTGAACCACTCTTCAATGGAATACTTGCCGACAGTAAGCAGGTCTTCTATCACTTCTTGGGAAAACCTATGGGCTTTCTTGTTGAAAATTATTTGATGTAGGGGCAACACAACAACATGGAATATCTTATAGAAGTGAGGTATGTAATGTGATTCCCATATTTCTTTATGACTAAGATGGATTGGATAAGGATCTTGTAAGGTCCATTTCCAACCCATGGTTGGAAATGTTGTGCAAAAATAGATAGCATCCATAATGTAGGAATCCATAACTTGGTTGTTGCATAGTTGTAGGGGTTTTCCAAAAATGCTATATAATACATACATGACTTCTCATATTTGAATTTATTGTCCAACACTCTCCAAACCCGAATTATATTGAAGGGGTATGAGTTCTTCTTTGCGAAGTTAGCCACAAACGTGTTGTCGTAGATATCCTGCGGATCAGGTATGTTGTACATCTTCTTAAAATCCTCTGCTCTAAATGACCCTATGAGCTCCATAACTTAGCATCCATAATGTAGGCACTAACATCCATAATGATAACATCCATAACTTGGTTGTTGCATAGTTGTAGGGTTTGCCAAAGAGGATATAACATACATACACGATTTGTCATATTTGAATTTGTTGTCCAACACTCTCCAACCCTGAATTAGCTTGAAGGGGTATGAGTTCTTCTTTGAAAATTTAGCCACAAATGTGTTGTCGTAGATATCCTGTAGATTAGGTATGTTGTACATCTTCTTAAAATCCTCTACTCTGAACGACCCTATGAGCTCCATCCTTGAATTCTTGAACTTCCTATCTTCACTGATAAGGTTTTCGATCACCCACCTGATCATATCTGTATAGGGGAGAATTTTATCTCTTGCTCCTATCCTATGAAGGAAAGAACAGGAAGCATCTCTGCGTTGAAGTCCTAAAGGCCTTGTTGAGTCAGTTGTTGCTCTCATAATAGTGATTTTAGGACGCTCGTCCTCCAACCTATTGTAAATCACTTCCCAAGTTGTTGCGCCTCCGACAACATCACAAACTGTATCAGTGAAGATATGAGCCATCTCTATAAACTCAGATTCAACAATGGTCTATTTGCTCTATTTCTGCATCACCTTTCCTAGTGACATGTCTTTTATCGCTCGCCTGAAATAGACAAGATATATCAATGCAAATGATATCTGGTAATTAAGACTGAATGCTTCTCTGAAATGACTTTGGATCGTGAGAAAGGTTTAATGAGATACTTGATTATAACTACCCATAAACTAGAAAATGATTATCCTTCCTTGGGCCGCTAAATATTTATTAACCTGTCAACTCGTTTGTTTTGGTATTTAAAATGTAATTATTCCACACATTTTACCACTCTTAATCGCACATCATGGTCTTTAAAGGGATACAGTATAGTGCTACCAGATGCATCAAGCGAAATGCGATTGCGGATATCGCAATATCACATTTCAAAAATCACTAACAGTTGTTCTAATGGCATGGTTAAGTTTCTTGCGAACTATGTGAAGTGCGAAATGCAATTCCGAAATGACAAGGTGATGTTATTACAGTGGGATACTTAATCACATATCGCAATTTTCCAAAGGTGTTTTAACATAGTCATGCGGAAAAGTATGATTTGCAATTTACGATGTGGAATTCATCCTTAGTTCGTTTTGCAAGGTTTTGCTAGGTATTTTCTTAGAGTTAGGTATTATTATCCTAAGCCTAAAAATTTAAAAGGGTCCCCATTTATAGCCCTAACCTTAGCTATTTTTCTTTATAAATGGGTGGGTTGTTTCGTAGTACAACACCATGTCAACCTCGTTAAAAAATAAGACATGTCACTATGAGGATAGTTCTTTTACTGTGTCAACCTCGTTAAAAAATAAAACATGTCACTATGAGGATAGTTCTTTTACTGTGTCAACCTTGTTAAAAAATAAAACATGTCACTATGAGGATAGTACTTTTACTGTGTCAACCTCATTAAAAAGTGAAACAGGTCCCTATGAGCATAGTTCCTTTTCTTGTTTCAAGCTCGTTAAAAAATGAATCAAGATTCTCTGAGAATAGTTCCTTCTCTTGTGTCAATCTCATTAAAAAATGAAACAAGGTTCCCTGAGCATAGTTCTCTTCTTCTATCAAGCTCATTAAAAAATGAAACAACGTTCCATCAGCATAGTTCTTTTCCTACATCAAGATCATTAAAAATGAAACATATCCTCCCCTAATTAAGTCAAGTCTTTCACCTGATCTCATAAATGAGCCTTCATTTCATCCGCCTATAATTAGTAACTAGTAGTCTACTCAGGCAAATGAAACGAATCTTGGGGTGCATGTGTCGATGTCGTTATGTTGGGGGCATGAAAAATTATCTCAAGAATAATTTTCTCACTGTTTCAAGTTTGTGTAAAAATGAAACCATTCTCAATCACATTTTTTCTCTGTTTCAAGATTGTATAAAAATGAATGGTTATTATTTTCAAGACTCATTAAACTCATGAAAATATCAAGCTTCTTTTGCTATCTTTTCATGCTCGTAAAACATACATGACAATGCCGAGTTCTTTCCGTCTTTTCCTACTTGTTAATTAAATTAAAAGTCAGTGACATGAGTATACTTTTATCACTTTTTTGGGCACCTTAAACTTACAAAAAAAGAGAAACCTTGGAGTTACCTTTAAGCTCTTTTCTGACTCTCGAAATATGAAAAGATTGCCGAGTATGCTTGTTTATTTTGAACTCGTTAAGGAAAATGAAAAACATTTTCTTGATATAATTTTACCCCTTTTATAGATATTGTGGACTATTTATAAAAAAGGTATACTTTAACTAATAATGGTCAAAAGAGTCTTGCATTATTTTACCCTTTTCTAGGCTTGAGAGACTAAATTTACGAAAAATGACATTTCAGAGTTTACTTATGTTTTTGTCCTGACTCGCTAAATATGAAAAACACTGAGATTTTATTCCTCCAGGCTCGTTAAAACTTTACATTGAAAGAGCTAAATGAGCTTTCTTTTTGTTCCTTTTCAAACTCTTTGAATATGAAAATGACATCGAGTTACCCCTTCACTAAACTCGAAAAAATTACACAGTGTCAGACTCATCAATCATGACAAGACCGAACCACTCCTTCCTGGGGTTCGTTAAAAATACAATGAAAGACTCATCCAAATGATGAGCTTACATGACAAGCATATGTTATCCTCATCAAGCTTGTGTAAAAATAAATAGGTACTTTCCAATAATGGTGGGGGGAAATTGGAAAGAAACATTTGTTTTTGTATTGTAAAAAGGAAGTATGTCACTCTTGAACATGACACTCCGTCACTTTTGGTGTCTGGGTTGGGAAATCCATTTTCCTCTCAATTGATCACACCTTATTGAAAGTCTTCATATTGTATTTTGGTCTTATTTTTGAGTCAAATTTTTCCAAGTTAAGATGTTGTGTCACTGATATGTTCAAGATAATTTCAACCTCAGTCAAAATTACCTTGCAATACATAGCCTTCAATCACATCAGCATCCCTAGTCAGTCCCAAATCACTCCAAAATTTGCTCTTCAAAACTTGACATGAGTTTCATATCGTAGGCCCTCCTAGGATGGATCGCCTCCTATCGAATTCAATTCATTATCTAGGAAGTTGATATAGAAACCTCCTTTAGTACGTTGGAGCCTACATGCCTTAATTGCAGGCTTCTCACTTTCGATGATAGGTTCTCATCATTGACCTTTGATCGAATTACCATGAGTGTACAAATTCAATACATTTAATCACACTTCATAGATTGTACTAGGGTACCTTGAGGACCATTATCATTATTGGTGGTTTCTCTTGCACCTATTTATAGTTCACATCATTGACAAGTAATCAAGTGGCTTCTACCATGTTCGACTTTAAGACATTCACTCGCATGGTTAGATTTGTATTATGGATCGATAGAGATTAAGACCAAGACCTTGGATCTAGTTTCATCCATCCAGGCTGCGTGGAGTTTTAAGATATTCATGATTGTAAACATAGACCCGTATTCATGGTTGCATCCATACTGTGTCTACTATTGACATGGATCTTTGTATATTCCCATACTAATTGTTTGAGATACTTTTACTCTGAGTATGGGAATACCTACCTCAGTGATGTTTATAGGAAAATATTGTAAGGTAATCCTTGATTGTTTGTTTCAGGTCTCCAACCATGGTCTCTAATCCAAACTTTGGCATGATAAATCGCTTCAGTCCTCAAACATCTTTTATGACTTTGCACTTTATGGGGCAATCTATTACACATCATTTTTTCACCATTAGGCAAATAACCGCCAATCCAGATCTCTCATTATCCAATCAAATGTTCCAAGCATTCCCCTACAAAGTTGGAAGTAAATAAATCCTAAAGGCTATAAGAATTATAAATTTCATTGCTCAAAAACCTATTTTTAAGAACTTTTGTAGTTTCCTAGCTAGAATAAGTGCACTCGCAGTTTTTATCATTATGAACTACCCCAATTTGCACTTTGTCTTCCACTATGAACTGCACAAAACTTAACGTAAATAAAAATAAAAAGTGATTTATAAAAGCTTTGTTAAAGGAATATTTCCCAACTAAAAGCTTCAAGGTTCTACACACTTGGGCCCCATTCCTCTCTTCATAGATAAAACTCCCTCTCTTTGTGAAATCATAACCCCTCCTTTTAAGGATCTCATCCCTTGAGAAGAGGAACTCAAACCTCCTACTCTTGGCTTATAAATTCAACACATACTGGAGGGCTAAAGGAGGACTTCTGAATGTAAACTTATCTTGTTGGAATAAGGTTGGAAAGCTTGTCACCTAAGGGGAGCATTAGATATTGTTGGGAGGAAGCTTACATCATCAAGGCAAGGTTGTATTGTTTCTTCTTACTCAAGATTAATAAAAAAGAGTGTTTCCTTTCCACTGTATTGTTCAATGGAGTTGATGTATTGTGTATTTACTTCCTTTTTTCCATTGATAATGATATTCGGTACTAGTTTCCTTGATCACTAGTATGGGTTTTATTAAATCATTTATCTATCGTATGCCTTTGATCCTTTGTTGTTACGATGTTTGTGGGTCTGAATTCTGAGTATTGAGGAGCTGCATCAAACCATAATAAGGATATTCATCAGGCATTTTTTTTGCAAGGTATGGATTCCATATTCGAACATTATTTCTTATGATTCAATTGGAATGAACTCAAGGAAATATTTACTAGTTTGTTTGTTTGTTACTCGATTCAATCATTGAATCTAGGGAGATTTCTCTTGTCTGCAAGAGTGATTTGCTGCATAACACTATGCCCTTAGGTGCTACACCTTAGAACCTGTATGCCCTGGTGCCATGACCGGGGGCAGTGTTATACCAAATGATTGAAGAAATAAAACTTCATGTGCTTTTTCAAATTACCAATATGGTAATATGTAGAGACCTCTTAGCCCTTAGGCGCTACACCTTAGTGTCTCAAGACTAATAACTTAACCAAGAGCTACTCCCCTGTCAAATATTGAGTGATCTATGACTTTGCACCTTTTTTAGATTGTTGATATGCCAAGTTTTTGAGAGCACTTAAAATTCAGGCACTGCATCTTATTGTTTCCACAACTAGGGGCTTTATTAGGGACTTTAAGACATACTAAGCAACAGGGAATTTGTGATACTATGCATTTGTAAAAAGTTGATATGTTGGTCCCTCTAGTAGAGAGATTGTTACTTCATGGTGGTTTTTCCATTTGTTAACTAGAGATAGGGGCCCATTAAGCATTTTATTTGTGAATCACTTTGTCTAATGCAAATTTCAGTGTTTTTCGCTAAAATTTGAGGTTTAAGACTCGTTCTCCTAATTTTGTCTAAATCAAAGGTTTTCTCAATTTTGAGGTTTTGATCACAAATTTAAGATCTACACAAATTCCTTCATTTCACACCTTAGCCAAATATTTTCCCCTTTTTCCTTTTGCACCCACAACTAACTTCCACCTTAGAATACACCAAATGCTCTCTACCTTTAATTTTACATAAAATACAACATTTTACAACATCCATATTATTCTCAAAACACAACCTCTTTCATTAGTTTTCAAATATTCATCGTCATTTATTTTACAAACAAAAATAAACATAACAAAATTTTCCTATGAAAAATAATTTAACTATACCACCAACAAGAACTTCTTAATTCGCCTTTAAAAACCTCAAATTTTTGTAATGAAGAAATATCATAGTGATAAAATAAATCATTGTCCAATTTGGTGCATGTAATGGGTCGGTATATCTTTTACTGTCATACAAACTAATAACATAATAAAGGCCTTCACAAGAAATTCATATCTTAATTATATACGAAAACGATAAGAGCTATGAGCATAATAACCACTTAAAAGTGTGTGGAAACCAATCTTTCGTTGCCATTTAAAATGTGGAAGTCTCCAAAACATACAGATGCACATGTCCCACTACTTTGCTCTAGCTTTTATTGTTTGTGAATTTCCTATAACAAAATTTGGCTTAGGGTCAGCAAATGTACAAATAAATATGGGCTTGACCTCACTTCTGCTTCACAACATATGCACATGTCCAACTACTTTGTTCTAGCTTTTATTGTTTGTGAATTTCCTATAACAAAATTTGGCTTAGGGTCAACAAATGTACAAATAAATATGGGCTTGACCTCACCTCTGCTTCACATTGACTTTGTAATGAGGCTATCGCCACTAATACCTAGATGGATTTCATATAATCAAATTGGTAGATATGGACCTATTTTCATAGCGTAAGGGTGGTTTTGGGGATAAGAACATATCACATACATTTTAGAAAACCCAAATTAGGAGAAATAAATAATATCATATTTGTCTGTGAGTTTCTTAGAAAGCAATTATCTTACTCGTTGTCAAGTATATTCTCAATGGTAATAGGACGATGAACAACCATCCACACAATTAAGTTGGAAATGTATTTCATATGTTAAAATGTCATTTCTTTCTTTGGAAACACATGAAATCTTCCATGGAAGACTCAAAACTTGAACGGACACTTCGTGACCAAATGACTTCCGTATTACAATAAACTAACACTTGTAACTTACTCATAGCCTTACCCAATAATGCTCTTCTACAAACCCGTTAACATAGGCACAAAAAAAAACCTTTACACTGAACACTCAAACAACATATCTACTCTTACCTACACTAACCTATTCCTATAATAATTACATCTTACATACTCTGGTCTTCTTAGGCCCTCTCGTGAGGGAGTTACACCGAGACCTCCTCTAATACAGAATGAGAATTATTGCACACACAATTTTTTTTTGATATTATTATGATCACTCAATATCACATATTTATACAACAAGATATGCCTTAAGGTAGAAATACGATATAAGTAAGAATCTAATTAGTTCAATGTTAAATTAAATCTCTTAAATCCAACGGACTAACAATCTACTAAATAATACAAGCAACCTACATGCACAAAGATTTCAATAAAGGATACATATGATGTGGAATATCAAAGATTAAGCACAAAACAAGTAAGAGTTAATGCTTGGCTTTAAAATGATAAAATTTTAATATTAGTTTTTTAAATTATAATTAAGTAGCCTCGAAGGTTAGCTTAGTTGGTCGAGTCCCCATCGCTAAAGCACCTCTAATATTGAGAGGTCGCGAGTTCAATTCTCTCGACACTCTCGGGGTTAGACTCCATGGTTTCACTAACAAGAAGTGGTCCCTTTGAGTTGATATGCCTGGTATAAATATTCGGTGGATGTAATGGTCACCAATCTTTGGGAATCATGAACCCCACACACACCCAAATTCAAATATAAATATTCAATTGAATTATCTTGAATGAGTAAATGCAAGATTTGATAACATCCATTAGTTCAAATAATATTTATTCAAAAAACTAAAAGGAAAGAAATTCAAGTCTCAAAGATATATTTAACAAGTGCAATATGCAATGTTGATGCTTAGTACCTGCATCTTATGCAAAAAGTAATTGATCATTTTAAATAATAATAAGAAGTCATACTTTAATATAATTTTAAATTAATACAATATTAAAAAATAATACAAAAATTTAACATAATAAGAGTTTCTTCATAAAAGTAAAATAAAATATTTATAAAATATTTTGATTTTGAAAAGAGTTATGGTTTTTAGGCAAGTGATATTGATAAGTCATGGCACTGACACATGGTATTGTAAAAAATCATATTTACAAGTTAATAATATCCATTGTAAAATAGGGGTAAATT
Organism: Pinus tabuliformis; assembly: GCA_031772625.1. Taxonomy (NCBI): domain Eukaryota; kingdom Viridiplantae; phylum Streptophyta; class Pinopsida; order Pinales; family Pinaceae; genus Pinus; species Pinus tabuliformis. The sequence continues at coordinate 888,128,689 of CM062806.1, read as the reverse complement.
ATATCCATAGTTAAGAATCTTATTATAGTGTAAGTATTAAGTTTTAATTTAAAAAATGTTATAAAATTAAATTAAAATAAAATATTTATAAAATATTTTGATTTGGAAATGAGATATGGTTTTCAGGGATGTGGTATTGATAAGCCATGGTATTGTAACAAGGTCTAAATTATTATGACAATTCGCCAATATAATTTTTTTTTAATATAATGTTTGTCTGAAAATTCAATTTAAAACAACATAAAAATTGTCATCAACAAATCAAAAATAATTTTTAATTTTCAAAATATTTAGTTTAATACTTTTTTTTTGCAAACATTTAATAAAGTTTAAATATTTCAAAATTAATTAAAAGCCAAAGCTTTTTAACCAAAATAAAAAACAATAGAACCACATTGGTGTATGAGACCCCCTTGTTTGTGGGACAAGGGACCCACCTCCACTCAATGATTTGACTGCAAAATTTGAACAAAGTTTAAAGATTTCAAAACTAATTAAAAGTCAAAGCTTTTTAACGAAAATAAAAAACAATAGAGACCACATTGGTGTATGAGACCCCCTTGTTTGTGGGACAAAGGACGTACCTTTGTGCAATGATTTGACTATTAAGTCTACAAAGGCATACATACTCTACCCCTCTCTCGTTTTGAACCTGTAACTTCTTAAAAGGAAATGCATGCAACCATTAGACCCACTCAAATTGTATCATAAAAATTATACTTTTTAATAAAATAACTAAATTATCATAATAATTCCACATTAAAAAATCTTGAAGACAAATCCAACCATATTAAACATTAACATAGCACAGATAAAGTAATTCCTAAATAATTTACTTCCGAATTAAAAACTTTTTAATGACATACTATATTTAATACTTATAAATATTTTTATTTAAAATATAATTTAAATGATAACTTTTTAAATTATAAAATAAAATTATAATTTTTTCATAAATATAAAAAATTTCAAACTAATAACAACTTTATTTTTCACATACCAAGAATCCTCTCATGGACATAAACCAAACGATGGATATTCATCTAAAAATCTATATGAAAATGATAAAGAAACATTACGGTAAATAACCAAAATAAAATTTAAAACTAAAATGTATCAACATATTAGTAATTATTATTTTATACAAACCATTGAATTTTTAAAACCGTTATTGTAAATATTGATTATATAATATTCTTACACAATCACCCAACCTGCCTTAACGACCAGACGATGGCGTTGTTTTTTCCACGAACTGCATACTTATCACAACGCACTTTATAACACATAACAGAGCATGTATCTAGATAAAATAGACCATACACAAGATATTATAAATAAAATAAAAAAATTCTTAGCTAAGTCTAGAATTTGATGTTACAAATAATTTTATTTCTGTCCTTTAAACGTATTTGGTCTTAAAGAAATTGTGATTAGTTTTGTTTTCAATTAATATATTGAACCGTTAAATTGACTAATAAATCTTATCATCAAAATTACTATCTAAAATGAAATATAAATTTTAATAAACTCTTCTAACGACAAATTTAGATTGTAAGTTCAGGTTGTAAGGTTATATGGTGTTAAATATATTGTAGGGATAGGCATAAGTTATATCCATATGTTACATTTGAAGTTAATAGGTATAGACTTGGATTATGTCACTATGTATTGACATAGATTATCACTTTATATAATTATAAATTTATATATTAAATTAATTTTGGTACATTACTTTTTGGTATATTATTAGCCTTTGCCATAAGGTAATAGAGACTATAGTAATTGGCTTGATGATTATTATTAATCATTGCACAGGAATTAAAGTATGTAACCTAAAGTTTTTGCGTAAATATTATAATATATTTTATCATTAAGTTATGAAATTTTGACAATGATTTTTATTAGCTAATGAACATTTTTTACATTTTATTTGGCCTTTTCCTCAGGTATAAAGGTGCATAGAGTTTCCAAAACTGAGAAAACAAAGCTACTTAGAGGAAATTTTTTCAATGTCTAAGTAATGCTAGCATTACTTTGTTAACATTAATTGTTTATTTTTAAGGAGTCTACTAGCAGCCTCCATTTTGGTATCTCGTAGTTGATTTAGTCTATGCCACAATTTTCTAAGCTCTGGTTATGCGACCTCTTTTTATGCTTCACACATTTATTTCACTGCTTCTTAACAACAACACTCCCTTCAACATAGACCTTCGCAACAAAAAATCCACAAGTACCCAATGGAAGGCTCTAATGAAGTAGCACCACCAAACCTTATGCCACAACTTGCTAGGTGCCTGACTTCATTTTCCTTTTGCAGATTTAATAAAGACATGTTTGCTCAGGTGTTGGATGCTTATGATTCTCACAACAGGATGCTTGAGCCATGTTGTATATACTTTCCATGGCCTCTGGACTATTCCTACGATCACATGTTGTAGTCATCTAAGATTTCTGGTCCAAAGTAGGCGACCTGGTATTTTTTCAATCGTGTAACTTGAAATTTTTTCAATTGTTTCTGCATAGATACGACCATCCAAGTATTCAAATTCAACATACAACCGTCTTGATGCAATCTCAGATTTCTGGTCTAAATTCTACAACCCGCCATTTAAAAACACAAAGATACAAGCAAAATGGTAAGTGGTATGGCTTCAACAACACTCGTGAAATCAAATGAAATCGATTACAGGTATGTGTGGATAATTTTCTTTGTGCATGCATGTAGTTCATTTTCTTATATTGTTCTAACTTATATTGCTAATATCTTAGTCAACCCCTTTCCCATCTAGATCAGGAGATGGACTCTTTTAGGAAGCTAGTGTCCATTTCTAGGTTTGAACCTTGATTTCCACCTATAATTTAGACATTCCTTGAAAGTGAAGGGGATCTCTAAGCCACTCTTCCCTTTGGAAAAGACACACTACCCTTCTTCATTGGACAATAATATTTTATGTGTCCATATTTACGACACTAGTGAAAACAAAAGGTTATATTTTTAAATAAAATCAATTTATAACAAATTCCATCCTTAATAAACTATCACCAAGATGCCCTACAAGCCCTTCCTTAAATCAATATTTACACACATATTTACTGCTACTTTCTCAGAATTGACACAATGATTTGGGCCAAAGGAAATGAACTTACACAAAAGTTCTTGATTGCGCCACAAAATGTTGTTATTTCTACAGCTCGATCAACAGGCCTGGTAACTTAACCCACAACGCTTGTGTGGTCACAAATCCCTATTCGAATTGAAAATCAGTTCCCACTCCTTCACTACCAAATATGTGTTGCACCAGAACTAGTGCCATGATCTAATGGATTCAATGATATTCTACTTCCTGAATACAAATGTTATCTAACATTTGGCTAAAATGTGGAATGATGGAACATACCCTCTCATAGGAGACAAATTGTATTCCACCAATTTCCTCATAGTAGCTTCTGAAATATATGTTAGTGTGTTATTTCCTACAAAATAATGCCTGACCCTACAATTAGTTTAAACCTCTCCTCGCTTTGCTTTAATACCCAAGACCTTTTCTTCCTGAGTTTTTGATCCTCTATTCTTTGCTCCTAGTATTGCTAGCTCAATTCTAACCTAGCCTCTCCCCCTACTACCTTCCATATGGGTTTTAGTCCTTTTGATACTAGAGTGAAATCAAAATATGACACCATTTAAACATAATCCACTAGTGCTTCTCCAAGAGATGTTGCTTAAATCTAAAGTTTCTCTTGCTATAGTTGTCAAAGGAAGCACAACAACTTTGCTTCATTATCTTTCTAGTCAAACCAAAGATAGGATGGGGACTCGACAAAACGAAATTCCATATTCGGTAGAGAAATACATGATAACTAGAGAAAAATGGTTTCAAAAGGCATGATTGTTTTCAATAGGGAACAAAAAATCTCATGACATGTATGTCTTCCATGTAATAAATATTTATTCAACTATCATGTAGACGTGTGTTGCATGCAACGATTATTCAACTTATTTTATATTAAATTTTAAGCTTGTGTTGAGAGATAATTGAATAGAAAATAAACATTATATAGTAAGTAATATCAATAATAAAACTTGGCTATAGACATGCAGGGCATGCATGCAAGTCAGGCGATACCTCTTCACACTAAACATTTGTATTTTTAGACCATTTGTTTTTCTTGTATTTGATTTGTACTTGTATCTAACATCATGGTGCGATCATAAACATAATATAGAGGGGACGTGTACGGTTCTAGGAGACCATGGCAGTGAAGCTACCAGTGACCTTCCCATGCTATGGGAAGCAATTCCTGTCATGGTTTTCATCAAGCCATTGTCAGATGCCAAGAGGCTAGGTAAAATGAATTTTTATTTTTTGTTTCCCATTCGATTATCTTCTTAGTGATTATTGCAAAGTCTGTTGGAAAATGTGTAGGAGGATTTGAAGAGTTGAATTTTCGCTAGGTACCCAATTCAACTGCATTAATTTTCTTCACATAAGATATATTAACATGGTCCTCTTTTACTTCCATATTGTTGTAGTTTGGCTCCTCTACGTACTTAGTGTAAGAATGCCTTATAACATGTATTGTCTAGGTACCACTGGGAAGCCAAAGGGAGTAGCCTTTAGCCATAGTGCACTTATCATTCAATCACTCACAAAAATTTTCTCTTATTGGCTACAAATTTAATGGTGTAAGACGCTTACATATTTGTAATTGAAATGAGAAAATTAGAAGTAATTTTTTAACTTGTGACTGCTCGTACTAGGCTTCTACAAACCCTTCTATGTTAGTGAAGGGGAAAGCCTATCAATCCAAGAACTAGCATGGATAGAGATGAGCACTACATGGAGTAACCTAACAAGTTCATGTCCAAGTTGAAATTTAAACAATTCAAATAAATTTCATATTCTTCGATGTTGTTGTGCTTGGCAGGTTTATCTCCACACATCTCCACTCTACCATATTGGGGGAATCTCTTCAATATTAGCCCTTGTAATGGCAAGAGGATTCCATGTATTCATACCCAAGTTTGAAGTGACTTCTATTATGAAAGCAATACATAAAAACTTTGTAACATCAATGATCAGTGTACCAACTATGCTTGCTGATATAGTTATATTATGCAACCACTCAAGGTATCTTAATCTTCACAAACCTAGTTAAAACCATGTACTAGAAAATCGAAATAGATAGAAAAATTGGGAATTTGTAACAAATAAATAAAAAACATGCACGATAAAGAAGTGTGTAGCACTCACACACCCATTTTTGTATCAGAAATGATTATAAATAGGATAGAAATGCAACACCAAATGGTTTCAATATCTCAAGTAAAGAAAATCTTTAACTATTCAACCCAATATAACTGAGATAAATTCTATTAGATGGTATATCACATCAACGATCACATATCAAATGCAGCTATAGAGATAAGCTGAATAAAGCCTTGAAAGTTACACTTTAGTGACTACATTTTGGAGACCATGAAATACTAATGTTACAATATCCCTTACCCTACTTCAGCTAAGACATCTTATCCAGGGCCACCCAACTCCCCTACCTATATTTATAGCCTGGAAAGGCCATCTTGTCATCTCAAAATGGCCCACATGGATTTGAACAAGTTACCTTCATCTTGTATGCATTGAATTTTAATATCCCTCTTTCATGGAAACCAAAACAAATGTTTTTTCTACTGAAGAGGGGATTTAAGTAATCTTTCCACTTGGCAAAACAATTTTCCAAATTTGAAACCCAAGCCATTCAATAACCATATTGTAACCACCCCTCACATATTTACATAATTTCACTAGCCTACCAAGGTAAACATGAGACAAAGAGTTACTATGACATGACCCGATCTACAGCTCCAGTTAAGGAAGTGAGGCAAATAAATTGACCACAAACTAACAATTCGCCTCATCCCTCAGGGCTAGAGGACACTCATGGGCCAAAGAACCACCCCAGGTGACCAAACCCTGAGTTAGGGCTCCTTTTTACACACTTTATCCCCAAACCACATGCATGACAAGGCCTTCATGCAATTATAGGCCTCCAACTGCATTCATAAGCCTACTTGGGTGTGGTCGTGACCTAAATTGTCCAATTCAGAGGGCGTGGTTCCGAGATCTAAGCCTCAATTCTAGGTCAGCCTCTAGACCACTACCAAGAACTTCTTGAAACTTCTCAAAATCATTAACGACATGAAAACAAGGGTAAACATACAAAATTGAAGGCATAACTTGACCTAGATTGCCTAGAACATAACATACATCTCATCAAACACATGGAAAATATGTCACTACAGGTCATGAATTCATATATGGTCATAAAAGTATGAGATTCATCTGAGAATCACCAAGAAGGCCCTATACCCTCTCCACATAGCTGCAAACAACACTTATTAGTCCATACATTCATCAATTGACCAATATCTAAACACTTCATGACAATATCCATATAGGGTACACATCATATGAACAACATATAACTAGAAAATAACCAACATATAAACCATGGAAATGCAAACATAATATCACCAACATATTTCAAGCAAATATACATGAATCACAATAGAATAATAGCTGTTATTAACATATGAATATACCAACCAAGTTAGGGACTTCCGCATACCACCCAACCATATATTGGGCGAAGCCAAATCTCTCTTTTAGCTAATCACCTCTGCACCATATTCTAAGCATGAATGTGGGATCTCATGGAATAAACCAAGACAAACCAAACTGGGGCTTCCAGAGGAAAAACAACCTCTATCCTCAACTAGGGATTCCACCTCACTATTGGACACCACTAACGCCAACTAGATCAGTCTCTACCAAAGTTGTCTAGGGCTTAAGGAACTAGTAACTCAACCCACAACCTTCCAGAGCTTTAGAGTGCTTGTCCGACCAGACTCTAGGTACTAGTAAATCAACCCACCAAGGGAGCTATATCGTTTGTCCCAACCTAGGCTCAAGGAATATTAACTCAACCCATGGTGTTCTAGGGCTTCCACATCATTTGTTCCAACCCACAACTGTTGGCTTGTTGGGGCCTAACCTAGGTTCAAAGGTGATTTAGCCAGACAAATCCTGGTACTACTAGCCCTTTTGGCAACAGTTCGCGGAGCGCAGACTAAGGTCTCACCCGAAGTAGTATGGGAGGGTGCTAAAACCAGGTTTCCGCACCCTGGAGATGTCTGATGGTTTTCAAGTGGTTTGTGTTTGTGCACATTGCTACGCACACATTCCTGTACCTCACAGCCTAAGATGCAACCTTCGCACAGCCCTACTCGAGGGCCAAACAGTGTTATCACCCAAGTCCTTACTAATCATCCAATATTAGTCGATTAACTTAGCTTATTTGTATGCTTTCAGTTATACTTAACAATATTCACAATTCATACAAGTGCGTGTAGTAAATAAACAATAAAATTGCAAACGATATCAAACATGTAATAACTCAAGAATAGATACAAGGAATTCAGATAAAACTTCTCTTTATTATTCTCTTCCTTCGGTTACAAACTCTATTCCTCCCTACACACTCAGCTGCAAATTCTACTAGGCCTCTGTGCACTCAGCTGTAGAGCCTCTTCCTACTACTACGACCCAAGACACACTTAGACTCTTCTACTATGCTTCGCTATCTCATCCTATCCTTTAGATTCTATGATGATGATGTTCTTGATATCTTTACAACTCAAAGCGTCACTCTATTTATATAATCCCATGGTTCGCGAACCATGGGTAGGCCGACATTACATTCCAACTTAGGGCGGACAACCCTATGACTCTAACATACATTTCACGCCCGCAATTCACGAAGCTTTGTAATAATATAACTCAGAATGTGGGCTTTGAGCCCCAAAAAACGGTGTGGGGGGATTCCATGCCCAACAGGCCCCCAACACAAACATCGTGACTCGCCCTTAAGTCACTCTGTTGGCACGGCGATCTTGGCGCAGAGTCCCTCCAATTGTTTTTTAGCAGTACTGATGTCTGCAGCACACTGAGCTGCTGCTTGTTGAACCTCCTGCATCCATTCTTCTAAGACCTCTGTGTCTGAATTGTTTCCTTACACTTGTACCGGCATCTGTTGCAAATGTTTATAGTCCTGTGCCTTTCTCCAGCTCCTGAGAGCACGAAGACAGTGCGTCGGCCAGCTAGTCAGATAGCCGACCCACCCTTATAGGGCTTCAAGTGGCTACCATTTACTTTGCCTCGGAAGGGTTCTCCATTTAGTTTGACTAGGTGGACCATGCCTCTGTCTGTGACCTCCTTAACCATGTATGGTCCCACCCAATGCATTTTGAATTTTCCCGGAAATTTTTCAAACTTACTGTCATACAACAACACTAAGTCATTTACCTTGAAGGTGCGCAACTTAATATGGCGGTCGTGCCAGGCTTTTTCACGCTAGTTTTGTACCTGTTGATGAAACCCAACCAAAAACCATTCTTCCTTAAGTTCTTCTAATTGTGTGAGCCTTTTCTCTAGAGCTTCACATTCCATCATCCCTATGAGTGCTGTTATTCATAGACTAGGTATGATATATTCCATCGGCATGACAACTTCCATGCCATAAACTAACTAGAAGGGTGTTTGTCCCATCAGCCTCTTGCACATTGTCCTGTAAGCTTATAGCACGGTGGGTATGCGCAGGTCACAATCGTTTCGCTGTGCATTGCACACTTTGGTCAGCGCAGTCTCTAGTATTTTGTTGAAGGCTTCTATAGTCCCATTGGCTTGTGGGTGGTACGGTGTACTTTTTTGTTGATACACCTGGAATTCTTCTGTGAGCGTGCTAATAGTTTCGTTCAGGAAATGTGTTTCGCAATCACTCATTAAGATTTTCAGACAGCCAAATCGGGTTAACACGTTTTCGAACAAAAACTTTGTAGCAGTAGCAGCCGTGCAGTCTTTGACCAGCTGCGCTTTCACCCATCGTGTCAGATACTCCATTATGGTGATGATATAATGTGCGCCCATCTTTCACTGAGGATTAATCAGTCCCACAAAGTCGATTGCCCATTTTTCGAACGGTTGTAGTGTCATTTGTGGATTTAATGGCATTTTGTCCTCTGCAATGGTTTTCCAGTCCTTTGACATATATCGCAGGCCTTACAATGTGCTTTTGTGCAGTTTCTCATCCTACATAGTGTCCTCCTGCAACACCCCCATGTGCTTCTGCGAGGATCTGACTTCTTTCAAATTCAGGTGCGTATCTTCACAATATCTCATCATTTCCCATTTTGTAAAGGTGCCCCGCGATGACAGAAAAATTGTCACACGCACCACCAATTCCTTATTTTTTTGGACGGAGTATTCCTCTGGCGTAGTCGTTGTTGTCAGAAAATGGATTATATCTTCAAAGTGCCTGTCTGCAACGCGCACTGCAAAGAACCGTGAATCAGCTAATCCTTCCTCCAGATTAGTGGGTTCCTCGCCCGTCCCAATGCGTGATAAATGATCTGATCGTGCGTTCAGGCATCCCGCCTTTACTACGACCTCAAAATAATATTCCTATAACAATAACAGCCACCTGGATATGTGCCCCCCCCAACACAGGCTTATTGACTAGGTATTTTAGTGCAGAATGGTCGGTATACATCTTAAAATGTCCTCCGAGCAAATAGTGTCAGTATTTTTGGAATGCGCACACCATCACCAACCCCTCGTGCTTGGTGGTGGAATAGTTCTTCTCTGCTTTGGACAACCTCCGACTCACAAACATGATAGGGTGATCCAAGCCTTCCCCACGCTCCTGTGTGAGCACTAGTCCTAGCATGATACACGATGCATCAACATGGACATGAAACTCCACATCCCATTTTGGGAAGACCAGGATTGGAGCAGAAGCCAATTTCCCCTTCAAGACATCTAAACCTTTCATGTAATCATCATTATAGAAAAATGTAACATTCTTTTTCAATAGTTTTTCCATTGGCGCGATGATTTGGGCATAGATTTTGAAAAACTTTCTATAGTACACAATGTGTCCCAAGGTAGCGCATAGCTGTTTAACACTTCGCAGTGCTTCCAAGTTTAGAATAACGGAAATCTTCACAAGGTCCACCATCAGTCCCTACTTGCAGACCACATTTCCCAACATGTTTCGAAAGGGAATGAGGAATCTACACTTCTTAAGGTTCAGTGCAATCTGGTGTCGTCAGCAAGTATCCAGCATCAAGCGTAAGATTGCTACATGGTGCTTAACTAATCCGAAGACAGTCCAATCATCCAGATAGACCTCCAAGAATTTGTGGATGTATTCTTTGAACATGGCAACAACGATGCGTGACAATGTTATGAAACCAGCTCACACAAAGATAGAAAAGAGAGATCCACGCCTTAGAATTCAGCCTCTTCGAGGGGGCAACCTCCTTTACATTACATAAATGAACAATTCTTGGATGATACAAATGACAAAACCTCCTTTCTATATATAGGAGTCTAGGGAGTCACAATATAATCCAGCCAACCTAACAATAATAATATAAAGCCACAAAAATAACAATAGAGGGATTCTATGGGGCACAGAAATAACAATATGGGGGTAATAGGGGCACAACAATATAAATAAGGGGTATAACTACAATAGTAATGGGGTAATCACTAGTATTATAGGGACCCAACATGGCCCTCTCCTTCAAAAAAGTGTTGTCCTCAACGCTTGAGTAGTTCTGGATACTTCTGCATAAAATTCTCATCCTCCCATGTGGAATCTTCAGCGGATAAGTTCTTCCACTTGATAAGATACTCTGAAATTGATCGATTTCGTAGCTGTCGAGTTCTTGTTTCTGTGACTGCTTCCGGTTCCAATATAATTTTTCCTTCCTCGTCAAGTTCTGGCAATATTGTTTGAATTGGGAGCTTGTCACCTATAACCTTCTTTAAACATGAAACATGGAAAACTGGGTGCAATCGAGAAGCTGCAGGAAGCTCCAATTTGTATGCCATAGTACCAATCTTTTGCAACACCTTGTACGGACCATAATACTTTGGTGATAATTTATTATCCTTCTTAGCTTGCTTTAGGGACATTTGCTTATATGGTTGTAGCCGTAGGAATACCCAATCACCTACATCAAAACTTCTTTCACTGCGATGTTGATCTGCCTGTTGTTTCATTCTATTTTGTGCCAACACGAGGTTATCCTTTAAGAGTTGGAGGACTTGTTGTTGATGTTCGATGTGATGTTCCACTGCCTGAACCTTAGAATTTTCTCTTAAATATGATGTGATGGATGGTGGTTGATACCCATAAAGTGCCATAAATGGGGTCATTTTTGTTGCTGTATGGAAGGAAGTGTTATACCACCATTCAGCCAGAGGCAACCATTTGACCCATTGTGTCTGTTTATCAGATACAAAGCAACGAAGATATCCTTCCAAACATTTGTTTACTATCTCAGTTTGCCCATCAGATTGAGGATGATAAGATGAGCTATGAGCTAACTGAGTACCAAGACAAGAAAATAATTCTGTCCAAAAATTTCCAGTGAAAATGGGATCTCTGTCACTTACAATAATCTTTGGGTTTCCATGTAGCTTTTGAACTGTTTCCATAAATGCAGTAGAAACTGTACTGGCTTTAAATGGATGTGATAATGCACAAAAGTGTGCATACTTGGTAAGTCTGTCAACTACCACCATGATGACACTCTTTCCCTCAGACTTGGGTAAACCTGTGATAAAATCCATTGAAACCTCCTCCCAACGTTGGCTTGGAATGGATAAAGGTTGTAATAGACCCGGTGTCTTAATTGTTTCAACTTTATTTTGTTGGCAAACCAAACATTCCGCCACAAACTTTTGAATATCTGATTTAAGGCCATCCCAAAAAAATTCCTTCTTAACCCTGTGGTAAGTTTTTAAAAATCCTGAGTGCCCTCCTAAGGGAGAAGTGTGCAATTCCATAAGAATCTTTTGTTTTAGCTGGGAATTCTTACAGAGGTATAAGCGATCTTTGTACCATAACGAATCATTTTGCCAGCTAAATGTATCAGAAGTACTGGAATCTTGTTGTAACTTTCGAATAAGTGCCCACACTTCTTCGTCATTCTTCCATTCCTCCCTTGCTTCGTTTATCCAATCTGGTTGGATAATAGAAATGGCACACAACAATGCTTCCACATCCTCATCCTTTCTTGAGAGTGCATCTGCCACCACATTTTGCTTCCCTTTTTTGTAGATGATTTCAAAGTCATAACCCAACATCTTTGTGACCCACTTTTGTTGCTCTTCAGAGGATAATCTTTGTTCTAAAAAGTATTTAAGGCTATCATGATCCGTTTTTACCTTGAAGTGTCTTCCCATTAGGTAGGGTCGCCATTTCTTAAGTGCATGGAGTATTGCCAACATTTCCTTCTCATAAATAGCTTTGCTTAAAAACTTTCCCTTGATTGGACGACTTTCAAAAGCAATGGGTCTTTCATCTTGCATTAGAACAGCACCAATTCCATTTCCTGAAGCATCACATTCCACAATAAAGGTTTTTGTGAAGTCCGGTGTAGCTAAGACCGGTGCTTGGCACATTGCCTCTTTAAGATGTTCAAAGGCCTTTGTTGCTTTCGGAGTCCATGAAAATGAATCTTTCTTCAATAATGTTGTTAGAGGTGCTGCTATTCTCCCATAATTCTTAACAAACTTGCGATAATACCCTGTCAACCCAAGAAATCCTCGCAGATGCTTTATGGATGTGGGGATTTTCCATTCCTTAATGGCTTTAATTTTGCTAGGGTCTACCTTAACTCCTTCATGAGATACAATATGACCCAAATATTCCACCTCCTGGACTCCAAAGAAACATTTGGATCTTTTTGCATATAATTGTTTCTCCTCCAATAGTTGTAGCACCCTGTCAACATGTTCAACATGATCCTTCCAAGACTTGCTGTAGATTAGTATATCATCAAAAAATACTAACACAAATTTTCTAAGGAATGGTTTGAAAATTGAATTCATCAAACCTTGAAATGTTGAAGGTGCATTGGTAAGGCCAAAAGGCATGACCAAAAATTCATAATGACCCTCATGAGTTCTAAATGCCGTTTTCGGAATGTCTTCAATCTTCATTCTGATTTGATGATATCCTGAACGAAGATCCAACTTGGTGAAGTAAATTGATCCATGCAATTCATCCAGTAATTCATCAATAACAGGAATGGGGAACTTATCTTTAATAGTGAGCTTGTTGAGCTCCCTATAATCCGGACACATGCGCCATGATCCATCCTTCTTGTGCACCAATACTACTGGAGCTGAGAAAGAACTTTGACTCGGTTGAATTATACCAGCCTCTAGCATTTCTGCAACCATACGTTCAATTTCACTTTTTTGGACATAGGGATATCTGTACGGCCTGATGTTTGGAGGAACACTTCCTGGAATCAGATGAATAGCATGATCATGATCACGCATAGGTGGGAGACCTTTGGGAGTCTCAAATACCTTGGAATGATTGTCCAGGACTTTTTGGAGATCTGGAGAAATAGATGATTCCAATGTGGAAACATCTAGCGAACATAATTGTGCAATTACACCTCTTTGCTCCTTTTTTAGAAGCTTTGTCATGCCATTAGAGCTGATTATCTTTCCTGGTTTCCCTGCAATACCCCTTAATTCAACTTCCTTTCCTTCCACAGAAAATTTCATGAAAAGTTCTTGAAAATTAAAAGCTATTGTACCCAAGGATTGTAGCCATTGGACTCCTAGTACAACATCAGCACCTCCCATTGGAATGGAAAGCATTGGGCTAGTCAATACATATTCTCCCATGGATAGCTTGATATTATGGCACTTTCCAGAACAATTTATTGTTCCTCCATTTGCAATCATCACTTGACACTCTGGTGCTGGATATAGGAAGCAATTCAATTCTTTTGCTACCCTACAATGAATAAAATTGTGGGTGCTTCCTGAATCAATCAACACTATTACCTTTTTCTTCTTGATTTGTCCTTCTATCTTGATGGTTTGAGGAGTGGTAATTCCTGCCAATGCATTACAAGATATGGTCGGATTTATTTGTTCTTCATCTAGGCTTTGTTCCTGGAATATATCCTCTTCTTTTGACCTTTCTTGCTCCTTTTCTTCTTCCTCTTCACAATCTATGTAGAATAATTTCTTCTCAGCACACTTATGACCTTTTGTGTATTTGCTATCACAATTGTAACAAAGCCCTTTTGCTCTTTTTTCTTCCAATTGTTGTGGTGTCAACCTTGTAGGTTGTGGAAGACTATGGGCAACAACACTTCCGTCTTTATAGTTGTGAACGGTATGCTTCCTAGTTGCCATAATTTTGCTTTCCATTTTTCTTGCTAACCTGAATGCCTTCTCTAATGAATCAGGTTCCCAAAGGCGCACATCATGTTGGATATTATCCTTTAAAGACCCTATGAACACATCAATCCTATGCTCCTCTGGAATATCTTTTACCCTTATGTTCAATTTTTGGAACTCCTCAATGTGCTCCATTATTGAACCCTTTTGTTTGAGACTTATCAATTGGCTAAAAAAAGTGTTGCTTTTTGTATCCTCATAATGTGCTATCAATTCTTCCGTAAAAATTGCCCAAGTGATAAATTGTTTACGAGAACAAAGCCATTGATACCATACAAACTGATTTGGTTCCAAATATAAAGTTGCCATACGTACCTTTTGTGTGTTTTGCACATTATTGAGATCGAAGAATTGCTCCATCTGTAATATCCATGTGGCGGGATCCTTGCCATCAAACTTCCTCATATCGATTTTTGGAACATGGTGAGTCTTCGATCCAACATTAGAGTCTATGGAATCATGATTAACATTTCTTTTGTTCTCATCATGAGTTTCCTTTACTACCTTTTCACCATTAGTGACCCTTTCTTGTAGCAACTTCTTCAATTCATCCATCTTATCATCCATGCCATCAAATTTAGCGTCAATCTTAGCTTCCATGCCATCCATCTTAGCTTCCATTCCCTTTATCTTAGATTCCACGCCATTTACCTTAGATTCCACGCCACTTATCTTAGCTTCTGTTAGCTTTTGTGAGCGTGACATTTGTTGCACTTGTTCTTGTAATTTTGATATATCATGTAGCATTTCTTCCTCTTCTTCATGAGTCATGCTAGAGCTTTCAGGTTCCTTACTAGGTGTTTGCATTTTCTTTCCTCAGGGCATCAGTTACCGATAATAATGTTTTACTATGCCCTTTGAATTCCGTTAAACCAAGCTTACACAAAAATTAAAAAAAAACTACACACCTTTTTTCACTTTATAGAAGCCTGATATTGAATCTGATGTATCTCTGTAATTTCGGATCATCCAATTCTGAAATTGCTACCTGTAGTAGCCTTCTGCGTCCTCTTTCCAATGCCACAAGTCTGAGCCAAATTGGATTCTCCAAGGAAGAGTTATGTGAAATCTCCCACAGTGACTTGCTTTTAGACTGGTTCAGTAGAGCGAAATTGTACGACGTGCCACGAGTCACTGTTTCAACCTTTGAATCTGAAACACACGCACAAGAAACTAAAGTCCGTCCTCTTTTTGTACCTTTTTACGAAATTTCAATCCGATCCTCAGAGAGAGAGTTATGACGATTTTCCCCAGGTCACCTGTTTTGAATGTAATTCAGGAGTCTGCAAAAAGACCAACTTCCTCAGATCATATCTCCGACAATATCGCGAGAAAAGCTCTGAAATTCGGATCCAAGGTTCAGCGCCAATTCTTCTCAAATGGGTTTTTTTTGCGACTTCTGAAACGTCACAGAAAAAAAGTTATAGCGAAAATTCCACGATGACCTGTTTGGAGCAGCGAAACCCTAGAATCCAAAGCTCTGATACCAAATGTTATGAAACCAGCTCACACAAAGATAGAAAAGAGAGATCCACGCCTTAGAATTCAGCCTCTTCGAGGGGGCAACCTCCTTTACATTACATAAATGAACAATTCTTGGATGATACAAATGACAAA
Organism: Pinus tabuliformis; assembly: GCA_031772625.1. Classification (NCBI taxonomy): domain Eukaryota; kingdom Viridiplantae; phylum Streptophyta; class Pinopsida; order Pinales; family Pinaceae; genus Pinus; species Pinus tabuliformis. Next base: position 888,112,730 of record CM062806.1, on the reverse strand, counting down.
ACCTCCTTTCTATATATAGGAGTCTAGGGAGTCACAATATAATCCAGCCGACCTAACAATAATAATATAAAGCCACAAAAATAACAATAGAGGGATTTTATGGGGCACAGAAATAACAATATGGGGGTAATAGGGGCACAACAATATAAATAAGGGGTATAACTACAATAGTAATGGGGTAATCACTAGTATTATAGGGACCCAACATGATATGGTTGGTTCATTCTTCAATCCAAACGGCATAATGATGTATTGAAAGCAGCCCCATTCCATTGTGAAGGTCATTTCTCTCATGTCTTCTGGCGCGATCTTAATCTGGTGGTACCCCGAGAACCCATCCATGAAAGAGTATGCTTCTTGCCCGCCGACTTTTTCCAATACTTCATCTGTGAACAGTGACAGGAATGGGTCGTGTACATAGGCATTGTTCAGCTTCCTGAAGTCCACACATATTCTTATTTTGTCCTTTTGTTTTTTCTCCTGTACTGCCATAGGATTCACCCAGTCAAATTCTTCCACTAGCTCAATAATTCCGGCTGCGAGCATTTTGTCTAATTCTACACGGACCTTTTCCTTATATTTTAGATTCAAGTGGTAAGGTCTCTGCTTAACTGACTTCGTGTCAGGTTTTAGGGTGATCCTCATCATTCCTAAGTCACCAATGATCCCTTTTAAATCTGTAATTTTGGTCGGGAATAAGTCTTGGTATTCGTGGAGTAACTCAGCGACCTTATCCACCGTGGCATCATCCCAATAGTCTCCAAGCATTGCATACTTTGGTTCCGCCTCATTTTTAGTGGTGCAGTGATGTTGGGATCCTCAATCAATGGTCCTCAAACCTCATGACAACCTTTTGTTTCTGGAATGTTGATATTTCGTGGGTCCTCATCATCCTCCTCAACATTCACATTGTAACATTCCAGTGCGCATCTCAGTTGTGTCACACATTCCGACTGAAGCATTTCCATTGGCTCCTATGGTATTTTGAAGATAGCTACTTTTACTACTTGTAGCGCATCATCAAGTGTATCCCACCAATGATCTTCAAATGTGAAAGTTAACAGAAATCCCTTGTGCAAGATATCCCATTCGCTCGTACCATCACGAAGGTTTTTCTGAGTATACCAATTCATGGGTATGACATCGAGGGTATGCCAGAATAAATGCACCCATTCCCCGTAGACATTGGTCCACTTCATGAGGTGTGTACGTGGATCATCCCATCCGTCATACTTGTCTGCTAGCCGCATCTATGGTTTCCCAAATCATAGGCGCATCATCCTTCTGGATCCATGCTAGTCCTCAAAGCTTTTCTAATGCGTACCCCACCACCTTGCAGGCGTAGTGCACAGTGCCCATTTCAGAGCGTCAAAATGTTGTTGTTCGGGCACCTCTCTTTCAAATTTGTTCAAGAATTCATCCATCATTGTCAACCCATCATATATAGGCAGATCCCTTACCTCTGTTGTCATGCAGCATAGTGATCTTACCATCATGTTACAATTGAGCATGGTTACCTCGTGTAACCGATTCTTCCATCGTTCTATTTCCTCATCTGAATCTGATGTGCAGGAGCTTTCGCACTCCCACAAAATTCTACCATCTGTTGTTGGATTCACCAAATCCTGCTCTCGAGTGGTTATCTTGTAGATACAGTCTAGCTTGTCATCACTCTCATTGTCGCGCACTGGCTCTGTGTAGCGCGATCCTTCCGCGCGATCTAAAGGTACCACTATGCGCAGTGACTCTTTCTCAAAGATCATTTTACGCTTCTTTAGATTTATCACTCCATTCATATTAGTGGCCCAATCTATTCCCAGTAGTGCAAGATAGGGATTGTTGTCATCGAAAATCTCTATCACTTCAAAATCTGCAAGCGTGTTTGCACCTTCGATGACTACCATTATCCTCTGCAATCTTCCCATCGATAGGATCTTCTGTTGGTTCACCATTCGCAATTGAATAGGAGACCATTGCAACACAGGCCTGCCCATGTGTTCCCATGTCTACTTTGGTAGTACATTCGCGTCCGATCCTAGATCCAGAATCACTTGATCCATTTCATATTCTCTGATTTGCGATATCAATCTCATTTCCCTTCCTGTTCGCAATGCATGCTTTCCAAGTTTGCGGACTACACGCAGTTCTCCTAACCCAGCACACCTAGAGATCAGTTCCTACAGTCCTTTCACAGCTTTACTGTCACGCAGCAGCTTCATACATGTCTCCAGAAAGGTAGTGAGCATTGAAGGATCCATCCCCGATTCCAGTTGATCCTTACTACCTGAAGTGGAGGCCTTCGTGAAGCTCTTCTTAGCTTCCATGAATGTCTCCTTCATGTGGTCCAAATCAAATTCAGGTTCCTTTGTAGGAGCCTTGCGAACCCACACACTTTCTTTAGGCTACTTACCTTTGTCATCTCCTATCATGATACCGCTTCAAAGCACAATGTTTACATTTGGGTCCTCTTTGCACGGCTCAAACCTCATCATCTGTATGTTCTGAGTCGGGGGAGGCTAGAGTACTTCTTTATTGTGCAACCTTGCTATCAATGTAGAGAAGTCCTCTGTCTCATGATCAAATTGGCTACAATATAAACATGATGCCCTTGTCAGATTTGTACAAACACAGGAATAATTTCTTGGGCCTTAGCAATTATAACAAATCAGTTGTTCGTGACCCCTCCCTAGTCCCATTCCACCTCAACCTCATCCGTGCCCCTGAAATCTAGCGCGCGCCATCCCTGCATTTGGATTGAGGTATCGCATTTCGGTCTACACTCTATAGGTAGGAGTCTCATCCATCATTAGCTCATAACTTCTGCAGGTGTGCTCATCATGGTCTACTGACCTGCTGAAATTACAGAACAATTGTTGGGAAGTCTGCGTATACTTCTATAATAGGTGACAGTTATTTGTAATGTGTTTTCCTCCTATCTGACAAATCACACACCATAATGCAGGCACTGCACTCGGTCCTGCTTGTGCCTCTGGTCTTAATGGAATCAACCCTCCTCCCACCAAGTAGTTCACGAAGACTGGACAATGGTCCTTGTCATGCCCCTGGCCTTTGTATTTTATGCACGATACCTCCTCGCGTGCCTTTGGCCGAGTTGTCCTGTTCTATTTCAAACTCTGCATTTCCAGACACAAATTTTGTAGTTGCATGTGGATTTGTTAGACTCCTAAGCTGGGTACTTGTATTGGGGTCTTGTGTAGTCTCATTGAAATCTCCAAAGCTTTGTCCTAGGTGGATAACTTTTTCTACGATAGCGACATCCTTAAATGTGGCATTGGTGACGCTACAAACCATGCACGATATTGTCCATCCATCAAGGTCATGTTGGCTTCATGAATCATACTCTTCAGTCTCTGATCCAGATCCCATGGGGTCTTGCCTAGAAGCATCGCAATTTCCTTAAACCTGATAATCGATTGTGTCTCCAATTTTGGCCTGCTAAATTCCTTGTTCAGCACGGCCTAGATATCTGCGATCCCTGCATTTGGATGGTAATTAGAATGCTTGATGTACCTTATCAGTGCGCGATCCTACAACACACTTACCAGCGTTTCCTTCTTTATATTGTCATCCACGACTCCATGTGCTTCCCATACCGCCTTTACTACGAACTAAAATTGGTCCGGATCTTCGTTCCCTACTCCTTTGAATACCGGAAATTTTATCACGCTCGCCATATTGAATTGTGGTGGTAGTGGAGGTGGTGTGGGCGGAGACGGAGGTGATGATGGTGAAACTGGTGGCAGTGTAGGTGGGGGTGGCATGAGCGGAATTTGCTACCTTATCAGACTGATCACACTTCTTAGAGAAACTTTCGCGAGCTCTTCCTCACTTTCCCGCCAAGGTGAAATCAAGGGGCTATTTTCTATTCTTGGGTGTGGAGCCTGATTATCTTCTTTATTCAAAGGTATTGCCACATTGGACCCTAGTTCGAAATGGCCGCCCGTAAAATATTTGTTGCAGGGGGGGTCCAGGGGGGGTGGCTGCGACCTTTAGGGAGCCACCCCTTGGCAGGGGGTTTTGGGGGCAGCACCCCCGAAGCTAAGAATAGATGTAAAGTTGCCTTGTAAAATTATAGTAATTTCTAGTCAATCTAGGCCATTCATTAGGTAGAGATCTGATGGTAGAAGTTATGTTTAATTTAGGGTTTTTTTCCCTAGAAGGCAACCCCTCACTATATATGAGGGAATTGTATTGCATCTATGTAGATCTGTATTCTGAGTGAGGAAGAGAGAGGAGATTGAGAGCGAAGAGGGAGTTACAGTGGATCTATTGTAGGTTGTATCTCTTCAGCTCACTAGATAATATAATAAAAGAAGGACTAGTTGTTTCTCCGTGGACGTAGCCCAAACTGGGTGAACCACGTATATCTGTGTCTCTCTTGTTTTATGTGTTTTCTATGTTTATATTTCTACAATATTTTATCTATTCCATTGCTCTGTAATATATAATTTTCTAACATCTATCTCTCTACTACCTTCATTTCTATAGACCCTCCCACTTCACTTAGCCCCAGACATCAATTTATTTGCATAACCTGCTTTTCACACAACAATATTTTAATCCAAGTGTTCAACGATTTATTGTACTTACCTCGTGGTCCTTTGAGGAAGCATCGTTCCACCTCGTTGTAACTGGCTATCGTGTCTACCGCGAACTCATTGATAAACCCTCCTATAATTTGATTGAGCCAATGGTCCACAACGCGTGCAATCTTATCTTCCAATGCTTCTAGTTTACACACCAATTCTAGATTCCACACAATCGGTTTGTCGATCCTACACCTTCCTCGTCTATCTGCTAGCTCCACGATCCACTCATACAACTCAGAGGGGAAGGATGCAAAGAAAATTTCATGGATTTCCGTATATAAGTAGTGCTCTAACCACTATTCCTTTGATACTCGCGAATTCCTATTTTCCTGCATCGTGAACTCGTGAATCTTTCTTTCCAACCACCCTTCAATTTCTTTCTTTGTTGGATTCTAGTGACACAACATCAGACATCCCTTATGCAAATCCTGGTCCCAGCGACGGAACCATTTGTTGGCTTGTTGGGGCCTGACCCAGGTTCAAAGGTGATTTAGGCAAACAAATCTCGGTACTACTGGCCCTTTCTGCAACGGTCCGCAGAGTGCGGAATGAGGTCTCACCCGAAGTAGTATGGGAGGGTGCTAGAACCAAGTTTCCACACCCTGGAGATGTCTAATGGTTTTCAAATGGTTCGCGGTTGCACACGTTGCTACGTGCACTTTCCTGTACCTCACAGCCTGAGATGCGGCTTTTACACAACCCTCCTTGGGGGCCGAACAATGTTATTACCCAATTCCTTACTAATCATCCAATATTAGTCGACTAACTTAGCTTATTTGTATGCTTTCAGTTATACTTAACAATATTCACAATTCATACAAGTGCGTACAGTAAATAAACAGTATAATTGCAAAGGATATCAAACATGTAATAACTCAAGAACAGATACATGGAATTTAGATAAAACTTCTCTTTATTATTCTCTTCCTTCGGTTACAGACTCTATTCCAACCTGTGCACTCAGCTGTAGGGGTTCGCGCACTCAGCTGCAGAGCCTCTTCCTACTACTACGACCCAAGACATACTTAGACTCTTCTGCTATGCTTCGCTCTCTCGTCTTATCCATTAGATTCTATGATGATGATGATCTTGATATCTTTACAACTCAAAGCCTCACTCTATTTATACAATCCCATGGTCTATGGACCATGGTTAGGCCGACATTACATTCAAACTTAGGGCGGACAACCCTACGACTCTAACATACATTTCACGCCCGCAATTCATGGAGCTTTACAATAATATCACTCAAAACTTGGGCTTTGAGCCCCAAAACATGTTGTGGGTGGATCCCATGCCCAACAACAACCATAAGGAATTATGAGCACCAATTAGATAAAAATAAAGTGGAAAAACACACAACGCCATGGCTATCCAAGAAATGGAAAGGAAAGGCTAAAACCACTTCTAATCTACTAAATAATCCATGCTAATGACAACACGTAACAAACAAACCACATGCATATACCATGCATGCATAAATCAACAATGAAATCACACATCCGACCTTTTACCTGCAAATAAATCCCATTGTAGTTTTTGATCCACTTGTTCCCTTGCGCTTTCCTACTTTCCCTTGCCTTATTCCTCCAAATTGAACGTATTCCAAAGTGGTCCAAGAATGCTCCAACAAAACTATAAGTGTGGAAGAGTATGAGAGAATGAGAGAATAGATGTAATACCCTCCTCCCACATCTACCCAAGTAACCATGCCAACCGGGGTAAACGTGAGATGAGTGGCTACTATGATCATATTTGACGTCCTATGTGCCCTTAAGGAAGTCGAATTGATGGAAACATCACACACAGTCATCCAAAATCAACTTTAGAGCCCTTAGGAGACATGTCAGACACTCAGACAGCCTGTCCTTGGGTCCGACTGTTGTTCTGGATCTCTTAGGGAATAGTTGCTCTCATGCTATGGTAAGGGAGTGACCAGAAACTCAAAGTCACTCTCACATGCTTGCCTGCCAGCTAACATAGACAAAATTTGTCAGTTTTGTGCTAGTGGACATGGGATTTAAGCCACTTTTTCAGACCTAGAGCCCAAGCCACTGCCTAGAATGGTGTGATAGCTTAGATTAAGTAAAAATATAGGGAAACAATGATGTAGAAGAAATAAGCTAAACAAGACCATAACCAAACCCCTACTAGCTATGACAGACATTTCATCCAACATATCGTCAACATGTAACCTACATGTGTAAATAACATAATTAAGTGTAGGGATCTAATACTTATCTAAGAACTGATATGAACCATTTTTCCCTCATGTAAATTGTTACATTATCATCTATTAGGTCATAGATACATTATCCATTAATATACAAGTAAAAACATGTTCAGATCCATACGTAATTGTTGTCATAAAATATACATATAACCAACATAATAGGAACAAAAATACCATAAACATATCAGCCATCAAAATCCACATATACATCAGTACATTTACACATGAAAATCAAGGGAATCAATTTCTCATTAATGAATGCACTAAACCAACCGAAGATAGGACTTCCAAGTTCTACCTGACCATATATTGGCTGAGCCAAGACCCTCTTCAACCAATCACCCCCGTTCCATATTCCAAACATGAATGTGGGACTCCAACCAAAATAAATCAAGCAAGGAATATCGAGGCTAAACCACCTCACCCTCATCAATAGAAACCAGGCTTTACTGTAATCCATCCTAGATCACTGGGCCAACTCAATGAACACATCATAATAGGCTTTACTGTGATCTCCACCCAATCACTAGGCCAAACAAGCATGGATGCCACGAGATTTCTCCACCTACACTGTGAGGAATTTTCTCGTTTCCTAGTCTCTCAAGTTTTACCGCAATCCAAACTCAGATCATTAGGCCCTAAACCAAGACCTACTCTCTAGGCTTTACCGCATATCCCAAACCAAAGATTACTAGGCCCAATGGAGAGAAAAACACCTCTTGGATTTACTTTATATACTCCCATTCACTGACAAATATTCCTAGGCCCATCAAGGCAACACAATCATGGCTTCACCGCAACCCACAGTCTAGCTCAAGGGTCACTAGGCTAGTGGCTTTACTGTGATCCATAGTCCGATTTAGGGACCACTACGCCATGTGCTCTATCATTCATAGATCCACCCCACTCAGCTTCGAATCCATCCAACAATCCAACTCAACCAAAACATGAGAACCCCATCACACCATGGCTATCCGGAAATGGCAAGGCTAGGCCGAAAACACTGCTATACCTGGCAAAAACCATGCCATGGTAGAAAAGAACCACATTCAATACCATGCATGCCAAATCTAGCAAGGAAAATACACATGAAAGTCGATACCTGCAATGAAGCCTGTTGTAGCTACCTGATCATGTGTTTCCCTGCTTCATCTTTTCTTCCTCTTTCCTTCTTTTCCTTTCTTGCTCCAATGCCAAAATCAAAGGTTTTCTTGATTTTGAGGTTTTTGGATGCAGTGTTGATGCTTAGTACCTACCTCCTATGCAAAAAGTAATTGGTTATTTTAAATATTAGTAATAAGTCATACTTTAATATAATTTTAAATTAATATAATATTAAAAAATAATACAAAAATTTAACATAATAAGAGTTTCTTCATAAAACTAAAATAAAATATTTATAAAATATTTTGATTTTGAAAAGAGTTATGGCTTTTAGGCAAGTGATATTGATAAGTCATGGTACTGACACATGGTATTGTGAAAAATCCTATTTACAAGTTAATAATATCCATTGTAAAACAGGGGTAAATTATATCCATGGTTAAGAATCTTATTATAGTGTAAGTATTAAGTTTTACTTTAAAAATGTTATAAAATTAAATTAAAATAAAATATTTATAAAGTATTTTGATTTGGAAATGAGATATGGTTTTTGGGCATATGGTATTGGTAAGCCATGGTATTGTAACAAGATCTAAATTATTATGACACTTCGCCAATAGATTTTTTTTTTAGAATTTTTTTTTTAATATAATGTTTATTTGAAAATTCAATTTAAAACAACATAAAAATAGTCATCAACAAATTAAAAATAATTTTTAATTTTCAAAATATTTAGTTTAATATTTTTTTTTGCAAACTTTTAATATGTTAAATTTTTGTATTATTTTTTAATATTATATTAATTTAAAATTATATTAAAGTATGACTTATTATTATTATTTAAAATGATCAATTACTTTTTGCATAAGAGGCAGGTACTAAGCATCAACATTGCTTCCAAAAGAACTCATCCAGGGCATACTAAGGCTAAACCACCTCACCCTCATCAATAGAAGACATACTTTAGTCTAATCCATCCTGGATCACTAGGCCAACGCAATGAACACATCATAATAGGCTTTACCATGATCTCCACATGATCACTAGACCAAAGAAGCATGGATGACACCATATTTCTCCACCTACACCATGAGGAATTTTCCTCTCTCGTAGTCTCTCAGGCTTTATCACAATCCAAACCCAGATCACTAGGCCCTAAACCAAGACTCACTCTCCAGTTTTTACAACATATCCCAAACCGATGATTACTAGGTCCAACGGAGAGAAAACCACCTCTTGGATTTACTGTATATCCTGCCATTCACCGACAAGGACTCCTAGGCCCACCGAGGAAACACAATCTTGGCTTTACTACAAACCACAGTTTGGCTCAGGGGTCACTAGGCCAATGGCTTTACTGTGATCCATAGTCTAGTTTAGGGATCACTAGGCCATGTTCTGTATCATTAGGAGATCCACCCCACTCAACTTCGAATCCATATGTCAATTCATCTTAACCAAAACATGAGAACCCCATCACACCATATCTATCCGGAAATGGCAAGGCTAGGTTGAAAACACTACTAAACTTGGAAAAAACCATGCCATGATAGAAAATAACCACATGCAATAACAGGCATGCCAAATCTAGTAAGGAAAATACACATGAAATTCAATACCTACAATGTATCCTGCTGTAGTTGCTTGAACCTGCCTTTCCCTACTTCATCTTTACTTCCTCTTGCCTTCTTTTCCTTTCTTGCTCCAATGCAAAAATGCTCCAAGAAAACTCTAAGTGTCCAAGAGTATGAGAGGGAGAGAGAAGAATGAGAAAGTTCCAAAACTCAACTGACAAAAGGTTACCAAATGATCCTTATAAGCCTTTTTATGAATGTAGCCTCTATTTTCTTCATTTTCCATTATTTCCTTCATTTTCCGCCTCACATGCAACCTACAACCTTTCACCTCCTTTTTCTCCTAATTTCCATTATTTTCATAAATAATTGTGCCAAAAATGTCATTTTCCCTTCCTCTAGCCTTTGCCTTAGCCTTTTCCAATTTCCTTAGCCATAAATAACCAAATGAACACCCCCTATGATGTCTTGCCCAACATTTAGCTTGGAATAAGTGTCCCATTGACCGTGGTTATTATTTTTTATTTATTTACTTTTATTACATGGAATTTTCACGAGGGTTGTTACAATAGAAGATGGCTCCAAGCTAAAAATAACAAAAATCTTAACCGGTCAAATTTGTGAACTGATCCTCAGAAGCCTTTTTATCATTGAGACCTTTATTTTCTTCATTTTCCTTCATTTTTCCTTCAATTTCCTTCTCATGCAAATATGTGACCTTTCATCTCCCTTTTCTCCTATTTTCCTTTATTTCATAAATAAAATGTCATTTATTGCCACTTTTCCTTTGCCAGTGGCTTTGCTAATTTTCGTAGCCATTCATTAATCACTAGTGATACCCATCACTATGTTTTTCCCAACATTTATATTGGAATACATGTCCCATAGCTTTCGTATTATTTTATTTTTACATAGGAAATCAACCAGGGGTTGTTACAAACCCCTCCCTCTTGGGGGAACATCGTCCTCAGTGTTCAATGACACTTATAAAACGAACAACACACATGTTTCCCATGGAGATTTATAACATGTCTCATTGCAACATTTAGATCATATCATACTACCAAGACCATGACCATCATAACATGAACACCATACTGTTAATTGGAGATTTATAACACAACTTGTTGTTGTATTTACAACATACATATGCATATACATATAAGAAACACAACATCAAACACATATACCAAAATACATCTTCTCAACCAATTAATAGAGAAGGATAAATAGCCCACATCTGATCAACCATATCCCACGTGGCTTCATTGGGTCCAAAGTTCTTCCACTACACTTTAACTTGCTCGATTGCTCGATTCTAGAGCATGAGAATCTTTCAATACAAAATGCACTAAGGTTTTGGCTGGAATTCTCCTTCTAGCTCCACCTGCAATAAAAAATAGTCAATCACATGATCAACATCTTTCACATACTTATTAAGCAATGACACATGAAAAACATCATGGACTTTCACTGTCGGAGGCAGTGTAAGTCAGTACGCCACTGGTCCAATCTTCTTAAGGATATTGAAATACCCATGATATTGAGGTGTGAGCTTGGAACATGATCCAATTCTCAAGGATCTCTTCTTTGGCTTGATGCATAAGTACACATTTTCCCCAACCTCAAAACCCTTAAATACGATATGTTGATCTGCATAAATATTATGCCTGTCTTGTGCTGCCTTTAGATTTTTCTTAATAACCCACATTTCCTATTCCATCTCTACCAACATGTCTGGTCTCATCAGTACCCTATTCACTGGATCGCTCCAGCTTATGGGAGTATTATAGCTCCACCCATAAAGTGCCTCAAACATACTCATATTAAAGGACTCGTGATACCCATTGTTATATGAAAACTCCACCAATGGTATATACTCTTCCCACTTTTGTTGTTGATGCATGACATACATCCTCAACCTATCCTCAAGAATCCTATTGACCCTCTTTTTCTATCCATATGCCGGCAAAGGATAAGTTTTAATAAAGGCCATCTCTTTCCCCAAACCTGCAAACAACTCTTTCTGAAGCCTGGAATTGAACTTGGCATCTTTGTCTGACACAATCTTCCTAGGAATACCATGTAACCTCACTATCTCCCTGAAGAAGACCTTAGCTACCTCAGTAGCTCAATTAGTAGACTTCATTGGAATGAAGTAAGCTACCTTAGTCAAACTATCAACCACAATCATAATAGAATCATGTTGTCTATATTTCCTTGGTAAAATTGACATAATGAAGTCCATGGAAATTGCCTCCCATTTCCACTTCGGAACCATAATCAGCTACAATAAACCACCTAGATGCTTACACTCTACTTTACCTACTAAAAATCCAAATATATCACAGCATACTAAACCACCTCTTTCTTCAATTTCGACCAATGATAAAAATTCTTAATCAGTGCCAATGGCTTTTGATATCCCAGGTGACCTAAATATGACTTAGCATCAAATTCCCTCAATATAATCTTCTTAAGGTCACCATTGTCTGACACATAGATCTTGTCCCTAAATCTTACCAAACCATTTTCTGTGAGATTATAATCCACATCTTGTTCACATGTACCTTGCTTTTGTAACCCGGGCTTACGCTGTTGGTACCTATCATCATGGTATCCTTCCTACAAGCTCGGCTCCTGTAAATCTATCCCATATGAACTCATAGTTGCAATGTGACTTACCTACACTCTTCTACTAAGAGCATCTGCAACCCTGTTCTATATACCCTTACTATACATGATCTTGAAGTCAAAATCACTGAGCGTAGCCAACCATCTAACTTTCTTGGCATTCAGATTAGGTTGTTCAAACAAGTACCTCAACGCACTATGATCACTCATCAAAATGAACCTCCTGTTAAGAAGATAGTGTCTCTGCATCGTTAAAGCATGAATGGTCGCTGCCAACTCAAGATCATGAGTCACATAGTTGCTCATGCTTATTCAGTTTCCTTGACTCATAGCATACTACCTGTCCTTCCTGCATTAAGACTCCACCAAGTCCTCACTTGCAAGCATCTGTACATACCACAAACATGTTGTCAGGATCTACAATCTTCAAGACCAGAGCATTTGTAAGCAAATGCTTCAACTACTCAAAATTGGTTGCATGTTCCGCTATCCATTCAAACATTTTTCCCTAGATAGGTATTTTCGTGTGTTTGATGAGTAGTGTGTTGCATCAATATCTAGAGAAGTTTGTGATAGTATTCATTGCTGAAATATTGATATATTCTAAGAATGGGTACTATTACAGGGAAAAGTGTCTATACAGAACTGCTTTATCCCACTAAGGTGTGATAGCTGCCTTAGAAACAAACAAAGTAAAGCTACTTTCGTTTTTCCTTTATGAAGTATAGATAGAGAGGAACAAAGAAGACCAACCTCTGTCTTGCGCTAATCTCCTGGTTTGATTCCTCTCTTCCTTGATAGTCTTTCGCTACTCGTTCCCTTGCACGCCCAGCTTCACAGAGTACCTGTAAGATCACAGTAGCATAGCACTATACAAGAACACGGATCTATAATCATAAACAATCTAGGATCAGATGTAAATTGACCATACAAATGCAGCAAACATAAATGACACAAGAGTATGGAGGAAAACTTGAATAGTTTTTATTGATAAACAAGAAAGAGCCAAGAGGAGTTACAACCAGTTGTTCTGACCCAGCATCAACCTCTCAGCAAGGAAGCCCCTCTTCACCTCATACAAAGCTTAGATCACCCAACAATCTGATGTTTGTCTCAAGAAACCAACAACAATTCCTTACAATATGCAAAATTCCAGCCTTTGGATCTCTGGGATGAGGGATTCATATATAGATATCTATAAGGGAGATGAGTCAACTTGTGATTTGATTAGTGTCTTCCCTTTGATAGTTCTTGCTTCCACTTGGAGATTGATGATCTCTTACTCATCCTTGGTCGAATTCAGAGAGGCAAGTGTCACAGGAGAAGTTTCTGGAAGCTTCCATTGCCTCTCCACCTCGCGGAATGACACTGCCATTTGTCATTTCTCACCCATCGCACCCCATAGAAGGTATTTTTGAAATTCAACGCACCCACACAGTGTATTTAGGTGAGATGCAATGCACTTGGCCTGTGGAGCAACTGAAATGATCCTGTTTTGACCAATTCTGAGCAGTTTTTCATGGAGAACTTTTGGGAGAAGCTATAATCAGCTGACCTTGTTCCTTTAGGGGTTAGAACAACACTTTTAGGGACTTAGGAGCCCTTGGTTTATGGACATTTCATGCTTGGGGTTGTAGTGCCCAAAAATGTCTATAACAGGTACCAGCATGAAAAACATTTGGAAGCAGTGTTAATATTGCTAAGAGAGCATCAATTGTATGCCAATCTTAGTAAATTTAGTTTCTCTCAGACAAAAGTTCATTACATGGGGCATGTGGTTTCCAAGAAAGTGGACCCAAAAAAGATCAAACCTATCATGGAACGGGAAACTCCTACGAATGTGGATGAGGTCAGATCATTTATGGGATTAGTAGATTACTACAGGAGGTTCATCCAGAACTTCTCACAGATTTCCTATCCTATTACATCTTTGTAGCAAAGCCCAATCCTTCACTTTATTCCATGCAGTAAGCATGTTTGCCAAGCAAGTTCAAGGGAATCATTTCATTAATTGATTTTATAATTAGTCAAAGAATTAATTCACAAAACATAACGAAAACCATATTCATTTCATAATAAAAAATATACATACAACATGGCTTACAAACCTCCTATGTGAATCCTGTCTCTAAAATGCACTAGTGTTATGAAACCAGATCACAAAACAAAACAAAAGATAGATCATCGACTTGAAAATGAGCCTCTTTGAGGGGGAAACCTCCTTTACATCATATAAATGAACAATTATTGGATGATTCAAAGGCAAGACCTCCTTCATATATATGGGAGTCTAAAGGGTCACAATACAACCATAGACTACATAATAATAATAATAATAATAATAATAAAGGGGACAACAACAATACTAGTGGGCTTCTATAGGGCACAAAAATAACAATATGGGGGATGCATGGGCATAACAATAACAATAAGGTGGTTTCATTAGTATTATAGGGAACTAACATGCCTCTCTCTTTCCAAAATATTGTTGTCCTCAATGTTTGAGTAGTTCTATATGCTTATGTATAAAATTATCATCCTCCCATGTGGAGTCTTCAATGGGTAAGTTCTTCCACTTAATGAGATACTCTAAAATTGATTGATTTTGTAGCTGTGAGGTTCTTTTTTTGTGATTGTTTCAAGGTCCAATATGATTTTTCTTATCAAGTTCTAGAAATATTTTTTGAACTTGGAGCTTGTCATCGATAATCTTCTTTAAGCATGAAACATGGAAAAATTGGTGTACTCGGGAAGATGCAGGCAGCGCCAATTTGTATGCCATAGTACTAATCTTTTGTGACACCGTGTAAGGATCACAGTACTTGGGTGATAATTTATTATCCTTCTTAACTTGCTTTAGGGACATCTGTTTTTATGGTTGTAGTCGTAAAAATACTCAGTCACCTACGTCAAATTTTCTTTCATTGTGATGGTTATATACACAGAGTGAGGTTATCCTTTAAGAGTTGGAGAACTTGATGTTGACGCTTGATGTGATCTTCCACTGCTTGAACCTTAGAATTTTCTCTTAAAGATGATGTGATGAACGATGGATGGTATTCATAAAGTGACATAAATGGGGTCATTTTTGTTGTAGTATGGAAGGAAGTGTTATACCACCATGTAGCCTGAGGTAACCACTTGAACCATTATGTTTTTTTATTAGATATAAAGAAACGAAGATATCCTTCCAAATATTTGCTCACCATCTCAGTTTTACCATCAAATTGAGGATGATAAGATGATTTATGAGCCAATTGAGTACCTAGAAAAGAAAATAATTCAGTCCAAAAATTTCCAGTGAAATGGGATCTCTTCCACTTCCAATAATATTTGGGTTTTCATGTAGCTTTTGAATTGTTTCCATGAATGTAGTAGCAACTATACTGGCTTTAAAGTGATGAGATAATTTACAAAAGTGTGAATACTTGGTAAGTCTATCAACTACCACCATGATGACACTCTTTCCTTCGGAATTGTGTAAACCTATGATAAAATCCATTGAGTCCTCCTCCCAACATTGACTTAGAATGACTAAAGGTTGTAATTGACCTGGTGTCTTAATCATCTCAACTTTATTTTGTTGGAAAACCAAACATTCTGCCACAAACTTCTGAATATCAGATTTAAGGCCATCCCCAAAAAATTCCTTCTTGACCCTATGGTAAGTTTTTAGAAATCTTTATTTCCCTCCTAAAGGAGAGGTGTGCAATTCCAAAATAATATTTTGTTTGAGTTGGGAATTCTTACATAGATATAAGTGATCTTTGTACCATAATGAGTCATTTTTCCAGATAAATATATCAATTGTACTGGTATCTTGCTGCAACTTTTGAATGAGTGTCCACACCTCTTCGTCATTCTTCCATTCTTCCCTTGATTCAATTATCCAATCAGGTTGAATAATAGAAATGGCATAGAGAAATGCTTCCACGTCCTCATCCATTATTATGAATTATCTGCAACAAAATTCTGCTTCCCTTTTTTGTAGATGATTTTAAAGTAATAACTCAACATCTTAGTGGTCCATTTTTGCTTCTCTTCTAAGGAAAATATTTGTTCCAAAAAGTATTTATGACTATCATGTTTTTTTTTTTACCTTGAAATGTATTCCTATTAGGTAAGGGAACCATTTCTTCAGGGCATGTAGTATTTCCAACATTTCCTTCTCATAAATATGTTTGTGTAAATACTTTCCCTTGATTGAATGAATTTGAAAAGAAATGGGTCTTCCTTCTTGCATTAAAATAACACAAATTCCATTTATCGAGGCATCATATTCCACCATAAAGGTTTTTGTGAAGTTTGGTGTAGCTAAAACCAAAGCTTGGCAAATTTCCTCAAGATGTTCAAAGGACTTAGTTTTTTCTAGAGTCCAAAAAAATGCATCTCTCTTCAGTAATTTTCTTAGAGGTGTTGATATTTTCCCATAATTCTTAACAAACTTACGATAATACTCTATCAACCTGAGAAATCCTCGAATATGCTTTAGGATTGTGGGTAATTTCCATTCCTTGATGGCTTTAATTTTGTTAAGATTTATCTCAACACCCTCATGAGATACAATATGATCCATATATTACACCTCTTGTACCCCAAAGAAACATTTGAAGGTTTTTGCATACAATTATTTCTCCTCCAATAGTTTGACCACCCTTTCAACATGTTGAACATGATCCTTCCAAGACTTGTTGCATATTGGTATATCATCAAAATATACTAACACAAATTTTCTAAGGAAGGGTTTGAAAATGGAAGTCATCAAACCTTGAAATATGGAAGGTGCATTAGTAAGGCCAAAAGGCACGAAAAACAAATCATAATGACCTTCATGAGTTTTGAATGTTTCTTTCATAATGTCTTTGGTATTCATTCTAATTTGATGATATCATAAACGAAGATCCAACTTGATCAAGTAAATTTCTCCATGTAATTCATCCAACAATTCATCAATGTTAGGAATGGGAAATTTATCTTTAATAGTGAACTTGTTGAGCTCTGTATAATTCGAACACATACACCATGATCAATCCTTATTTTGTACCAATACTACTAGAGTATAGAAATAAATTTGGCTAGGTTGAATTATACCTGCCTCTAGCATTTCTACAACCATACATTCAATTTAACTTTTTTGGGCATATGCATATCTATAAGGTGTGATATTTGGAGGAACGCTTCCTAGAATCAAGTGAATAGCATGACCATGGTCACGAATAGGTGGGAGGCCTTTCGAAGTTTCAAAAACCTTGTAATGATTGTACAAAACTCTTTGGAGATCTAGACAAAATAGATGATTTCAATGTTTGAACATCTAGTGAGAATAATTGTGCAATTATGCCTCATTGTTATTTATTCAAAAGCTTTGTCATTCCATTAGAGCTCATTATCTTTCTTGATTTCCTTACAATGCCCCTTAATTCAATTTCCTTTCCTTCCTAGGAAAATTTCAAGAAAAATTCTTGAAAATTAAAAGATATTGTCCCCAAAGATTGTAACCATTGGACTCCTAATACAATATCAACACCACCCATTAGAATGGAAAGAATTGGACTATTCAATGCATATTCTGCCATGTTTATATTGATATTATGGCATTTCCCTGAGCAATTTATAGTTCCTCCATTTACAACCATCACTTGACACTTTGGTGCTAGATATAGAAAGAAATTTAATTCCTTAGCTATCTTACAATGAATAAAATTATGGGTACTACTATAATTAATCATCACTATTACCTTTTTTTCTTGATATATCCTTCTTTCTTGAGAGTTTGAGCAGTGGTAATTATTGTCAATGCATTACAAGATATGGTTAGATTCATTTCTTATTTCTCTCTAGTTGGTTCCTAGTGTATATCCTCTTCATTTGACGTTTATTATTCCTTTTTTTTCCTCCTCTTCACAATCTATGTAAAATAATTTCTTCTCATCGCACTTATGACCCTTAGTGTATTTTCTATCACAACTATAACAAAGCCTTTTTGCTCTTTTTTCCTCCAATTTTTGTGGTGTCAACCTTGTAGATTGTGGGAGGCTAGGAGCAGCAAAAGTTCCATCTTTATAGTTGTGAGTGGTAGACTTCCTTGTTGCCGTAACTTTTCTTTCAACTTTTCTTGCCACCTTGAATTCCATATCTAATTAATTAGGCTCCCAAAGGTGAACCTCATGTCAGAAGTTATCCTTTAAAGTCCCTATGAAGAGATCAATCATATGCTCCTCTGGAAAATCATTTACCTTCATATTGAATCTTCAGAAGTCCTTAATGTGCTCCCTCATTGAACCCTTTTGTTTGAGATTTATCAATTGGATAAATAAGGTATTGATATTTGTATCCTCATAATGTGCTACCAATTCTTCTTTAAAAATTATCCAAGTGAAAATTTATTTATGAGAACAAATCCATCAATACCACACGAACTGATTTTGTTCTAAATATAAAGATGCAATGCGTACCTTTTGTGTGTAGGACACATCATGTAGATCAAAGAATTTATCCATTTGTAGTATCCATGTTACCAGATTGTTGTCATCAAACTTTCACATATCATTATTTGGAATATGGTTGGTATTCATCCCAAAGTCGGAGTCTCTAAAATCATGATTCACATTTTGTTTGTTCTCTTCATGAGCTTCATGAAATACCTTATCGCCACTAGGAAGCCTTTCTTCTAACAACTTTTCCAAATCTTCCTTCAAACCTTCCATGTCTACTTTTAAACCATTCAGGTCACTTTTTATACCATCCATGTCACCATTTAGTTCATATTTGGTTTCTATCTGTGAGAGAGAAATTTGTTGCACTTAATCCTGTAATTTTGATATATTATGTTGCAATTCTTCCTCTTCACGTGTCATAGTAGAGCTCTCTGAGGGTTTAATGGGTGTAGAATTATTTTCTTTGTGAGGCATTTTAGAACCAAATATTGATATCTATGCTTCAATATGCCCTTTAAATCACTTCAAAATGATTTTTCAAACAAAAGTTATGCAATTAAGAAACAAATACACACCTTTTTCTTATTTTTAGGAGCTCAATATTGAAACTATTGCATATCCTTAATTAGGCTCTGAAAGGTTTGAAATTTTTTCTTGTGGTATCCCTTTGAGTCTTATTTCCAACACCACAAGTTAGACTAAGATTAGATTCTGCAAGATAAAGTTATTCCCAATCTCCCACGATGTCCAGGTTATGGATTGGTTCAGTAGAGCAAACTTGTATAGAATACCATGTATCACCGTTTCAATCTTTGGCCCTGAAAACTATACACGACAAACCAAAGTCTATGAAATTTCAATCACTTTCTATAAAATTTGAATTTGACTCTCATAGAGAAAGTTATGATGATTTTCCCTAGGTCACCTATTTGAGTCTGAATTTTGTTGCATGCAAAAACCCTAACTTCTTCTGTCCATATCTTAGAAAATACAAAAAAAAAAAAAAAAAGATCTGAAATTTTTACATCAAGTTAACCAATATTTTAGCTCGATGTGGAAGAAATTTCAACTTCTGAAGTCTTGTATAAAAAAATTATAGCGAAAATTCCAAGATGACCTCTTTGAAGTAGTGAAACCCTAGAATCCAAAGCTCTGATACCAAATGTTATGCAACCAGATCACAAAACAAACAAACAAAAGATAGATCAATGACTTGAAAATTCGTCTCTTTGAGGGGGAAACCTCATTTACATCATATAAATGAACAATTCTTGGATGAATCAAATGACAAGACCTCCTTGGTATATATGTGAGTCTAAAGTATCACAATATAATCAAAGCCTACATAACAATAATAAATAATCAAGGGCACAAAAACAACAATAGTGGGCTTCCATGGGGCACAACAAAAGCAATATGGGGGCTACACTAACAATAAGGTGGCTACACTAGTATTATAGGGACCTAACAACTAGGAAGTTGTCCCTTTCCTACGCACAACTTTATGTACATAAACATTACTTAGAAAAATATCTTTAAAGACAAAGAGGATTTAGACAATTTTCCAAAAGACTAAAAAATACCGGATTCCTAGCTCTACACATGTTACATTGCAAAATCCCCACCTGGCCAGCCATTAAAATAACCTAACATCTCAACCTCCAATTGGTACTATTACAATGAGCCACATGGATATTCTAACAACCCATATTGCCTACTAAAATTTCCTAATTTATACACAAAATAAAATCTCCTTTTCTAGAATGTACATGGCCCCTTAGGGATCTTAAACAAAATGGATTTCCTAGGGTGATGCTTCTGGATCAAACTCCCAAGGTGAAAAGTTTGAACTCCTAGACAAAACCTCTAGGATCTCGAGTGAGGTGTTGGTTTTTCCCACATATATTATCATGTTGTTTCTTCATTACTAAATTCAGTCTACCAAGACCCCATACTTGATTCTGCAATGTGCCATTTGCTTTGCTGAGGAAATGTTGTACAACCAACTTGATATTGTTTTTCCTCTTCCTTCCTTGATCCAAAATTCTACTTTGTAGTTTCCTTATCTTTATCATGGTGATGTAGTTCCATATAGTCAGCCAAGTGTTGAAACTAGTCATTCCTTCTATGCAATTGTACCACACCTTATATACTCCCTTTTCAGCATCATTATTTCCTCAACCTCCATGTTCAATCTACTTTCTTTTTTATGTATGTTGCTTCTATGTTTTTGTTTTAGATTATTGCTACCATCTATCCCCCTCAAAATTTCCCAAGGCTGTAGAATTTCATTAGATTCTTCACCATAAAAAAAACCTCCTAAATTTTGAATGCACATATAACAACAAAATTCATCCTCCTTGCTACCTTCAACAAAATACACCATGTAAAACTGCTAGCTCCTTTCAGAAATAAAATTTTTCCCCATATTTCTTATTCACAAATGAAATAATTTGTCATGAGACAGACTTGTCTCATGTTTCTTGTCATTTCCTCTTCTTGACAGCATTCATTGTCCCTCTTCTGCATCTTTAATTATGCCTTTCGAAAGTCTACTTCTTTCTTTTCCAAATAGCCTGCCCATTTTTTACTCTTGGCAACAAAATTTGTTTTCATATTTTAGCTTCATATTTTCTATAGTCCTTCTCTTCCTCTGCAATGTTTTGTACATGAATTGCAAGATTCTTCTCCCATTTCTCTTCATTTATCTCCACAACACATGGTTTCCATGTCAAATTCTTTATTATCCTTATTGCAATTTTCTGGATGTTGAACTCTATTCATATTTGCACATACAACATACATGTTATAGAAAAAAATTCTCTCTCTTGACTTTCTATTGCAAATGTATGGGTATTTCTCTCATTAGGCAAGTGAGTTATGTTGGGAATAATACTGAGAGGGGGGGGGGGGTGAATCAGTATTATCTAATCAATTGAACTTTTCAATTTCATACTCAGATTCATATACACTACTTCAGTTAAGTATACCCGCGTATATATGCGACTGTGTCTATTGCAACTAGCGTATAACCATTAAACTCATGATTCAGTTATGTGATCTTCAATGGATGCATCAGAACATTATTAGCCATATTAACAGTCAACAGTAGCAGTAAAATAGATAGATCAACACACATGAACACCATGATATAAGGTGGAAACCCAATGTGGGTGAAAACCACCTGCTGCAATTCGTTTCTATCTTCCTTTATTAAGAAACTTCTTTTACAATGTACTGGTGCAGTCCTTTACCAGCACGCAGGCTACAACCTGCAGAAGGCTAAAACCATCTCTCGTTCTCCAGACTCTCCTGGAAGGGAGCTCCAACCCCCTTTGCTCTTGTACTAGCTAAGATACTAGTACGTAGGCGCCGGCCTACAATCTTCTCTCCTTTGGGTACCACGTTTCATACATTTTCATACTGGATACTCCTGAAGCACAATACTATAATCTGAAGGCCACGTTTCATCAAATTTTCATACTGGACCCATAAATATCATTGAAGCACAAAACAATCAATACTAGCATCATCAATTTCTAAATCACTGAAACACTGAAACCCTGTCAACAACAGTCACATGAACATAGAGCAGACATAGAACTCTGCAAAATCAATCAGACCCAACTACAACTTCAAACATCAAACTTCAAAATGTGTACGCTACTGCGATGAATCAAACCCGCGTACATACGTGCTTTTTCCAAGGCCAACCTGCGTACAGATCTAAAAATATTTTCTTATAACTTCGCAGCTGTACCAGACATCAGTCATACTTATAACATTTATAGTATATTACATGCGTCAGTATGCAGATCTAGAACAAGCATCATAAAGATAGTTCATTTCAAACCATTTGATCCTGATCTCTCCTTAGATCTTGTTCTCCATCAACCGGTGAGATCCCTCCTTAGCTCAGATCAAGCAATGCATCATCAACCCATAACCTGCATCCTGGATCTCATACTTCTTCAGATATTCAAGACCTTTTCGGATACCCTTGCCTAATGATCTTCTTCTCCTTTTATAGTATTAGGCCTTGCTTAATACCACAGTCCAAAACCATAATAAAACAATACCATCAACCCAATACTTGGGATCAACACTTATGGGTGCAATACCACGGGCCAAAACCATAGGTCTAAATACCACGGACCCAAAAATAAGCTTTCCGACATGTACGTGCTTTTCCATGCATGAAACTGCATGTATACCCTACTTGGTATATAGCGAACCTGCGTATACGTGACTTGGTATATAGTGAACCTGCGTATACCTGTGTGTATACCCTACTTGGTATATAGCTAACCTGCGTATACGCGACTTGGTATAAAGTGAACCTGAGTGTATACCCTACTTGGTATTTTAACCTGCGTATATACTCTTCTTTCTTCATTCTTTGTAGTCTGATCATCAATTCTTTGCTACTGACCTGCTACACTATGATTTGTCATCTGTGTGATTTGCCATCAAGGACAACACTTGTCTCATAATGCCAACAATCTCCCCCTTTGGACTTGATGGCAAAGCTAACTTGTCACACTTAGAACTTGATCTTCTTATTCCTTTGAGCTATCCTGCATCCCATGCATCTAGTTATATGTAAGTGAGATGTTCTTCTATGAGAGGGTTGCCATCAAGTACAACACATGCATCATAATTCCAACAATCTCCCCCTTTGGACTTGATGGCAACAACACCAAATCACTCTCCTCCTTTGACATCAAGGGCAAAGGGCGAACCAAGATATTCTCTTTCCAAGATAAGAATTCCGCTGCTCATACTCCCCCTGAATATCTGCTGAACACTCTGAATGAGCTCCCCCTTTGTATATGCCAAGGTGTACCAATATGTCCATGCTACATGTTGAAAGCTCCGCTCTTGCTGAAATGTGCTGTTCATGCTCCCCCTGACTGTAGGCAAGATCTGCAAAAGATGTTCTTCAAGAAGAACATGACTCTATACATCATAAAAGACCTTCCTATCACCAAAAAAACTCAATACATACATCCATCACCCAACCAAGTGGGGATACTTCGAAAATTTACACATGATAAAACAAGAACATTACATCTTCATCCCAGGCATAGTGGGGAAACCAAAATAGGCCGTTACATGACCTTGACACAATAAAATACATGACTGAAATATTTCATCATCCTTCTTATGCAAAGAGGGGTTTCAAATTACATCATGTGACTCGAAGAGATTTCATCAAATGACTACAATAGATAGAGACACACTTTATGACCTTTTCATGAGACCAACCATCTAAATAAGACCATGATAGTCATTAGCAACTATCATACACAATGTATGATCTGCTCCATAAGCATCTGTCAACGACATCTAGACCAGCAATCATGTTCTCCTTCTGTTCTCCATCTGCCTCTGTTCCACCTGAAACCAACAACAGCTGTGAACTAGAACCAAAAGCTTCTAAGGTAATGCCAACAATGCATTATTAGAAGTTAATCTGCTCCCCCTGAACCTATGCCAGATGGTCTCTGTCAGACCCATATCAGACTCTTCTCACCCAGAGTCTGGCCCACTGATTTTATTCAAACCAACAGATATGCAACTATATCCACATAAACAAGCGTATATACGCGGATACTCCTTATTAAACTCGCGTACATCCAATTCCAGATCAGCAACCTGTAAATGTCCTATGACAGGGTATAATTCATCAACCTATAAAAAAGTATGTCCGCATCAATTCATCCCTTTGAACAGAAATCGGAGTCATTCACATTATATCATGTGTGAAACCACCATAGCCATTTCATCAACATCAAGATCTACATGATCCAAGTGTCATTACTTGGGAACATCTGCATCAATCATCATATGTAAGAATCAACCTATCATCCTATAGGTAAGAACTCATCATCATCATGTCTCCCACAAAGCAACTTTGAGTAATCATTCATGTATCCAGCACTATGTATCTTGAGCTCAACCTCATTTGTCAAAACTTCTTTATATCATCAACTATGAGCACCAAGAGCTATAGGAATGACAGCAGCATATGAGAGACTCATCATCAAGTAATGAAGTTCTGTATTCAAGCTTTGTACTTCTCCTTATCCTGATCACCATATATATGCACCATCTAAGAATCAATCCACAAATATGATTTGAACATCAACTATGTAACCCCAAGAATCATATGAGATTTTATCATGGACAACTCATAACCACATCATAGCAAGATATATCATTTAGCCATATAAGCATCATCACCAAGGACTATTAACCATAATGCCAACAATGAATTATTAAAGGCATATGCTCCCCCTCAACCTGTGCCATCTGTTAGATCTGATCATGCATATATCAGCAATAAGCATCAAGACATCATCATCATCAAGTTAGGATCAAAACACTTCTAGACATCTTACAAGTATCAACACATTTCCACACATCCTCAGCAGACTGTAACTATTAACCAATAGAGCAAATAATGGACTGAATCATATCAGATCCTTTTTCTGAGCCTGTCCCCATTACTTTTCCTCAGACTGACATATACGCGACTTTGCAATGTCTAAATCACGTATATACGCGATTTCCCTTTATGGAACTTGCGTATGAGATTCATGATACTGAAGTTTTATACTTTCAGCTCCCTCTGAGTCTGTTATGTCTGTGCTGTGCTGTATCTGAGTACATTGTGATGTGCCACATCTTTCTAACTGTACTTCCTTCTTCTTCCATATCTTCAAGTGTGATGATGTTTTCCCCTTTTGGTGTGATGTCCGTCCTTTGTTCCTGCATTCCTTTGCTATATGTCCAAGCTTGTTACATGCATAACATCTTACATGTTTCATATTCCTCCTGTAGCAATCAGCAGCTTTGTGACCAAACATATTGCAAGAAAAACAATATCCATTAAAGTACCTGGAATGTGATGATCTTTTTATGTGATGATCTTGAACCATTCTTCTTCTACATCTAGCTGCAACATGTCCAAGATTATGACATTCATAACATTCAATATTATTCATAGGAGGAGTAAAAGATTTTCTTTGAAGAACTTCTTTCCTTGCTTGATGATGAGATTGACCTTCCATCTCCTTATTGATCATTTTGGATTTCTCTTTAGAGTTCCTTGCCTCACCTTGTGAACTAGATTCACCTTCAACAGATTCATGAAAACCAAGACCAGTCTTGATAGCAGGAGACCTTTGACTACTAAGAATATCATCCAAGGCTTTAGTACTATCTTGAAATCGTAACAGTTTATCCTTTTCTTCTAATTTACCTTTCAAGATATTTACCTCAACTTGAAGTTGTTCTTCCTTTTCTAGACATTTCTTCTTCATGTCTTCTTCAGCTTTCCTTCCTTCTTCCAACTGATGCCTCAGTTTGATAATCTCCTTTTCTTGGTCTTCATTCACATCCTGCTGCATTTGACGAATTCTGAAGGCACATTCCAGCTGAGACTTTAAGCTGATAACTTCGTTTTCTTGTTTTTCAATAGCTTGGAGTAGATCTTTATTCTGCTTCTTTACTTCTTCAAGTTCTTCCTTTACCGAGAGGGTCGTAGCTTCAATACTTTCATAATAACTGGATCGATCTCTGAGCTCCTTGATTGTTGTGTTCTTTTCAATGACTTCATTTCTTAGAGATGTTACTTCATCCTGCAACTTTTGATATTTGTCCTTGAATAACTCTCGTTGAGTCTTTAGTCTAGTAGCAGCTTCTTTGAAGGCACCATCCTTTATGTTCAAAAGTTCTTCTTGAGTTCTAATTTTGTTTGTCAGACTTTTAAATTCTGCCTCTATTTGATATCTTTCTTGTTCACCCATAAGAGAAAATTCAGTTGTTTCACTATCACTTTCATCTTTTCCAAATGGATAGATAGCTGGAACATCAGAGGATAGCAAATTCATACCTGATAGTTCATCTTCATTCTGAAATGATTCTAAATCTGATTCTGAATCTGAAGAGCTTCTTATACCTAATCCCCAATCGATTCTCCCACTGTCATAGTTCTTCTGAGATGTCTTCTTCTTCTTAGGTGCTTTCTTCTTAAGCTTCTTTCCCATAGTTCCACGGATCTCCTTCAAGCGATCAAGTTTCTACCAAAGGACCTGCTCTAATACCAATTTTTGGGAATAATACTGAGAGGGGGGGGTGAATCAATATTATCTAATCAATTGAAATTTTCAATTTCATACTCAGATTCATATACGCTACTTCAGTTAAGTATACCCGCGTATATACGCGACTGTGTCTATTGCAACTAGCGTATAACCATTAAACTCATGATTCAGTTATGTGATATTCAATGGATGCATCAGAATATTATTAGCTATATTAACAGTCACCAGTAGCAGTAAAATAGTTATATCAACACACATAAGCAACACACATGAACACCATGATATAAGGTGGAAACCCAATGTGGGTGAAAACCACCTGCTGCAATTCGTTTCTATCTTCCTTTATTAAGAAACTTCTTTTACAATGTACTGGTGTAGTCCTTTACCAGCACGTAGGCTTCAACCTGCAGAAGGCTACAACCTTCTCTTGTTCTCCAGACTCTCCTGGAAGGGAGCTCCAACCCCCTTTTCTCTTGTACTAGCTAAGATACTAGTACGTAGGCGCCGGCCTACAATCTTCTCTCCTCCGGGTACCACGTTTCATACATTTTCAAACTGGATACTCCTGAAGCACAACACTATAATCTGAAGGCAACGTTTCATCAAATTTTCATAATGGACCCATAAATATCATTGAAGCACAAAACAATCAATACTAGCATCATCAATTTCTAAATCACTGAAACACTGAAACCCTGTCAACAACAGTCACCTGAACACGAAGCAGACAAAGAACTCTGCAAAATCAATCAGACCCAACTGCAACTTCAAACATCAAACTTCAAAATGTATACGCTACTACGATGAATCAAACCTGCGTACATACGTGCTTTTTCCAAGGCCAACCCGCGTACAGATCTAAAAATATTTTCTTATAACTTTGCAGTTGTACCAGACATCAGTCATACTTATAACATTTATAGTATATTACATGCGTCAGTATGCAGATCTAGAACAAGCATCATAAAGATAGTTCATTTCAAACCATTTGATCCCGATCTCTCCTTAGATCTTGTTCTCCATCAACCGGTGAGATCCCTCCTTAGCTCAGATCAAGCAATGCATCATCAACCCATAACCTGCATCCTGGATCTCATACTTCTTCAAATATTCACGACCTTTTCGGATACCCTTGCCTAATGATCTTCTTCTCCTTTTATAGTCTTAGGCCTTGCTCAATACCACGGTCCAAAACCATAATAAAACAATACCATCGACCCAATACTTGGGATCAACACTTATGGGTGCAATACCACGGGCCAAAACCATAGGTCTAAATACCACGGACCCAAAAATAAGCTTTCCGACATGTACGCGCTTTTCCATGCATGAAACTACGTGTATACCCTACTTGGTATATAGCGAACCTGCGTATATGCGACTTGCTATGTAGTGAACCTGCGTATACCTGTGTGTATACCCTACTTGGTATATAGCTAACCTACGTATATGCGACTTGGTATAAAGTGAACCTGCGTGTATACCCTACTTGGTATATAGTGAACCTGCGTATATACTCTTCTTTCTTCATTCTTTGTAGTCTGATCATCAATTCTTTGCTACTGACCTGCTACACTATGATTTGTCATCTGTGTGATTTGCCATCAAGGACAACACTTGTCTCATAATGCCAACAATATCCCCCTTTGGACTTGATGGCAAAGCTAACTTGTCACACTTAGAACTTGGTCTTCTTATTCCTTTGAGCTGTCCTGCATCCCATGCATCTAGTTATATGTAAGTGAGATGTTCTTCTATGAGAGGGTTGCCATCAAGTACAACACATGCATCATAATGCCAAGAAGTTATTCCTTAAACCCTTGCACTATCTCTTGCAATTTCCTGGATGACATTCTTATCATTGTTCCACATAACCATGGTTTTATCTACATAAGGCTTCTCATCCATGTTTGGGCATGGTTCTTCTTGAGGTACTCCTATGTACTCTACTTCATAACTATCTTCATAATCTATACTTTGTCTCTCTCTTATTTCCTAAGAAAGTGGTGTTTCCTCCTTGTTAAAAAAAAAAATATTGGTTTACTTCTTGTCCTTGGTTTCCATTAACATCCTTTGGATTATCTAAATTGTATTGTGTTGAGGACTTCTCACCAATCCTCCCTCCATCATATTCATACTGAAACAATCCACAAGTCTACAAAACATGTAGTTTCTTCTCTTTTCCCAATTTCCATTTGCCTTCAACCCATGGTTTGTTTTTTCAAAAATGACCCTATAAATACTCAATAAGAAAATACATAACCAGTGAATTATACCTCTGAGGTTACTATTCCTCTCATATGATTGAAGACACTTAGCCTGAGCTTCTTCATGGTCTTCATCCACATTGTCTTGATGATATAACTTTGCATCTCCTTCCCCTATGACTATTCCTTGAGTTTGTCCATCTTCTGATTCAAATTTCTCTTATTTTTCCTTATCAACATAATTAAGCTCTTTTTGGGTTTCAACTTCCTCCATTATCTCTAGCACCTTTTCATATCCATGGTGCTTAGTACCTGCAACTTCAAACTCATGTAAACAATTAGATAAAAAAATATTAATTTATTCCTCCTTACTTGATGTTGTTAACATTCTTTCCTTGTGTTAAACTAATCACATCATCATTTCAACATCTGAATCGTCCTCTCATAGGACTTGTCCTTGTTCTGGTCCACAAAAATTAACTTCCACTCCTCCATACCTAGAAAACCTAAGTTCTTCTCTCATTAAGGAAGCATTCATGCTAGGCTTCAGCCTCATTTTCAATAGAGGCTACTTCATATTTTTTCTCCTTTTTAGTATCGAACCATTTATTTTCTTCTTCTCCCTTTGGACAATATTCCCATGCCTTCGATATGCAAGTACCTTTAATGGTTGCTCATCTTCCTTACTTGTAAATATTGCATTCACACATAATTTGTTAGTTTTTAAAACACAAGGGTATTTAACCTCTTCCATAGTCAGCAACAGCTTTTGTTGTTTTGGACTCTTTTCACAACCCATGAGACTTTCCACTAGTCTCCTCTCTTTGTCTTCACTAAGTGGTTTACAAAAATGAACTACTTCTTCCATAGGCTTAGTTGCTAGATATATTCGTCTTGCATCCAGGATTTCATCAATGGACTCATCCTCTGATTCCCTAGCTCTCTAGCCTTTTTGGATTTCCTCCTGAAACTCTTTTGTCTAATAGATAATTTGAGCCTCCTCATCATGTTTTGTCTCTGGGATTCTTCCCTTGGTTGTAGAAGCTACATCAAAATATTAAGTTGTGCCTTCAACTCAAACATCTCTTTTTAAAATTCTTCCTTGCTTAGTTTCCTCATGCCATTTCTCTTAGCATCCTTCTCTCCTTTGATATGGATTTTACTTTAAACTTCATCATGACCAACAATGGTCACCTTCTTCCTTCTCTGATTATGCACCTCCATGTTCACCATGAGTTGCAACCTAGTCCTATAACAAGCCTTACCTTAATTGCTACTCGAACACCTCACCTCCTCTTGACTATTGGTGTCCCTCTTGGTTCCCTCCTCTAGAACCCCTTGAGCACTCCTTTCTCTTCTGTAACTATTTCTCCTCTGCTCACCTCTTGAAAACTTCTCTTCTTCTCTTCTCCTTGAGGACTTCCTCTACCCCCCTCTTCTTTTGAACCTCAGCTCGAATGTTTCCCCTTTTTCTGCAACTTATCTTATGTAAGTACTTTTCTTCTGCCATAATATCTAAGAACACAACTATTTCTCTCCTCAATTTAGATCAAATGCATTTTTAAATACTCTCATACTTACCTTACTTTGCATAGAATATCTGCTGTATATGTTGCTACCTGTTTTGACATCATCTTTGTTGTGTATGTTGCTACTTGCACTCACAAATTCCTTAACCAAACATAAAACATAAAACCAATTATATTTGTCTGGTTCTCCTCCTTTGAGATTTCAATATCTTAGCTCTCTTAGTTTTTTCCTATGGATGGTATTCTTTTGTCTACTTCTAGCTTTATAATTAGCTAAAACTCTCCCTAGTTTGATGCAATCCTATGCCAAAGTTTCTCTTACCTATGATATCTTCTGACCCTTTTTAAGAGTATTTTCGACTCTGGTATCCTCTGTCTCTACCTCTGTGAATTTCTTTCTCAACCATGTCTTTACAAAATAAACAAATCGTCATTTATCCTTCAAATAAGAAAAGTAATCATTACTTCACTGGTCTAGACCCTTCTCCTCTTCATTGGCTGCAAGATGCACTACTCATTCTTCTATCCACAAAACCTTCACCAAGATCACCTTGCTAGTGCAGTCTTCCTCAATCTATTTCTCTTCTCTATTTCATTGTTTTTTTCCCTCATTATATTGCTCTGATTTGTGGTGCTCTGATACCACAATGATAGTAGTCCCCTATGTTATCCTACTCATTAAACCGAGGATTCTCACTTATACGACGATGGCCCTTCCTTTTTTTTCGTTCCACTCACTTGTCTTTCCAAAGCCGTGTATGCAAACAAAACTATAAACACACAAAGTCAAGAGCTCTTGGTTGAATATCCTTTCCTTATTTAAAAAAAAACAACTATCAAACCCAACATGTTATGTGGATTGTGGCTCCATACCAAATATATTTAAATTTTATAGTTCTTTACATGCATTATTATATAGCACCCAACCTTGATATATATATATATATATATATATATATATATATATATATATATATATATATATATATATATATATATCCATACACACATAAATAAAAGAGAATTACCTTCATTCTTGTATGATTTCCAAGGGGTCCACGCCAAGGGGTTGGGGCCCAAATCCCATCTTCAAAGTTCGAGCTTGAATCATTTTTGTTTGTGCTAGCCACCTCCATTTTCTACATGCCTACCATGACCTATTCAAAGTCTGACTATGTTATTGTGGCCTTGGCTTGACTATCTAGACAAAGGTCAGCAGTTGGTACTCCCTTGGAACTCATTGAATCCAAACGAGCCGAAGAATGACTCTTGGTTGGCCAACTGTTACCTAATTCTATTAAGGATAGGTACTAATATGGTTATATTAATAGACTTAGCTACACCTTTTACTATTGTCAATGATTAGATGGCTTCGTTTGAATCTATTAAGTATTTTATTTGAATAATAAACTCTCTCATTGTGTGTTATTTTCAAATGGATTTGATCTACAGACGGTGGCCACAATCTTTATAGACCAACCATGAATCTTTTGGATTTGATTTCACTTGATCCCTTTGTTATATGTCATTATACTTTCTTTATTACCACTTGACACCCTTTATTTTATGTTGATTTCCTAAAAAAAACATGGTCATATTCCTCTTCCATCTTTAGTTGAGACAAATTGTTTCTATGGAGTTTTGTAGTCATGGGAGTCTACTCTGTCACATAGTTCTTTTATGCCTCATATTTGAATCCACTCTCATACACACAACATAGAGAAATTTTGAATATCCTGGGCACTATTATTTGACTACATTTCTTACAAATGAGGATGTAGAGGGTCTCACACGAGACAATGAGAATGTACATGGCACCCTTAGGGTGTTAAACAAAATGGATTTTTTAGGGTGATTCTCATGCATCAATCTATGATTGGGGTATCTCATGAAACAATAAATCAACTCCTTAGCCTTGCTCCCTACATTGTCTATAGTTGGGGTGGTTCAAGAAATAATAGAGAAGTTATGAGTGAGGGGGGAGTCACTTGTTGAATCACATAGAAAGGGGCCTAGCACCTCAAGGAAGAACTAGGAGGATTTGATAGTATTTCAATTACCGTACAACTAACCTTATTCTAAATTTACATGCTCCCATGTTCTGACATTTCGATCAAAGCACATGTTGAAGAGAAGAGTGATCAAAATCAGTATATCGAATAACAACACCAACATATCCAATTCTAGTAGTTTACCTTGCCTCAATTTCATTTTAATAATATTAAGCATTTGATTCAAAAGATTAATCATATGAACCAATTCATGTTCAAGACTCTTTATTCACCACTAGCGAAGAGAGGATATCCAATTCCATAATCAAAAGAAATAGTAGTGGACCTTGGAGTTACATTCCATTCGAATATTTGAAGAACTTGAAATCGTAGGCTTATTGAAAACTCAAAACTTTACCTTTCAATGTATATAATGAAGGTGAGTACAAAACAATCCTTGAAATCATACTAGAGTTTTCTCATGGTCTTTGATAGAAAGATAATCTAATTGGCTTAGAGTTCTCAATAGAAAATAGTATAATGACCAAAATGCTAAAATTTGAGTGAGAAATTTCACAACAATTCATGTCGGATAAAACATAGTTGCTAAAATTATTTGGAAATTTTCCAGTCCAAACTGTCATGAGAAAAGGTGTAGGGCAGTCTATGCTCCTCCTTTTTTTCCTTTTTTTTTAAAGAATGACCTTTCATACCAATGATGAGATGGAGATATTATGTCTTTATCTTTATTCTATCCTAAATAAAATCCACCTTCAAAGGCACCAATATTCAAATTACTACTCTGCACTTATAACACCAGTACAAGTTGCTATAGATTTCAAACTGCATATGCTAGGAACCTTTCAGAACACTTGTAAATGTTGAAAATAGTGGTGGGGTTGATGAGATGTTTGTACAAAACTTATTACTAATATGCTAAATCATTTTTTTGGGTTATTCCATACCACAAATATATATCCCTCCACGGAATTATTGTTAAAATTCATAGGGACTTTGTCACAATCTGACCTTTTCTCTTGTATAGAACAAAGTTTTCATGGCTATCTTATTTTATTTTATGTTACTTTAGATAGAAGAATTTGGTTGGATAATGGACAATGTGAAGTTACATATAAACAATTTGGCATATTGATACTAACCTAAATATGGGCTTGATTTAAAGTATCTTAGAAACATGAAACAGATATAGAAAAAACTCTATACCTTAACCTACCACCAATTGAATCTAAACCAAAATATTATTGACAACTAATGATGGAGTGTTCTTACCAATTTCGACCTTGATACAAATATATAACTATAAAAGATAATAATCTCAAACACATCAATGACACACTAGCATTTCTAATTCTAAATTGAAATTTCAAGCTACCATTTCCAAGTCTCGATGAAAATTTCAAGGGTGCAAAAAATGAGCATATTGAATTTAATGGAAATTACTAGGTTCCTCAGATTAGTTGTATGGTTAAGATATAAATAACATTAGAAAAAATACTCAACTATTATACCCATTGATACCCTTAAGATTCAGTGGAAGGTAGTTGCTATACAACCAAGTCTATATAATATCATACAAGGTGTGGAGGAATAATATACACTCAAGAAATGGAAAAGGAAATGGTATTTGGTTCAGGTTCCTTGGATTAGTTCTATGGTTTAGGTATAAATACCACTAGAAAAATATCTCAACCATTCTACCCGTTGATACCCTTAAGATTCACTAAAAGGTAGATGTTGCACAACCAAGTCTATATAATGTCATACAAGGTGTGGAGGTACAATATACACTCAAGAAATGGAAAAGGAAATGTTTTTTTTTCATGAAAGATGCCCTTCATAACTATGAAAATAATTTTTCACATTGATAATTCAATAGCTAATATTATAAGAACATGAACTCTAAGCTCCTTAAACCATAGGAATCACTTTCAAATTGGATGTTCATAGAGTATTTTCAACCCCATTAGAGTTAAATTGTAATTAGAAGCCTTTCAATTTTGCTTCTTGTCAAACATTTTTTAACTTTATCACCCTTAAATCATGCAATGGACTTCCTTTCTTATGAAGTAACTTTGGTGTGTTTGGAACAAATATGCACATATATCCTAGAGAGTGAACAATTTTTGTGTGAATCTATCCATTCCTTCTTCAATCATTGGATCATAGGAAACCATCAAATTCATTAAAGAGCAGGCCACTGTCATACCTTTATAAAGTTATCAGAAGTGAAATGATATCAGATGACACTATTGCAATATGATGTAGCAATGGATGATGGTATTAGAATGATTGTTACATAAAGGTTGGCAATCATTTTAAATCTTTTCTTTTTCAAAAAATACTAAGATGGTATAAGTTAACCATACATTGAAAAAAATTGAGCTCCTGGAAAAAGTTCAATGGTACTCTTGAGAAGTTGTGGCGATAGGATTCTTGCTCCATTAAGTATCTTTTTAATGGTTGGAAAACGTACCTCCAATCCTCCGTCCTTGCTTCTAATTCACAATTGTAAGAAAATAATTTAAATAAATATGCCACAAAAAATAATAAAACCAAATTATATTATCAACAAACTAAATTCAAGAAGAATAACTATATTATGTTCATTTGGAATTCAAACAAATCAATGGCAAAACACAGGCTACACTATAAGAAAGAAAGTAATAATTTTCATATAAGCATTGTATATTCGACGGGAATACAAATAATTGCATAACTTTTCCAAAGGTATTAATATGTTATATGGACTAGAATATTAAAACTTGTTAGTCCAACTATATGTATTATGAATTGTTAATGCCACCGTAAACAAATTTACTAGACTTCCTAAAGTGGTTGATTGCATTCTTTGTTCCAAATTATTCTTCTTCATCTACTTGTTTCATATGATCAATTATGGTTATTCTTTTAAATTAACAATCCCTTTATTTCTCAAATCTACATGTGCTTATAAAGCTTCTTATGAATTGGCAATGTTTATGATTTGTTTAGCAAAACATAAGGCTGGATTTATTTTTTTAGTAGTTCAACAACAAAAATCAAATGTTCATCCATCCTAAAATTTTCTTCTTCTAAATAAAATATTGGGGGTGCGGGGCATGTATGGGTAGCCTGAGGGATGCTTTCCCACATTTGTGGATGGAAACCTTAATAAACCTATCAACCATCGGTAACATATGGTTGAGATAACTCCTTGGGATCTTAAAATGTCTTATCCTTCCTATCAATACAAATATTTACAAGGAACACACCAAATTAGGCACATTAAGTATATGTAAAATCCTTGAGCTTGCTATGATATTAGATGGACAAAACTATATAAACACGATTGGAATTTTCATTTAGAGAAGTTAATGGAAGAATTTATAACAATTTATTGACTACATTAAGAATTGCATTGTTTTAGTTTTTATGATGCAAATTATTGTATCCAGGAGAGGTCATATAAGGTTCATCGCAGATCCTAGTTTGGAAATCCAACGAGATAGTCAACTAACATGAGCAATGGATGTTGATTCAATTTTGTAGGTCTGGGCAGATGGGCTGTAGTAAATAGAAATTTAACCTAAAAACAAAGATGTGGTGATGGTGATTCCCATCTCACCTGAAAGAATGCTTGATTGGCATGAGGATGAAAAGAAAAGTAGACTCATGAAGGTGGGAGGCATGAGAAATCAAATCATTGGTGCCACTAGTTCAATGAAACTCATTTTAATTAATTAAAATAAATTTATTGACGTCTTCAAGGATTGAAAGGTTCCACGTAATAGAAAATTATAGTAGACCTTTCCTTCACTTGATTTTAAACCTTCACATTTCATGTTTTCTTTTAGAGAAATATTTTATTCACGTCGAGAATTTTCAATTCAATTCAATGATAGGTAACTAATATGGTGGATGTTAAACTCGATCTGGTCTTACCTTTCTTCACCGTAAGGAAATATAAGATCGAGGATAAGATTGAGGTAATAATAAAAAGGTCATAACACTTAAAAGACAACTACCTTACCACAAGTACTTCACTAACCTAAATTTGATCACTTGAATCTAATCACAAATTTAAGGCCACGTTGACCTAATTATGTACTGCCATTTGTTAAACCTAAGGGGAAGCCAATGTGCATGAGGGTGCATCACACTTCCTAATTAATTTATGTAACAACCCCTGGTTGATTTCCTATGTAAAAATAAAATAAGACCAAGGTCGTGGGACACATATTCCAAGTTGAATGTTGGGAAAAACATAGTGATGGTTATCACTGGTGATTAATTCATGGCTATGGAAATTGGCAAAGGAAAAGTGGAAATAAATGGAATTTTATTTAGGAAATAAAGGAAAATAGGAGAAAAGGGAGATGAAAGGTCACAAATTTGTATGAGATGGAAATTGAAGGAAAAATGAAGGAAAATGAAGAAAGTAGAGGCCTCAATGATAAAAAGGATTGTAAGGATCAGTTCACGACTTTAGTTGGTTTAGATTTTTTTCATTTTAGCTTGGAGCTCTCTTTTATTCTCTCATTCTCTCATACTCTTACACACTTAGAGTATTCTCGGAGCATTTTTGGAGAACTTTGGCATACATTAGATTTGGACAAAGAAGGAAAGGGAAAGCAGGAAAGCACAAGGGAACAGTTAGATCAACAACTACAAGCAGATTTATTTGCAAGTAACAGGTTGCATGTGTGGTTTTCTTGTTGATTTATGGATGCCTGATATATACGTGTGGTTTTCTAGTTATGTGTTTTCATTGGCATGGAGGATTTCCTAGATTGATAGTGGTTTTGGCCTTAACTTTCCATTTCCTTGATAGCCATGGTGTTGTGGGTTTTGCCACTTGATTGTTTTCTGATTGGTGCTCGTAATTCCTTATGGATGTGGGTTGGAATAAATGCTCTGGAAGCCGTTGAACAACTTGGCTTGAGTTACTAATCCTAGAGCCTAGTTTGGGACAAACGTTATGGAACCCTTGGTGGGTTGAGTTACTAGTCCCAAAAGCCAGGTTGGGAAAATGCTTTGAAGCCTTGGAAGGTTGTGGGTTGAGTTATTGGTTCTTGGAGACCTAGACAACTTGGGTAGAGATCGATCTGGTTTGTGTTAGTGATGTCTGCTCGTTAGGTGGAACCATTGGTTGAGGGTTGAGGTGGTTTATCCTCTAGAATCCATGGTTTGGTATTTCTTGTTTTATTCCATGAGATCCCACATTCATGCTTGGAAAATGGCATGGGGGTGATTAGCTGAAAGAGAGATTTAGTTTTGCCCAATCTATGGTCAGGTTGTACGTGGAATTCCTTGACTTGGTTGGTAACTTCATATGTTAATATGATTTATTCTTCTATTGTGATTCGTATATATTTGTTGGAAATATGTTGGTGATATTATGGTTGGGTTTCCATGGTTTATATGCTAGTTATTTTCTGGTTATATGTTGTTCATATGACGTGTATCATCTACTAATCTTGTTATGAAATTTTTAGCTATTGATCAGTTGATGAATGTATGGAATAATAAGTGTTGTTGTAGATATTTGGAGATGGAATAGGGCCTTATTGGTTATTCCCATATGAATCTCATATTTTTATGATCAAATATGCATTCATGACCTGTAGCTTACATTTTTTCCATGTGTTTGATGAAATGTTTGTTATGTTATAAGAAGTCTGGGTCAAGTTATGCCTTCAAGTTTCTATGTTTAGCCATGTTGTCATGTAATTAATGATTCTGAGAAGTTTCAGGAAGCTTTGGGCAATTTTCTAGAGGCTGACCTAGAATTGAGGCTTAGATCTCACGACCACACCCTCTAAACTAGACAATTTGGGTCACAACCACACCCAGATAGGCTTGTGCATGTAGTTGGAAGCCTACAACCACATCAGGGCTTTTTCATGCATGCAGTTGGGGGCTAAAGTGTGTAAAAAGGAGCCCCAGCTCAAGGTTTGGTCACTTGGGTTGTTTCTTTTACCCTTGAGTGTCCTCTAGCCCTAGGTGAGTTGTCACATTGTGGTCAATTTGTTGGCCCCACTTCCTTAACTAGAGCTAGCAGGTTGGGTCATGTCATAGTAATTGTTTGTTTAATGTTTACCCTAGAAATCTAGTTAAATTGGGTAAATATGGGAGGGCAGGTTACATATTTGTTTTGCAACTTCTAGGTTCAAGCACTTGGACTGGATGGGCATAATGTGTTTTTCATGCATGCATGTTAGTTCTCTACATGTTTCTATGAATTAATCATGATATCCATTATTGCAGTTGTGTCATCATGTAGAGGTTGATGATGTTGCTATTGAGATGATTGATATTTTGATTTAATTATATATACATATGTTTTGCTAATATAGATTGATTTTGCAGATGAGATAGCCTCCCCTAAACATCACTAAGGTATGTTTGATCATGTTTATATTTTGTGTATCTGACATGGTATGCTTTCAAGAAATAGAAGATCAAGATGTCAAGAAGAATGGTGGACCACAGTTCACGTGATTCTCCCTACAAATCAGATGAATGACATGGTGATGAGTACTCCCCTGACATATCAAATACATTGATAAGTTTGAAATCAGAGATAAGAAGTTGTAAGGTGGATGATGACATGATCATTCAGTCATAGGAAAGACTTGCGAGGGCACAAGAAAAGAAAGTGGACATTAATATAGTCATCCTTTAGAATTTCATAATATTTATAGAGACAGAGACCACTTAGGATCAATCATGGATAGGAGGAAAGGACTAATGGGGCTTATGGTAGTTGGTTACAACTTTGATAGGGATGACACAGTCAGAGATGGCAGGTTCTTGGATACACCTGGAAAGAGGGGTAATGAACGTGGGTTCTATTCTAGTTTTGGTTCAGAGAGACATCATCGTCATCACTATCAGCATTTGTATAAGAGGAGTGATAGGCAGTACTTGATAGAAGATTTCAAGAAATCAAAGCCTCCTAAATTTGATGGAGAAATTAAGAAGTCGCAAGATGTAGAAGCTTGGTTGCTTGGGATGAATAAGTTTTTCATATTGCATGATTATTTAGAAAACATGAAAGCTAAAATAACTACTTTCAGTCTTAAAGGAAAATCATACATTTGGTGGGAAGATGTAAAGAATGTGAGAGGAATTTGAAAAGAAGAACTGACTTTGAGTTAGTTCAAGAGACTTTTCAAGAAGAAGTATCGATCTGAAATATACTATGATGATAGGGCAAAGGAGTTCTATGAATTGAAGATGGGATCTATGACCGATGAGGAGTATACTAGAAGATTCTTGGAGTTTTTTTATATATGTGCCTTATATTCATAGATTCATTAGTGTCTTGTTGGTATCATTTAAAGACAAGATTGAGGTTGATGAGCCTAGATCGCTAGAGGAAGCCATCAGAAAGTTGAAGCACAATTATGAGAAATAGAAGTGCAAGACTAAGTCTAAGTAGGATTGGAAAGGTAATGAGAATAATTATTAACTAAAATGGGTTAAGAAAAGAGGAAAACATTAGGATACATATGAAAAGGAGAATGTAGTTCCACACAAGAAGTTCAATGCTACTAGCAAAGGACAGGGATTCCGATCTAAGGAGCAGAACAAGGGTGAGGGTAGGAAGCCTTTGCAGTGTTGGACTTGTGGCAAGGATCACCACAGGAGAGATTGTCCACAACATTAGGGTGAATACCATAAATCTATAGTGCTCAGGAGGCACATACCATTGGGAATATTGGAAAGAGTATTCCTCAAATTTATGCAGCATTGGATAATAGATAGGATGATGATCAAACATCTATTATCGAGATGGAAGGTAAGCTTTGTGATCAATTTTTTATATTTTTATTGAATTTAGATCTAACTATAGTTATATCAGTCTTGACCTGGTCGATAAGTGTTGCTTGAATAAATAAGTGTAGGCAAAGACTTGATTGGTGCAATTGGATACATGTACTAAGAAAAGAGTTCATCATTAGGTAAGATATTGTGCATTTGATCTGAACGGTATGTCTATATCATCACATCTAATGTGCTTCCATTGGGATCATAAAGTATGCTATTGGGTATGGATTGGTTATACATTCAGAGGACTAAGGTAGATTGTGATTATAAGGCTATTGAGTGCTTGGATAATGATGGAGTGAAGAGAATTTTATAGGGTAAGAAGAAGCCTACATCAGTGAGGATGGTTACATCTATGCAAGCAAAGGGCAATAGTAGGAAATGATGTGTATTGTTTGCAGTTCATATTTCCAGTGATAAAGGTAATTATGTTGAGGATGTAGAAGTCTTGAAGAGGTATCTGATTTTGCAGCAGTTTCAGGATGTATTTCCAACAAAGATCTCAGAGTTACTACCTCATAGGGAAGTGGAATTTTATATTGACTTAATTTCAAGGACAACACAAGCATCGAAGACACCTTACATGATGAGCACTTCAGAGATGGTGGAACTAAAGTTGCAGTCGAAGGAAATGCTTGATAAGGGATACATAAGGCCAAGTGTGTCGCCTTAGGGTGCACCGATATTTTCTTATGAAGAAGAAGGACGGTACTCATAGGTTGTGCATTGATTAAAGGTAATTGAACAAGGTGACGATCAAGAGCGAGTATCATTTTCCACAGATCGATGACTTCTTTGACTAGTTGAAGGGAGCAACAATGTTCTCGAATATCAACTTGAGATCGTGATATCATCAGGTACGCATCAAAGAAGAGGAAATCTACAAGGCTTCTTTTCAGACCAAGTATGGGAATTATGAGTTTGTTGTGGTTCCTTTTGGTTTGAATAATGCTCTAAGGAAATTTTGTTCAAATTTTTGTGTGTAAACAACACTCAATCAAGAAGGTTGTGCGTAGAACAAAGTTCTAGAAACTATTGTTTATGGATTTAGGGTAAACTCTTGGAAGGGAAAGGATTTTGTGTTCATTGGTGGTCGACCACTTCAATCCCTGTCCTAAATACTGATGCAGGAGCATCACCCTAGGAAATTTATTTTTGGTTAAGACACTGAGGGGACCATGTACATTATAGAAATGAGATTTTGTTTTGCATATAAATTAGGAAATTGTAGTAGGAAATTAGGGTTGTTAGTATAGCCATGTGGCTCATTGTATTAGTGCCAGTTAGTAGGTTGAGTTGTTAGGTGGTTTTAGTGGCTGGCCAAGTGGGCCTTTACCAATGTAGCAGATGTAGAATTAGGAATTTTGAATTTTTGGACAATTGTTTGAATTATTTTTTACTATATAGATATTTTTCAGAATAGTCTTCTTGTAGAAAAAAATAGGATGTGTACAGTGAGTCAGAGAGAGAATTCAGATTTAGAAGGAGAGGTAAGTGGACAAAGGTGAGCCTGGTGATTTTATGAGGAATGATTCCCCTTGTATTCTCTACATATACTTATGCATTTTGAATAATGGAAAAAAAAAAAGAACTTAACCTTGTAACGTAAGTTTCCCGATGTGCACTAGATTCGAAGTTTTGTTTGTATTTGGTAAATAAAGGTTATGTCATGAAAATATTTTTTTAATTTCTTGGTGCAAGTCTAAAGGATACCCTTCTACAATTGGAGGGCCAAAAGAAAGTAACGAACAATCTTTTCTTTTCCTCTTTAATAGCTTAATTTAAGTTCTATTTATTGCCAAATTCTTAGGTCTTGAAATTGATTCTGCACTTCCTTCTTTTTACTCGAAAAATTAATTATAATGAGAAGGACCCATATAGTGCTATCTATTCTTTTATAGATAATTGAACAGTGATAATATTTGGATGAAACCAACCTATTAAATTAAAAGTTCTGGGGAGGGAAAAATTCTAAGCTCGATAGGGATGAAAGGATCCTCAAGGAGGGAATGAGTGTAGTGAATGCTTGATACCTCATTTCAGTCTCCATAGGTTAAGGTTGTGGGCTCAAAATTGGTGTGCGTCCTCCAAAACCAATCCCAACAAATGCATTTTTTCTTTAACCCCAACCCCAACCTACACGAGGTCGACGACGTACTTGGGCATGACCCCATTGGCTATGGTGTAATACCCAATTCCCTGAACTTGAATTAGGCTTCCGATTACTCAGAAGTCAGAGGGAAGAACATACTAGAGTGTAGTGACCATAAGAGGGAGTCCCAACTCCTAAATACCCATTGGAATTTGTGGAAGGTTTACATGATCACTCCTTTTGAAGGGTTCGTTTAATATTCCTTAAAGAAACTAAGAGAAAGTGCTTGTAAAGGAATTCATTCCACACAACTACTGTGGAGCAGTGGCTTCGATAAATCACATTTTTGTTTAACCATGGGCTTGAAAAAATAAATAAAGAGGGGCTATAAATTATAAATCATTGAGGAAAATAATAAAAAAACAAAGCCAACAAGACAAAGAAGAGTTGGAGATTAAGGAATATTGCAAGGAAAGGTGATCTGAGTGGAGATTTTATGGAGAGAAGAATGACCTAGTTGATCGTGTATCAAGTGAGTAGGAGAAGACATTGGACCATAGGTAATAATTGCTCTCTTTATTTGAATGATAACTGATAATTTGTTCATTTTGTAAACGATAGTATT
Organism: Pinus tabuliformis; assembly: GCA_031772625.1. Lineage (NCBI taxonomy): Eukaryota > Viridiplantae > Streptophyta > Pinopsida > Pinales > Pinaceae > Pinus > Pinus tabuliformis. The sequence goes on along the minus strand of CM062806.1, from coordinate 888,069,750 downwards.
GAGAAAGCTAGGCACATAGGTAGAGGTAGAAGATACCAAAGAAGAAGATATTTTGAAGGGGGAAATAGATATCAGAGGCAAGAGAAAATTTGAGAGAGGATTGCAGAAAACTAGGGAGAATTCCAACTAATTGTAAAGCTAGAAATAGAGAGAAGAACACCATCCAGAGGCAAAACTTGGAGAATGAGAGATTGAAATCTCAGAGGAGAACTAGGTAGGTATAAATAGTTTTATATTTTATGTTGGCTAAGGAATTTTTGGGTTCAGGTACAAACAAGTAGAGATAGAGATGCTATGTAAAGCAACATGAGCATGAGAATATTTGATCAGAAAAAGGAGATGATCTAGATTGAGGAGAGAAATAGTTGTGTTCTCAAACACTTTGGTAGAATAAAACCCTTGTAGTAGAGAAGATACACACACAGAGAAACATTTTAGCTAAGGTTGAAAGAAGAGAGGTACAAAGGAAGTCCTCAAAGAGAAGAGAACAAGAGAATTTTTCAGAAAGTGAGCAGAGGAGAAACAACCAAAGAGGATCAAGGAGTGCTCAAGAGGCCTCAAAGGAGGGAACCAAAAGGAATACCAATAGCCAAAAGGGGGTGATGTGTCCAGGTAACAAGGAAGGAAAAACTTGTTACAAGGCTGGGTTGTAGCTTACGATAAAAATGGAGGAGCATACACAAAGGGAGAAGAAGGTGACCATTATTGGTCATGATGAAGGGTTGAGTAAACGTTGTAGTAGAGTGGAGAAATATGCCAAGAGAAATGGCATAAGGAAACTAAGCTAGGAAGAATTTGAAAAGGAGATGGATGAGTTGAAGGAAAAACTTAATGTGCTAATGAAAATGTTACAGAAGAGGGTGCTAATGTAACTCTTACGGAAGAGGGAAGAAGGCCAAATATGGAATCTAATGAGTAGGTTCAAATTGTTTGTCAGACAAAATAATTTTAAGAGGAAATCCCCAAGATTTAGAGAGCTACAGATGCAGAGGATGAGGACATTGATGAAAGCTTGGATAGAAGAAGAAGTGCTCATAGAAGTTGAGCTTATGGAAGGAGTAGTTTGTTTTTGAAAACCACTTTGTGAAGACAAGGAGAGGAGGTTGGTAGAAAGCCTCATGGGTTATGAAAAGAGTCATAAACAAAAGGATATTTTGTTGACAGAGAAAGGGGCTAAAGACCCTTGTATTTTTAAAACTAACAAATTATGTGTGAATATAGGTTTTGTAAGCCAAGAAGATGAGAAGTCAGTAAAGGATCTTGCAAATCGAATGCATGGAAATTTTTTCCAAAAGGAGGACAAGAAGATATGCTTTCTCTAAGAAGCTCATAGAGGTGGATGGATGTTGAAAGGGAGAAATAAGATGAAGTGGCCTCTGTTGCAAATGTTGCTGAAGCATAACATGAATGCTTCCTTAATGAGAGGAGAACAAAAAAAATTTGAGTATGAAGGAGACGAAGTTCACTTCTGTGAACCAGAGCAGGGACAAGTCCTAGGAGAGGATGATGTGGATGATGAAATGATGATGTTCTTAGTTCAAAATAAGGAAAAAATGGTGACAACACTGGATGAGGAGGAGGAATAAATTAATATATTTTTTTCTAATTGTTTGAGTGAATCTGAAATTGCAAGTACTAAGTACTATGGAGTTGAACAATTTCCAAATATTACTGAGGAAGTTGAAACTCTAGAAGAGTTGGATTATGCTAACAAGGAAAAAGAAGAAGAATTTGATTTAGAAAGTGGGCAACCTCAAGGAACTGTCACATAGGAGGAATATGCAGAGTTATCTCATGATGACAATGTGGATGAAGACCATGAAGAATCTCAAGTTGATACTCTCCAAGTTAGTGAGAGAAAGAGTAACCTTAGAGGTATAATCGAATCGTTATGTCTGTTCTTATTAATTATTGGCTTATTTTTTAGAATATTGTATGATGGGATGAAGACAAATGGAAATTGGGAAAAGAGAAGAAATTTCATGTTTTGCAGGCTTGTGGATTGGTTCAATATGAAGGTAATGGAGGGAGAGTTGGTGAGAATCCCTCAACACAATACAATTTAACTACTCCAAAGGAGGTCGAAAGATCCCAAGGACAAAAAGACAATGAAGAGGATAAAAAGGAGGAGATGCCACTATCTCACGAAATCAAAGAGAGAAAAAGACTATATTCTTAAGACAGTTATGAAACAAAGTACAGAGGAGTACCTCATGGAGAAGCATGCCAAGACATGGATGGGAAGGCTTATGTAGAGAAAGCCATGGCTCTATGAATCATTGACAACAATGTCATCTAGGAAGTTGTAGGAGATAGTGAGAGGATTCTAGAAGGAACACATTTGTCTGATGAGATAAACACCCATACAATTGCAACAGAAAATTAAGAGATAGAAATTATTTTCCATAATATGTTTATTGTATGTGCAGGAGTGACCAGAATTTAGAATTTTGGGAATAGCAGCAGGAAACCTTTTGTAAATCTATAAATAAATTTAACATGGAAACCATGTATTGCAGAGATAAATGAAGAAAAGTGGAAGAATACTCTTGCAATTCCTATACAGAACATTGTTGTGGAACAGAAGGACTACAAAAAATGTAAAGTTGCAATATACAAACAAATTTTTTCACCAAGAGTCAAAATTGAGCATGCAATTAAGAAAAGAAAGAAGAAGATTTTTGAAAGCATAATTGAATATGCAGAGGATGGAAAACAAATTTTGTCAAGCGAGAAAAACATGAAGGAGCATGAGACAAGTCTATCTTATGGTGTAACATCGCCTCATCTCACATCTACCCACTTTCACTAGCTTACCCGGGGTAAACATGATATGAGGGATTACTATGATATGAATCAACCTCCTTGATGACCTTAAGGAAATGGAGTCGACACAAGAAGACATTAGAGACTTCCCTTAGGTGCCACAAGACCTCCAAGAGTAACTTGACCCCTCTAGGTGTCCAACCCCTAACACAACTTAATTTTTCCCTGACCTAGAGCCCTAGTCGCTCCCTTTCCAAGGTATCCATGCAACTATGGATTCCCAGTCACTCTCATAGGCCTGCATCAGTGCAACTGTGGCCTTTTCCTATCAGTTTGTTCTAGTGACTATTAGAATTAAGGTTACTTTCTAGGGTTGGGGCTTATCCTCTACCCACAAAGATATGAAACTTCCAATAATCGTACAATACATGAAGACAATGCTTGTAAACCAAAACTGGAACTAGGAATTGACTTGAACATCCCCAATTGGGACTGACATTTTGTCAAACACTTGGTAGATATGCAACCTATAGGCCATGAATGCAAGTCTAAATATAAGGGAATCAAAACTTATCTGAGGTTTAGCAAGAAGGGTCACTTGTAGAAAATCCTGTAGATTCACAAGCTAATGCAATTTGCTAAAGAAAGAGACAAGAATCTACTTTTACTCTTTACAACGGAAGCCCATAAAAAATGTGCAAACGATAATCAATATAGGAAGAGAATCAAAGGCACATAACACAATAAATATCTGGGGAAATCCACAGCTCAAAACCCCACTATCTGTTTTGTATTAATCTGGAAAATCAAGATAAAATTACAATGCTTGTTCTCTCTAGAACAATCCCATCACTCATAAAATTCAATCTCCAACTCATAATCAAGCTCAAGGTCAAAGCTTAGCCAATTCACAAGCTCTCCAAGTCTCTATTCCAATGTGTAATTCCTATGCAGGATAGCTTGTATTTAAAGGGAAATAAAGCCTCTAAAAATAGTGCAGTCCCTCAAGGATTAGTTCCTGATTGCATGCACTGCCAGTACAACTCAGAAAAATCTAAAACATATATTAGTACACTATCCCTGCACTCTAGTCTCAACTTGGTCTTTCTCAGAATCAACATGCATGAGTTTTGGATGGTGGAATCTTTAGTTAATTAGAGTAGCACTAATTAGGTCACTAGTGTCCCAACTGACTGTTTACTCATTATTAGTTCCTGAAACTGATTGGAACTAATTAACTGGACTTAACTCAATAAACTGAGTTAACTAATTACAACTCATTCATAACTCATCCTTAACTACTATATGTTAGGGAGAACATATACATGTCTTCTAAAATACTTCCAATTTGAATTTCCTAAATTAATTAAGTTAATTAAACTTAATTAATTATTTTCAAATTGTTATGAGAAAATGATTGTATTTTAATTCACAGTTTAATTCAAGGAAATATTAAACTGGAATTTCTTATTGCCATTTCTCAACACCCCCTCTCAAAAAGAAAGGGATTATCCACTACCCCGATCCTGTCTTTGTGAAACTCAAATTTACATCTTGGTAATGCCGTTGTCAAGATGTCAGTATCTTGCTCCTCCATGGGAATGTAATCTAACAACATGATCTTCCTCAATACACAATCTTTGAGATGATGATACCGGATATCTATATTCTTGGACCGATTATGAAAAACTGGATTTTCATAGAGTTTGATACAACTCTGATTATCACAATAAATCATTGTTGGATCCATCTGCTAAACAAACAAACCAACCGGGATCTTCCTCATCCAGATAGCCTCACATGCCACTTGACATGCAGCCATGTACTCTTCCTCTATCAAACTAAGTGCAACCGGTCTCTGTTTCATGTTGTACCAAGATACTACAGCTAACCCAATACTAAAAATCCATCCTGATGTGCTCTTCCTGTCAGATGGACTCCCCACCCAATCTGCATCGGTGAAGCCTTGAAACTTCACTGCCTCTATCTATCTATACCACAACCCAAACTGAGCAATGCCTCTGAGGTATCTCAATACATGCTTTTCTGCCTTCCAATAAAGCTTTTTAAGCCTAACCATCGCTTGAATAAGCTGATTAACTACATAACACATATCTAGTCATGTGTTTACCAAATACATGAGTGAACCCACACGCTGCTTGTAAACAGTATCTTCCACTACTTTTCCTGAAGTAGCATCCTCCTTCCTCCAGTTACCAGCTAGAGGAGTCTCCATGGATTTACTGCTCTCCATGCGGAATCTCCTAAATATCTCATTAACATACTTGTCTTGAGAAACAAACAACTCCCCATCTCCCTGCCATGCCTCCATGCCAAGAAAGTAATGCATGAGCCCCATGTCCTTCATCTCAAACTCTCTTGCAAGGTCCTCCTTGCAAGATTTGATGAGCTTCTCATCACCCATCATTATGAGATCATCTACATAAAGTACAATGATCAAAATCTTACCTTCCACGACTATGTCATACAGGTTTGCATCTGCTTCACTCTTCGAGAATCCAAACCCATTGAAGTAGCTATTTATCCTGGTGTACCAAGCACGTGGTGCTTGCTTCAGCCCATACAACGATCTCTTGAGTCAGCACACATGTGACTCACGATCCAAGGTTTCAAAGCCTTCAGGCTGCTCTATGTACACCTATTCCTCAATCATGCCATTGAGTAAGGCAGTCTTCACATCTATCTAATGGATCTTCCAACCCATCTGTGCTGATAATGCCAAAATAGATCTGATAGATGAGTACCTTGCAATAGGAGAAAAGGTCTCATCATTGTCAATCCCCTCTACCTATGAAAATCCAAGCGCCACAAATCTGGCCTTATGCTTCTCCACACTACCATATGTAGCTTTCTTTACCTTGTAAGTCCAATGAGAGCTCACAACTGACTTTTCCTCGAGTCTCGAGACCACATCCTAAACACTATTTCTAACTATGGATTCATGCTCCTCTACCATCGCATCAACCCAAACTAGCTAGTGCATTGCTTCCTAAAAGGAAGATGACTTTTTCACAACACATGCACCCATAAGTGCCATGTATCTAGCGTACCTCTCTAGTGACCTCCTCTGTTTGCACTAAGAAGAGGGCGCTCCCACATTCTCTCGTGCATCATCCAACAATCTGTCAGCCTCACTAGTGTGCTTTCTCCCTCTCTGGAAGACTCTACCTGAGTGGATGTCTCCACTCCCAGAACCTCTATATGTGGCTGCTCCACATGAATCTGAGGCTCCTCAACCTTAGGAACTAAAATTTCCTCCTTTGCATGTAGCTCAAGCTCCCTTTCAAGGGATAATTACATGGCCTTCTCCTCATCAAACTTGACATCCCTGTGAACCACTGTCGTTCGACTGGTTTGCATGTACACCCGATAGTTGTGGGTAGTATCAATGTACCCAAAAAAAGATCCCCAACTCTATTGTTGTCTCAAGCTTCTTTTATTCATCTTTATTCACATGGCAATAAAACCGACAACCTAAAAATCCCAAAGTGACCAACATCTGGCCTCTTACTAGAATAATCCTTCTCTGGTGTTTTACTCTCAAGTATCTGATGTGGGATATAGTTTTGAACATAAACCACTGTGCTTCATGCCTCATCCCACAAGTGTAGTGGTAGTCCCTGATCATGCAACATCTCCCTTGCTACCCCTACTATGCTCTTGTTCTTCCTCTTGGCAACCCCATTTTGTTGAGGGTTATGAGGTGTCATCAACTCTCATTAATTAATCCCTTCCACTGGACAGAAGTTATTAAACTCATTGGAGACATATTCTCCACCGTTATCACTCCATAGAGCTTTAACCTTCTTTCCTGACTCTTTCTAGACCAATGCTTTGAATTCACAAAACTTTGTGAATGCATGATACTTTCTTTGCACGAAAAATATCTAGCATTTACGAGAATACTCATCTACAAATATAACATAATACCTATGTTTGGGATTGGATACTGTTGATAATAGTCCACACACATCTAAATGGATTCTCTACAGAATAGAATCTGCTCGACTGTCTCTGGCTCGAAAGGAAGACTTGGTGTATTTTCCCAAAGTACAACCCTTGCATGTATCAACTTTCTCAAGCGTACCTTTGGGAAGATGGTAGAGATTTACTGCAATATCTTCAAAGCCCCATGATGCAAGTGGCCTAATCGCCTATGCCACAACTCGTCGACATCTTGGCTCAACATATTTTCTGCTTTTGAACTCAAAGAAGCACAATTCTCTACCTCTATCTTATAGAGATTCTGAACTCGAATCCCTATCTTCTTTACTTGACCCGTGGCTATGTGTCGAAGGAACACCTTTCCTTTCGAAAAGATCACATCATAACCTCTATCCTCAAGCATGGAAATGGATACCAAGTTCTTTTTCAGTCTGGGTACATGCATAACATTCTTCAAGGTGAGTGGATCCGCATGCACCCTCTGAAAAGTAATAGTGCCCACACCAGTAACACCATACTTACCGTCATCACCCATCTCGATATGCATCTTGAGATCTTTCACCTATAGCTCACTAAATAATTATTTGTTGCCAGTCATGTGGAAAGAAGCTCCACTCTCTAAGTACAAAATGCTTCCCATCATTGAAGACACCATGCATGGAATGAGGGAAAAGTCCAATTCAAATTGGGAGGCCAAAGCCTCACCCGTCACTCCTCCTGAGGACTTCTCCTTAGACTTCTTCAATGGACAACTTGTAGCAAAGTGACCCATATTGTGACAATGAAAGTGTTTAACTTTCTTCATGTCCTTCTTCTTATCTCCATGATAAGAATCTGATTTGGAATGGGAAATTTTACCTTTCCCCTTCCTTTCCTTAATCTCTAAGGCACAATTCTCTTCATCATCAGTCTTTGATGAAGAGCCATCCCAGGTGTTCCTCCTGATCTCATCCTAATCTAGGTGGATGTTGGTGGCCACCCACCTATCCGACTTGGACCCCCACAACTATCTCTTTCAGCTTTTCAGTTTCCTTAATTGTAGCACAATTTACTATTTTTAGCATTTTTTCGGGCCCTAAACTTCCAGAGCCGTTTTGAGGCCCTAAACGATGTTTTTTGGGAAAACTGGGAGCAACATGGGTCATGGGCCAATTTTTCTCTTCCTAAAGTTATAGTCCTTAGATATATATTTCTAGTGACCTATTGTGCACGTCAAACAGAGATCATATGCCAAAGTTACGACCCCAGAAGTTGTTGTACCAATTTACCCAAATGGGGCCAACAATTTCGTGTTTCATCTACTAGGGTTAGGTTTTTCGATGTTTAGGGTTTTCTATTGTTTCTCAACAATAAATAGGCCTTCGAGCCTCATTGTAACACATTTTAGAGGCATGTAGCCGCCACATCTCTTCTCAAAGATAAGCCACCATCGCCCTATCTAGTTTATTTTCATTTCTCTTTGTAAGCATATTTCAGTATTTTACATTAATGAAATGAAGTATTATTTCCGCTGCATCTCTATATTTATGGTGATTTATGTACTTTATTGCATTCCTATTTAAATCTGGATCAGTGGTATCAGAGCGGTCTACTTCTTTCCTCTGTTTTTCTTTGCATTTCCCCAATGAGGTCGGGATATAAGGAGTTAGGGCTTGAACTGGTTGAACATTTGCAAGAACAATGTCACAAATCCCGACGGCCTCCCATGGTGGATGGAAAGAAAGACAAGGGGGCAAGAGATCCTATCAAAATATTGCTTGAATAGGCCCTTGAGTGATAAAGGAACACGATGATGGACAACTTTGTGCAGATCCTTCAATGGCTACCCAGAGGTGATGCATCGGCTTCCAACAGCTACTCTGGAAATGCCACACCCTTTAAGGTACAAGTTAATTTTGAAATCCCCATCTTTGAGGGTCAAATAGACACAAATACCATTGATAAATGGTTAAATCTACTAGAAGGGTATTTTTCTGTTCATGAATTTTCAAGTCGGGAAAAGATTGTTTTCGCTCTTCTCAAAGTAGCCCCCCACGACAAGGACTAGTGGGAAACCTACTGTGAGTAGAAGGATGAAAGTAAAGGCTCACTATTTTCAGCCGCAACCACTTGGAATTCATTCCGGGTTGCCATCAAGGAGTAGTACTACCCTGTCAAAATCTATCAGCACAAATACATAAAGTGGACCACGCTGCAGCAGGGAAGGGACCAAGATGTGCCAGAGTTCACAAATATTTTTCATACCCTTCGCACACAGGTGGGTATCAAGGATTCTGAGCTACATTTGGTACTCAAATACTGCGTCCGCCTACACAGGTGCATCTAGGAAGAGATGGAGTTCCTAAACATCTCCTCACTCAGCACGACGTACAGATACGCTATCAAAATTGAGCAGAAGTTTAAATAGAAGAAGCGAGACTTTGGATGTGTGAATCCAAAGACCAAAGGAAAAAGCCAAGGCATGGTGACCCAAGACAACCCGTCAAAGTCGCAAGAAAAGAAAAACACCATGAAGTCAAAGAAGGACACATGAAAGTGGTGTGAGTTCCACAAGAGCCCCACTCACAACAAAAGTGAGTGTCAAACCAAGCAGTCACTAGTGGCCGAGTTGAAGGCTTCAGAATCAGATGCATGTTCCGACCTTGAGTCAGAACCTGACAAGGGGAATGGTAAAGGGAAGCAGATCATTGATACAAAGCCCAGCATCACTATTGCCACCACTAAGATCCAGAACAATGAGCCCGAAGATCCAGAAGAGGGGGAGCGTCTTTTCCACTCACAAATGTGGGTGAAGGGTTCACCGCTACAATTCATTGTCGACAGTGGTAGCCAAAAGAACCTCATTTTAGCAGAGGTCGTGAAGCGGTTGGGTCTACCGACTACACCACACCAGCAGTTGTACAGTATCGAGTGGCTTCACCAAGGACGAGATCTCCAAGTTCGCCAGCAATGTCGCCTTCCCTATAGCATCAAGCCCTTCACAGATGAGGTATTTGTGATGTTGCACCACTGGATGTTTGTGATGTATTATTAGGCCAGCCATACTTATGGAGGCGACATGTTGTGTATGAGTCAAGGCCTCGTGCTGTCATTATTTCTTTGTGTAATTCATTATCAGGATAGCAGAGGTAGCCCCACCAACCGCCACCTCTTTGATCTCTGCTAAGAAATGTAGCAAGATCGCCTCCCAAACTAGGAATTTTTTTCTGTTTGGTTCACTCCCAATGTAAGGGGAAGATCGTCGCCACATCCATCACCCCCACGAAGGGTTCCTCCACGCAGCAGCAGTAGTAGCAGCAGATGGATATGATCATGAAAGTAGACAGGGACAACTTCTCCTTACCCACAGGGGTACCACACAAGTTTCATATGGGCAACAAAGTCTGGTTGCATCGGCAGAAAGAACGCCTTACTAGAACCCATCAAAAGCTTAGACCACTCCGACATGGTCCTTACACCATTACCAAGGCTATGGGAAACAATGCTTTGGAGCACAAAATTCCCTCATTCCTTTGCCTGCACCAAGTATTCAATGTGTACCGCCCTCAACCATGTTTCCCACCATTACTGGACACATCCGAGATTGCAAAACAACTCACCGGGGACCAAGTTTAGTAGATGGAGGAACTCAACACAATGGGGACCATTGCTTCCTAAGGGGGGAGGAATGATCTAGGCGGATGTTGGTGACCACCCACCTATCCCACTTGGACCCCCACAACTATCTCTTTCAGTTTTTTAGTTTCCTTAATTGTAACACAATTTACTATTTTTAGCAGTTTTTCAGGGCCTGAACTTTCGGAGTCGTTTTGAGGCCCCAAACAACGTTTTTTGTGAAAACCAGGAGCAACATGGGTCATAAACCAATGTTGCTCGTCCCAAAGTTATATTCCTCGGATAGATCTTTCTAACGAGCTATTTTGCATGTCAAACGGAGATCGTATGCCAAAGTTACGACCCCGGGAAGTTGTTGTACCAATTTACCCAAATGAGGCCCACAGTTTGGCGTTTCATCTCCTAGGGTTAGGTTTTTGGATTTTTAGGGTTTTCCATTGTTTCTTAACAATAAATAGGCCTTTCAGTCTCATTGTAACACAGTTTAGAGGCATGTAGCCGCCACATCTCTTCTCAAAGATAAGTTACCATCGCCCTAGCTAGTTTATTTAGATTTTTGTTTATAAGCATATTTCAATATTTTACGTTAATGAAATGAAGTATTATTTCCACTACATCTCTGTATTTATGGTGATTTCTGTACTTTATTGTGTTCCTGTTTAAATCTGGATCAGTCTGAATCACATCCTACATCAAATCCAACCATAGTCGTTCCTAATCTGGCAGCTTCTCCTGACCATTAACAGAGTCCTGATAACCATGCCAACTCTTTGGGAGTCCAATAAGAGAAATAATCACCATGTCCTCCTCAACAACCATGATTCCAACACTTCCAAGTTCATCCCGACATTGAGTGAACTTGGTCAAGTAATTTGGAATCGTCTCGCCTTTCCCCATCTTGATTTTATGATTTTTATCCTTTAGTAGCAATTTCCTTCGATCATTGTTATTCTGATACAAGTTCATCAATGTTTTCCACATATCATGTAGAGTTTCCTTGCCATAGAGACTTGAGACAATGTGGTATTGAACTCCCTCAAGGATTATCCACCTTGCCTTCGCCACACACTTCTTTCATTTGGCCAAGTTCTGAGCATTCGTAGCTGCTAGCTTGGGGACTTCTTAATCAATGAATTCCTTCAAGCCATTATCTTGTAGCACAACCTCCATCCTATCCCTCCACACTATAAAAATTAAGTTTCCTTCCAAGGCATACTCAAGCCTCAACCCATGGAACACCATCTACCTATCCTAAAGTATGTATGCAAATTTGAATTTCACCTGTAACCCAAAAAGTGAAAACTTTGAAATCTCCTCTAGAGAGGTAATTTTAAATTAGCGATATATCCCTCATCCGAAATCCAATTCAACCGATTTTTTTTTAATTTGGGTATCTTTTCCCAAGGAATCCAAATATGCATTTTTTTTTTAAATTGTTTCACAGAAATTCTCAAATCTTCTCTGCAAACTCTCGGCCTAAAAAACAATTTTCCTCTAATACCAAGTAGGAAAAACCTATAGATTCACAAGATAATGCAATTTTCTAAATCAGGAGACAAGAATCTACTTCTACTTCTACTCTTTACAGTAGAAGCCCATAAACATCGAGAAAAGAATAATCAATAGAGGAATAGAATCAAAGGCACATAACACAATAAATATCCAAACAAAGCCACAACTCAAAACCCCACTATCTGTTTTTTATTAATCCGGAAAATCAAGATGAAATTACAATGCTTGTTCTCTCAAGAAAAATCCCAGCACTCAGCAAATTCAATATCCAACTCATAAGCAAGCTCAAGGCCAAAGCTTAGCCAATTCACAAGCTCTCTCAACTCTCTATTCCAATGTGTAATTCCTATGGAGAATAGCTTGTATTTAAAGGGGAATAAAGCCTCTAAAAATAGTGCAATCCCTCCAAGACTAGTACCTAATTTCATGCACTGTCAGTGCAACTCAAAAAAATCTAAAAAAAAATAGTACACTGTCCCTACACTCTAGTCTCAACTGGGCCTTTCTCAGAATGAAAATGTGTGAGTTTCTAATGGTGGAATCTTCAATTAACTATAGTAGCCCTAATTAGGTCACTAGTGTCCCAATTGATTGTTTACTCACTATTAGTTTCTAAAACTGATTTGAACTAATTTCACTGGACTTAACTCAATAAACTGAGCTAACTAATTACAACTCATTCATAACTCATCCTTAACTCCTATAGGTTAGGGAGAACATATACATGTCTTCTAAAAGACTTCCAATTCAAATTTACTAAATTAATTAAGTTAATTAAACTTAATTAATTATTTTCAAATTGTTAGGAGAAAATAATTGTATTTTAATTCACAGTTTAATTCAAGGGCAAATCAAACTAGAATTTCTTATCACCATTTCTTGACATCACTAGCTTCTTACATTAGTTGTCTTAATGCTAATTAGGTATTGCATTCATCATTTATTCAATGATCAGTGAAAACATGAAAAGAGCCATGAATAAGATTTTCCATAAAACCATGCTTATAACCAACATATAACCAGATAAATAACAATAATCGAACAACCATTAAAGACACACAATAACTTGTACATTTTTTTACCAAAAGCAAGAGAAGCTTAACTTTTATTAACCATAGACAATTACCAACCGAGTACGGAATTCCACATTCCACCCAACCATAGATTGGCTAAGCCAAATATCTCTTCAACCAATCACCCCCATGCCATATTCCAAGCATGAATGTGGGATCTCATGGTATAAATGAATCTAAAGATAACCAAGAGAATCCAAAGGTTAAATCACCTCCACCTTCTCCATACACTGATCACACCTAAACTAGTGTCAAGATCAAAAAACCAAACCAAAATAGGATGCCTCAAAATTTCTTCACCATCCTTCAAGAATTTTACTGTCTTCACACTCAGGATTTACCATGTATCTTGCCATTACCGATCAAGGGATTCCTAGGCCTTCGGGAATTTTCCTGAGACCACCTCACCCCAGATTTTGAAACCATCTGACAATCCAAAGCTCAGCTGAGAAAAATCCCATCACACCATGGTTATCCAAAAATGGCAAGGTTAGGGTAAAATCCACTTTCAAATCTCAAAAAAAATCCATGCAAATGATAAAAAAAGAACCATATACCAACATGCACATACCATGCACATCAAAACCAGCTAGGAAATCACACATGAAATCTGTTACCTGCAAGTATTCTCATTGAAGCTGCTTGGTCCTTACTTTCCTTCTCCTCTTCGTGCTTTCTCCTCTCTGAGACAAATTATAACACTAAACTGACAAAAGGATAACAAAACCTGAAAAAAATCTACCCACTGATGCTCTGAGGTCTTTTTATTGATGAGGCCTCTAATTTCTCCAATTTTCCATTATTTTCCTTCATTTTCCTCCTCACATGGAACCTATGACCTTTCACATTCCGTTTCTCCTAATTTCCATTATTTTCATAATAATGTGCCAAAAATACCTTTTTACCTTTCTAAAGCTTTAGCCATTTTCTTTTCCAATTTCGCCTTAGCCATAAAACAAAATAAGTGATGCCCACTAGGATATTTTTTCCCAACATTAAGGTTGGACTAACTGTCCCTTTCTCGTGGTCTTGTTTTACGTTTATTAACTTTTATTACATGAAATTTTAACCCAAGGTTGTTACAGACTCCTCCCCCTTAGGAGAACACCATCCTTGGTGTTAAACCACACCTAGACCCAATAAAACCGCTAAAGAGAAAAAACATACTACATATGGAGCTTCATCAACCAACTCGTTACAATATTTACAATAACATCCTACTCAAAAGAAAAACCATCATGTAAAACATGACAGTCATATCGCTTATTGGAGATTTATAACTTAGTTCATTACAGTATTTATAATAGAAACCATACATAAATATGTACAAATACCAAGACTCATCTGCCTTCATTGGAAAATAATTAAGGATACATAGCCTGCATCTAATCAACCATCTTCCATGTAGCTTCATCATGCCCAAAGTGCTTCCACTACACTTTAACCTACTTGAGTGCTTTGTTTCGGAGCACAAGATGTTTCTGCTACAATATGCATTAGGGTTCTAGCTAGAATTATCCTTCTTGCTCCACTTGCAATATAGACCAATCAATAACACGATCAACATCCTTTACATATCTTTTAAGAAATAAAACATGAAAAACATCATGGACTTTCACTGTTAGAGGCAGTGCAAGTCTATACTCCATTGGTCCAATCCTCTCAAGGATCTCAAAAGGCCCACAATACCGTGGTGCAAACTTGGCACATGATCCGGTGCTCAAGGAGCTCTTCTTGGGCTTGATACTCAAATACACATGCTCCCCAACCTGAAACTCATTAAATGCCCTGTGTTGGTCTACACAAATTTTATACCTGTCTTGTGCTGCCTTTAGATTCCTTTATAACTTGCATTTCATGTTCCATGTCTGCAAACATGTCCGATCCAATAAGTACCCTCTCCATTGGATCTCTACAGCTGATGGGAGTGTTACAACTTTTCCCACAGTGCCTCAAATAGACTCATCCTCAATGACTCCCGTTAACCGTTATTGTAGGCAAACTCAAACAATAGAAGATAATAATCCCATATCTTTTGCTGATGCATGACATACATCCTAAAATTGTCCCCCGATACCCTATTAACCCTCTCGGTTTGTCCATTTGTATGTGGATGATAAGCTATGTGAAAGGCCAACTCTTTCCCCAATCTTGAAAACAACTCCTTCCAAAACATGGAAGTGAACTTGGCATCCTTGGCTCACACAATCTTCTTCAGAACACCATGAAATCTCAAGATCTCCCTGATAAATACCTATGCTACCTCACTAGCTAAATAACTAGTCTTCACTATAATGAAGTGAGCTACCTTACTCAACCTATATACCACAACCATGATAGAATCATGCTTCGTAGATGTCCTTGGAAGACTTAATGAAATCCATGGAAATGACCTCCCATTTCCACTATGGAATTAGAATCGGCTGAAGCAACCCATGTGGATGCTTACACTCTGGTTTGACCTACTAACAATCCAAACATCTCACCACGAACTCTGCCACTTCTTTCTTCATATTCGGCTAGTAGTAGAAATCCTTTACTTTTGTCAATGTCTTTTGATATCCTGGGTGACTTGAGTGTGGTTTTACATGAAACCCCCTCAATATAATCTTCTTGTGTTCACTGTCATCTATCACATAGATCCTATCCTTAAATCTCACCAAGCCACCTATTGTAAGATGATAATCCACATCCTGATCACCTATACCCCATTGTAGCATGAGCATAAGATCCATGTACATGTCAACCTGTTATCCTGCCTATAGGATCCAATCCTATAAATTTGTCTCATATGAGCTCACTGCTACAACAAGGTTCAACTACACTTTCCTGCTGATAGAGTCTGCAACCCTGTTCTCCTTTCCCTTACTACAAACTCTTTATCCATATTTGCAATCTTTAACACTGGAGCATTTGTCAACAACTGCTTCAGCTGCTCAAAACTAGTTGCACACTCCTATGTCCATTCAAAATTCTTACCTTTCCTCTGCAATGATGTCATAGGATATGCAATGTGTGAGAATTTCTGGATGAACCCCCTGTAGTAACCTGCTAAGCCCATGAATTATCTTACTTCCTCCACATTTCTAGGAGTTGCCCACTCCATGATAGCCTTTATCTTTTCGGGTCTACTGCTATGCCATTTGTAGAAACAACATGTCCCAAGTAGTGTGCTTTTGTCTCAAAGAAATTGCACTTGCTAATCTTAGCATACAACCAATGCTCTCTTTGCAACCTCAACATTAATACTAAATTCTCGACATTCTCTTCCTCATTCTTAGAATATATTAAGATTTCATCAATGAATACAATAACAAACTTTTCCAAAGAAGGATGCAACATAGTATTCATCAAACACATAAAAATGTATGGATCATTAGTCAAACCGAATGGAACTACAACAAACCCATAATGCCATACTTGGTTCTAAAGGAAGTCTTGCAGATGTCATATTCTCTGATGCATATCTGATGGTGTCCTTCAACTAATCAAACAAGTCGTCAATCCTCGACAATGGATACCTTTTCTTGATCGTCACCTTGTTAAACTTCCTATAATTAATGCACAATCTAAGAGTGCCATCCTTCTTATTTAGAAAAAATATCGATGCACCCCAAGGTGATACACTTGGTCTAATGTATCCCTTGTCAAGCATTTCCTTCAGCTACAACTTCAACTCTAATAAATCCAGTGTGCTCATCCTATAACGTGATTTTGATGCTAGAACTGCCCCTAGTACTGACTCAATATAAAAGTCTACTTTCTTGTACAGAGGCAACTCTGGAATATTTGCTGGAAACACATCTTGAAATTTCTGCAATACATGATACCTCTTGAAGATTTCTTCTTCCTCAACATCCTCTCCCTTGTCACTAGAAATATGAACTACAAACATCACACACCCTTTTCTGCATCTGCACTTAGCCTACATAGCTATGACCATTCTCACTGATTTAGAATTCTTCTTCCCTTGCAAGGTTCTCTTTTGTCCATTGTCATCCAGGCACTAAATAGCCTTGTCATAGAAATCTACCTTGGTCCTATGAAAATACAACCAATCCATACCCAAAAGAATACTATACGATCCCAATGGCAGTACATTCAAATGTGCTACTGTAGGCATACCAATCAAATAAAATGCACAAGATCTTACCCAGTTATGTACTCTCTTCTTCATACTTGTAGCAAATTGCACCAACCAAGACTCTACATGCACTTCTTTTCTCGAGCCACACTTATCCACCAGGTCAGGATTAACATAAGTATAATTAGATCCAGGATCAATCAAAATGGAAATAACTTGATGAAAATGTTTATCTTCCATCTCAATGATAGGTTCCTAGTGGTCCACCCACCCGCTGTCCACAACCGCATAAATCCGAGGAATACTATGTCAACATCCCCAATTGTTTGCACCTCATGAGAATTGTAGGTTTGAGGCCTACTACCATGGTACAATGGAAAATCCTTCTTACGATGATCTTTGCCACATATCCAACACTACAACAGTGCTCTACTATCACCTCTACTTTGTTTCTCTCACATGTCCCTTCTCAACTGCACTAAAATTCTTGTAAGGAGAAACATTTTCTTTCTCACCTGCATCTTGAGGTCTTCCCCACTTGGGTGGCCATTTTCCTTTTACTTTCTCATTTCCCTTCAACTCACACTTAGGCTTAGTTTTTTGCTTTGACTGGTCATAAGAATGCTTCAGTTTATGAATGGCTTCCTCTAACAATATAGGCTCATCAAACTCAATCTGATCTCTATATGTTGCTAGCAATCCATTAACAAATCTATGAATCTTAGCCTTCTCCTTATTCTCTGAGTGGCAATGCAATCTGAAGAAAATGTAGGAGGCTTGACCTTCTTAAACTCCTCAGGTAAATACTCCCTCCTCCTATAAGGATGATGATGATTATGATTGTAATGATGTCTCCTAGGTGAGGAACTAGAATGATGCCCATACATACCAGTCCTCTTGTCAAGTGTATCCAATGATCTTCCACCTCTAACTATGTCCCCTTTATCCAACCTGTATCTATGCCTAGATCTGCTACCAGAGGCTCCATTAGTTTTCTCTTCTTACTCTTAACTGATCCTCAGCTATCATTGTCTCTGTAACTCTTACAAGCTCTAAAGGTTTGTTGCATTAACCTCTACCTACTTCTCTTGAGGCATTGCAAGTCTTTCCTGAGCCTCAACCAGCCTATCATTGTCTGCATTACAACTTTTGATATCTTCCGTCAAGCTCCTTAATGTATCTACTATACCGAGAGAATACTCTTCTCCTTACTACCCAATTGATCTATAGGGAGAGTCATGGGAACTATAGTCTACCATTTTGCTTGTCATCTTGAATTTTATTCTTCCTACAAGTGTACGATGTCAGATGATAAACCAAATAAATACAAAAATCAAATCCATACCTTAGTGATGTTTAGGGGAGGCTTATCTCATTTGCAAGATCAGTCCACATTAGCATGTACATGTATAATCATAAACATCATGCATGATGATACCAGTTGTATACCCTGATCCCATGCATGACAACCATAACCTTGACAACATAAAACTTACCCAAAGAGAATGAAACCATGCTCTGATACCACCTTGTGGTATCATATATGACCCAAAGAGAGTGCAACCCTCTCTAACACCACCCTGTAACATCACCTCCTCTCACATCTACCCACTTTCACCGTCTTACCCGTGGTAAATATGAGATGAGGGGTTACTGTGATATGACTCAACCTCTTAGATGACCTTAAGGAAATGGAGTGAACACAACAAGACCTTATTGGGTTCCCTCAAGTTCCATAGGGCCTCCAAAAGTAACCCAACCCCTCCAGGTGTCCAACCCCTGAGACAACTCAGCTTTTCCCTGACCTGGAGCGCTAGTCACTCCCTTTCCAAGATCTCCATGCAATTATGTATTCTCATTCGCTCCCATAGGCATGCATTAGTGCGAGCATGGCCTTTTTTGTCAGCGTTGTGCCAACAAATGCGATAATTAAGGCTACTTTAAGGGCTAGGGCTTAGCCTCTACCCAAAGATATATGAAACTTCTAGAACTCATAAAAGGCATGAAGACAATGCTTGTAAACCAAAACTGGAACCAGGACATGACCTGACCATCCTCAACCAAGACTGACATTCTATCACACACTTGGTAGATATGCAACCTACAGGTCATGAATGCAAGTTTGAACATAAGGGACTGAAACCTTTTATGAGGTTTAACATGAAGGGTCACTACCTTCTCACATTAGCTATCTTAATTCCAATTAGGTCTTGCCTTCATTATTTATTAAGTTATGAGTGAAAACATGAAAATAGCTATGACTAAGATATTTCATAAAACCATGCCTATAACCAACATATAACCAGATAAATAAAAATGAGAGAACAACCATTAAAGCCACATAATAATCGGTATATTTCTTTACCAAAAGAAAGATAAACTTAGCTTTTATTAACCATAAGAAATTACCAATCGTGTTTGGGACTTCTACATTCCATCCGACCATAGATTAGATAATCCAAATCTCTATTCATCGAATCACCCTCGTGCCATATTCCAAGAATGAATGTGGGATCTCATGGGATAAGTACAACCAAGGTAATCGAGAGGTTAAACCGCCTCCACCCTCTCCATACCATGATCACACCTAAATTGGTGTCGAGATCACAAAACTGAACCGAGCTTATATGCCTCATAATTTCTTCACCATCCTTGACAAATTTTCCTATCTCCACCCTCAGGCTTTACTATGTATCTCACCATTAATGGTTAATGGATTCCTAAGCCTTCTGGAATTTTCCTGAGACCACCTCACCTAGGATTCCAAAACCATCTAGCAATCCAAAGCTCAATCAAGAACAATCCCATCACACCATGGCTATCTGGAAATGGCAAGGATAGGCTAAAATCCATTGTCGAATCCTAGCAAAATCCATGCCAATGACAACAAAAGAACCATATACCAACATACACATATCATGCATGTCAAAACAACTAGGAAATTACACATGTAATTTGTTACCTGCAAGTATTTCCGCTAAAGTTGTTTGGTGATTTCCTTCCTTTTCTTTCCCTGACATTCCTTTCTTTTCCTTTCCTTTCCTTGCTTTCTTACTTCCTTTCTCCTCTTGGTGCTTTCTCCCCTCTGAAACAAATTTTAACACTAACTGACAAAAGATTGACAAAAACTGACAAAAAACTACCCACTGATGCTCTAAGGTCTTTTTGTTGATGAAACCCCTAATTTCTTCAATTTTCCATTATTTTCCTTCATTTTCCTTCTCGCATGAAATATGTGACCTTTCACCTTCCTTTTCTCCTAATTTCCATTATTTTCATAAATAATGTACCAAAAATACATTTTTTCCTTTCCAAAGTCTTAGTCATTGCCTTTGCCAACTACCCCTTAGCCATAAAACACAACAAGTGATGCCCATTAGGATATTGTTGCCCAACGCTCATCTTAGAATAAGTGTCCCTTGCTTGTGGTATTATTTTACCTTTATTAACTTTTATTATATGAACTTTTAACCCAAGGTTGTTATACATGGTGATTTTTTTCATTTCCAGACAAGAAATATGGGGCAAAATTTTATTTTTGAAAAGAGGCAACAATTTTCCATGGTTTATTTTGTTAAAGGCAACACGGAGGATGAATTTGTTGTTATAGGTCCATTTAATATGTAGGAGGCTTATTCTATGGTGAAGAATGTAATGAGATGAAGAATGAAATCCTATTGCTTTGGGAATTTAAACCAACAAGGCAGAAACAACATGCACTAGCATGAACGTAAATTGGATATGGAGGTTGAATATATAATGATGTTGATAGAGGTAGTACCTGAGGTATGGTATAATGGTAGGGGAAAAGTGGTTTGTTTCAACACTTCGCTGACTTGAGGGAACCACATCAGCATGGCATAGAGGAAACAACTAAAAGTAGAATTTGGGATCAAGGAAGGAAGAGGACAACCGACATCAAGCTGACTATGCAAGATTGCATCAAAAAAGAAAGTAGCACATCACAGAAACAAGTATGGGATCATAGTCGACTGAAGTCAAGAATGAACCAACAACAAGACCATATGTGTGAGCATAAACAACACTTTGTTTGGGATCCTAGAGGTTTTGACTAGGAGGTCAATATTTTCTTTTTCACCGCGGGAGTTTGATGTAGGAGCACTACCCAAGAAATTTATTTTTGGTTAAGACCCCAAGGGGGTCATGTGCATTCTATTAAGGAGATTTTATTTTGTATATAAATTAGGAAGTTGTAGTAGGAAATCTAGGTTGTTAGTATAGCCATCTCGCTCATTGTATTAGTGCCAGTTAGTAAGCTAAGTTGCTAGGGTTTTTTTAGTGGCTAGCTAAATAAGCCTTTACCAATATAACATGTGTACACTTAGGAATTTAGAAGGTTGATGCAGAGGAAGCAGGGTAGCAAATGAAAGACCAACTCAACATATCTAGAATTTGCATTCAAATTTCATGTGCAAAGACTCTCTATTTGGCAGCTCCGCCTTTTTTTTATCGTAGAGTTGTTTTTATCTATAAATACATTATAGGCATGGATTATTGCATTATATCATTTATGAATTTAATACATTTAATTAAAATTTGTACACTATCCTCCCTTTTCATCGTCATATTCTCTTCACAATTTAAAAACCATGTAACATGAAAAAATAAACGAATAACACTTTATAAAATAGCATTAAACTTAAAACTAAATGAAATGCAGTAAAAATGTATAAACTTTATTAATTTTATTTTTAAAGCTTACCGTTCCAAGCGTGTCCGAGATACAAGCAGGGAGGCTTTGAAATTCCTAGCTTGCCTAAGATCGTTGAACTCAAACCAGATAAGTTTCAAAAAGTAAATAGTGATTTCAAATATGTAACCAACATACTAGATGAGGTGTGCTTTAATTATTTTATTTAATTATAATTAATATAGATTTATTTGGAGTACTAATTTAATATGAGTTTAATTATTTTATTTAATTTTAATTAATATAGATTTATTTGAAGTACTAATTTAATATGAGTTTAGGGAGTCAAATTTTTTCCAAGTGTGAATTATTTTAGAGCTGTAATTTTTTTGGTTTAAATTGTATTTTTTTAATGTTATATAGAGTTTATATAAGATTAAATAAATGTTTTAATCATAAATTTATATTTTTTCATGGTGTATATATCTTATTCACATTTATTTTTATTTTATTTATTTTATTTATTTTTTATTTTATTTTAAAGGAGCAAGTGTCAATTTGACAGACGAACGTCCAAACTTAAACATCCCTCACACTGGGCTATAGAATGAGTCTCTCGGCTGAACGTTGAACAAGCAGGAAGGAAGGATTTCAAATTCCTAGCTTGCTTAAGATCGATGGACTCAAAACAGGTAAGGAAAAAGTAAATAGTGATTTGAAAGATATAACGAGGACAACAATATCTTAACTAGATCAGGTCATCTTTAATTATTTTATTCAATTAGAACTAGAATAGATCCATCTTAAGTATTGATCTAACATGAGGAGAGAGATCAAATTTCTTCCGGATAAACTATTTTAGAGTTCAAAATACAATGTCTATTTTTTTATTATTTAAATTGTATCTTTTGAATTCCATATAAAATTTATATAAAACCAAATAAATATTTTAACTATAAAAACTTATTTTTTTCATGATATATATATGTTACTCACAAATATTATCTTTTCTATTTAAAATATAATTTATTTTTATTTTAAAAATACCCCGAATTTGACCAACAAGATAAACAAACTCATACTGTAGAATGACATACAACACCGGTATCACAATTCAAATGTCTCAAAAATAAAAATAACAGATACCATACTTCGAGATCTGCGAACCAGTGAATGGTAGCAATGGTATATTCTTTACATGAAATAGGGCACACAACTGACGAAAAATGCGGAAAGGCGACTTAGCTATTATATTTGTTGTTGTAACGTTTGGATATCCCCATACTCGTACAATGAGTGCTTCCCCTCCACTAAGCGTGAGTAATAATATCAAATATAATCTTCATCATAAAATTCCTGAACAAAACGATTATGAGTTTGATCAATGAGTTCCACTGCAGGACCAATCTTTGCATCCAATCCAGGAGCATAAAAAACCCTAATGGACAACCTATCCCTGTAACTGTTTGTCAATGCTCGATGTTCTACGCTCTTGTATCTCCCATTTGTCAATGCTCGATGGAAGACCAGCTGCAGAATACGAGTAAAATGTATCATCAAAAATAGGATATCAAAGTCATTAATGTTCAAGCTTTACCTCGACTAAATCTTTGACGTTAATAACCAGAGTGTAAGTAACTAGTTGCATAATTTTTTATTTTTTTTTCACCTAGGTGGAAAAACCTATCAACTCAGGTGTCAAAACCAACAGTGAGGACAGCCATCTCTGGCTGCTATCCGCGAATGTCGGTTTGACTCATCATAGTTAGATAGGAAAACCACCCACCTGAAATAACCCGCTGGTGGTCCGTAAGGGAGTAGGCTCATCACTCCTGCCAGATGCCTCTGGGTCTTGGGCCGTTAACCTGTTTCCTTACGTCCGAGGAAGACGAGCTCTTAGCCAAGCAGAAGCAGTTTTACGGCATACTCCAGGCCGTAACTAGTTGCATAATTATCTATTCATTAGTGGAGTAGATATTTAATTTTATTATTTTTTCATGAGTCAAAAAGTTTATTCTACAATTTAGTATGAGAAATGTGTAAGTATGTCACTGTTTTGGAGTTAACATATCTTTTTAAAAAAATAAAAATTAGATATAATAAAATACAAAAATGAATATACTTGTTTGGTTTGTTTAATTACAGGTATTATAAAACATTAATAATTCTACTACCAGTGAGAAGAAAAGGTAAAAATATTTCACAACCATAAATAAAATATTTCATGTCACATATAATAAAGAAATAAAAATAAATTTACACTTTTGGTTTGTTTAATTAAAAATATAATAAAACATCAATAATCTCACTCTCATGTCCATATTAAAAAGAAATAAAAATATTTTCTCTCACTCTTAACCATAAATAAAATATTTTGATATTCTTATGAAACAATATAATCTTATATGAACTTTATAGAGAAACAAAATAGTGAAAAGTTGGAAAAAAACTACATATACATTAGATAATGCAATTGAAAAAAAAAAAAAAAAATTATAGTTAAAACATTTTAAGGAGTTTCATTATTTTACGCCCAAGTAAATTTTGATCCATTTTATATATTCAAAAATGTAACATAAGGAATGAAATATTACAAGTGCTAATTTGTTTAGGTGTAAATATTTTATTCAAAATTTTCACCCTAAAAGAAGTTTTCACCTCGAGAGATTTGATCCCTCTAGGCTCTTGCTAAATTGGTGGATAAATGAATATATATTGGTTCTACAACTCAGTATGATTGGGATGTGTATGTATATCTATGTTTAACGTGTCTCTCTTAAAATAAAAATAAACTCTAAATAGAAACATAATCAACTATAAAAAACAGTGCCCCTCAATACAAATTTTTGGGGACTCATAGCTCATCATAAACTCGATTAATGGATCTTATCATTGTCACGTGCACACACTCAAAGATCCACTGGATGAAACTATTAGTCTCAAATCACAGTTTGAATCTTTTGTCTGTTGTCACATTTATAGGGAAAGAAATGAAGTCACTGATTTTTTTTCCAAAGACGCCGCCCAGGTGACCAAAGGATAATGGATTATTCAGAAATACAGGAATGGTGAATTCTTCCAGGTCTATCACAGGTCGTATATAGAGGGGGGAGCACATATCAAGGATTGAGCTTGCATCAATCCATTTTTTGGGGTCTCTCAGTTTTATTTAGTTTTCGAGATTTTTATATGCACAGTCCACAATAGTCTGTATATAGTTTTTGGACCTTCATTTCATTGAAGGATTTTGTAATATTTATAGTACCACAGAACCATCATCAGAGATAACATGTAATTTTCTTAACTTTCTTAATGAAAATTATGCTTTTTCCCCGGAAAAAAGAAAGAAACATGATCAACTATAATAATAAAAAATGAATATACTATACATTTAAAGTAATTAGAAGTTAAAATATCTGTGAGTAAGATGTTTATAAATAAACTATTTGAAAATCAATGTTAACTAATTTATCTAGTATCATATATACCTATACATAGAAAAATATTGTTAAAAGAAAATATTTTAATGTTGTATTTAATAAAATATTCATTTTGGATTATCAATAAAATATTTTAATATTAGGTATACTTAAAATTATATTAATAATAAAAAAACAATTCTACTTTTTTATATTTAAAATATTTTAATGTCAACTATATATGTATTATATATTGTTTTAAAAAAATTGTATATATGATAAAAAAATAAGCTTTTTATGGTTAAAATATTTGAAGTGGTCTCATTATTTTACACTTTGGTCTCCTATATATTTATATAGCATTCAAAAATAGAATTTAAACTATGAAAATTTAAACATTATATTTTGCACCCTAAAAAAGTTTGCATGTGATGAACTCTAGACTCATGTTATATTCGTGATTAAGATAAATCTATATTGGTGAAGTAAGAAAGTAATGCCAGTGATCTTGTGAAGGCATGGGAGATAGTAATTTGAAGGCATGGAAGATAGTAGCTTATTCTCAATTTTTAGTAGGGATTTCCAAGCTTCTTTTCAAAGAAGTGAGGATCCAACTCTAACGTAACTCAACTAAACTTAGTATTGTATGTATCCATGATTTCCCTGCAAAAACCCATAATCCATTGAGTAGAATAGTAAGAAGCTCTATTTGCACTATATATGTCAAAAACATAAGGCCATGTATAAATGGTTTCACTTATGGGCTTAACATAGGTAATATGGTTTCACTGTCTGAATTAGCAGCAAGAGCATCAAGATTTTAATTGTTCATATATAGAACTGGACACAAGTGAAAATTTATATCCAAAACAAACTAGACATTTCTACATTTTTTCGATGAAATGGACCAAGAATCATACTAGAAACTTAATTCTCATGTTCATATATAAGATACTATAAAAAAATGTTATCTAGCAATTTTTTGTTTATAAGTTTCATAAGAACAATATATATTTGAAGTGTGAAAGCTTATCCTGTGGACCAAAATGGACTTGGAAATTGTAATTCCTACTTGTCTCAGTTGTGATTCATTCTATCTACTGCAATATGTTCCTATTCCTTAGGGTTGTTATATTTAGATGCTTCCTAAATTGGTGTGTGGTTGAGATATTCTCTCGACCAAGTGATTGTGTGTCCAAGTTAGTTTACCTATGTTGAGACAACACTAAATGTATTTATATGTAATATTATTTGATGTGAAATAATATAGTGTGCATGCTCAAAACTTAAGTTGGTATTAGAGCCCGTTTGGGCCTAGGGCTTGGCCCCTCCTGGGCCAAGGGAAATAAGACAATATATTTGTATTGTTTGTATTTTTTTAGTTTGTCCATCGAGTAGGGTTGTGAGAATGGAGGGAGTGTGATGTTGTCTAGTAGTAAAATTCTCACCAGAGTAGCCTTGTTATGTGTATGCTGAGATGGAAAGAGTTATCCTGCAGTTTGATTGTGTGGAGCATTTGAGAATGATGTGTGACCAGTGTTGTTGTTGGTAGTATTTATTGTTGGTTCTTGGTGAACCCGATGGTTGTGATAGCATAGATCGTGAGAACAATTTACCTTGCTCGAAGGCCTCTAATCATAACAATGCAAATCATGATCGTTGTGAGAACGCATATCACCACAGATCGACAGTAAGGCTTTGATTGAGCTCACAACCCAACGGTGTTGTGCCTGCGTGGTGAGATTCAGTTTATGCTTCTTTGTGAGTGATTTGCAAAAAGTTCGTTGATCAACAATTCTCACTTCAAGACCAGATCCTCCATAGGGAAGTTACGCATCTTTTCCTCTGTGATTCTCATAGACGAGGGGAATAAGAGAATATATTATGATTGTTTTAATGTTGTTTGTCCATCTATATATGCTTTGAGAGTTGCAAATCGATCATTCGTGATGGCGTCCTATAAATTCCTTTTGTTCCGAATTTTCAAGCAGATTCGAAATCCATTTCAGCAGTCATGTGAGTATTAATTTTAATTTGGATCGACTTGGAGTATAAAGATAGTAAAGATGGCATCAAAGGACTTTGAAATCTCCTAGCCTTTGGTGGAGAAAGGTGGCGACGAATAGATTAAGCTATAATTCGAAGTATTCATGAAGTGATAGAAGGGATTTGAACTCCAAACTTGAAAAGAAAGAGATCGATGATGGCGAAATCGGTGTTGAGAGCCTTGATTATGATCGCATTCAGAATTTTGTGGTCTGCAAATTTAATTTAGTCAACTTCATTGGAGGATGAGTTGTGACTACAACTTCTGATTAGTGAGAGCATATTGTTCGTGGCAAGTGAGCATGCTTTTCTCGCTTGGGATGGCTACTATGCTCATGGGTGTCCTCATTCTTGGTTTGATCAGGAGCTCAAAATTTGCCAGAAATTAAAAGTTATCATAATGGTCTGGAACCTGAATGACAGTTTAGATCTCGTCATCTTGAATTCGGTGCAACTCATTTCGCATGAAACAGACACCATATGCTCCCAGAAACGTGATCTATGCACTTTGTCAAACAAGTAAAAAATTTGCAGGTGGCTGACACAAATGCTGACTAGGCATCCATACCGCCTAGGTGGAAATGGGAATATTATTGGAATATTCTCATAATATTCTTAGAACATTATGTTTCGTTGGCTTTATTTTATTGGTCCACGTGCTTTTGTTTGGGCCAATGAGGAGGTGACACGTGACTAAGCCTGCGGCTACCACTTTTCCTCCTAATGGCATATTAAAATTTGTATGGTAGACAGGGTGGAGGCTGGGCTCAACCCCCTGACATCCCACAGCACAGACAAAGCACTATCCAATGCACCTACATGTTTTTTCATAACTATAATGGGAAGGTGTTTAAACTTAAAGTTGAATGGTTTTTGATTTGGGGGATGGGACCATGATTAACCCCTAACCCAAGTCCATGGACCAGGGTTAGGGGATAACCACAACCCCAAACCTTAACCACTGTCGTAACTGTTAACAATGTCGGCCATGTGAATGGTGACAACCGTTGAATGTGACCGCTAATGGTCACCACCACCGCCTGACCGCTGGACTAAACCACCATCATGTGAACACACCTTCGTTAAACCATAAACATTTAATGTGACTGCTAGAGGGAGGGGGCCCCAGGGCACATGGCCCTCCATATGACCAATCTTTTGGTTTGTAGGCCTCGGCGGAAAAATTAACGGTCCTACAAATCCGCCCGAAAATTGGCGAAAATGTCACTCTGTTAGAGTGCTTGATGGGTGAAATTGTAGGATGATGCCGAATTTTGTGCAATTTGTAAAGCGAATAATGGAAAAACTAGGAGAGATCATAACTTGTCTAGTTTTCAACCAAATTGGGTGCAAAAAGAGGTTAGGTAGCCATTTTTCACATTCTAGACTCATTGGAGCATGTCTCGGAATCAAAGGAGCACTTCTAGAGAGCCTTTTTGTAGGTTGAAGTCTATGGGTGCCATGGTCAACTAGAGTGTTGAATCAGTTCACGGAGGATTTTGAAGATGGAGATGACCTTGCAGGGGTTTTCCAGCCTCCATGTGCTTTTTGCAACAACTATTACATTAGCGCTATAACTTTTATTCCTCTTTTTTCTATGTTTTTTGGAGAAGAGATGTGGTTATGTACTTCAAGTGGATTGTGGTACTATTGATGCTCTATGAAGTTGCAGTATGTATCCTTGGTGTAAGATGTCTTTGTTTGTTGAAGGTTTGTATGTTTGACTGTATGTTTACATGTATATGGAGTGATAACAATTGCAGAAGTTATTTATTTGAAGGAGAAACTAACCATTCCATTTCAATACTTTATGTACTCTTCTTTGCTAAACATTGAGCATAATGAGAAGGGATCATGCCATTAGAGCTGATCCAAGGAGATGTAGCCGAGGAGGGGTGAACTCCTTTAACAATGGCTAATGTATTACTAATTGATGCATGCTTCCATTCAGTGTTTTGATTTCATGTTCAAAGTTTTTCATGAAATTAAAATAAGAAAATACACATAAAAGCTCATGCTTTTACCTGCTACTTTGGAGTACAAACCTCAAGCACATTTTTGTATTTTGATGAGGATATTAGCATAGAAATCTAATATTCCACATTCAGATCATGGTCGGAGATGGTGCAACGAGAAGAATAAGAATCATGGTCAAAGCCAATGCCTTCACTTCCAATTTTTTGCTGATAATCAAAGAATTAGCAAGATGATGTGCCAAGCAGCATGTTTGAACCATGTAATTTTCTGCACATTTGAACCAGGCATTTTTTTCCTAACATTGGATCTGTGCGACTTGGATCGACTGACGGTGGAGCACTAATTGTGGTACAATGACCATGAAGTTTCACCTAAGTGGAGAGATGACTATGGTGTTATTGTTTTTCAAATAGTGGTCTAAAATCATCTCTGGGCAAAGATAGAGAAATTTGATGTGTTCTTAATCTGAAAGTTTATTTTTTTATGTCTTGAAAACATGGATAAAATTTTTAGGCCTTATTGAGCCTAGCCAACTCAATGTAGGTAAAGTTATTTTGTTAGAATTCATGACTCTAACAAATGACAGTTTAAGCATGGAGTTCCAAGATTTATTGACAAAGATGCCCAAGATGTAAACAGTTTCAAAAGATGAAGAAAAGGAGCAGCTTAGCGATTAAATGATGATGGACAACAAATTTAAAGTTTGTGTGAG
Source organism: Pinus tabuliformis (assembly GCA_031772625.1). NCBI lineage: Eukaryota > Viridiplantae > Streptophyta > Pinopsida > Pinales > Pinaceae > Pinus > Pinus tabuliformis. Next base: position 888,039,929 of record CM062806.1, on the reverse strand, counting down.
TTTGTGGAATAGACTCATGATGATGGTGTATTATGTGTCACATACATTTATTAGTTAGCAAGTCTAGGATGTTTTGTAGTGGTGTATGTAAAATATGTACCTGGTAACTCCAAGAATTGGAGTGTGCAATGTAAACCTGATGAGGCATGTGTACCCCCATAAAGTTCGTGGTAATCTTAAAACCACTTTGTATTTGCAGTGTTGGTTTATGGTAAGCCAAAAACCACGTGTGAGAGTGAAGTGCACAGGGATTCATGTAGGCATGGTCCAGGGTTAGCCAGAAAAACCCTTGGCATGGTTGAGGGTGAGCCGAGAAAACCATGAACCTAGTTAAGTTGAATCTATGGTGAGCCTTGGTGGCTGAATTGAGTTCCTTGGTGGCAGAGTTGAGCCTTCGTGGCTGTGTCGAGCTTTCATGGTTGAATTGAGTGCCTTGGTGGTAGAGTCGAGCCTTTGTGGTTGTGTTGAGCCTTCGTGGCTAAATTAAGTGCCTTGGTGGCAAAGTTGAGCCTTAGTGGATGTGTTGAGCTTTGATGGTTAAGTTGAGCCTTGGTCAGAGAGAGCCCTTGTTGGCATGGTTGAGGGTAATCTGATAAAACCGAGAGCATGGTTATGGGTAATCCAATAAACCCATGATGATGATGGAGGGGGATTTGCAAGTAGAGGTACATTTATGCAGTTATAATGGTTGATAAAACAATTTATATGAAAGGGCATCCTAGTATATTGGTGGTTGCAGCGGTTGACACCCATTCATTCCAATAGATGGTTTCTCCTTTATATGGGCATCGACATATTCTTTTATTATGTTTGACCACAACTAGACTTTGCATATTGGGATCAAAACAAGTAGTCATTAAGGGGCTGACTTGGAAATTGTAATTCTTACTTGTGAGTTGTGATTCATTTTATCTACATGAGTCTGGTCCTATTCCTTAGAGTTGTTATATCTAGATGCTTTGTAGATTGGTGTGTGGTTGAAATATTCACCCAATCAAATGATTATGTGTCCAAATTAATTTACTCAAAATTTAAGTAATGCATACTCAAAATTTAAGTATTGCACTTCAAGTACTTAAAATCAACAGGTTCGACATTATCAAACCCGAAAAATCACCCCAATCCAACTTTTGTCATTTAAACACCACAAATGTCTTGCCGTAGCCCTCAAACTCTCATGGATTAACATCATACTTTTGTTTTTCCGCCAAAGCATGCTGGAAAAACTCCCTTCCAACTCTCCTAACAACATCAAGTAATAAGTTTAGGATACAGTGATTCACAACCTACAGAATAACCATGAAAATATGTAACTTTTTTCTTTTCCCAAAACTGTCGACGATGACTATATAGCAGAAACTGATCAAATCATCCCTGAAAGAAACCTCATTCTTCAGAAGCCCGGGCAAGTTTTTAAATATGTTGTACTCTATACGTTCGTGTTGAAACCTTGGCCATGTCAATGATGGGGACTTTGAACTGATGATCTTTCATTACAGTTGGTGTGGGTATTTCTTCGCCTCCTCTGATGTATCTTTCCGGTACTGTTTCGTGATGTTTTTTTTGCGAATTATTGAATGCTCTCGATTATAAGAATATATGGGGATTTACCACAGTTGGGAACGCTGTTTCTATTACTTTCATCAATTGAAACAACTCTTCCAAGCGTTGCTCTAAAAGAAAATTCAGGCGAACTCGATGACAAATATCATGCGTACCGGCTGCAAGTAACACTGACAGAACCAGGAAACCATTATCTGTAATTATAGATGAAAGGAAGTTTTGTTAAACCAAAGCCTGTTCCATCACAATTATTCGCAAGGCCATCCTGAATAACTATATGCAACAGGAAATTGCAATTCATGATACGAACTTCATATAGAAATTAATATGATACATAATTAATTTATGTGATATGAACTTCATTTAAAAAAACCATATTAAAAAAAATAGAATAATTATTTATTTTGGGTTCTCTTATTTTAATATAAAGTATATTTAAAATTATATTAATAATAAAAAAATTATTTTAATTTGTAAAATATTTTAATGTCGAATATGTATATATTATATATTGTTTAAAAAAATATGTATATATGATGAAAGAAATAAGTTTTTATGGTTAAAATATAAGTGGTATCAATATTTTGTACTTTGGTCTTTTATATATTTTGGAGTTTTGATGTTTGGAATTGATTTGCAAGTAAAATAAGTATGTTCAACTTTTGGAAGCTTCACCCAGAAGTCCGTACATGGGATATACAAGCAATGAAAGCAAGTGTTTGGAATCCATTTGCAAGTAAAAGACTCTTATATATAGCATTCAAAAATATAATTTAAGCTATGAAAATTAGACATTGTATTTTGCACCCTAAATAAGTTTGCATGTGAAGAAATTTGGTCCATCTAGACTTATGTATGTTATATACTTGATTAAGATACATCTATACTAATAAAGTAAGAAAGCCATTAATATCTAATGTAACCCCAAGTAAAAAACAATAATCTAGGCAAAGGCACACGAGATAGTAGCTTATTCTCAATTTTTGGTAGGTATTTTCAAACTTATTATCAAAGAAGTCAGATCCAACTCTAACGTAACTCATCTAAAGTCAGTATTATATGTATCCACGATTTCCCTGCAAAAACCCATAATCCATTGAGTAGAACCGTAACAAGCTCTGATTGCAGTATCTATGTCAAAAACATAAGGCCATGTACAAATGGTTTCACTTATGCGCATAACTTAGGTAATATGGTTTCACTGTCTGAGTTAGCAGCAGGAATATCAAGATTGTAACTGTTCATATATAGAACTGGACACAAATGAAAATTTATATCCAAAACAAACCAGACAGTTTTAAATTTCTTGACCATGAAATGGACATATCAAACCGTTCTAGGACAGATGAGAAGATGACTATTGTATAAAATCCATGTTGATCACGGGAAAATATATATTTTCCAAAACTGTCGACGATGACTATAGAGCAGAAACTAATCAAATTATACCTGGAAGAAACCCTATTGCTCACAAGCCCGGGAAAGTTTCTTAATCTCTTGTTCTTTGTACATTCCCGCTGAAATCTTCGCCATGTCAATGATGGGGATGTTAAACTGATGAGCAGACACTGCCGTTGCTGTTGGTATTTCTCCGCATCTTCTGATATATATTTCTGGTATTGTTTCCTGTTGCTTTTTTGCGAGTTCTTGAACGCTCTCCACTATAAGAATAGATTTACCCCAGTTGGGAACGCTCCTCCTATTACTCTAATCAATTGAAGCCATTCTTCCAAGCGTTGTTCTAAAAAAAAAAAAATCAGGGGAACTCGATGACAAATATAAAGTAACATTTATAGAACCAGGAAACCATAAGCTGTATTTATGGATGGAAGGAACTTTTCTTAAACCAAAGCCTGTTCCATCACAATTATTCACAAGGCCATCCTGAATAACTGTATGTAACAGGAATTTGCAATTCATGACACGAAAGGGCGCAATTTCACTATTCTATATTTTGGTTTTTTAAACAGGAATTGTGTTATCCAATTCTTTACAGAGTGTAATTTTTTATTGGTAAATTGACATTTTTGACACCTTGAAGATTTGTTTTTTATTTTGGTTTTCTTCTATCAGTTTCACCACACGGCTACAACCGGGCCATAATTGCAGGAGGAAACTCTTTGGTTGGCGAAGCGTACGGCCCGACGCCCGGGAGAGTTCTATGCAAAGGCGCACTCTCAAGCGCACCGGGCTCCACGAAAAAAGTGCCTGACAAATAACTATCCCCGATTTGATTTCATTGTCTGTTCAAAGTACAAATGTGGAAGAGGCACTTTGGTTTGGTTTCGTTCTCTTCTATGATTATTCGGAAGTGTGGTTTCACTTTTCATTGAGTTTTAACGCAAAATATTTTTCCTCAAACATGAAATGTTGATGGATGGTTGGCTGAAACTGTCGGAAGGACGTCTCGCTTTAAAGAAGCTGAATGATTTTGTCCACTGGGATGTTCATGCTATTAAAATGTTCGTACGTAAGTGGCGGAAACACTCGAGTTAAAAAATATGTTTTCATAAAAATTGCCACGTTTTTTCAAAATCCTTTTGGCTGTTGGGATGTCATTTATATTTGTTTAGTTTGCTTTTGGATGTGGAGATTAATTAATATTTGTTTTATTTTATTATAGTATATATGATCAGGGAATTTTGATTTTTTTTAATTTAATTCTATATTTTGAAATATTTTGAATTTTTTCTCATATCTTAAAAAAATGAATTTTTCTAATTAATTTATTTTTCCAAAAAAATCTTAAATTAATATATTCAATTGATACACTCAGAAACCTTTTTTCCAACTAGCGAATGATAATTTTCTCCAATACTATATATATATATATATAAATTAAAAACAATGGTTTCTAGAATAAGATAATTATATTTAATTACATTATAGTCATTACATATAAACTAGCAAAGTAATAAAATCTATATTTTATATAAATACAATATTTTCTTTTCAATTTTAATTAAATGTATTTGTAAAATTTTACTTATTTGAGCCAAAATAAAATAAAATTTTAAAAATGTAAAAAAAAAGTAACTATATAAAACATTTAAATAATGTTGGTTCATAAAAGAAATTTACACGTGAATAAATTGGATCTCTCTCTGTCATCAAAATTATTTTTTTTCTCATGTCGGCCAAAATATTTTTTTTTAAAATCCAAAAATTTTAAAAAAATAAATAAATAACTATACAAAACATTTAAATAATGCGGGCTCATAAAAAAAAAATTATACGCTAAAAAATTGAATCCCTTTCAGTGGTCAAAATTAAAGATAGATCTATATTTAAGATGGATCTATCCTGGAGAGCTTTGGTCTCTTCCTCACATACACAAATACATGCTACAAGATTCAATAATATTAAGAGTAGCTTTGTAACAATTACCTGTTTTTGATATTTGATAGACATCATTTCGTTTGTCTTTATCCATTCACAAATTTAAAATATAGATAGACAAAATAGACCATATATATGAGGGAAAAAAAATTTGGAATTGATTTTTTAAGGCTTTATAATAGCCTTAGATTTAAAATATTATATAATTATTAAAAACAATAATAATTTAGTAATTATAAAATGAAATATGCACTTTGTTAATGATATTTGTTGTTGTTTTTTTTTTTTTTATAGATTTTCAAAATTATTATATATATATATATATATATATATATATATATATATATATATATACATTCTTTTTATATGTAGATTTTCAAAATTATGATATATTTATATATATGAATGAAATTTTTATTAAAATTAAAAGTAATGTTTGCTAAAATAACACACAGATATTATTTAATTACATTATAGTTATTACATTATAGCTAACAAAGTGATAATATCTATATTTTATATAAATAAAATATTTTATTCTTAATTTTAATTAAATATATCAGAAAATATATATATATATATATATATATATATATAATTATTTTATCATTTTTTTAATTTTGGTTTCTTTCTCACATACACAAATATCAAAAATAGCTTTGTAACAATTACATTTCTTTTAATGGTTGATATACGTCATTTGGTTTGTGTTTATTGATTCACAAATTTAAAATATAAAATATAGGTAGACCAAATAACCCATATATATGATGCTTCTCGAATTGAATTTTTTAAAGCTTTATAGAGTAGTTTTAGAGTTAAAATAATTTTGGAATTCCCAACTACAACAAGTACAATATCATATGAACTTTGTTAATGTACTAGATTTGTAACTTCCTTTCAATTTTATAGTGATGTTTGTCCCAATTTTTTCCACTTTTTATAAATTTTTTTTATTGAATATACATCACTTATTTTTATCTCCATTAATCTATAAATCTATTATTTATATAGATGAAAAAATCTTCGAAAGTTCATTCTTAGGATTTTACTAGGACATTCTCAATTTGAAACTTTTTTAAACATTACAAAATACAATAGTTATAAAACAGAATATGTGCTTCCTTTGCATATAGTGTTTGTTTGTGGAACATGTTTATCATGTATTGAAATCTCAAGAATAAGACAAAAACATTCATTGAAATTTTTTTATGCTATTGTTGTTGGTTTTTTTTTTTTCCAATATATCTAGTGAATAGTAATTTATAATAGATATTATATAAATATTGATTAGATTATGATATTTTCCTCGTAACTTATATTTTTTGATTTGTAAATTAACTAAAAAAGAAATGTTTCTAGGTATTTTAATAGTTAACATAATTTTTTGTAATTTAAAATATCTTTTTTTTACATATTGCAATAAGAATGAATCTGAAGCCTATATTCTTTACATATTTTAATATTAGAAAATTATTGTGACAAAGTGACAGATTTCATTTAGAATGAATCTACAGCCATATTGCATTTATATATTCTTTACATATTTTTATATTAGAAAATTGTTGTGTTATTTATTTTTGACACATTATCTTATTATTCAAAGTGTGTTAAAAACGTGTACAAACTTTGGTAGTGCTGGATTCCCTTTTGAATTCAAATTAGACACTCGTGCAAACTCGTTAAGTGCTTTATTTGTCTTTGGTCTATGTCTACTTGTACATCGAGGTTTACGTTCTATGTTCTTAATATAAAATACTTTCGTTTTATTAGTTTTTACTGTTTAATTGGATTATTGTACTCTGTATCAATTTGATAGAATTTAGACAATGTTATATTTAAATTTCCTTATATCTTGTTCTTCATCTTCTTTGCCCTAGAACTAGTTGCTTGTGTTCGACTACAAGGTGATAAAAATAGAAAAAAAGAGAGGAGACATATAATTGCAGAACAAATTCGACATTGTTGTTCAATGGTATTAAGTAATGTACTATTTGACACATTTCATTCTTTTTCAATTCTAAAGCAACCTTTCATTTGACACTCTACCATATTTTCCCATTGGACAACATGACAATGAAAAATGCTTTTGCACTGAATGGGTCAAATTTCAAAGAAAGCAATCAAAATTTATCTATATTCAACTTATATAGGCTACAACATTTCCACTATTATCTAGGGGATTATTATTTTGTTGTTCTTCTTCACTTTCACTATACCTTGATTGAAATCTGAGAAGGAACTGTTAATCACTTCCACTATTGCTTGAGTTGTTGACATGATGTTTCTTTGCAATCATTACACACTGAATTGAATCCTAAGTATTTGGAAGACCTACACCATGTTAGTGATGTTCATATATATTTGCAAGGATTGTCTACACCCTCTTCTCTTTCTATTTCTTCTACAATTAGCTTGTGGGAAGATGTTTTTTGCATCAAATGGTTCTCTAATTGTTCTTTTGTACCAGTCAATGTTTGGCTATTTACAAATGGACAACCTTATCTTTGGTTCAATCAAAACATTGATGGATATTAGTATAATGTTTTATTGCACAACCAAAATCCATTGTGTGGCCTTTTTGAACCACTCTTGTTGCACCGCATAATGAACATCACATCTTCAATCCCCAGATCGATTGTTCCTGTTAGGATATTCCAACACATAGGAAATAGTTAAGTACAACTTGTTCTAGTATAGAGTTAGGTATAGAGTTAGGTAAAGTGTGTTTCTTTACCGTTGTACATTTTGTAACTTACAATCCGACAGTCACGATATGTAGTGATCTGACGGTTCATTCTCTCCTCGGTATTACCGACACTTGATCAGTGGCTTGACACCCGATTGGTCCATGATTTCTATTTAAAGCGCATGGAGGGTCATTTGTAGGGTAATCCGTGCATGAAAGAAGCATATGTAAATTTTCATTCTTTTATTAATAAATTGCCTGAAGTGGTCGCATTGGCTCAGGCCGTGGACTGTTTCCCTCTTTGAGGGTTTTAACCACGTCAAAAATACTGGTGTATTGATCTGTGATTTGGTTGTGAGCGGTGTCCTTTGGTGTTCTGTCTGAGGAACTTACCCTGTAAATTCCTACATGGTATCAGAGCTATTTGAGGGCCGCATCCGTTGGTGATCCAAATCTGAAGCCGGTAGAACTGCATCCGATTGCCATTTTCTAGATCTACTATTTTTGACTGCTTTCGGGCCGAGAGGACTGCTCTGTTGTGTTGGGAGCATCTGTTCCAGTGAGGAACCCCTTTCGTTTCACGCGAAAAGGTTTCTGGTAGCCCTAGCTGCGTCATTTTTAAGATCTGGAGGTATACAATGTTTATTTGCAGTTTACAGTTATTTTCTCTCTATTTATTTTGGTTTCGGTTTATTTAGCCTTTTTTATTACCGGATCTATACCTTTCATTTCTGCGTATGCTCTTTGTCCTGCGACTCTGTGCGATCTGGGCAAATCAGAAACAGAAAGGAAGGATTTTTCTCATGCATATGCTCTTTTCCCTGCGCCTTAGTGTGATCTCGGAAAATCAGAAACATTGAGAAAAATATTTAGTTTCCGGCTAAAGCTAACTTTGAGCCGTAAGGTTCATTTTTGAAAATATTTAATTTTTCGGCTAATGCTAACTTCGAGCCGTAAGGTTCGTTTTCTTTGCATGTCCATGTTGGGTTTTGTGTTTTTTGTTTTGTAGGGAAAAAGAGCTTTCTCAAAGCAAGCACGCAACCCCAAGCACCCCCCCACCACTCTCTCTCTCTCTCTCTCTCAAATTTTTTGTATAGCTCAATTGGTTCAAAGCTATTTTAAGAGAGTAGAGGTCTTGGGTTCAAGTCTCCATTTTGTGGGGGCGGACTTTTTCATTTCCGCACATTCCCGCACTTCGTCGGCAACTTCATCAACTTGTTTTCAAAAAGCCATAACTTCTTCATCCGGAAGCTGTTTTCAGAGCCGTTTTTTTTTAAACCAGCCTAATTTTTCGAGATCTATCATTGGAACACTTATTTTCAATATCTTTAGCTTCAGTTTCCATTTAAATGGAAAGTCAATACCAAGTTACCCTTGACAACACCAACTACTTCCAATGGTTGTCCTACATTGAGGATTTACTTAGAAGTAAAGGTCTCTATAGAATAGCCTCAGGCCAAGAAAAAAAACTGAAGGATGAAGATAAAGTTGTTAAATGGGAAAATAGGCAAGATCAAGCACGTGGATTGATAGGAATGTCTATTTCTCCATATCTTAGATTCCATATTGCAGAACTTGATACTCTTGATGAAGCAATGAAACAAATCAATAAAGTTTTTGGGATTAAAAATGAACTTAGAGCCCATCAACTTGAAAATGAGTTGCTTACATTGGACCCTAATAATTTTTCTTGCATTGAAGATTTCTTGTCCAAGTTCAAGACCCTTAGATATCTCTTGGAAGGTGTTAAAGTTAAGAAAGAAGATAGTAACCTTATCTATTCCATTCTTACAAAGTTGGGACCAGCCTACTCTGTGTTTGTTTCCACCTTCCATTCTACAAGAGAAGCCTTCATTTCTCAAGGAACAGACTACAAGTCCCCTTCCTTTGACTCTTTCTGTGATTCTTTAATAAGAGATCAAGAAAAACTCTTACACCTTGGTCTTCTTAATCTTGGAAACTCTTCCAAGAAAGCGTTAGCCGCCCAACAGCAACCAAATTCAAATAATCCTAAGAAGTCATATACTAAAAAGAATGGTCCTAAACCAAACAAGGGTCCTAAGCAATCTCAGCCTCAAAATGAAAAATCATTTCAACAAAATGATAAGACAAATAAAAACAAATGGAAGAAGACTGATAGACATTGCAACTTTTGTAATCCAGATGGCCACTTAGAATCCAAATGCTTTAAGAAGATGGAAGCCTTGGAAGCAGCGATGAAGAAACATAACATCCATGTGGAGCATTCTTCAACTTCAACTTCATCTTCAGGAATGGCATTTTCTGCATGTGGTTGTCAATCATCTCGGTCTGGTTATGCATTAAATGTATCTTCTTCTTCTCATTCTCATGAGTGGCTCATTGATTCTGGAGCTTCTTATCACATGGCCAAAAACAAAGCCATGTTTTCTTCTTTAAATGATTGTAACACCAAAAATATATATGTTGGTGATGATAGATCTCTTAGTGTTGTAGGGACTGGAACTGTTCATCTAGACAATGGTCAGTTTAATGATGTATTATGTGTTCCAACCTTATCCTGCAACCTTCTATCTGTATATCAAATAACTCATTCAGGTGAAGGTAAAATCGTTGAATTTTCACCTCATGATGTTGTAATCAAGGACCTAAGAGATCCTAAAAAGATTTTAGCTACTGGCATTACTGATGATTCTACAAGGTTGTATAAGTTTCACAACTTTGGGTCATCAAATCTTCCCTCAGTATTTGTTGCTCATAACGATGAAGTGAGCAAACTTTGGCATGAGCGATTTGGTCACTTAAACTATCGCTCCCTTCAACATCTATGTAAAGAAAATATGGTGACAGGTCTTCCTATGGTATCTTGCAGAGATGGTGTTTGTTCCAGATGTGTACTTGGAAAACATCATCGAGACAGTTTTGAAAAACATGCCTCTTGGCACGCCTCAACCCCTTTACAGCTTGTGCATAGTGATTTATGTGGTCCACTTCCAATTGTGTCATTCTCTGGCTGCAAGTATTTCTTAACTTTCATTGATGATTTCTCCAGACGCACTTGGGTATACTTCTTAAAACTCAAGAGTGAAGTATTTAACACATTGTTGGCCTTCAAGGCCTTTGTTGAAAAACAACCTGGACATCAAATTCTTAAGCTAAGATCTGATAATGGCGGAGAATATGTTAAAAACACGTTCATCAACTATTGCACTGAGAATGGAATTCAAATGCAACATACTGTTCCATATACTCCACAACAAAATGGTGTAGCTGAAAGGAAGAATCGCACCTTAAAGGAAATGGCTAATTGTATGCTACAATCTAAAGGACTTGGTCTTAGTTTTTGGGCAGAAGCAATTAACTGTGCAAATTACATAATAAATCGCACTCCTACTAAGGCTTTAAAGAATATCACCCAAGAAGAAGCATGGAGCTCAATCAAACCAGATGTAAATCACTTTCGTGTTTTTGGAAGTGAAGCGTGGGCCCATATTCTAGATGAAAAGCATAAAGCTTTAGAACCTAAGAGTGAAAAATGTACTTTTGTTGGATATTCTGAAGATGTTAAAGGCTATAGACTTATTCCATTTAAGTCCAAAAATGTTATCATTAGAAGAGATGTAAAATTTGATGAAAATATATCGGCCTGCGAGCCTAGTCCGGCGGATGTGCCACCTCTTCCTATCTCTTCTACTTTTGAAAACATTTCTTCTTCAGATGATGAAAGTGAGGATGACAATCCTCCCCCACCATCTCAGGATCCTCCTTCAGCTCCTCAGCTTCCAAAATGGGTTCGTGCTACTCGAGATGCAGCAGGTGATCTTGCCGGTGATCCTACAGATCAGTGACGCACACGTTCTCAGTTTGACAGAACCTCTTCTTTACTGGCTCAAGCTCCAGTAAATTATGATCCTGACACCTTTGCAGAAGCTTCAGGCCATCCAGATTGGGAAGCAGCTATGAATGAAGAATATCATTCATTATTGGCAAATGATACATGGGATCTTGTTCCTCTACCAAAGGGACGAAAACTTGTTAGATGCAAATGGGTTTACAGAACCAAGTATGGACCAGATGGGAAAGTTGATAAACATAAAGCTCGTCTTGTTGCTAAAGGTTTTTCATAGGTTGAAGGCATTGACTACACTGAAACCTTCTCCCCTGTTGCCAAAATGAACTCTATCCGTCTTGTTCTTTCCCTTGCTGCCTCGTTCAAATGGGAAGTCCATGAGATGGATGTTAAATCTGCCTTCTTGCATGGGGACTTGCATGAAGAAATCTACAAGGAACAACCCATTGGCTTCATAAAAACAGACTCCAGCCTTGTATGTCGGCTTAAGAAATCCCTTTATGGTCTCAAGCAAGCTCCTCGAGCTTGGTATGCCAAAATGGATAGCTTTATTTTAGAATCTGGCTTTTCTAGGTGTCATTCTGACAATACTATCTACACCAAGCAAGTGGGCAAGTCTCTTATCATTCTTGTTCTTTATGTTGATGATCTTATCCTTACCGGTAGTGATCCCAACCTTATAAACCATGTGAAGTCTAGCCTTAAAAGGAAGTTTGAAATGACAGACTTAGGACACTTACATTATTTTCTCGGTCTTCAAGTCTTGCAATCCAAGGAAGGTATTTCCCTTTCTCAGTCCAAGTATGCCTGTGATATTCTACGCCACTTTCACATGGAAGACTGTAAGCCAACCCCTTCTCCCTTTCAGTCTGGAGTCAAACTTTCAGTCACTTGTACTTCTCCTAAAGTTGATGCTACCTTATACCGTCAACTTGTAGGAAAACTTTTGTATCTAACCCATACTCATCCTGACCTTTCCTTTGCTATTGGCCTTGTTGCTCGGTTTATGCAAAACCCACGTGAAAGTCATTGGAAATCAGCTAAAAGAACACTTCGTTATGTTCGAGGTACAGTTCAGTTTGGGATTCATTATAGTGCCGAAGCAGCTCCTCTATTGGTTGGTTTCATTGATTCTGATTGGGTTGGTGACCCTGATGATCGGAAGTCTACTGCCGGTTATGTGTTCACTCTTGGTTCAAGACCTATTATAGGGGCTTGTAAGAAACAAGCTACCATTTCTCTTTCATCAGCAGAAGCAGCGTATCGTGGTGCCGTAGAAGCTAGTAAGGAAGCCTTGTGGCTTCATCAGATCCTGTCAGAGTTTGGCTTTCAGCAGCGGCATCCGACTACACTTTGGTGTGATAATCAAAGTGCCATTCAGCTATGCAAAGATCCAGTCCAACATCAGCGCAGCAAACACATTGAACTGCACATGCACTTCATCAGAAAGCTCATTCATGACCATGTTCTTGAAGTACAATATTGTTCAACAGATGATCAAGTTGGAGACATCTTTACAAAGGCTCTCACAGAGGCGAAGTTCACTAAACTTCGATTTATGGTTGGAGTTTAGGAAGTTGTCACTAAGGGGGGATAGGCTCTAGTGCCTCCTTCCTTCTCCTATTGTGTCATATTTGTAAATCCTTCAATCCTATCCCAAGTTGTTCTTAAGGGGGGATGTTAGGATATTCCGACACATAGGAAATAGTTAAGTACAACTTGGTCTAGTATAGAGTTAGGTAAAGTGTGTTTCTTTACCGTTGTACATTTTGTAATTTACAATCCGACGGTTCATTCTCTCCTCGGTATTACCGACACTTGATCCGTGGCTTGACACCTGATTGGTCCATGATTTCTATTTAAAGCGCATGGAGGGTCATTTGTAGGGTAATCCGTGCATGAGAGAAGCATATGTAAATTTTCATTCTTTTATTAATAAATTTCCTGAAGTGGCCGCGTTGGCTCAGGCCGTGGACTGTTTCCCTCTTTGAGGGTTTTAACCATGTCAAAAACATTGCTGTATTGATCTGCGATCTGGTTGTGAGCGGTGTCCTTTGGTGTTCTATCTGAGGAACTTACCCTGTAAATTCCTACAGTTCCATGCAATTCATGATGCAAATTTTCTTGTAGAAAATATGTCATGTTCTCAATTAGACAAATTATAATGCAACAAGGGATCTTGATCTATGATCATATTGTCAATGATAACCATGACTGGTTGTTCGAATCTGTTTGTGCATTTTCTCCATGGTTTGACATCGTTTTTCTAAGAAAAACATTGGCACAAGCCTTTTATAGTTGTTTCATTGGCATTGACATTAGAGATATTAAATGGTTGCAACAGAACTTTAATGTTAGGATCATTGAACAAGAACAATGTATCAATAGTTGCCAAGGTTATATTATTAACTTATCAATTCCATATGCAAAGGGACACATAGAAGGAAACACTTTTATAATCCAATGGATATGTGAACTACTCAATGTTAACATATGCATTTGGAATCCAACAACAAAAGAAAATGATTTTAGATTCTACCCATCAAATAATTCATCCAAAGTGTTATACCTCATGTTTATTCAATTGACCATATTGCAAACGCATTATTGCACACTTATGCAAATAAATAGTACCAATGATATCAACCACACTAACAATGTACAACTAGTAGTTGAATCAATGTGAAAGTAAAATAATTGCAATGTTGTGTCACCTATTACTTCTAAGCATTTGGTTCATAAAGAAACCAATGCTATTACATATTTCTCTTTGCTAGAGTTCTAATCAATCGACAACAAAACATCAAAATAGAGAAGAATCGACAAGATTTCTAAACATCACAAACCATTATAACAAGGTACACATTCTTTGTCATTGAGAAATGATAATAGCATGCCAGTCTCCATTGATTTCTCCAACAAAACCATTGGGCAACATAAGTGATTACATCAATTAAAATATTCAACACGTGTAAAAGGTGTGATGCTAACTTAAGAACATAGAAAGCATATACATTCAATTAAAATAATCAAGACATATTTGCAATCAATCCAAGACCCACCTACTAATGCATGTTGCATTTATGAAAAATTACATTTTGCAAAAGACATACATGACATTGACACATTCAAATTTTCAACTCTACTCATTCTTATTGCTAGAATAGAAACCAAATCCATCAAAATCGATGACCATATCTGCAAATATTGCAATGTTTAGTTTCTCAATTAGAAGTTTTCTACATTTGCATCGCCTCTATCCATTTGGTGAAATTTGGCATTACTTTCTCTTGAAGAATTGACACCTTTGGAGGAAATATTGGTGGCTCCAAGGATGACCTTCGAATAAATAAGGATACTTGGGAATAAAAGATCACATATTAGGTTAGTAGGCACAATTATAAATGTTCCTGCCAATTTGGATAACATTCAAACATCCTTACCGAGAAATATCAATGAGTCCATGATAATTGCAATTATGTTAAAGAGAAAATTGGAATACAAGAATGATCATTTGACCAAAGAAATTGATGATTTCTTTGCATGAATTATGTAACATGGCTCTATACAATAAATATCACATCATAATCAATTATGACTGGAAAAAAATACTTCAATTAAAAAAAAAAACAATGACAATAATATTTTGGGCCAGTGCTAATAGCACTTTAGAGCTAGAATTTGAAACACTTTTGCACGAATTTTCAGAGGCACATTTAATCCATTATTTTGATACAACAATTGTGCAAATAGCGTCTTCTGAAGGATCCCAACCATTTGGTATTTTTCAGGACAACTTTTTTGAAGAGATTAACTTTCCAACCTTGTTTAATGGCTTGCCCATCGTATTGATGTCACTAATCATTTCTCCTATCATCAAATTGCACAATGGGAACTATTGTATATATGTTAGGACTTCTAAATGCGCATTACAAATATATTTTTAAAACAATCCACAACTTGATAAACCAAGTTTCCAGCTAAGCATGTATTTCTATTCGCAACGGAGAGCTAAAAGGACAAAAATTACTTGCCAAAGATGTCAAAAAAGAAAAGAAAAAAGGAAGCTATACATCCAATGACACACGTCTCTTAAGGATTCCATTGACACATTGATCAAAATTCATCTGTTCATTTATAGCTGATACTACACACATAGAATCACATCCATGAATACTCTAATTAAAAAAAAAAACAATGAGTTGTTTGGAGAGGTGCAAGAATATTGTTTTCTCATAGATTCCAAAGAAGTGGATCAGAACATGATCATGGATAAAAATGCACCAATATACCAACAGTATCCTTCTACTGTTGTCATTGCATTCATTGGTTAGTTTTTGACTTCTGATTCAACATTGTTAGCAAATGAGATGCTTGAAATTTAGACACATCATCACACGAAGACTTGTAAGAAGCATAGAAATTATTTGTGTAGATTTGGTTTTCCTTTCCCATCAATTACTGAAACTTGTATCTTCCAACCTTTTTGCAATGAAAACAATGACAATTATTAAGAAATACAAAAAAATGTTCTCTTCTACAACAAAAAACCTATTCAAAAAACACAACATTCAATCATTTCCTAGTTGATCTTGCAATTACAAAAATGAAATACAAGTTTTTCCTTCACTCTTATATCATTTGACCTATTTTGTTGCTCGAAATAAATTCTTGTGATATATGGATAAATGCATTTGCAAGAAAACCTACCATTATGGAAGGAAAACACAGACACCCTATTTATTTTATATGCTTATGCTACAACAACATATTGTAGCTCATATATGACAAATATGGATTCCAATATGACATATACATTCAAAAGAATCATGGAAAATTACCTATGAAATGAAGATAAAGTCAAAATGATCTATAAACTTGGAAACAAATTTCTAAACATGAAACATATGTCAAGTTAACAAGAAATTCATATTATTGTCTCATTTCATCTTTACTCATCATCATGAAAGGCAATTTTCATTAACAATGTCCCTACTAAAAAACAAACATATGTCCTAAAAGGACCTATTCTATTGCAACAAGAGGATGATAATTCTAAAGACATTGTGTGCATGACAATCATTAATAAATATTTCACATGCCCTACTAAACTTGAAAACATTTTCTTAGTAGACTTTGTTTCTTGCTATTTTGTCGCAAAAACAAAAACCAACAAAAAAATGTCCATGTGTTATATGCTTTATCTAGCATAATGAACAAAGGGATCTTGAGAACCATTATATAGAAAAAATAATGCTTTATAAGCCATACAAATAATATAAACACAAATTAAAATAGGCCAATCAAACATGGAATGATGCATAATTGTCCCAAAAACACATTATTTATATTATTGAAGCACAATTCTCTTATCCAATTTTATCATGGGGCAATGTTGAACTTGCTTCGACCACAATTGCAAAAAAAAATGACGAAATTATTGTGGTTCATTTTCAATTTGGACATGATACAAATTCTTGTCATATTAATGAATATGATAGTCAACATGACCTAACAGGAAAGATAAAATCCAAAAAAAAGGCAAACTGCATATACTAAGACTATTGAATTTGTTGCGCATCCATTTTTTCTATACATAATAGAATATCATGACATTAGAATAACACTAAACAAAGAGAAACAATCGATAACAAAAGAAATAGTATTATGGAAAAAAAAACAACTCATTTGAGAATTTTTTTTATTTATTACCAGAGGTGCAGGAGTAGGAAAACAATTGACTGCACAAGTGCTTTACCATGTGCTAATGAAATACTACAACAAAGACTTGTAAAGTGACCCATTAAGAAAAAAAGGCCTCATAGTTATAGTTACTGCCAAAGCTACATACATTGCAAATGGTGTCACAGTGCACTCAACTTTACATTTACCAATATCAACATGCAACATTATGCCATTGACTTCTAACACACTTGATACATTACCCAAAGAGTATGAAAATCTTAAACTTTTGCTCATAGATGAAGCATCACTAATTGGTTGTCAATTGGTGCACAACATTGACAAATGACTTTGTGAAATCATGCACACTCTTGCTTCACCATTTGGAAACATTGACGTAATATTCTATGGTGACATATGACAAGAAAAACTTTTACTTGGAAAGACAATGTTGAAAGCTATGAGTTAACACAAGTAGTGGAACAATAAAACAAAGACTGTGTGTCTGTCCTAAATAGACTTAGAACTTGTTCACATACCGATGATGATCTTGCATTTTTTAACAAACATTGTTAAAGATGTCCACCATGTATTTTTTAACCCCATACAAAAATTACCTGCATACAAATTCTAAAAAATAGAAAATAAATGATGGCGAGAGCATAAAACATATATACACATATATATTTTCCCCTAGATTCCAAAACTAGGACTACCAGATTGATTTTTCATTATATTCCTTTCAATGTTATAATACATATATACATGTCGAAGCATCCATAAACCCCAATCGATTAACCTTGGATTAGAACATAACCATAGTTCCCTTGACTAGATCTACAAAATAGCATGGACAAAAAACCATGATGCCCAAAACCATGTTTGAAATCCATGCATGAAACCATAGGTAGGTTTTCCCACCTAATATAGGGTCCAAAAAAATTTTCCCAAGTGTGCTCAAGATGCTCTAGAGGAGGGAACCAAAAGAAACACCAATAGCTAAAAGCAAATGAGGCATCCAGGTAACAAGTAAGGAGAAACTTGTTATAAGGCTAGGTAACGACTCATAGTAAACATGGAGGAGCATACACAAAGGAAGAAGAAGGTGACAATTTTTGGTCGTGATGAAGAGTTGAGTAAAAGTTGTAGTAGAGGGGAGAAATATGCCTAGAGAAATGGCATAAGGAAGCTAAGCCAGGAAGAATTTGAAAAGGATATGGATGAGTTCAAGGCACAACTTAATGTGCTAATGAAACTATTACAGAAGAGGGAAGAAGGGCAAAGAAGGAACCTAATGAGGAGGTTCAACTTATTTTTCAGATAGAATAATTTTAAGAGGAAATCCCCAAAATACAGAGACCTGGGAAACATAGGATGAGGACAATGATGAAACCCTATATGGAAGAAGAAGTGCTCATAGCAGCTCAACCTATGGAAGGAGCAATTTGCTTCTGCAAACCAGTTCTTGAAGACAAGGAGAGGAGGCTAGTAGAAAGTCTCATGGCCTATGAAAAGAGTCACAAATAGTAGGAGGTTTTGTTGACAGAGGAAGAGACTAAAGACCCCCGTGTCTTTAAAACTAACAAATTATGTGTGAATGCAGGTTTTGTAATCCAAGAAGATGAGCAGCCATTAGAGGATCTTGCAAATCAAAATCATATACAAATGTTTGAAAAGGAGGCTAAGAAAATATGCATGCTCTAAGAAGCTGAAAGAGGTGGTTGGATGCTGAAAGGGATAAATAAGATGAAGTGGCCTCTATTGAAAATCAGGCTGAATCATAACATGAATGATTCCTTAATGAGAGAATAACACAGATTTGATGAGTATGAAGGAGAGGAGGTTCACTTTTGTGAACCAGAGCAGGGAAATGTCCTCGGACAAGATGATGCATATGATGAAATGATGACGTGATTAGTTCAACATAAGGAAGAAATGATGGAAGCATCAGATGAGGAGGAGGAACAAATTAATGTATTTTTCTCTAATTGTCTGAGTGAGTTTGAAATTGCAAGTACTGAGTACTATGGAGTTGAATAGTTTCGAAATATTATTGAGGAATTTGGAACTTTGGAAGAGCTAAATTATGTTGACAAGGAACAACAAGAGGAAGTTGATTCAGAAAGTTGGAAACCTCAAGGAATACTCACAAAGGAGGAATATGCAGAGTTATCTCATGAAGACAGTATGGATGAAGACCATGAAGAAGCTCAAGTTGATACTCTCCAAGTTAGTGTGAGAAAGATTAACCTCAAAGGTATAATTGACTGGTTATGTATTTTCTTATTGAGTATTGGCTTATTTTTTAAAATAGTTTATCATGGGCTGAAGACAACTGGAAATTGGGGAAAGAGAAGAAACTGCATGCTTTGCAAGCTTTTGGATTGGTTCAGTATGAAGATGATGGAGGGAGAGACAGTGAGAAATCCTCAACAAAATACAATTTAGCTAGTCTAAAGGAGGTCGAAAGAGCCCAATGACAAAGACAACCAAGATCTTGTTGATGAAAAGGAGGAGATACCACTGTCTCATGAAATCAAAGAGAGAAAAATATTAGATTTTGAATTAGACAATTATGAAACAAAGTACATAGGAGTACCACAAGGAGAAGCATACCAAGACATGGATGAGAAGGATTATTCAAATCAAGCAATGGTTCCATGAAGCAATGACAAGAATTTCTTCCAGGAAGTTGTAGGAGATAATGAAAGGATTCTAGAAGGAACACATTTGCCTAATGACATAAAGACCCATACAATTGTAGCAGAAAATCAAGAGATAGCTTTTTTTTTTTTCCATAATGTGTTTATTGTATGTGAAAGTGTGAGCAAAATTCAGAATTCTTGGAATACCAACATGCAACCTTTTGTAAAGCTAACAAATAATTTAACATGGAAACCATGTATTGCGGAGACAAACAAAGAAAAGTGGAATAAGACTCTTGCAATTCTAGTACAAAACATTGTTGTGGAAGAGAGGGATTACAAAAAATTTAAAGCTCCAATATGCAAGCAAATTTTGCCACCAAGAGTCAAAATTGAGGAGACCATTCAGAAAAGAAAGAAGTAGATTGTTGAAAGCATAATTGAAGATGTAGAATAGGGACAACAAATGTTATCAAGATTAAAAAAATGAAGGAGCATGAGGCAAGTTTGTCTCATGACGATTTATTTCATTTGCAAACAAGAAATATGGGGCAAAATTTTATTTTTGAAAAGAGCCAACAATTTTCTAGGGTGTATTTTGTTGAAGGAAACAAGGTGGATAAATTTTGTTGTTATAGGTCCATTTGATATGTAGGGGGGCTAATCTATGGTGAAGAATGTAATGAGATGGAGAATGAAATCCTATAGCTTTGGAAAATGTTCATGAGGATGACTAATAGCAAAAATTTAAACCAACAAGGCGAAAATAACATGTACTAACATGAATGCAAATTGGATATGGAGGTTTGAGTAGATAATGATGTTGATAGAGGTAGTACCTGAGGTATGGTACAATGGTAGGGAAAAAGTGATAAGTTTCAACACTTGGCTGACTTGAGGGAACTACATGAGCATGGCAGAGATGAAGCAACTACAAAGTAGAATTTGGGATCAGGGAAGGAAGAGGAAAACCAACATCAAGTTGACTATGTAAGGTTGCATCCCAAAAGCAAGTAGCACATCACAGAAACATGTATGGGATCCTAGCCAACTGAAGTCAAGACTGAACCGATAGCACAACCATATGTGTGAGCAACAACAACACTTTGTTTAGGATCCTAGAGGTTTTAACTAGGATGTCAAAAAAAAATTTGCCAGTAGGGAGTTTGATGTAAGAGAATCACCTTAGGAAATTCATTTTTGGTTAAGACCCCAAGGGGGCCATGTACATTCTAAAAAGCAAATTTCATTTTGTATATAAATTAGGAAATTATAGTAAAATATCAATGGACTCAAAACAAACCAGGAAAAAGTAAATATTGATTTCAAAGATGTAACCAACCCATCAACAGCTTAACTAGATCAAGTTTGCTTTAATTATTTTATTCAACTATAATGACATAAAACAGTGGTATCACAATTCAAATGTCTCAAAAATAAAAGATAACACTAGTTAATGGTAGCAGTGGTATATGTTTTAGATGAGATTTAATCTCAATGTTCTAGCTCTTGTATCTCCCGTTTGTCATACCCTGGAGACCAGCTGTAGAATATGAGTAAAATGTTTCATCAAAAATATGATATCAAAGTGATTAATGTTCAAGGTTTACCTCTACTAAATTTATGAGGTTAATAACTAGAGCATAAGTAACTGGTTGCATAACTATCTATTTGTTATCTTTGTCTCCATATTTAATTTTATTATTTTCTTTATTGTTGAGTGGAGAAGTTTATTTTATAGCCTAGTATAAGAGATGTGTAAGTATATTCATCTTCAATTTAGAGTTGACAAGTTTCCATTTAAAAAAATATTTAAATAATTTTTTTCCTATGTAATAAACAACAAAAATGAATATTAGTGTTCTGTTTGTTTAATTACACTTATTATACAACATCAATAATATCAGTGCCCATACTAAGGAGAAGTGGTAAAAAATATTTCACTTACTCTCAACCATAAATAAAATATCTCACGTCAAATATAATAAAAAACAAACATGAATATACATGTTTCGTTTGTTTAATTAAAAGTATAATAAAACATCAATAATCTCACTCTCATGTCCATATCAAAGACAAGTAAAAATATTCCCCTATCACTCTTAACTATAAATAAAATATTTTGATATCCAAATGAAACAACATAATATTATATAAACTTTATAGAGAAATAAAACAATTAAAAGTTAGAAAAGAACTACATATACATTATATAATGCAATTGAAAAAAAAATGTTTTTTATAGTTAAACCATTTTAAGCAGTCTCATTATTTTATGCCCAAGTAATTTTTGATCCATTTTATATATTAAAAAAAACAACATAAACAATTAAAAATTACAAGTGGTCTCTCCCTTTCTCGCTCACGAGGTGCAATAATTTTTTTCAAATTTTGCACTCTAAAATAAGTTTTCACCTCAAGATATTTGATCTCTCTTGGCTCTTGCTGGATCGGTGGTTAAGATGGATCTATACTAGTTCTACAACCCAATATGACTGTGTTTAACATGGAATAGACACATGCCCCCTTTGAAAAAAAAAAAAACTCTAAATAGAAAATTAATGTGAGCTATAATAAAAGACACTGAATATACTATGCATCTAAAGTAATTAGAGTAAAACAAATGTGCGAGTAAGATATTTAAACCTTATAACTAAATTATTTGAAAATCTATGTTAATTAGTTTATGTGATATGAACTTCAGTTAGAAAAAAATTATTAAAAAAATATATTTTAATGTTGTATATAATAAAATATTCATTTTAGGTTATTAATAAAATGTTTTAATACCTGCTATACTTAAAATTACATTAATAATAAAAAAATATTTTAATGTCAAATATGTATATATTATATATTATTTAAAGAAGTGTGAAAAAATAAGTTTCTTATGGTTAAAATGTTTGAAATGGTGTCAATATTTTACACTTTGGTTTTTTCTATATTCTGGAGTTTTGATGTTTAGAATAGATTTGTAAGTAAAATACGTGTGTTCAATTATGGAAGCTTCTCCTATAAGTCTGTAGATAGTATATACAAGCAATGAAAGCAAATGTTTGGAATAAATTTGTAAGTAAAAGACCTGTGTATATAGCACTTAAAAATACAATTTAAATTATGAAAAAATTAGATATTGTATTTTGCACAGTAAAAAAGTTTGCATAAGAAAAAATTTAATGTGACTAACTTATATTATATCCATGGTTAAAATAATTCTATACTAATGAAGTAAGAAAATAATGCCAATAATATCTGTTGTGAAGGCACCGGAGATAGTAGCTTACTCTTAATTTTTTTTTATGAATTTCCAAACTTCTTATCAAACAAGTCGAAATCCAGCTCTAACGTAACTCTAGCTAAAGTCAGTATAGTATGTATCCACGATTTCCAAACTTCTTATCAAAGAAGTCAAGATCCAACACTAACGTAACTCAGCTAAAGTCAGTATCGTATGTATCCACAATTTCCCTGCAAAAACCATAATCCATTGAGTAGAACAGTAACAAGCTCTGATTGCACTATATATGTCAAAAACATAAGACCATGTATAAATGGTTTCACTTAGGTAATATGGTTTCACTGTCTGAATTAGCAGCAGGAGCATCAAGATTGTAACTGTTCATATATAGAACTGGACACAAGTGAAAATTTATATCCAAAACAAACCAGGCATTTCTACATTTCTTGAACATGAAATGGACATGTCAAACTGTTTTAGGATAGATAGGAAGAACAAGAATCATACTAAAACCTTCATTCCCATTTTCAGTATTTACGCCAATAGAGAGTCTACTGTCAAAAAATGTTCGGTATTTACTGGTTAATTTACATTTTTGACACCCTGAAGATTTCTTTTTTATTTTCGTTTTCTTCCATCAATTTCCCGGCACCACTAACGTAACCATACCGATACCGGTAGTACCCATACCCATACTCGTGATTATCCATACTCGTGATTATCCATACTCATACTGGTGATTGTAGATTCCTGGAGTATTTGGGAATTTGATGGATATGGGATGGTACAAAATTGACCACGTCCATATCCGTCGGATTCTCAAATATTCCGGAAAATCGCAATCGACTTAAAGATAGCCTACCCATACCTCTACAACCGGGCAATAATTGCTGGAGGAAGCTCTTTCGTTGGCGAAGCATACGGCGCGACGCCCGGGAGAGTTCTTTGCAAAGGCGCACTTTCAAGCGCACCCGGCTCCGATTTGATTTCGTGGTCTGTTCGAATTTTGAACATTAGGTTCACGAGCTTCACGAGCTTCAGAGTAGCTGATGTCTCACCACCACCGAAGTAGGGTTACAACCCCCGAGGCGTGAGGTCATCTGCATCAGGGTTCCAGGTCTCATGGTAATGGCATTTCATAGATGTTTTCCGTGCCATAAATCGTATGCGACCGTCGTGAAAGCTTTCAGGGTTTGTTCACAGACACTGCTCAGACATTTGGAGAGGGACACTGCTCTGGGGGATTCGAGCCCAGGAAAACCATATAATTTGAAATTTACACTTTGCTAATGTGTTTAATGGCATGTCCTCTCTAGGATCCCAGCCTAAATTTTAACATAAATGCTATGGCATCTCCACCCTATGATGACACGCGTTGATATTCACTTGATCCTCCTCGGCCATCTATTTAAATGGCAGTTCCTATTTCCACTTCTATAGCAAAGTTAATGCTATGTCCTTACCCCCTCTGACAGCGGCAGACAGCCTCCTTGACGTCATGGCGCCCTTACATGCTCGACCATGGATCATGGCATGCATCCCTCTCTACAATTACAGGTCACGCAGCTCCGGCGACTCTGTCGTCTGCCGTGCTCCTGCCCATCGACCCTGCCCGCCTCCACTTTGGCCTTTTGGCGTATTGATGAGGCACATTTACCAAACTGAGGCACATTTAGGAACCTTACCAACCATCCTCCAGGCAATTCAAACTCACGGCAATTCAAACTCCCAACAATTCACGCATTGAACTCCGGTGAACAGAGGAGAGGTTACACTGTTTCCGACAGCTCCTCTCGTGGGATTTCCTGTCAGTTGGTTGCCTCCGCCTTGACCACCACCACCAGACCATACAATCATTTGAATTTGGAAACCCGCCGAAACAAGAACTTGAACCCAACCATTCGTTATTCTAAATTGGTTTGAAATTTGAAATTGAAACCGCGCCATCTCAAGAATTCGGCGGTACATTTTCATTCAAGAAAGTTGAAGCTTTAGTCCAAAGACACCTTCGTCGAACACATCAAGGGCCTACTGAGCGTTGTCCTACAAGACGTGTAGTTGAAGCTTTCTTGCTCCTCGACTCCCGGCATGGTACTGCAAAATATACACGTTGGAAGCTGCCAAACCAAGGTTTTGGTTGAATTCTGCACCGCCAAATTGGGGGATCTTTACGTCTAAGAAGACAAAGACATCATCATTGAGATTTTAAAATCTCACCCATCAAATATCGTTGAGCAAAAATGCTCCTTCAAGGATCCAGTATCGCAACAAAAAATGTATGCCAAAGAACAGATTCTGATCATGCCTTGGGTTAACAGCATCCGCGGATGTCCCACATCCGTCAGCCTCGAGGTCGAGAAGCGCAAGAATAGAGTGCGCACTGAGCAAGCCATCACCGAGACTCATCAAACAACCAACTGCTAGTTTTTCCTTAACTCGACGAATTATTTTTATGGGATTTGTGATTTTTCTATGTTTAGAAAATATTTACAAGAATGTAAGCATTTCAGAGGTAAGTCGCTGCTCCTCCTCCGTTGTAGTAATGTACTGGAGGAGTGACTTGAAGACCTGTAGCCTGTCATCGATGCAGACAAGTAGTGATCAATATGTGATGATATTTACAGTCAAGCTTCACAAAAGCTTGATGGCTGGTTTTTGGGTATTTTTTATTTCTCCCCAATGAAAACTATACGAATCTTAAATTTCTATTGCGGAGGTGTATCATGTATTTGTATCTGTAGGGAACGCCGCTATAACTTCAACCACTATAAATATCTCTCTTATAAAAACACTTATTTGAAAAAAAATCATAAACAAGCAGAAAAACTTTGATGTACATCTTCATTTTGGTGGTCACGTTAACCTGGATTTATGTTATTTTTTTTATATTTATTTCTTTCATTTAGATTGAATATTGTGGTGAATATATATATATATATATCGGATCGGATGTTTGCTAGAACTAGAACTGTCAAGCGGAGACATAATTCTATAACATCTGATTTTCAATCAACATAAGGTGTTACGTTAGAAATAAAGTTTTGATACGAGGAAAATTTATTTTAATATTTATAATTATTGAAAAACAAGTAAAAAAAAATCAAGATAATCTCTGATGGCAAGTTTTAATTATTAAAAAGGTACTCACTTGAAAGTGTTACTGTTTCATATGGAAATTTTGATATTTTAAAAATTATTCTAATATAACTACTTAAAGAAGAGTAAGAAAATGTTAATTAAAAAATATATTTTTTTATTATTGATTTATTTTGTTACTATGAAATATCAATATGTATTAATATATCATTGTATATTAAAATGAAAAATTATTTTCTTTAGATGTTTAGATAAAAATGTTATAAAACTTATTTTAATATTTATATTATTAAAACAAGATATGAAATAATTACAACAAATTGTTGTCGGTTCAGAGAGTGTTGTCTTTTTCAATTATTTGGTTATTTAGTTAATAATTAGTCATTAGTCATTCACTTAATTAGAATCATTATTTTATATTGTGAAGACAATTTTTTCTTATCAATATCAATTTAAAATGTTAGATAAAATTGTTTTATATTACAAAATATTTTTTTCATAATAAATATATTTATCTTATTTAATAAGTATATAGATAAATTTATGAGAAAAGTATTATAAAGTTTTACAAGAATACTATAAAGCAATGTTAGGTATTCTAGAAAATTTCAAATTTTTTATGTTCACTTAGGCTCTTTTTCTTGAAGGATGATCTTATACATGGAGACAAGTATCTTTTAGATATCATGTACGTAAATAGATCTAACACCAAATTGTTATGTTCTCCTAATTGAATACTTGACTTTATTTATTTATTATTATTGTTTTTTAATTCGAGAATAATTTTATAAAGACATTTAGTAAGGTTTGTCTCAACATAAACACTAGCTTTATGTGCACAATCTAACCACCGCTCTCTCAATCTCACCATAGCTCTCTCAAGACATGATTTTATGTAGGTATCCAAAGTATTCCCACTGTTAAATATAAAATTGATAAATACTAGAAATGTAATGGCCAAATGGGGAGGAAAAATCAAATTGACATTCTAATAATTGACATAGAGTTAGAATTAAATTATGTAAACCAAGGGTTTATTAAAAGTTTTACTCCTACCAAAAAACATGGACCCTCCTCAAACACTTTCTCATGATTATCATGATTATAGAACTAACCAATACAAAAACCTTTGGAATAATGGAGGACCTCCCAATTGTTTGTCCAAGTTGAGTGGGTCCATTGGTACAAAGCCAATAAAGTAGGTGAATACCCATTAAATATGCAAAAACCACATCGATTTTAAACATTGAATGTAGATGGGGGGATCTTTCATGCTCAGATCTCCACTTTTCTCCTCTTCATCTTTGTCCACTATATGTGCACCAACAAAAGAGGGGATTAATGAGTTAAAGTGGACTATTTTTTTCCTAACCACATCTTTAGAAGACATAGGTTTGGAGGTTGGAGGACCCCTAAAAATAGGCATTCCTCCACACAACCATAGCACCAAAAAGAGAGTTGAATATTTACCATGTAATAGATATAGAATGGATTTTGATCCTCAAGTTGTTTTCCTTCATAGAGAAAACATTGAGCCACATGAATTCCTTGTGGTAGCTCCAATTTGGGCTTGATATCCACCACAAAATCAATAGAAGTTACCCATAGATAAATGATTTTCCTAGAAAGTGTTTATCATTGGCTAAAATATTATTGTGGCATTAGAAACTAGTGCCTTGTTAGTATCCTTGAGAGCAAGCTAAATTGGCATATATTTTTCATATAGGCATTGCATCAAACACTTTGAATATAAATGTTTCATGAATCCCTTTGCATGGATCTTGAATACCAAATTGTATTACCACCACCAACACCAAAAAAGTGTTGAGAAACCATGGCCTCCTTCTATCCATGAGCACCTTCACAAACCTTGGTAGAAGAAACCCTCCACTGAACAAGAAGAGTACCTAGTACCAACCTCCTTGCAACTAAAAATTCATAAATGGTAACAACCTATGGAAAATAGATTATGTCTCAACCTTTGACAAGACTTGTCCCGCTGTCACCTTTATGAGATAAATAATGATTGATACTATCCCCTTTTGTTGGAAAAACTTGACCCTGTGCAAACCAATATGTAAGATCTCATTCATTTTAAAAACATTAGACACAATCTTAATTCATCGTAATAACCACCCCGCTATCACCACTAAGGCTCTCATCCTTTGAAAAAAGAATGGACTCATTATCAATCAATGGAAATACTCATCCTAGTATCACAAACCCTCCAACAAGTTCCTTTTAATGGTTTTGTTTACCTATTTTAAACAGTTCTCATTCTAAAATGGTTATATGAGGCAATAAAATTTGCATCTAGTGGAATACATCCAAGGTATTAATTTTGAAAGGCTATTCCCCCACAACGGGTGCCCATTGTTGACAGATGTCAGCATGCATTCATGGCTGGAAGTGATCAGCATCCATATGGACACAATGATATCCCTCTAACATGCTTGGAAGAACGTTGAAATGACACCCACAATGTTGAAATCTCGGCCATCGTACATTATCGTTCATTCGCCATGTGGGATCATAATGGTTGTTCATGATAGTTAGCAGTGGTTTCGTGTGATGGAGGATGAGGGTGGTGTCATGGCATGCTGACGCCCTCCCTCAAGTTTATTTCTATCCAACTCCACCTCAATTGGAAGCAAGTGATATGAGCAAATGTTGGGTGTAAGTTTAATGTAGAACAAATATTCCTTTGATGTTGCTCCTTTCATCACACTCGGTCATTGGCCTGTTCCTGAGTATTTTATGGTTGTCTTGGAGGTGGAACTTTGGTATTGCAATTGGGTGGACTCTCATCCCTCCCAAACCTCCAGTTTTTGCAGGATGATTTTGGCACCTGCAATGGCCTCCTAGGCTCACAATATTTTTCCGACCCTCCAAAAACCTTATATGTTTCCTTATCCTACGTGAGATGTAGTTCCAGAGAGCCATGGCTCGATTTGGTTCATCAATTTCCCTACTTTTAAGTCTATGGAGAAATTTGATAAGAGACGGTGAAATGGGAGCAGAGTGATAGAGCTCCATGGGAGAAATTGGGATGAGCTCAATAACTCGGAAATATCATGTAAATTCGTGGCTTTTGAATTCCACTCTCGGGCTCATAAACACACATGGTATGCACCACGACACGATCGATTTCAATTTACCATGTCTAGTTTTCTCATGGTACCATGATGGTGTTGGTTGGAACCACACAAAACACCCTCTCTGCACATAATTTGGAAAAACTACTTGTTGAACATTGGAAAAGGTATGTAATTACCACTTATTTCTTTATCTTTTCCTTTAATTCATAACTTCTTTACATTCTAAAGATGGTCATATGTTAAAGGATTATGATAAAATTAAGGGGATTTGTGATTGATGTAAAATGATTAATTAGTGTCTTTTTCTATGCAGAAAGTGAAGAAAATGGAAAATCACTATTCCGGAGGAAAAGACAAAGCAAAACCAACTGTCGTCCCTTTGATAGGAAACCACATCCAGATGAGGAAATCAAGATCAGAGCGCATGGACCAGGAAAAGGAAGAAGAAACGCGGTATCAGCGCAAGAGGACGAAATAATAACTGAAGATTAAAGATATGGCGAATCCCTTAGGATCCTTTGATCTTGAGGGATCGCTACCTCAAGACTTATCTGTATTTTTGATATTTCCACCTGGCCACTATAAAAAGGGACAGCGCTGCTAGCCTAAGGAGCGAATATATGGGTGTTGATTTGCAGAAATTACTGTTGTAATCTAAACTTTGATCATCGACTCTCTTTAAAGAGCGATAGCTGTAACTTTTCCTTTACGATTAGTATATAACTTCGTTGTTGTTTCGTCATCTGATCTTGGAGTAACCGTAGCAGTGTGTCCCTGGTGGCTAAGGGCCCGGTCCTAGTGGATCACTTTCTTTCTGTATCATTATTTTCCGATTACAGTTGTGTGTGGTTTGGTTTCCTTTGCATTCCTTTAAATTCGCTTTATTCAGAAATCTTCTGTTCCTTAACATTTCATTGACTTTCTTTGTTATATCGAATTCATAATTGGAATAGCAGGACTATTATTTGCAACTGGAAATGTTATGATGTTCATTATGCTATAGTATTGCATTGTCTAATATTGTTTTTCATTCACAAGTTGACATTGTTGTTCATTTACAGATTGATATTGCTGTTCATTTACAGATTGACATTGTTGTTCATCTACAGATTGGTATTGTTGCTCATTTAGCTACGGTTCACTCGCAATTGTGATTGTTGTTCCTTTGGTTACTGTTCCATTATTATTGCAATTGTTGTTCCTTTATAACTGTGGATAATACTCATTATGCTAGAATAAGATTACTGATTCTACAGTCGTTGTGTGTTTACATTTGATTAAGTTTGCTATTCAATATTTCGTAGACTTAATGGGTTTGTCGTTCCTTTCTAGATTGCTGTTCAAATTCCTTTGTTAGTTAAAGTTCAATTCCTTTTCGTTAATATTGCTGCTTAATTAAGTTCTATAGATTAAGCTTTGTTGTTTGATATTTTCAATAGATTAATTGTTGTTCCTTTTGTACAATTTCCATATACAGAAATTGCGCATATACGGAAACTGTGCATATACGTAAGATGTGCGCATATACAGAAATTGGGCATATACGGAAATTGTGCATATACGGAAGATATGCGCATATACGGAAATTGCGCATATACAGAAGATATGCGCATATCTTCTGTATATCCCTAACTTTCCTGTATGTGCATATCTTCCGTATATGCACGTCGTTCATGTAACTGCATCGTATATATGCAGATTCCATATACAGAAATTGTGCATATACAGGAACTGGGCATATACGGAAGATATGCGCATATCTTCCGTATATGCCCAATTTCCGTATATGCGCATATCTTCTGTATATGCACAATTTCCATATACAGGAATTGCGCATATACGGAAACTGTGCATATATGGAAGATGTGCGCATATACGGAAATTAGGCATATACGGAAGATATGCGCATGTCTTCCGTATATCCCTAACTTTCCTGTATGTGCATATCTTCCGTATATGCACGTCGTTCATGTATCTGCATCGCAGATGCGCAGATTCCATATACAGGAATTGCGCATATACGGAAATTGTGCATATACAGAAGATATGCGCATATATATCCCTAACTTTCCTGTATGTGCATATCTCCCGTATATGCACGTCGTTCATGTATCTGCATCGTATATGCGCAGATTCCATATACAGAAATTGCGCGTATACGGAAACTGTGCATATACGCAAGATATGGCACATATGTTGCGTATATGCACAATTTCCGTATATGCGCAATTCTTGTATATGGAATCTGCGCATCTGCGATGCAGATACATGAACGACATGCATATACGGCAGATATGCACATACAGGAAAGTTAGGGATATACGGAAGACATGCGCATATCTTCCGTATATGCCCAATTTCCGTATATGCACACATCTTCCATATATGCACAGTTTCCGTATATGCGCAATTCTTGTATACGGAATCTGCGCATCTGCGATGCAGATACATGAACGATGTGCATATACGGAAGATATGCACATACAGTAAAGTTAGGGATATACGGAAGACATGCGCATATCTTCCGTATATGCCCAATTTCCGTATATGCACACATCTTTCGTATATGCACAGTTTCCGTATATGCGCAGATACATAAACGAAGATATGTACAATTTCCATATACAAAAATTGCGCATATACTGAAACTGTGCATATACGGAAGATGTGCGCATATACGGAAATTGCGCATATACGGAAGATATGCGCATATACGGAAATTGCGCATATACGGAAGATATGCACATATCTTCTGTATATCCCTAACTTTCCTGTATGTGCATATCTCCTGTATATGCACGTCGTTCATGTATCTGCATCGTATATGCGCAGATTCCATATACAGAAATTGTGCATATACAGAAACTGGGCATATACGGAAGATATGTGCATATCTTCCGTATATGCCCAATTTCCGTATATGCGCATATCTTCCATATATGCATAATTTCCGTATATGCACAATTTCCGTGTATAGGAATTGTGCATATATGGAAACTGTGCATATACGGAAATTGGGCATATACGAAAGATATGCGCATGTCTTCCGTATATCCCTAACATTCCTGTATGTACATATCGTCCGTATATGCACATCGTTCATGTATCTGCATCGCAGATGCGCAGATTCCATATATAAGAATTGCGCATATACGGAAACTGTGCATATACGGAAGATGTGCGCATATACGGAAATTGGGCATATACGTAAGATATGCGCATGTCTTATGTATATCCTTAACTTTCCTGTATGTGTATATCTTCCATATATGCAAGTCGTTCATGTATCTGCATCGCAGATGCGCAGATCCCGTATACAGGGATTGCGCATATAGGGAAACTGTTCATATACGGAAGATGTGCGCATATACGGAAATTGGGCATATACGGAAGATATGCGCATGTATTCTGTATATCCCTAATTTTTCTGTATGTGCATATCTTTCGTATATGCACGTCGTTCATGTATCTGCATCGCAGATGCGTAGATTCCATATACAGGAATTATGCATATACGGAAACTGGGCATATACGGAAGATATGCGCATATCTTCCGTATATGCCCAGTTTCCGTATATACGCAATTTCTGTATATGGAATCTGCGCATATACGATGCAGATACATGAACGATGTGCATATATGCAAGATATACACATACAGGAAAGTTAGGGATATACGGAAGATATGCGCATAATTTCCGTATATGCCCAATTTCCGTATATGCGCATATCTTCTGTATATGCACAATTTCCGTATATGCGCAATTCCTGTATATGGAATCTACGCATCTGCGATCCAGAGACATGAACGATGTGCATATACGGGAGATATGCACATACATAAAAGTTACGGATATACAGAAGATATGCGCATATCTTCCGTATATGCGCATATCTTTCTATATCCCTAACTTTCCTGTATGTGCATATCTCCCGTATATGCACGTTGTTTATGTATCTGCGTCATAGATGCGGAAATTCCATATACAGAAATTGCTCATATACAGAAACTATGTATATACGCAAGATATGGCACATATCTTGTGTATATGCACAATTTCCGTATATGCGCAATTTCTGTATATGGAATTTGCGCATCTATGACGCACATATCTTGTGTATATGCACAGTTTCTGTATATGCGCAATTTCTGTATATGGAATTTGCGCATCTACGACGCAGATACATAAACGACGTGCATATACGGGAGATATGCACATACAGGAAAGTTAGGGATATACGAAAGACATGCGCATATCTTCCATATATGCCCAATTTCCGTATATGCGCACATCTTCCGTATATGCACAGTTTCTGTATATGCGCAATTTCTGTATATGGAAATTGTACATATCTTCGTTTAGGTATCTTCATCGTATATGTGCAAATTGAATATACAGAAATTGCGCATATACGGAAACCGTGCATATACAGAAGATATGTGCATGTCTTCCGTATATCCCTAACTTTCATGTATGTGCATGTCTTCCGTATATCCCTAACTTTCATGTATGTGCATATCTTCCGTATATGCACGTCGTTCATGTATCTGCATCGTATATGCGCAAATTCAATATACAGAAATTGCGCATATACGGAAACTGTGCATATACAGAAAATATATGCATATATGGAAATTGCGCATATACGGAAAATATGCACATGTCTTCCATATATCCCTAACTTTCCTGTATGTGCATATCTTCCGTATATGCACGTCGTTCATGTATCTGCATCGTAGATACACAAATTCCATATACAGAAATTGCGCATATACGGAAATTGGGCATATACGGAAGATGTGCGCATATACAGAAATTGGGCATATACGGAAGATATGCGCATATCTTCCGTATATCCCTAACTTTCCTGTATGTGCATATACAGAAACTGTGCATATACGGAAGATATGCACATATACGGAAATTGCGCATATATGGAAGATATGTGCATATCTTCCGTATATGCCCAATTTCCGTATATGTGCAATTTCTGTATATGGAATTTGCGCATCTGCGATGCAGATACATGAACGACGTGCATATATGGAAGATATGCACATACATGAAAGTTAGCGATATATGTAAAATATACGCATATCTTTCGTATATGCGCACATCTTCTGTATATGCCCAATTTCCATATATGCGCAATTTCTGTATATGGAATTTGTGTATCTGCGATGCAGATACATAAACGACGTGCATATACGGAAGATATGCACATACAGGAAAGTTAGGGATATACGGAAGACATGCGCAATTTCTGTATATGGAAATTGTACATATCTTCGTTTATGTATATGCATCGTATATGCGCAAATTCAATATACAGAAATTGTGTATATACGGAAACTGTGCATATACGAAAGATATGCGCATATACGGAAATTGCGCATATACGGAAGATATGAGCATATCTTCCGTATATCCATAACTTTCCTGTATCTGCATATCTTCTGTATATGCATGTCGTTTATTTATCTGCATCGTATATGCGCAAATTCAATATGCAGAAATTGTGCATATACGGAAGATATGCGCATGTCTTCCGTATATCCCTAACTTTCCTGTATGTGCATATCTTCTGTATATGCACGTCGTTCATGTATCTGCATTGTAGATGTGCAATTCCATATAGAGAAATTGCGCATATACGGAAATTGGGCATATACGGAAGATGTGCGCATATACGGAAATTGGGCATATACGGAAGATATGCGCATATCTTTCGTATATCTCTAACTTTGTGTATGTGCATATACGGAAACTGTGCATATACAGAAGATATGGGCATATACGGAAAATATGCGCATATCTTTTATATATGCCCAATTTCCGTATATGCACAATTTCTGTATATGGAATCTGCGCATATACGATGCAGATACATGAACGACGTGCATATACGGAAGATATGCACATACAGGAAAGTTAGGGATATACGGAAGACATGCGCATATCTTCCGTATATGCCCAATTTCTGTATATGCGCACATCTTCCGTATATGCACAGTTTCCGTATATGCGCAATTTCTGTATATTGAATTTGCACATATACGATGTAGATACATAAACGATGTGCATATACGGAAGATATGCACATACAGGAAAGTTAGGGATATACGGAAGATATGCGCATATCTTCTGTATATCCCCAATTTCCGTATATGCGCACATCTTCCGTATATGCACAGTTTCCGTATATGCGCAATTTCTGTATATGGAATTTGTACATATATTCGTTTATGTATCTGCATCGTATACGCGCAAATTCCATATACAGGAATTGCGCATATACGGAAATTGCGCATATACGGAAGATATGCACATATACGGAAATTGGGAATATACGGAAGATATGCGCATATCTCCCTCTCATACTCGGATGAATGCTGTGATGACATGACTGCAAGGTGAGCTGTGATTAGGCTGCCCCTTTGATGATGGTGTGAGGCTGGGTGCCTTTGTAGTATCTGTTACCAAGGGGAAAAAATGAAACAGGGTTAATGGTTAATCCTGTGCAATAGAAGTGCCCTAGGGTTTTTTCCGTCAAATTTCTCTAAAATCTAGCAGAAATTTATTGAAATCACAAGCTAGATGGGTAATCTTGTGCAAACGAAGTGCCCTAGGGGTTTTCCAGGGTGCTGAGTCCCTATATACAGTGAAAAAAACTAGTTTAAATAGCACAAATCAAGATTTCACCTTAGATTTTTCCACCGGATTTCACACTAGAAAATCCAAAAAATTGCACTAAAACCAACTACGAAAAAAAATTGTGTCATATATGCTTTAGTGTGAAATTTTTTCGTAGTTGGTTTTAGTGCAATTTTTTGGATTTTCTAGTTTGAAATCCGGTGGAAAAATTTGAGGTGAAATCTTGATTTGTGCCATTTAAACTAGTTTTTTTCACTGTATATAGGGACTCAGCACCCTGGAAAACCCCTAGGGCACTTCGTTTGCACAAGATTACCCATCTAGCTTGTGATTTCAATAAATTTCTGCTAGATTTTAGAGAAATTTGACGGAAAAAACCCTAGGGCACTTCTATTGCACAGGATTAACCATCAAGCTTGTGATTTCAATAAATTCCTCCTAGATTTTAGAGACATTTGATTAGAAAAACCCACCATAAAAGCTTCCAAAAAGTAGCACTAAAGACAACTCTTTTTTTTACCGAAAATAGACCATTTTTTTTAGTTATTCAAGTAAAAATAATAATAAAAAATACATACTATATCATTTATATAGCTCAGTGATGCAACTGGTAAGGAAAAAACATATAGCTATCAAATGGCAAAAAACTTCTATACATATAATTTTTGGTTATGTCAATAGGTGTGGTTTATTTCAGAGTAATCTTTGGTTATGTCAATAGGTGTGGTTTATTTCAGAGTAATTTCTAGTTATGTCAATAAGTATTATTTATCTCAGAATCAACGTTTCAAAATTTCCATATGAATAGTATAAATTTCATAATATAAAAATATACTTTTTCTCATATAAAATTCTATGGCCAAGTTTCTAAAAGTTTTTACCTCCATTCTTTAAATCAAGGGTTTCTAGAAAGTTGTTTCTTATCTCTTAAGGGTTTGCAGGAAGTTTTTTAGTGTCTTACCTCTAAGGGTTTCTAGGAAGATTTTCAGTTTCTTACCTCCAAAATTCCACGGGTTAGTTAAATCACTCCATTTCCAATGTTTAAAATATGTTTCAATTTCTAACCTCCATTCTGATTTAAATTAAGGGTTTGTACAAAAATTTTCAATTTCTTACTTTCTAAATTTGGAATATTACTTACTCCCAATATTAAATGACATTGATATTTTAAAAGCTATGTTACATGGGAACCACTCCTAAGAGTTGGGAAACCCATTCCAATGGTTCCCGCGTTCTGTGGAGCTTTGGAGCTTTGGTGTTGCATGGGAATGTTCCCTTTTCAGGGGGAGCTGCAATGGGAGCTTGGGAAAGCTCTGAGCTTTGGTGTTGTATGGGAATGTTCCCTTTTCAGGGGGAGCTGCAATGGGAGCTTGGGAAAGTTCTGAGCTTTGGTGTTGTATGGGAACGTTCCCTTTTCAGGGGGAGCTGCAATGGGAGCTTGGGAAAGTTCCGAGAGCTTTGAAGACTGTTTTTTTAGTTCTCGCCTTCCTTGGGGTTGGGGAATACAAAGCCTGTAGAGAAATATGCTGAACTGTCCACAAAACATGAGCCTAAGTTGAAAAGGTCAAAGACCCTTAACACCCATATCCTTAATTGAGAAACTGGAGCAATCTCTTGATGGGTTAAGGAAGTGTGTGACACCTCGATGTAAGGGCGATAATGAACTTTAATACAATCCAAACTCATGTATATTCGATTCCGTATATTATAATAATGACAATTATCTAAAGCATTTTGTGTATCTGTCATTTATTTACATATGCACTTTTCACCAATTTTAACAAAATTGAAATCAAATACTTTAGTTAAGATTAAGGTAAATTTGATAATTGTGAAAACTTAATTATTATTAAAATGTAAGTTTACAACAATTTCAATTTAGATTTAAATAATGTTTTGTTTCAAATTTAATAGATAATTTATTCAAAAAATATTAAATATTAATTTTAAAATGTTTTAATAAAATTAGTTTATTTATATTATATTTTTAAATAATAAATTTAGGTAAAAGTTTTACTAAATATATTTTTGTTGGTGCTTATTCATGTTAATATCAACTATGCTCTTTGGTACATATAT
Source organism: Pinus tabuliformis (assembly GCA_031772625.1). Taxonomy (NCBI): domain Eukaryota; kingdom Viridiplantae; phylum Streptophyta; class Pinopsida; order Pinales; family Pinaceae; genus Pinus; species Pinus tabuliformis. The sequence continues at coordinate 888,002,015 of CM062806.1, read as the reverse complement.
GACATTTAAAATTAGCCTACATTTCTATTTTCTTTCTTTTTCTTTTAAAAAGTTCTTAATAGTGTCACCTTGGAATTCAAACCATGCTAACTCTAAGCATGTACACAGGTCACATCAATTAACAAAACTCACTATCGTTTGAAGTGCATCAAATAGTCATATATGAAATGTGCATAAATTTACTATGCTCTTTGGTACATTAACACCTCGATGTAAGGGCGATAATGAACTTTAATACAATCCAAACTCATGTATATTCGATTCCGTATATTATAATAATGACAATTATCTAAAGCATTTTGTGTATCTGTCATTTATTTACATATGCACTTTTCACCAATTTTAACAAAATTGAAATCAAATACTTTAGTTAAGATTAAGGTAAATTTGATAATTGTGAAAACTTAATTATTATCAAATGTAAGTTTACAACAATTTCAATTTAGATTTAAATAATGTTTTGTTTCAAATTTAATACATAATTTATTCAAAAAATATTAAATATTAATTTTAAAATGTTTTAATAAAATTAGTTTATTTATATTATATTTTTAAATAATAAATTTAGGTAAAAGTTTTACTAAATATATTTTTGTTAGTGCTTATTCATGTTAATATCAACTATGCTCTTTGATACATTGACACCTAAATATATGAAATGTGCATAAATTTACTATGCTCTTTGGTACATTGACACCTCGATGTAAGGGCGATAATGAACTTTAATACAATCCAAAATCATGTATATTCGATTTTGTATATTATAATAATAAGAATTATCTAAAGCATTTTGTGTATCTGTCATTTATTTACATATGCACTTTTCACCAATTTTAACAAAATTGAAATCAAATACTTTAGTTAAGATTAAGGTAAATTTGATAATTGAGAAAACTTAATTATTATTAAAAAGTATGTTTACAACAATTTCAATTTAGATTTAAATAATGTTTTGTTTCAAATTTAATAGATAATTTATTCAAAAAATATTAAATATTAATTTTAAAATGTTTTAATAAAATTAGTTTATTTATATTATATTTTTAATAAATAAATTTAGGTAAAAGTTTTACTAAATATATTTTTGTTAGTGCTTATTCATGTTAATATCAACAATTTTTTTTAATAAATTATTTTCAATGTGTTAAATAGAGTTATATTAATGTAGATTGTTCTATGGTATGTTGTAAAGGTTTCAAAAAATTTGGCCAATGTTATATATGAAAGATACCATCATAGCCATGTATTACCCTCCTATGTGCACTAAGGTAGGTTAAGTTATTTTATAAAATAATATTTATTGTACCTTCAATATAATAAGTGGGGCACCATGGTAGGGTTTAAAAAGATATATCGCATTGAACTTTTCATTTTAAATTGTATATAATGCACCACACACATACAAGCACCGATGCTTTATATTCTAGTATGAGCACTTCTTTGTCTTGTGTTATTGAATTGTTATATTTCATTATTCCTTCTATTCCATAATATATTTGATTTATTTTTAGAATTTTGGCAAACATATAAATCTATAGTTTTCATCTACATAGATACCATATATTGATAGTTGTTTTAACTAGCTAAACATTTAAAATTAGCCTACATTTCTATTTTCTTTCTTTTTCTTTTAAAAAGTTCTTAATAGTGTCACCTTGGAATTCAAACCATGCTAACTCTAAGCATGTACACAGGTCACATCAATTAACAAAACTCACTATCGTTTGAAGTGCATCAAATAGTCATATATGAAATGTGCATAAATTTACTATGCTCTTTGGTACATTAACAAATGTATGGGAGCACTTATTGCAATACTCCCATATGATAATGTGTATCACACATCTTTGATAACTACACTAAGTGAATGAGAAGTGCATATTGATGGACATGGGATAATTAGGGTATAACACAGTAGGTGTTGCTACTTTACTAGAGAAACACACCACCATCCCATTTTTTTCTTTTTGTAAGTCATGTAATGCATTGTCATGTAATAGTAGCACCTCTTTTAGTGTTACTATGGATGGCTAAGTGTGTCATTAATGGTGCTTCTCATTCACATAGATACATTGAAGAACTAACAAACAACATTAAAATGAAAGTTAGCATATATATATATATATATATATATATATATATATATAACAAACAAATCAAAATACAAAGAAACTTTTCTTGGGAAAGTCCGGGGTGGTTGACAGAGAATGATCCCTAGTTTATCAGGGTCAAGTTAATGACAAAGAAAATAAGAAGACTCATTACTCAACTTTTAAGATTAAGTTATTATGCCAAAGATATAAATAATGGACAGGGAAGAATACCTTTCACCAATTAGTTGGTCCCTTGGTTGGATTTGTAATTGTATAGATAAAGTCTTGCATGCTCCAAACTTCTATAGAGATATGCTCAAAATCATCACATGACATTGCTCAAACCATTTACAATATAAATTATTAATGATATTAAAACAAGAACACTTGTAACTAACTAATATTAATTAATATCAAGTAATTAATTTCTCTTCTAAATCATGTAATTAATAATTAAATGAATTACAACATAGTTTCTTTTGGGAGAGAAGAGATCGCTTCATGTGTGTGTGTGTGTGCACATGTGTTAATGTGTGTGGGAAATACTTGATATAATTCCAATGCCTTCATCAACAAAGGTTGTGTTCCTCCTAACCTAGACCACTTATAGACTTCAACTTTAATTACAACTCCTCATTATATGTGAAAAGGAAAACCAATAAGGGATTACATATCAAATTTGAGTAAGAGAGTCAACTTTATAAACAAAGGTTTGTGTAGAAGAGAACCATAAAATCCAAGGTTAAATTTTCAATATAATGCTCCAAAATAAAGGTACAAAAATGGTCAATTCCCCCTTCTCCATCACATAAACCTTATTTATACTCTCATAAGTTGTCTAAGTTCATTGGGAATAGAAATTAGGGTTGTGTAGTGTAACAACCTAGTAACTTGCACTCAGGAGCATGCAATTAATGTGGATTTATTATTTTTTCAAAAGTTTGGAATGCATACACACCGAGCATGAAGAATACATGAACGACGTGCATATACGGAAGATATGCACATATAGGAAAGTTAGGGATATACGGAAGATATGCGCATATCTTCCGTATATGCGCAATTTCCGTATATGCGCATATCTTCCGTATATGCACAATTTCCATATATGCGCAATTTCTGTATATGGAATTTGTGCATATACGATGTAGATACATGAACGAAGATATGTACAAATTCCATATACGGAAATTGTGCATATACGGAAATTGCGCATATACGGAAGATATGCGCATATTTTCCGTATATCCCTAACTTTCCTATATGTGCATATCTTCCGTATATGCACGTCGTTCATGTATCTACATCGTATATGTGCAAATTCCATTACAGAAATTACGCATATATGGAAATTGCGCATATACGGAAGATATCTTCCGTATATGCACAATTTCCGTATATGCGCAATTTCTGTATATGGAATTTGCGCATATACGATGCAGGTACATGAACGACGTGGTGTAAGCATGAAGGCCACTCTCTTTCCGTCATGTTCAAGAAACATGAATGCTACCCATCAAGAACTGAACCTAGGATCATGACACAACGAAATATTCCCATTGAAGGAATGCATAGAATAAGAAAACACCTTCATTGCTTCCTAGAATACCTTGATGAATCTCCTTCTCTCCATTTCTTTGCACACAAAATACAACCAAACAATTGATTTCCTCTTGGTCTTTGACTCATTTTGATGGATCCCTCCCTAGTTTCCACCAGTAACATATTTTAAACATGGACTCCCTTATAGGCTTGTCATGACCTAAGGGATTGTTTTTCTCCCTTTGTTCAGGTCACTCTTCCACAAGTCCTGTAGTTTAGTATTCAAACGCCGAACTACTATTTGTGGGTTCACAAGTTGTTATCACTCTATAGCATGTGATGGTTCATAATTCACACACAATGTATCTCTAGTGAACATTTTCCCTTCTTTTCTCATGACCATTTTCTTTGCATGAGAGCTCTAAGGTCCCTCCTTAGACTGTGGAGTCAAATAGGACTTGCTACAGGGTACACAACCCATGCTTAGGGTAACATGGTACCTCCTTCCCTATCCTTTTCGTAACTTCATTGGATGTTGGGTAGTCTAACTAAAACATCATGGGTTATAAAATTAATTTCAAGAAGGATAGGAAAGTTAACTATCCTCTTTTTTTTTTCTACCCTCCTCCTACACACTAATTTATGATTTTATTGTTATTATTGTCCTAGACATGTGACAACATCTCCTATATACTATGTTGTAGATCATCTCACTACTATCTATGCAATGAACTATGAACACATCCTACATACTTCCAATTTTTTTAGTTTATTGTCAACCAATAAAAAAAACATTTTTCTAATATAATGGTTAAGAAAAACCATTAGCATAAATAAGTCTTTATGAATTTTCTTGTCATAAACTAAGCACACATTTTGTCATATGTTTTTATAAGAAATGTATAATTAAAAAGAAATTTTATTATTATTATTATTATTATTATAATGTAATAAAATCAACAATTTTTTTTATTTCTAATTTTAATTCCAAAATATAAATGTAAATTTACTCTAAAACTAATGTATTTTTTAGTTTAAAGTTTATTTGTATTTCTTTTTAACGGAAGTATTTTATTATTATTGTTTAAATATAACGAAAGGCTTATGAGAACATCTCTACTATCATGGAGTCTGTTTAAAGGCTATTACAAAATTAGATGAAGAGAGAAAAAAATGAAATCCACGCATAACTAATGCAATTTTACAAATTAAATCGATTATAAATACTATAAGGCATTAATACATGATAAACATCAAAATACTTATTTCATGAGAGATCCCATATTGTTATAATTGGAAAAATCAACTAAACTATAAATTTATTTTCTACGAGAGTATATCCATCTTAACCCAGAATCAACCAAAAACCGAAAGGGATCAAATCTCTAAATGTGAAAAACTCTTGTTTAGTGCAAAGTTCTGAAAGTTTTGTTCCTCTCATAGATTGATAGATGCTTACTTAAGATAGATCGATCTTGGTTTTTAATAATATTATTTATATTATATAAAGGTGTACCGTGTAAGTTTCGTTTCTTCTTCGGCTATCTTTATGAAGTACTTATGGATACTACATAGCCCTTATAATTTTATTGGAAATCAAATCAAGGCAGACACTAGTAATTAGACAACTTACCTACTTTTTATAACTCAAAGCTCATTCTTTCTTGTGGTCTTAGTGGACTTTAATCATCATTGTTATCATATAATTAATTAATACAATGTCATGAATTAATTGTTTGTTAAATATAGTGTTATGAATTAGATATTTGCTAAAAGCTTCTTTGTTGTTGGTAATTAATTGATAAACATTTAAAAAACCATTAAGCTTAGGAGGTGATGAAACATAAATTTGAATAAAATGTATTATTTTTTTTAATAAATATTTTTTAATAAACCTAAAATAAAAATTAAACTTTTGATTAAGAATTATTGTTTTTATTATAATTTTTTTATATTTCAAAAATATACTCAAATAATTAGAAAAATATTTAAAAACATTTGAACTTTAAATTAATTTATTGTTGTAAACGTTGAAAAGGGTTAGATTAAAGAAACCTAAAACCAATATTTCTCTTAAGCAACCAAAATTACAGTAAATTCAAAGTTGTAACGCGCGCGGCGCACACCCAGGGCAACCATATGAAGACACCAAGAGACCATTTTGCTAGGGTTGTGCAATTGTATTGTTGATGCCAAGGTCCCCTTTTCCCTTCCTTATCTTTTTCCCTTGTTCCCCTATGCCATTTTTCCTATCACCACTGCCCTAACACTACCAAAATCATATTCCCTTTCCCCTCCTATTGCTCAATAGAAACCCCAAACCCTACCCTATCAAAAATCCCAAACTCCTCCCACATCCCTAACAAATTTCTCCCTATAACCCCTATTCCCATTTCATCACTCCCTTCCTAACATTCCCTGTTTCATTTTTTCCCCTTGGTAACAGATACTACAAAGGCACCCAGCCTCACACCATCATCAAAGGGGCAGCCTAATCACAGCTCACCTTGCAGTCATGTCATCACAGCATTCATCCGAGTATGAGAGGGAGATATGCGCATATCTTCCGTATATTCCCAATTTCCGTATATGCGCAATTTCCGTATATGCATAATTCCTGTATATGGAATTTGCACGTATACGATGCAGATACATAAACGAATATATGTACAAATTCCATATACAGGAATTGCAGATATACAGAAACTGTGCATATACGGAAGATGTACACATATACGGAAATTGGGCATATACGGAAGATATGCGCATGTCTTCCGTATATCCCTAACTTTCCTGTATGTGCATATCTTCCGTATATGTACGTCATTTATGTATCTGCATCATATATGCGCCAATTCAATATACATAAATTGCGCATATATGGAAACTGTGCATATACGAAAGATGTGCGCATATACGGAAATTGGGAATATATGGAAGATATGCGCATGTCTTCCGTATATCCCTAACTTTCCTGTATGTGCATATCTTCCGTATATGCACGTCGTTCATGTATCTGCATTGTATATGCGCAGATTCCATATACAGAAATTGTGCATATATGAAAATTGGGCATATACAGAAGATATGCGCATATCTTCCGTATATGCCCAATTTCCGTATATGCGCATATCTTCCGTATATGCACAGTTTCTGTATATGCACATACAGGAAAGTTAGGAATATACGGAAGATATGCGCATATCTTCCGTATATGCCCAATTTCCGTATATGCGCACATCTTCCGTATATGCCCAATTTCCGTATATGCGCAATTTCTGTATATGGAATTTGTGCATCTACGATGCAGATACATGAACGACGTGCATATACGGAAGATATGCAGATACAGGAAAGTTAGGGATACACGGAAGACATGTGCATATCTTCCGTATATGCGCATATCTTCCGTATATGCACAGTTTTCGTATATGCGCAATTTCTACATATTGAATTTGCGCATATACGATGCAAATAAATAAACGACGTGCATATACGGAAGATATGCACATACAGGAAAGTTAGGGATATACGGAAGATATGCTCATATCTTCCGTATATGCGCAATTTCCGTATATGCGCATATCTTCCGTATATGCACAGTTTCCGTATATGCGCAATTTCTTTATATTGAATTTGCACATATACGATGCAGATACATAAACGAAGATATGTACAATTTCCATATACAAAAATTGCACATGTCTTCCGTATATCCCTAAATTTCTTGTATGTGCATATCTTCTGTATATGCACGTCGTTCATGTATCTGCACCACAGATGCGCAAATTCCATATACAAAAATTGCGCATAGACAGAAATTGGGCATATACGGAAGATGTGCGCATATACGGAAGATATGCGTATATCTTCCATATATCCCTAACTTTCCTGTATGTGCATATCTTCTGTATATGCACATCGTTCATGTATATGTATCGTAGATGCGCAAATTCCATATACAAAAATTGCACATATACGGAAATTGGGCATATACGGAAGATATGCACATATCTTCCGTATATGCGCAATTTCCGTATATGCACAGTTTCCGTATATGCACATACAAGAAAGTTAGGGATATACGGAACATATGTGCATATCTTCCGTATATTCCCAATTTCCGTATATACGCACATCTTCCGTATATGCCCAATTTCCTTATATGCGCAATTTCTGTATATGGAATTTGCGCATCTGCGATGTAGATACATGAACGACGTGCATATATGGAAGATATGCACATACAGAAAAGTTAGGGATATACGGAAGACATGCGCATATCTTCCGTATATGCGCAATTTCCATATATGCGCATATCTTCTGTATATGCACAGTTTCCGTATATGCGCAATTTCTGTATATTGAATTTGCGCATATACGATGCAGATACATGAACGACGTGCATATACAGAAGATATGCACATACAGGAAAGTTAAGGATATATGGAAGACATGCGCATATCTTTCGTATATGCGCAATTTCCATATATGCGCACATCTTCCGTATATGCACAGTTTCCGTATATGCGCAATTTCTGTATATTGAATTTGCGCATATACGATGCAGATACATAAACGAAGATATGTACAATTTCCGTATACAAAAATTATGCATATACAAAAACTGTGCATATACAGAAGATGTGCCCATATATGGAAATTGGGCATATACGGAAGATATGCACATGTCTTCCGTATATCCCTAACTTTCCTCTATGTGCATATCTCCCATATATGCACGTTGTTTATGTATCTGCGTCATAGATGCACAAATTCCATATACAGAAATTGCGGATATACGGAAACTGTGCATATACGTAACATATATCTGTATCGCAGATGCACAGATTCCATATACAGGAATTGTGCATATATGGAAATTGGGCATATACGGAAGATATGAGCATATACAGAAATTGGGCATATATGCACAATTTCCGTATATGCGCAATTCTTATACATGGAATCTGCGCACCTGCTATGCAGATACATGAACAACGTGCATATACAGAAGATATGCACATACAGGAAAGTTAGGGATATACGGAAGACATGTGCATATCTTCCGTATATGCCCAATTTCTGTATATGGAATCTGCGCATATACGATGCAGATACATGAACGAAGTGCATATACGGAAGATATGCACATACAGGAAAGTTAGGGATATACAGAAGATATGCGCATATCTTCTGTATATGCACAATTTCCTTATATGCGCATATCTTCCGTATATGCACAATTTCCGTATATGCCCAATTTCTGTATATGCGCACATCTTATGTATATGTACAGGTTCCGTATATGCGCAATTTCTGTATATGGAAATTGTACAAAAGGAACAACAATTAATCTATTGAAAAGATCAAACAGCAAAGCTTAATCTACAGAACTTAATTAAGCAGCAATATTAACGAAAAGGAATTGAACTTTAACTAACAAAGGAATTTGAACAGGAATCTAGAAAGGAACAGCAAACCCAAGTAATTCTACGAAATATTCAATAGCAAACTTAATCAAATGTAAACACACAAGGAATGTAGAATCAGTAATCTTATTCTAGCATAATGAGTATTATCCACAGTTATAAAGGAACAACAATTGCAATAATAATGGAACAGTAATCAAAGGAACAACAATCACAATTGTGAGTGAACCGTAGCTAAATGAACAACAATACCAATCTGCAGATGAACAACAATGTCAATCTGTAAATGAACAGCAATATCAATCTGTAAATGAACAACAATGTCAACTTGTGAATGAACAACAATATTAGACAATGCAATATTATAGCATAATGAACAACATAACATTTCTAGTTGCAAATAATAGTCCTGCTATTCCAATTATGAATTCGATATAACAAAGAAAGTCAATGAAATGTTAAGGAACAGAAGATTTCTGAATAAAGCGAATTTAAAGGAATGAAAAGGAAACCAAACCACACACAACTGTAATCGGAAAATAATGATACAGAAAGCAAGTGATCCACTAGGACCGGGCCCTTAGCCACCAGGGACGCACTGCTACGGTTACTCCAAGATCAGATGACGAAACAGCAACGAAGTTATATACTAATCGTAAAGGAAAAGTTACAGCTATCGCTCTTTAAAGAGAGTCGATGATCAAAGTTTAGATTACAACAGTAATTTCTGCAAATCAACACCCATATATTCGCTCCTTAGGCTAGCAGCGCTGTCCCTTTTTATAGTGGCCAGGTGGAAATATCAGAAATACAGATAAGTCTTGAGGTAGCGATCCCTCAAGATCAAAGGATCCTAAGGGATTCGCCATATCTTTAATCTTCAGTTATTATTTCGTCCTCTTGCGCTGATACCACGTTTCTTCCTCCTTTTCCTGGTCCATGCGCTCTGATCTTGATTTCCTCATCTGGATGTGGTTTCCTATCAAAGGGACGACAATTGGTTTTGCTTTGTCTTTTCCTTCGGAATAGTGATTTTCCATTTTCTTCACTTTCTGCATAGAAAAAGACACTAATTAATCATTTTACATCAATCACAAATCCCCTTAATTTTATCATAATCCTTTAACATATGACCATCTTTAGAATGTAAAGAAGTTATGAATTAAAGGAAAAGATAAAGAAATAAGTGGTAATTACATACCTTTTCCAATGTTCAACAAGTAGTTTTTCCAAATTATGTGCAGAGAGGGTGTTTTGTGTGGTTCCAACCAACACCATCATGGTACCATGAGAAAACTAGACATGGTAAATTGAAATCGATTGTGTCGTGGTGCATACCATGTGTGTTTATGAGCCAGAGAGTGGAATTCAAAAGCCACAAATTTACATGATATTTTTCAGTTATTGAGCTCATCCCAATTTCTCCCATGGAGCTCTATCAGTCTGCTCCCATTTCACCGTCTCTTATCAAATTTCTCCATAGACTTAAAAGTAGGGAAATTGATGAACCAAATCGATCCATGGCTCTCTGGAACTACATCTCACGTAGGATAAGGAAACATATAAGGTTTTTGGAGGGTCAGAAAAATATTGTGAGCCTAGGAGGCCATTACAGGTGCCAAAATCATCCTGCAAAAACTGGAGGTTTGGGAGGGATGAGAGTCCACCCAATTGCATGCCAAAGTTCCACCTCCAAGACAACCATAAAATACTCAGGAACAGGCCAATGACCGAGTGTGATGAAAGAAGCAACATCAAAGGAATATTTGTTCTACATTAAACTTACACCCAACATTTGCTCATATCACTTACTTCCAATTGAGGTGGAGTTGGATAGAAATAAACTTGAGGGAGGGCGTCAGCATGCCATGACACCACCCTCATCCTCCATCACACAAAACCACTACTAACTATCATGAACAGCCATTATGATCCCACATGGCGAATGAACGATAATGTAGGATGGCTGAGATTTCAACATTGTGGATGTCATTTCAACGTTCTTCCAAGCATGTTAGAGGGATATCATTGTGTCCATATGGATGCTGATCACTTCCAGCCATGAATGCATGCTGACATCTGTCAACAATGGGCACCCGTCGTGGGGGAATAGCCTTTCAAAATTAATACCTTGGATGTATTCCACTAGATGCAAATTTTATTGCCTCATATAACCATTTTAGAATGAGAACTGTTTAAAATAGGTAAACAAAACCATTAAAAGGAACTTGTTGGAGGGTTTGTGATACTAGGATGAGTATTTCCATTGATTGATAATGAGTCCATTCTTTTTCAAAGGATGAGAGCCTTAGTGGTGATAGATGGGTGGTTATTACAATGAATTAAGATTGTGTCTAATGTTTTTAAAATGAATGAGATCTTACATATTGGTTTGCACAGGGTCAAGTTTTTCCAACAAAAGGGGATAGTATCAATCATTATTTATCTCATAAAGGTGACAACGGGACAAGTCTTGTCAAAGGTTGAGACATAATCTATTTTCCATAGGTTGTTACCATTTATGAATTTTTAGTTGGAAGGAGGTTGGTACTAGGTACTCTTCTTGTTCAGTGGAGGGTTTCTTCTACCAAGGTTTGTGAAAGTGCTCATGGATAGAAGGAGGCCATGGTTTCTCAACACTTTTTTGGTGTTGGTGGTTGTAATACAATTTGGTATTCAAGATCCATGCAAAGGGATTCATGAAACATTTATATTCAAAGTGTTTGATGCAATGCCTATATGAAAAATATATGCCAATTTAGCTTGCTCTCAAGGATACTAACAAGGCACTAGTTTCTAATGCCACAATAATATTTTAGCCAATGATAAACGCTTTCTAGGAAAATCATTTATCTATGGGTAACTTCTATTGATTTTGTGGTGGATATCAAGCCCAAGTTGGAGCTACCACAAGGAATTCATGTGGCTCAATGTTTTCTCTATGAAGGAAAACAACTTGAGGATCAAAATCCATTCTATATCTATTACATGGTAAATATTCAACTCTCTTTTTGGTGCTATGTTTGTGTGGAGGAATGCCTATTTTTAGGGGTCCTCCAACCTCCAAACCTGTGTCTTCTAAAGATGTGGTCAGGAAAAAAATAGTCCACTTTAACTCATTAATCCCCTCTTTTGTTGGTGCACATATAGTGGACAAAGATGAAGAGGAGAAAAGTGGACATCTGAGCATGAAATATCCCCCCATCTACATTCAATGTTTAAAATCGATGTGGTTTTTGCATATTTAATGGGTATTCACCTACTTCATTGGCTTTGTACCAATGGACCCACTCAACTTGGACAAACAATTGGGAGGTCCTCCATTATTCCAAAGGTTTTTTTATTGGTTAGTTCTATAATCATGATAATCATGAGAAAGTGTTTGAGGAGGGTCCATGTTTTTTGGTAGGAGTAAAACTTTTAATAAACCCTTGGTTTATATAATTTAATTCTAACTCTATGTCAATTATTAGAATGTCAATTTGATTTTTCCTCCCCACTTGGCCATTACATTTCTAGTATTTATCAATTTTATATTTAACAGTGGGAATACTTTGGATACCTACATAAAATCATGTCTTGAGAGAGCTATGGTGAGATTGAGAGAGCGGTGGTTAGATTGTGCACATAAATCTAGTGTTTATGTTGAGACAAACCTTACTAAATGTCTTTATAAAATTATTCTCGAATTAAAAAACAATAATAATAAATAAATAAAGTCAAGTATTCAATTAGGAGAACATAACAATTTGGTGTTAGATCTATTTACGTACATGATATCTAACATTGCTTTATACCTAACATTGCTTTATAGTATTCTTGTAAAACTTTATAATACTTTTCTCATAAATTTATCTATATACTTATTAAATAAGATAAATATATTTATTATGAAAAAAATATTTTGTAATATAAAACAATTTTATCTAACATTTTAAATTGATATTGATAAGAAAAATTTGTCTTCACAATATAAAATAATGATTCTAATTAAGTGAATGACTAATGACTAATTATTAACTAAATAACCAAATAATTGAAAAAGACAACACTCTCTGAACCGACAACAATTTGTTGTAATTATTTCATATCTTGTTTTAATAATATAAATATTAAAATAAGTTTTATAACATTTTTATCTAAACATCTAAAGAAAATAATTTTTCATTTTAATATACAATGATATATTAATACATATTGATATTTCATAGTAACAAAATAAATCAATAATAAAAAAATAATTTTTTTAATTAACATTTTCTTACTCTTCTTTAAGTAATTATATTAGAATAATTTTTAAAATATCAAAATTTCCATATGAAACAGTAACACTTTCAAGTGAGTACCTTTTTAATAATTAAAACTTGCCATCAGAGATTATCTTGATTTTTTTTTACTTGTTTTTCAATAATTATAAATATTAAAATAAATTTTCCTCGTATCAAAACTTTATTTCTAACGTAACACCTTATGTTGATTGAAAATCAGATGTTATAGAATTATGTCTCCGCTTGACAGTTCTAGTTCTAGCAAACATCCGATCCGATATATATATATATTCAATCTAAATGAAAGAAATAAATATAAAAAAATAACATAAATCCAGGTTAACGTGACCACCAAAATGAAGATGTACATCAAAGTTTTTCTGCTTGTTTATGATTTTTTTTCAAATAAGTGTTTTTATAAGAGAGATATTTATAGTGGTTGAAGTTATAGCGGTGTTCCCTATAGATACAAATACATGATACACCTCCGCAATAGAAATTTAAGATTTGTATAGTTTTCATTGGGGAGAAATAAAAAATACCCAAAAACCAGCCATCAAGCTTTTGTGAAGCTTGATTGTAAATATCATCACATATTGATCACTACTTGTCTGCATCGATGACAGGCTACAGGTCTTCAAGTCACTCCTCCAGTACATTACTACAATGGAGGAGGAGCAGCGACTTACCTCTGAAATGCTTACATTCTTGTAAATATTTTCTAAACATAGAAAAATCACAAATCCCATAAAAATAATTCGTCGAGTTAAGGAAAAACTAGCAGTTGGTTGTTTGATGAGTCTCGGTGATGGCTTGCTCAGTGCGCACTCTATTCTTGCGCTTCTCGACCTCGAGGCTGACGGACGTGGGACATCCGCGGATGCTGTTAACCCAAGGCATGATCAGAATCTGTTCTTTGGCATACATTTTTTGCTGCGATACTGGATCCTTGAAGGAGCATTTTTGCTCAACGATATTTGATGGGTGAGATTTTAAAATCTCAATGATGATGTCTTTGTCTTCTTAGGCGTAAAGATCCCCCAATTTGGCGGTGCAGAATTCATCCAAAACCTTGGTTTGGCAGCTTCCAACGTGTATATTTTGCAGTACCATGCCGGGAGCCGAGGAGCAAGAAAGCTTCAACTACACGTCCTGCAGGACAACGCTCAGCAGGCCCCTGATGTGTTCGACGAAGGTGTCTTTGGACTGAAGCTTCAACTTTCTTGAATGAAAATGTACCGCCGAATTCTTGAGATGGCGCGGTTTCAATTTCAAATTTCAAACCAATTTAGAATAATGAATGGCTGGGTTCAAGTTCTTGTTTCGGCGGGTTTCCAAATTCAAATGAGTGTACGGTCTGGTGGTGGCGGTCAAGGCGGAGGCAACCGACTGACGGGAAATCCCACGAGAGGAGCTGCCGGAAACAGTGTAACCTCTCCTCTGTTCGCCGGAGTTCAATGCGTGAATTCTCGGGAGTTTGAATTTCCTGGAGGATGGTTGGTAAGGTTCGTAAATGTGCCTCAGGTTGGTAAATGTGCCTCATCAATATGCCAGAGTGGAGGCCAAAGTGGAGGCGGGCAGGGTCGATGGGTAGGAGCATGGCAAATGGTAGAGTCGCCGGAGCTGCGTGACCTGTAATCGCCGGAGAGGGATGCATGCCATGATCCATGGTCGAGCATGTAAGGGCGCCATGACGTCAAGGAGGTCGTCTGCCACTGTCAGAGGGGGTAAGGACATAGCATTAACTTTGCTATGGAGGTGGAAATAGGAACTACCCTATCCAAATATGTTCCTAACACGTCACCCCAATAAGAACAATCATCATAATCATCATTTATGTGGTGTATTTTATTGGAAATGTTCGTAATGAAGATTGTTTTTTATTAGACGTGTTTGTTTTTATTTGTATACAATCTAACCATGGTCATCCACGTCGGCTCTCACCATTACTCTGACAATAATTGATCACTAATCCTGGATCTTCGTCATTCAACATGCCATTTTCACTCTCTGCACAAATATTTAGGGATATTCGGCAAGTTTGTTCCTCCCTCCCTGTCACTTTTTCTCTCAAAAAACTACTCCATAGTCATTGTTGAGGGCTGATAAATGAAAAGGAAGCTTTCTTGCACGACGGAGACCTGTTTAAGTATTGAACAACCTTTTTTTCTAAGCAAAATTGGCTGGTATGCATGAAAACATGCCTCCCATTTCCTTCTACTTGTTCTTCAATTACTTAATAACGTTTGAGATATCACTTCTAATAATTAAATTTCAACGAATTGAATTAGTATTCGTATATATGGATTCCGTTCATTTTCGTGAATTTAATATTTATAAATATTCGTTGCATGTTGGTTACAAAGTTATTAGTGTAACAACTTTGTTTAAAAATTCATGTAAAAAGTATAAGACAAATTCATGAGACACATATTCCAGGTTGAATGGTGGGAAAAGCATCCTAGTGGGTGTTCATTTGGTTTATTATGGCTAAAGGAAAATGACATGCAATAGTAAAGACTTTGGAAATGCATGAGGCATTAACTGACATTTTATTTATGAAAATAATGGAAATTATGAGAAAATGAAGGTGAAAGGTCACATGTTGCATGTGAGGAGGAAAATGAAGGAAATTAGAGAAAATAGAGGCATAATTGATAAACAAGAATTTTGAGGATAAGTTCATAGACTTTTGTCAATTCAGTTTTGAAGCTCTCTCTCATACTCTTGAACACTTTGAGTTTTCTTGGAGCATTATTGGAGGAGTGTGGCATATTTCGGATTTTGAGCAAGAAGGCAAAGAAAAAGTAGGAAAGTGCAAGAGGACATTAGGATCAATAACTACAATGGGTTTTGCTTGCAAGTACCGAGTTGCATGTATGATTTCCTTGCTAGTTTTGGCATGCATGGCATACACGTGTGCTTATTTGGCTATGATATGTCATTGGCATGGAGAATTGCTTGGATTGATAGTGGTTTTGCCTAACCTTACCATTTCCTGGATAGCTATGGTGTTGTGGGTTTTACTTTTGTTTTCTGGTTGGTTCTCATATTCCTTTGGTTGTGGGTTGAGTTATTAGATCTTGGAGCCTTGTTTGGACAAACGCTTTGGAAGCCTTGTAACAACTTGGATTAAGTTACTAGTCCTAGAGGCTTAGTTGGGCAAACGCTCTGAAGCCCTTAGTGGGTTCAGTTACTAGTCCCAGAGCCTTGGTTGGACAAACACTCTAGAGGTCGACAATAGTAATGGGTTGGGTTACTAGTCCTGGAATCCTTGGTTGGAACAAATGCTCTGGAGCCCTCGACAGCTTGGGTGAAGACAAATCTGGGGAAAGTTAGTGAGGTCTGGCCATGAGGTGGAATCACTGGTTGAGAGTTGAGATAGTTTTACATTTGAAAGCCCTGGTTCGGTTTTGTTGGATTTGTTTAATGAGATCTCACATTCATTCTTGAAATATGGGACAAGTGTGATTAGCTGAAAGAGGGATTTGGTTCAGCCCAATCTACGATTGGGTGTTTTGTGGAAGTCCCATACCTGGTCGGCCTATGCATTCATTAATAATAGATCCTTCTCCTTGGTATTTTATGTGTAAATTTATTGGCTTATATGTGGATTTTATGGATGTTATATCCTTGTTATTTTTGTTGGTTATATATTGGTTATGAGTATGTTTTATGACAAATTCGATGTATGTCTCTCATCATGTTTTGATTAGTAAATTAATGTACATTGAATATATGACCTAATATATGATAATACAGCTATTGTGATAAGGCATCAATGCTTCTTAGTGATTCTCAGATAAGTATGATACCCCTATGCTCAGATCTGTTGTTATGACCTATAGATTGCATATTTGTGACATGTTTGATGAAATGTCTATCATCGTCAGTAGGGGTCTAGTCAAACTCAATTATCTGAGATCTAGTCATGAATAGAGTCAATAGGAGTTCACTTGAGTAGTTGTAACTATTGCTAACTCACTGATCTCTTTGTTAACTAGTCAATTTACAAAAAATAGCCCTAGTTATGCATGCCAATCAAATTGCCTAGTTGAGTGGAGAGAAAAGGCATAATTGTAGTTATCATTGTAAACTAGTGAATGTACAGAGTTTTCATGTAGAAGGTGAGAAATTCTCTTGGGATTGTGAAAGAAAATAAGAGTTATACATATTCTTCAAGAGCAAGAATTACACAAGGAAATAGGAGGAAGCAAGAGGCCTATTTTGGCTAAGTATTGGATAGAGCAGACTGAGGAGAAGATCAATATTGTAGTGCAGATTGGCTTCAAGGATTGAAGCTACCATTGTAATAGATCGTAGAGGAGGGTTTTTCCCAATTAGGTTCTCGAGTAAAAATAATGTGTTCATTGTGATTGAATGACTACATGTGTTTCTATTGTATGTTTTCTTATCCGCAGATTGAGTAGAAGAAATTCATGTCTATTGTTTTAGTCTGAATTCATTAGCAGCTTCAAATTTTGAGTTATTTCCATAGAGATAGAGTAGTTGAAAGAAGGCTACTCCCATAATAGATATCGATTAATCTATGACTTTGCATAATTTTTAAACTTGTAATATGCCAAGATTTCATGCAAGGAAAATTTTAAGAATGGAAACTTATCTAAAAGTTTAGAAATCTTAGCGAATGTTACTAGTCCCTAACATACAATGTATAAAATAGTTCTCTACTTTTTTTTTAATGTACAAAGTTATAATGATTTTATATAGTATTTATAATTTTTGTATGATTTTTAGGGTAAAATTATTTTATATTGTAAACTCTAGGTGGAATAATTTTTTGAAAAAATGGAAATTAGCAGATCTATCTTTTGGAAAGAGCATTGAAAATTAGCCCACATGTGAATATTAGCCCCTAGAATTTCCAATGATTTTGAGAGAACTTAGTATTTAGGCACTGACCTTAATCTTCCACAAATAAGGGCTTGATTAAGGGTTTTAACACATACTGAGTATCGAGTGATTTGTCATATTATGCATTTGTAAAAAGATGATTTATCAGCCCCTCTAAAAGATAAGCTATCAACTCATGGTGGTTTTTCCATTTGTTAACTAATGATAGGGGTTCATAAAACATTTGGTTTGTGAGCCATTATGTTTAATCCAAATTTTGATCCTTTTCATTAAATATGAGGTTTTGGCTTCATTCTCTAATTTTTGGCTAAATTTGAGGTTTTCTCAATTTTGAGGTTTTGACCACAAATTTTAGGTCTAATGAAATTCCTTCATTTCACACCTTAGCCAATGGTTTTCCCCTTTTTATCTTTCCATGAAGACCTAATTTCTACCTTGGAATACACCAAAGATTATCCCATTTTGCTTCAACATTAGTGACAACATTTTCCAATATCCATGTCAGTGTCAAAACATGACCTCTTTTATTTGGTTTCATAGACTCATCATTATTTATTTTACAAAATAAAATTAAACATAACAAATTTATCCTCCGAAAAATTATTTATTTACACAAACAAGTGATTCTTAATTTACCTTTGAAAACTTATTTTTTCGAAATGAATAAATATTATAGTCATAAAATAAAATACTATCCAAATTAGTGCATGTAATGGGCCGACTAATCTTTTGCTTTATCATACAAACTAAGAACACAAACAAGGCCTTCGTTAGAAATGCATATCTTAATTAAATACAACAACGATAAGAAGTATAGGCATAATAACCATTGAAAAGAGTGTGCCAACCAATCCTTTAGTTCCATTTAAAATATAGAAATACCTAAAACATGGATATCCACACATCCAACCACATTGCTCTAGCTTTTGTTGTTTGTGAATTTTCCTATAGAAAACTTTGGCTTGGGGTCAACAAATATACAAATTGGCATGGGCTTGACATCACTTCTACTTTGCATTGACTTTGCAATGAGGCCATGTAACATCCTCCTATAAGAACCTACAATCATAATTTTTCTTTTCACTTTATATTAACCTTACCCTGCTGGTCAGTAATGTTCCTTCTCCTCCATTTATTACATCACCATGGTAATAATAACATCAGTATTATTAGTTGTATAGGTGTCATGGATGATCATTATGGCTACATAATTCACTCGCCTATATTACATTGTAAATAGTTAATGTTAACTTGAATGAACCCCTCACATTATGACTTTAATATCCATTTGCGAGGCTCGAGTTTGTCGGATAGCTTATGCATATCAAAGCAGGGTAACCTACATCTTTCCTGATCAAAGATTCTAAATTGTTCCAAGTAAACTAACCAACACTTGGACTCCAATATGATCATAGTGACCACTTTTGGATTGACGGTCGAGATTATTATAATTTGGGGGTTGGACGATTGAGATGTGAGGTTAGTGGTTATGGGCATAGCCCCCTTCTATTATGCCTGACAGTCTCACTTTTCACCTTGCCCTTTTCTAAGTATGGGTCTGCAACCATGTGGCCAAACCATAGCTTATACTAAAAACTCCACCATGATCTTTGAATTTCTAAACAATGTGTTCCAATGCAACTGGTGCTAAAACTAATTTGATGCATTTAATCCAAGAACCTAAATGATTTGAGTTAGCTTATTCAACAGTGATAACTCTCAATGTTCTTCTTCTAAGATGGTTGCTTTCTTAATTCTAGGTCAATAAAGGAACTTTTGTATGCATAAGTCTCTCTCTCTCTCTCTCTCTCTCTCTATATATATATATATATATATATATATATATATATTATCTTCACCTCTCATCCAAACATTTTTTTCCCATAAGGTTCTAACTTGTCTTCCTCAATGGAGTCCATCGCTTACCTTGCTTAGTGGTTAAGCCTTGCTTCTTTTCCTACGTGAAATCAATAGCCAAAGATTCACTTTGACTGTAGCTAATTTAGGTAATTCAATATTGTTTTTTATCATTCTTGAATTGTTTCCTTGGTACCTTCAATAATGTTCCTCACTGGTGCTTGAATAGGAATTTGTGAAAGCTATTTTCTCTTTTGTACCCAATATCAGTTTGGAGGTAAGAAATATCCCTACCCCAACTTTTATTATCATTCGTTTGCACTTATATTATTACATATTTTAGCAATTTGTTGGTTCTTTGGCCATGTATGACTCCTATTCAGTTCTACAAGGGTTCCATGCAGTCTTGCAAGAAATAGTTCCAGGTTTTTTTTCTTATCTTATTTTTCTTTTTCCACAGGTACATTATTGACTCAAATGAAATGCCTTATTTGAAGGTTTCCATTGCATTGTAATTCATAAACATCCCAGTGGCCAGTTCCACTCCTTGAGGTTCCAATCTCTGAAATTTTTGTTACCATATATAATACAGGGGTATTCTACCCTAACTGGGCATCATCTAACAGAGATTTTAATATTTAATTAAAATTCATTTGTGAATTGTTGTGGACATAACTCACATTTACATTTATGTACATATGTATTTATGTGTTATGGGGATGCTATCTTGGCTGATTTGCAATTATAAATTTTTAGTTTTAGTTAATTATGATTGTGGTGTTTGTTCGATTGTTCGTTGGAACTTATCTTGGAGTTTTTTTAAATTTCGAAGGAAAGAAACCCCTATTTGGTTAATGATAATATGACATTGATTATTACATCTGTTAATAGTTTTAGGTCTTGTTCTTTGCTTCTCCACTATTCCTTGCAACAATGTATACTTTTATGATATCTATATGTTCTATTGTAAACAAGAAAATACTTAGGCCACAATATTGTTTTTCCCTATCGTCATATCATAATTCATATTTTAGCAGAATACAAATTATGATGCTTAATTTTTTCTATGATTAATAGAATTATTATGACAACTACATATCTAAGGTTTTAAAGAAAACCTAGCTTACTTTATTTTGGTATCTTTCTTACATAGTTCCTATACCACAATTCCTATACGAGTCTAAATGTTTTCCCATTATTCAATAAGTTTCATAACCACTACTTTTCTTTTTGGCAATATCTTGTTTCCATTATGGGAAAATGTTCACAATCATCTTAATTATCTCAATAATTCTAATTGATAACTCATTGCTACCATAGTAACTTTTCATATTCATGAGTTGAGTTATGCTACCGCTCTTAGAGCCCTAACGATCTCTTATTTTTTTGAGAAGGGTTGTCAAATTATAAGTGGGACCACCTTTCTAGACTTTCCCAGATGTTACAAATTTTATTTTACTACCTACAAGTGTTCTCCTGGTTGTTGGGTGACTAGCTTGGCTTGGTAATTAACCTAGGTTTTAATTGATAATTATATCTGATGTAATGGCAAGAAAAACTTCATTTGATTCATATCAATTACGATATGATACAACCAAAAGCCATTTATGAATAAAAGAAAGATAGTGCATCACATATAATAGATTAGAGCACTTAGATTTCTTTAACAGTTTGTTCCTACAATAAAATCTCCAAGAAAGGAAGTGCTCCACCCAACCAATGAGTATTGTGCATGTACAACATAACTCTCCCTGAGCTAGTTTCTTCTCAGAACAATTATTTGAGAGAGACCCAATTAGGTTTGTTTAGTGAATCGAGACTCTTCTAGTCCAACGCAAGAATTCATACTTACAAGTTTGTCTTAAGGGTCCCACTAGCCACGCACAAGCTCAAGGATATCCCAACTAGCAACGCCCTTCCAACCTTTAAAAATTTCCTGTTTCAGTTTTTAAAGCTTGAAGTTGCAAATCCTATCTTGGACCTCCTTCAACCAAGTACCAAGTCTCCAAGGTTGCCTTATGGTTTTTTCCCTCTCGCCCTCTTGTCTCCCTTGCCCCAATTGAGATTATTTATCTCTAGGGAGAGGAATAAGTGTCTTAATTGTCTGGCAAATGAAAATTCCATCTTAGCACATTTCCTATAATTTTATGGTCATCCATAGCTTGTATTCTTTATAAAAATAAATTTGTTTACATAAAATACATTTATTCTTTCCCATCCACTAAGGCCTTTACCTGGCACACTAGTTTTACCAATCTTTTGTGGTAAAACAAAAACATTTACAACATTTTACCGAGGGGTGTTACATCTCCCCTCCCTTGAGTGAAACAATGTTCCTCGGTGTTCTTATCCCTCCACATAGGCTGGAATATGCCTTACACATATAATCTTCTTCTTCTAGATAGGCTCTCTTAGGTGAAGTGCTTCCACTACACTTACCTGGGTGATCGCTCATCTCTGCAGCATGATTTATCTTACCCAAAAAAGAGGTCCAATCATGAACTTCTCATCTGATTCGGCCTACATTTTCCATCATCAAGGTTGTAGTCAGTTTCCATCAATTATTATTTACGAAAAATTTATACATATATAATCGTTTCAAACATTGACACAATCATTATTTGTTACTTATGTATTAATAAGATCTTCAACATATCTCCCTGCACTATAAGGTTAGCAACCTGCACTCAATAAGAGACATCATTATACTTCATCAGCGATGGTCTTAATCCCTTTTACTTAGCTAGTGGTTGTGTCAACTACCAAGGACTTCATCACGTGTTTTTATGATAATTTCCAATTCATAGACCATATAAATGGCAATAATATTGCAAAATCCTTTTATTGTTATTATTATTTTTATTTTTTTCCTTTTCTTTTTTTTTAATTGTTTTTGGAAAATGTTGGATTATAGTTAGGGAATTATCATACTAGGTAGCACCATTGTTCTTATGCTTCCATTAAGGTTTGAGACAACTTCATTCTCTTCCTTTTGTCTACTTTTTCAGGTAGATATTTTTTTCTTCTTCTTAGATTTCTTGTTGTCTTCTTCCATCGCATTAGAAAGAGTCAAAATTTATTTTTTTAATATTAATTATGTTTTTTATAGGTGCATGTTGCATTACAAGTGACAAATAAAACTTGTACACAATTCGCTTCTTTGTGTGGTTATGAAATTTCTCTCTTTTGCATCTACACTCCACCGTTAGTATAGTTTCAGTTCTTGACACATCTTTTACTTCATTCCATTAATAGGTTACTTTAATACATTTAGCCTATATGGTTTTGGGGATTGATGGAAAGGAAAATAAACAGTAGTCTTAACTCAATAAGGAATTAACTATTTCATTCCACATTAGTTATGTTGGTTAGCATCATCATTCTTTTATTGCTATTGTTTTTTCAATTTTGAGGAAGAGTCCCTACTTTGTCCCCATGATGGCTTGCAACATATGTTCTTTAGATACTCTCATTATCCAAAACATCACAACAACACATCGTTAATGTTTTAGGACAATTGCTACATCCCACCATTTTCCATAGCACAAATACCTCTTTATTCAGGTGGACCTGATTTTGTCCACATTATTTATCTGTCAGTTTTAATAGGAATTTTATAATTAAATTATATATATGCATATTTCCATTCCTTTGTTTTTTTTTCCTAATATCATCAAGATTTAAAAGCATGGGGTAATATTAATGGAGTCACCAAATTTCACAATAGTACTTTGCTAACCTATCTCATTTATGAATTTATATCAGTCCTCATCTTAGTGTTTATGTCCTTTGATTTGGAAATTATTAATTTAGATGTTTGGGAATTTTATACAGAAGCATCTAGAAGTACTCAAGCATTAAGGACACCACATTTTTTTGAAGGTGAGGCATTTTAGGTCCCTATAATACTAGTTTATCCCCCTTATTGTTATTTTTATGCCCATGTAGCCCCCATATTGTTATTTCTGTGCCCTATAGAAGCCCACTATTATTATTGTTATCCTCTTAATTATTATTGTTATGTAGGATTTTATTGTATTGTGACCCTTTAAACTCCTATATACGAAGAAGGTCTTGTCATTTGAATCATCCAAGAATTGTTCATTTATATGATGTAAAGGAGGCTTCCCCATCGAAGCGGATCATTTTCAAGTCAGTGATCTATCTTTTGTTTTGTTTTGTGATATTGTTGGATAACACTAGTGCATTATAAAGACATGATTCAAACAAGAGGTTCATAAGACTTGTTGTATGTATATTTTTATCAAGAAATGAATATGGCTTTCTTTCTACTTCGTGCATTAATTCTCTAACTAGTTCTAAACTAAGATAATGAAACGATTCCCTCGAACCTACTTGGAAAACATCCTTACTGCATGGACCAAAGTGAAGGATTGGGCATAAAGGAATTTTGTTCAAATTTCTGTGTGTAAACAACCTTCAACCAAGAAGTTTGTGCCAAACACAAAATTACAGCAAATATTGTTTATGGATTTAGGGTCAACTCTTGGAAGGGAAAGGGTTGTGTGTTCATTGGTGGTTGACTACAACCACTGTCCTAAGTAATGATGTAGGAGCATCATCCTAAGAAATTTATTTTTGGTTAAGACCCCAACGGGACCATGTACATTATAGAAATGAGATTTTATTTTGCATATAAATTAGGAATTTGCAGTAGCAAATTTCGGTGGTTATTACATCCATGTGGCTCATTGTGTTAGTGCCAGTTAGTAGGCTAAGTTATTAGGTTGTTTTAGTGGCTAGCCAAGTGTGCCTTCACCAATATAAAAGGTGTCTAATTAGAAATCTAGCAGTTTTGGACAGTTGTCTTATTTCTCTTTGATGTTAGAAAATTATATACTACAGAGCAATGGAACACATAAAATATTGTAGAAATATAAACACATAAAATGCATGAAACAAGAGAGACACTGATATACGTGGTTCACCCAGTTTGGGCTATGTCCACGGAGAAACAGCCAGGCCTTCTTTTATTATATTATCCAACAAACTGAAGACATGCAACCTACAACAGATCCACTGTAACTCCCTCTTCGCTCTCAATCTCCTCTCACTTCTTCACTCAGAATACAGATATACATAGACACAATACAATTCCCTCATATATAGTGAGGGGTTGCCTTCTAAGGCAAAAAAACTCTAAATTAAACATAAATTCTACCATTAGATCATCCGCCTAATGAATGGCCCGGATTGACTAGAAATTACTAGACTTTTACAAGGCAATTTTACATCTACTTTTAGCTTCGGGGGCGCTGCCCCGAAACCCACACCAAGGGATCACTGGTCCCCGGACCCCCTAGCCAGGGGGGATTAGCCCCCCCACGTGGAGGGGTGTATAATCATCCTGGGGTATACATCCAGCTGAAACATTTCAATACAGAAGATAATCAGGCTCCACACCCAACATTTGATTGTAGAGATATTTTTCAGAACAATCTTCTTGTACAAAAAAAATAGGATGTGTATAGTGAGTCAGAGAAAGAAGTCGAAGTTAGAAGGAGAGGCGAAAGGGTGAAGGTGAGACCAATAATTTTATGAGAAATGAGTCCCATTGTATTCTCTATCTATACTTATGCATTTCTGAACAATAGAAAAAAAAATAACTTAACCTTCTAATGTAAGTTTCCCTCTATGCATCAGATTCAAAGTTTTGTCTGTAATTGGTAAATAAAGGTTATGGCATGGAATTATTTTTCTATATCTTGGTGTAAGTGAAAAGGATCACCTTCTATGATTGGAGGGATAGAAGGAAGTAACAAACGGTCTTTTGTTTTCCTCTTTAATAACTTAATTTAAGTTCTATTTGTCATCAAATTCTTAGGTCTTGAAAGTGATTATGTGCTTCATTCTATTGACTTGAAAAAATAATTATAATGAGAAGGGTCCATATAGTGCTATATTCCTTTATTGTTCATCGAATAGTGATAAGATTTGGATGAAACTGGCCTATTGAATTAAAATTCCTGGCGAGGGAAAAATACCAAGCTCGATAGGGATGCAAGGATCCTCAAGGAGGGAATGGTTATAGTGAATGCTCGATACCTCGTTGCAGTTGCCATAGGTTAATGTTGTGTGCCTGAAATTGGTGTGGATCCTCCAAAAGAAATCCCAGCAAATGCAATTATTCTTTAACCCCGACCTTGACCTATGGGAGGTCCACAACGTACTTGGTCATGATCCCATTTGTTATTGTGTAATTCCCAACTACGTGACCCTGAATGAGATTTTCTACTAGTCAGAATTCAGAGGGAAGAATGTATGAGAGTGTAGTGACCATAAGAGGGAGTCCCGAATCCCAACCACCCATTGGAATATATGGAAGGTTTACATGATCACTCCTTTTGAAGGGTTCATTTAAGATTCCTTAAAGAAAATAAAAGAAAGTGGTTGTGAAGGAATTCGTTCCATGCAATTACTGTGGAGCGGTGGCTTGAGTAAATCGTATTTTTGCTTAAACATGGGCTTCAATAAAATAATAAAGAGTGGCTATAAATTATAAAGCATTGATTAAGAAGGGACTGCACCACTTTAGTCCATGAGTACGATAAGGGAGAAGTGTAATTTTTTTCTAGGTAAAGTAAGAAGGGTCATGCCTCATTGGGAATCACACTACTAATTAAATGATTAGTGCAGAGCCTGAAAATTGGCAGAGGAGTCTTCGACGAATTTATAAAATTTATGTTTGGCACAAATATAGGAAATAATCCTAGGCAAAGTAAGAGTAGGCCACTAGAGGGGCCTGCTATCATATTTGTATCATAGAATTGCAAATAAGAGCAACATATTGAGGAAAAGAACAACAAAACAAACCCAAAAAGACAAAGAAGAGTTGGAAATTAACGAAGATTGCAAGGAAAGGTTATCTCAGTGGAGATTTTGTGGAAAAAAGAACAAGTGAGTGGATATTCTAGCAAGTCAAGATGAGAAGACATTGGACTAGAGGTAATAATTTCTCTCTTTATTTGAATGATAAGTGACAATTTGTTCATTTTGTAAATGACAACGTTGAGAAAGAAAGGAATAAAGCCATAGATAGAGGATACCAAAGAAAAATATATTCCAAATGAGGCAAGAGATATTAGAGCCAAGAGAAACTCTAACAGAGGATTGCAGAAAAAAGGGAGAATTCTAGCTAATTGCAAAGTTGGAAATAGAGAGAACACCATCCAGAGGAAAAAAATGGGTTAATGAGATATTGAAATCTCATAGGAAAACCAAGAAGTTATAGATAATTTTATATTTTATATTGGCTAAGTAATTTGTGAAAGCAAGTAGAAAAAAATAGAGCCAGAGATGTTATGCAAAACAACGTGAGCATGAGAAGCTTTGCTCAGAAAAAGGAGATGATCTAGATTAAGGAGAGAACTAGTTGTGTTCTCAAAGACTATGGTAGAAGAAAACCCTTGCAGGAGAGAAGCTACACACAAAGAGAAACATTCTAGCTGAGGTTGGAAGAAGTGGGGGACAAAGGAAGTCCTCAAAGAGAAGAGAAGAAGAGAATTTCTGAGAAGGTGAGCAGAGGAGCAACAACTAAAGAGGAGCAAGGCATGCTCAAGATGCTACAAAGGAGGAAATCAAAAGGAACACCAATAGCGAAAAGGGGATGAGGCATCGAGGTAATAAGTAAGGAGAAAATTGTTACAAGGCTAGGTAGCAAATCACAGTAAACATGGAGGAGCATACATAAAGGAGGAAGAAGGTGACCATTAAAAGTTGTAGTGGAGGGGGGAAAGATGTGTAGGGAAATTGCATAAGGAAACTAAGCCAAGAAGAATTTGAAAAGGATATGGATGAGTTCAAGGCATAACTTAATGTGCTAATGCAACTGTTATAGAAGATGGAAGAAGGGCAAAGAAGGAACCTAATGAGGAGGTTCAAATTATTTTTCAAATAGAATAATTTTAAGAGAAAATCCCCAAAATCCAGAGAGCTAGGGAAGCATAGGATGAGGACAATGATGAAAGTCTTGATGGAAGAAGAAGCACTCAGAGTATCTGAGCCTATGGAAGGATCAATTTGTTTCTGCAAACCACTTCTTGAAGACAGGGAGAGGAGGCTAGTAGAAAGTCTCATGCGCTATGAAAAGAGTCACAAATAGTAAGAGGTTTTGTTGACAGAGGAAGAGGCTAAAGACCCCTGTGTCTTTAAAAATAACAAATTATGTGTGAATGTAGGTTTTGTAATCTAGGAAGATGAGCAACCATTAGAGGATCTTGCAAGTCAAAATCATAGACAAATTGTCTAAAAGGAGGACAAGAAAATATTCTTGCTCTAAGAATCTCAAATAGGTGGTTGGATGTTGAAAGGGAGAAAAAAGATAAAGTGGCCTCTATTGCAAATGGGGCTGAAGCATAACATGAATGCTTCCTTAATGAGAGAAGAACACAGATTTGCTGAGTATGAAGGAGAGGAAGTTCACTTTTGTGAACCAAAGTAGGGAAAATTTCTAGGAGAGGATGATGTAGATGATGAAATGATGATGTTCTTAGTTCAACATAAGGAAAAAATGGTGGAAACATCAGATTAGGAGGAGGAAGAAATTAATGTATTTTTTATAATTGTCTGGGTGAGTTTGAAATTGCAAGTACTGATTAGTGTGGCATTGAATAGTTTCCAAATATTTTTGATGAATTTGGAACTCTGGAAGAGTTGAATTATGATGACAAGGAACAACAAGAGGAAGTTGATTTAGAAAGTGGGAAACCTTAGGGAATACTCACAAAGGAGGAATATGCAGAGTTATTTCATGAAGATAGTGTGGATGAAGACCATGAAGAAGATCAAGTTGATACTCTCCAAGTTAGTGAGAGAAAGAGTAACCTCAAATGTATAATTGACTGGTTATGTCTTTTCTTATTAAGTATTGCCTTATTTTTGAAAATATTTTATCATGGGCTGAAGACAACTGGAAATTGAGGAAAGAGAAGAAATTACATGCTTTGTAAGCTTGTGGATTGGATCAATATGAAGATGATGGAGGGAGAGCTGGTAAGAAGCCCTCAACAAAATACAATTTAGCTAGTCCAAAGGAGGTTGAAATAGCCCAATGACAAAGACAACCAAGAACTTTTTGATAAAAAGGAGGAGATACCACTGCCTCATGAAAGCAAAGAGAGAAAAATATTAGATTTTGAATTAGACAATTATAAAACAAAGTACATAGGAGTACCTCAAGGAGAAGCATACCAAGACATGGATGAGAAGGCTTATTTAGATTAAGCAATGGTTCTACGGAGCAATGATAAGAATTTCATCCAAGAAGTTGTAGGAGATAATGAAAGGATTCTGGAAGGAACACATTTTCCTAATGAGATAAAGACCCTTACAATTGTAGCACAAAATCAAGAGATAGAATTCTTTTTCCATAATATTTTTATTGTATGTCAAAGTGTGACTAGAATTTAGAATTCTGGGAATAGAAGCATGAAACATTTTGTAAGGCTAACAAAGAATTTAACATGGAAAACATGTATTGCGGAGATAAATGAAGAAAAATGGAAGAAGACTCTTGAAATTCTTGTACAAAACATTGTTGTGGAAGAGAGGGACTACAAAAAATTTAACACCGCAATATGCAAACAAATTTTGTCACCAAGAGTCAAAATTAAGCAGACCATTCAGAAAAGAAAGAAGCAGATTGTTGAAAGCATAATTGAAGATTCATAAGAGGAAAAACAAATGTTATCAAGAGAAAAAAAATGAAGGAGCATGAAACAAGTCAGTCTCATGATGATTTATTTCATTTGCAAACAAGACATATGGGGAAAAATTTTACTTTTGAGAGGAGCCTACAATTTTCAAGGGTGCATTTTATTGAAGGAAACAAGGTGGATAAATTTTGTTGTTATAGGTCCATTCTATATGTAGGTGGGCTAATCTATGGTGAAGAATGTAATGAGATGGAGAATGAAATCCTATAGCTTTGGAAAATGTTCATGAGGATGACTAATAGCAAAAATTTAAACCAACAAGGCGGAAGTAGCATGTACTAACATGAATGCAAATTGGATATGGAGGTTTGAGTAGATAATGATGTTGATATAGGTAGTACCTGAGGTATGGTAAAATGGCAGGGAAAAGTGATTAGTTTCAACACTTGGCTGACTTGAGGGAACTACCGGAGCATGACAGAGATGAAGCAACTACAAAGTATAATATGGGTTCAAGGAAGGAAGAGGACAACTGACATCAATCTGACTGTGTAAGATTGCGTCGCAAAAGCATGTAGCACATCACATAAACATGTATGGGATCCTAGCCGACTGAAGTCAAGACTGAACCGAAAACACGACCATATGTGTGAGTAGCAACAACACTTTGTTTAGGATATTGGAGGTTTTGACCAAGATGTCAAATTTTTTTTCGCCTCGGGAGTTTGATATAGGAACATTACCCTAGGAAATTCATTTTTGGTTAAGATCCCAAGTGGGGCATGTACATCTTAGAAAGGAGATTTTATTTTGTATATAAATTAGGAAATTGTAGTAAGAAATATGGTTGTTAGTATAGCGATATGACTCATTGTATTAGTGCCAGTTAGTAGGCTATGTTGCTAGGTTTTTTTAATGGCTAGCCAAGTGGGCCTTTACTAATGTAACATGTATAGAATTAGGAATCTTGCAGTTTTGTAAAATTGTCTAATTTCTCTTTGATTGTAGCTATATTTTTCAGAACATTCTTCTTGTACAAAAAAATAAAATAAAGTGTGTATAGTGAGTCGAAAGAGAAGTTAGAATAAGAAGGAAGAGCAATTGGGCAGAACTAAGACTGAAGAGTTTATGAGGAACAAGTCTCACTATATTCTCAGTATATACTTATGTATTTTTTAACAATAGAAAAAATGAACTTAACCTAGTAATGTAAGTTTCCCTCTTTGCACCAAATTCGAAGTTCTATCCAAAGGATCCCCTTATATTAAAGGGTCGAAAGTATTAAAATAAGATAATTACTCTTGCGTGAGGAGTTGGCTAAAGATAGAGAGTCAGTTAACTGAGTGATTGAGTGGTTGAGTGTTTGAATGTTAAATGAGGTCAAGTTAAGTGATAGACAACTTTGAGTGTGTGATTGCATGCAGTTGCATGTTAAGATATTTTAGGCGAGTGTCTAGTTGAAAAGGTTTAAATACCCTTCACTGGGTTCATTGTAATCATCATGTTTTGTGTGATCAACAGAAGAGTAGTAGCTCATGTTTTATGTGTGAATTATTTATGTTTTGTTTCCTCTGCCCTTCCAACAAATTGGCATCAGAGCTACAGAAGAGCCATCATAAATTCTATAGCAACACCATGCATCTTCCCAAGTAAAGGGTCGAAAGTTTCAGCCTAGCCGTTGAGAGATAAGTCGTAGCTTGTCAGTTGTTGAGCAATAAGCCGTCGAATTGTTCTGGATAGAGGGAGGGTCACAGCCTTAGACGCCACCAGTTGAAACCGTAAGTGTGTCAACCGCAATCACCACATCCTTATCGGAATCTGAAGCAAGCATGCAGAGAAGAGATCCGAAAAAAATTTCAAAAGATTGTTTTAAAGGGATATATAGCAGTCATCAAAAGTCGGTGCCGAGTTAGCCACCGAAGCCAAGTTTGCAAAGAAGTTGGTGCAGCTGGTCAAAGGAAGGCACGAGAAGTCAACCAGAAAGGCAGAAAGTGCATGGAAAAGATATCAAGAAATGACAAGGAGATATATATTTTTTTTAAATCCATGTGTGCAAGACATTCTTGTGCGCATTTGAAATTTAAAGGTTTTATTCTTTTTTATATATAAAGATTTATATAGACTAAGAGTTTTTTCAAAATAGTTTTTTACAAAAAGTGTTTTTTAAGTTTTTTTTTTTTAAATAAGAAAACACAGGGTTTTATTGAAAGGGGTATTTTTTTTTTTTTTTGAAAAAGAGTTTTACAAAGGAAAAATTTAAGGGGTCTTTTAAGATAATTTTTTTTAGAGAAAGACGGCTTTCTCAAATTTCCAACCCCAGTTCCCACCATTTACAGGTAAAGATTATGATGTGTGGGCCATTAAGATGGCAACCACATTGAAGGCACATGATGTTTGGGATTATGTCAAGTTTGGGTTTTCAAAACCTAAGAACGAAGAAGAAGAACAAGCTCTCACTGATACAAAGAGGGAATAATGGAAGAAAGACAAGAAGAAGAATGCACATGCATTGCAGCTTATTCAAAAGGGAGTGGAACGAGTAGTGTTCCATAAGATTATGATCATGTATTCAGCAAAATTAGCATGTGATATTTTGGCGACAAGCTATATAGGTATGGCCAAAGTCAATATTGTTAAGTTGCAGAGTATTAGGAGAGATTTTGAATATATCTCCTTGTCATTTCTTGATATCTTGTCCATGCACTTTCTGGTTGACTTCTCATGCCTTCCTTTGACCAGGTACACTAACTTCTTTGCAAACTTGGCTTCGGTGGCTAACTTGGCACTGACTTTTGATGACTGCTATATTGCCCTTTGAAACAATCTTTTGAAATCTGTGTAAAATTTCCTCTACATGCTCGCCATTGCAGCTTATTCAGCAGGGAGTGGACCGAGCAGTGTTCCAGAAGATTATGATCACGTCTTTAGAAAAAGTAGCATGGGATACTTTAGCGACAAACTATACAGGTATGGCCATAGTCAATATTGTTAAGTTGCATAATACTAGGAGAGATTTTGAAAGTCTGCAGATGAAGGACATAAAGGACATCGATTCTTTTATGAATCAGGTCATAACTGTCATAAATTAGTTAACGATTTATGGTGAAGATATAAAAGATCAAAGAGTGGTTGAGAAGGTCCTTCGATCTTTGTCTACCAAATTTGATGTTGTGGTAGCAGCCATAGAAGAAGCCAAGGATTTGGCATCATTGACAGTTGATGAGGTGATGGGATCACTTCTATCACATGAGGCAAGGATAGACAGAAATAAGAATTCCACTTTAAAGATCGCTTTCAAAAGTCGGGTTTCTATTTCAAGAGACAGAGGTCAAGACAAAATTAGATCAAGAGGCAGAGGACGAAGTGAAAGATATGGTGGTCGGAAAGATGGTCGAGAAGAGCATGAACATGCAAGTGGAAGAAACTACAAAAGCTTCAACAATAATCAAAGAGTTGACAAATCAAAGACGAGATGCTATTATTGCAATAAATTTGGTCACTATGCTCATGATTGCAGGGAGAAGATAGTTGATCAAGGGAACTAAAGAGCTAATGTCACTATAGAGAGTAATAACTCCATGTTCCTAGCTTTTCATACCATGCATGAACCTTCTTCTATTGTGTGGATGTTAGACAGTGGTTGCAGTAACCACATGACAGGAAGCAAGGATTTGGTTGCAAATTTCGATCAATCTATTAAAACAGAGGTAAAGTTGGGGACTGAAAAGACTGCGGAAGTAGATGCCAAAGGAGTGGTCAACATTCTGACCAAGCAGGGGGAGCCGAAGACAATCTCAGAGGTATATTATGTTCCTAGTCTCAAACATAATTTGTTAAGTGTTGGTCAATTGACACAAAAATGATACAGAGTTATCTTTAAAGGTCAAGAATGTGTTATATATGACAAGCCTCCAAGCAAGTAGCTGATAACAAAGGTGCATATGACGAGGAATAGACTCTTTCCTCTAATTTTGAATTACAGTGGTGGGGTGAGTTCTTATACAGTTGTATGTTTTGATGATTATTGGTTATGGCACTTTCGATTTGGACACTTGCACTTTTCTGGTTTAAGATTGTTGCAGCAGAAACAGATGGTCAGAGGATTACCTCCCATCAAAGAGCCTGCTAGTACTTGTGAGTGTTGCATATTGGAAAAACAACATCATGAAAGTTTTCCAAAGGGAGTTTCATATAGAGCAAAGCAACCTCTTGAGCTAGTGCATACAGACTTGTGTGGACCTACGAGGACACAATCGATTGGTGGAAGTTGCTACTTCCTCACTTTCATTGATGTCTACAGCGGAAAGACTTGGGTTTACTTCTTGAAGCAGAAGTCTGAAACTTTTGCAAAGTTCAAAGAATTCGAAGCCTTAGTAGAGAACCAAAATGATTGATAAATCACGGTATTGAGGTCATATCGTGGTGGATAATATGACTTAAAGGAATTCCATGATTACTACAAACAACATGGGATCAGAAGATAGTTTACAACCAGGTACACACCACAACAGAATTGTGTAGTAGAGAGAAAGAACATGACAATTATGAACATGGTAAGAAGCATGTTGAAAGGCAGAAACTCATCTAATGAGTATTGGATAGAAGCAGTTGCATGTGCTATTTATGTGATCAACAAATCTCCTACAAAGAGTGCGATGTATAGAGTACCAGAACAAGCATGGTCAAGTATGTATTGCAGTGTATCTCATCTCAGTGTATTTGGATGTGTAGCTTATACACACGTGCCTAAGGTGAAAAGAGGAAAACTTGATGATAAAAGTGAAAAATGCATATTCACTGGTTATAGTGAGCAATCAAAAGCCTACAAATTGTGTAACCCTGTCACAAAGAAGACCATAATTAGCAGATATGTTGTGTTCAAGGAACAAGAGTCATGGAATGGAAATATAGACAAAATAGTTGATGCACAAGTGCCATTGATGGAAGAATATGATGTACTAGAAAAGGAGCTACAAGAATCACAAGTGAAGACACAAAACAGAGACACACCAACAATGACTCCAAGATTTCCAGAGCAGCATGGATCCTCATGTAGATCAACAGATCAAGATTCTCCCAGCAATCAATCAAGTGATGAATCAAGCAATGGAAAGAGAAAGATGAGAAGTTTGAAAGATATTTATGATGATTTGGATGTTAGTTCAAATTTTTCATTGTTGTCATTCCGACCTTCTTCATTTGAAGAAGCAATCAGAGATGAAAATTGGGTCCAAGCCATGTATGAATAAATTGAAGCTATTGAAAAGAATGATACATGGGATTTGGTTGATTTACCAAAGGACAAAAATCTCATTGGTGTGAAGTGGGTGTACAAGACAAAGTTGAATGAGAAAGGTGAAATTGATAGATTTAAAGCATGACTTGTAGCAAAAGGATTCTTGCAACAACCAGGAATAGACTTTGGAGAAACGTTTTCTCCAGTAGCCAGATTGGATACTGTAAGAGCAGTTCTAGCCACAATAGCTTAGAACAAGTGGAAAGTATATCAGATGGATGTGAAATCAACCTTCTTGAATGGAATTTTAGAAGAAGAAATTTATGCGTAGCAGCCCCTAGGATATGAAGTTGAAAGCAATGAAGATAAAATTTACAAGTTGAAGAAAGCGCTTTATGGACTGAAGCAAGTGCCTAGAGCTTGGTATAGCAGAATCGACAACTACATGATTAAGAATGGATTTTGCAGAAGCAACATCGAGCCTACCTTGCACACAAAGGTAAATGAGCATTGACATATTTTGATTGTTTTCTTATATGTTGATGATATGATTTTTACAGGTGAATTTGAGATAGCTGAATTTAAAGTAGCCATGATGAAAGAATTTGAGATGATAGATCTTGGTCTCATGAAATATTTTCTTGGCATTGAAGTTGAGCAATCTAGAAAAAAGAAATAAAAATTATTTGTCAAAATAAATATTCCAAAGATTTGTTGAAAAGATTCAGAATGGAAAATTGCAAACTTGTCCTTACACCAGTTGCAATAGATACAAAGTTAAGCAAGGATGATGAAGGATCATATGTTAATCCAACTCTATTCAAAAGATTGGTGGGCAGCCTCATGTATCTCACAGCTACAAGACTGGATATCATGCAAGGAGTGAGCTTGATTTCTAGATTTATGGAGACTCCAAATGACACACATTGGAGTGTGGGAAAACGAATTTTGAGATACATAGCAAGAAATAGAGATTGTGGCATAATGTATGCAAGCAAAGAAAAGAAAGATTTGATTGGATACACAGATAGTGATTTTGCAAGCAGTTTGGATGATAGGAAGAGCACTTCTGGTTTTGTGTTCCACCATGGTTCAGGTGTGATTTCATGGGCATCTAAGAAACAATCCATTGTGACACTTTCGCAAGTAGAAGTAGAATATGTAGCAACAACATCAACAACATGTGAAGCAGTGTGGTTAAGAAGAGTATTTGATGGATTCAAGCAGAAACAACAAAGATCAACAACAATATATTGTGACAACACCTCCGCAATTGCACTATCCAAGAATAGTGTATTTCATCAGAAGAGCAAGCATATTGATACTAGATATCACTTTATTAGAGAACTTGTGAGCAATGGAGAAGTTCACTTGAAGCCTTGTAAATCTAGTGATCGATTCGCTAATATATTTATTAAGCCAATAGCACAAGATGTGTTTGAGTTTCATAGAAAGGACTTGGGTGTTGTAAGCAGCTGAAACATAAACTAGTAGGCATGTTTGAGTTGTCATGAGTCATGTTTTAGTTTAGCAGTTCTAATTAAGGGGGAGTGTTAAAATAAGATAATTACTCCTTCATGAGGAGTTGGCTAAACATAGATAGTCAGTTAACTGAGTGATTGAGTGGTTGAGTGTTTGAGTATTAAATAAGTTGAGTTAAGTGATAGACGACTTTGAGTGTGTGATTGCATGTAGTTACATGTCAAGATATGTTACGCGAGTGTCTAGTCAAAAAGGTTTAAATACCCTTCACCGGGTTCATTGTAATCATCATGTTTTGTGTGATCAATAGAAGATCAGCAGTTGGTGCTTTATGTATGAATTATTTCTGTTTTGTTTCTTCTGTCTTTCCAATAGGAAGCAAGTAACAAACGATCTTTTGGTTTACTCTTGAATAACTTAATTTAAGTGCTATTTTCTGTGAAATTCTTGGGTCTTGAAAGTGATTCTGCACTTCATTCTTTTGACTTGAAAAACTAATTATAATGAGAAGAAGCCATACATTGCTATCTAGTCCTTTACAAGTCATTGAACAGTGATAAGATTTGGATGAAACCGAGCTATTCAATTAAAATTTCTGGGAAGGGCGGAATACTAAGCTCGATAGTGATTCAAGGATCCTCGAGGAGGGAACGACTATAGCGAATGCTCGATACCTCATTTCATTTGCCATAGTTTAATGTTGTGCGCCTGGAATTGGCGTTGGTCCTCCAAAATCTACCCCAGCACACACAATCCTGCTTTAACCCCGACCCCGACCTACGCAAGGTCCACAAAGTAGTTGGGCATGACCCCATCAGCTACGATGTAATGCCCAACTCGCCAACCTTGAATTAGGCTACCGATTGGTCAGAGATTGGAGGGAAGCACGTACCAGAGTGTAGCGACCATAAGAGGGAGTTCGGACTCCCAACTACCCCTGGGCATATGCGGAAGGTTTACATGATCGCTCCTTTTGAAATTTATTAGCCTTATTAATTTTATTTATAAAGCCTTCAGTTCCAAGCGTGTCCAGGTCCCAGGATACAAGCAGGAAGGATTTTGAAATTCCTAGCTTGCCTAAGATCGATGGACTCAAAACAGACAAGGAAAATGTAAATAGTGATTTCAAAGATCTAACCAAGACATCAACAGCTTAACTAGATCAGGTCTGCTTTAATCATTTTATTCAACTATAATGACATACAACACTGGTATCACAATTCAAATGTCACAAAAATAAAAGATAACCGATACCTTAGTTCAAGATATGTGAATGGTAGCAGTGGTATATTCTGTATATGAGATTTAATCTATACGGCGTCGTCCATGACATAGGGCACACAAATGACGAAAAATACGGGATATGTGAATGGTAGCAGTGGTATATTCTGTACATGAGATTTAATCTATAAGGCGTCGTCCATGACAGAGGGCACACAACTGAGGAATATTACGGAAAGGCAACTTAACTATTCTATTTGTTGTTGTGACGTTTGGATAGCCGCATATTCGTACAATGAGTGCTTCCCTTCCACTGAGCGTGAGAGTAATAATATCGAATATAATCTCATGAATAAAATTCCTGAACAAACAACGATGGAGCGTGAGAGTAATAATATCGAATATAATCTCATGAATAAAAGTCCTGAACAAACAACGAGCATGAGTTTGATCAATGAGTTCCACTGCAGGACCAATCTCTGCATCCAATCCAGCAGCATAAAAAGCCCTAATGGACAACCTATCCCTGTAACTGTTTGTCAATGCTCAATGTTCTAGCTCTTGTATCTCCCGTTTGCCATAACCTGGAAGACCAGCTGCAGAATATGAGTAAAATGTTTCATCAAAAATAGGATATCAAAGTGATTAATGTTCAAGGTTTACCTCTACTAAATTTCTGATGTTAATAACTAGAGCGTAAGTAACTGGTTGCATAACTATCTATTCGGCATCTTTGTCTCCATGTTTAATTATTCTTATTATTTTCTTTATTATTTTCTTTATTGTTGAGTGGAGAAGTTTATTTTATAATCTAGTATAAGAGATGTGTAAGTATATCAATTTTCAATTTAGTATAACAGATGTGTAAGTATATCAATTTTCAATTTAGACTTGACAAGTTTCTTTAAAAAAATATATATATTTAAATAATTTTTTGTCGATATAATAAACAACAAAAATGAATATGAGTATTCATTTTATTTAATTACACTTATTATACAATATCAATAATATCACTTTCAGTGATTATACTAAGAAGTACTAAGAAGAAGTAGTAAAAAATATTTCACTTATTCTCAACCATAAATGAAATATTTTACGTCAAATATAATTAAAAAACAAACATGAATATACATGTTTGGTTACATCAATAATTTCACTCTCATGTCTATATCAAGGAGAAGTAAAAATATTTCCTTATCACTCTTAAGTATAAATAAAATATTTTGATATCCATATGAAACAACATAATTTTATATAAACTTTATAGAGAAATAAACAATTAAAAGTTAGAAAAGAACTACATATACATTATATAATGCAATTGAAAAAAAAATTGTTTTTTTATAGTTAAAATATTTTAAGTAGTCCCATTATTTTATGCCCAAGTAAATTTTGATCCATTTTATATATTAAAATATGCAACATAAACAATGAAAAATACTTTCTAGGTGATATGTCTAGGTGGAATAATTTTATTCAAATTTTGCACTCTAAAAAAAGTTTTCACCTCAAGAGATTTGATTCCTCTTGGCTCTTGCTAGATCCATGGTTAAGATGGATCTATAGTGGTTCTCCAAACCATTATGACTGGGATGTGTATGTATGTCTGTGTTCAACATGGAATTGACACATGTCCCTGTTAAAATAAATAAAAATAAACTCTAAATAGAAAAATAATGTGAGCGATAGTAAAAAAAAATGAATAAGCTATGCATGTAAGTAATAATTAGATGTGAAAAAATGTGTGAGTAAGACATTTAAACCTTATAAACAAATTATTTGAAAATCTATGTAAATCAATTTATATGATATGAATTTAAAAAATGTTAAAAGAAAACATTTTAATGTTGTATATAATAAAATATCAATTTTGGGTTATCAATAAAATATTTTAATATGAGATATACTTAAAATTATATTAATAATAAAAAACTATTTTAATTTGTAAAATATTTTAATGTGAACTATGTATATTGTTTGAAAAAAAATGTGTATATATGATGAAAAAATAAACTTGTTATGGTTAAAATATTTGAGGTGGCGTCAATAGTTTATACTTTGGTCTTTTATATATTCTGGAGTTTTGGTGTTTGGAATTGATTTGCAAGTAAAATACCTGTGTCTAACTCTTGGAGGGTTCACCCATAAGCCCCTAGATAGGATATA
Organism: Pinus tabuliformis; assembly: GCA_031772625.1. Lineage (NCBI taxonomy): Eukaryota > Viridiplantae > Streptophyta > Pinopsida > Pinales > Pinaceae > Pinus > Pinus tabuliformis. Next base: position 887,962,166 of record CM062806.1, on the reverse strand, counting down.
CAAACAATGAAAGCAAGTGTTTGGAATCTATTTGCAAATAAAAGACGGGTGTATATAACATTCAAAAACACAATTTAAATTATGAAAAATTAGACTTTGTATTTTACCCCTAAAGAAATTTGCATGTGAAGAAATTTAATCCCTTTAGACTCATGATATATCTGTGGTTAGAATAAATCTATAATAGTAAAATAATAAAGTAATACCCATAATGTCTGGTGTGACTTCAAGTAGAAAGTAAAGAGCAAAAGCAAAAGAAAAACACAGGGGAGACAAAAATGCAGGAGATAGTAGCTTATTCTCAATTTTTTGGTAGGGGTTTCCAAACTTCTTATCAAAGAAGTCAGGATTTGCTAAACTCAGTATTTTATGTATCCACGAATTCCCTGCAAAAACCCATAATCCATTGAGTAGAACAGTAACAAGCTCTGATTTCCCTATATATGTCAAAAACATAAGGCCATGTATAAATGGTTTCACTTTTGGGCTTAACTTAGGTAATATGGTTTCACTGTCTGAGTTAGCAGCGGGAACATCAAGATTGTAACTGTTCATATATAGAACTGGAGACAAGTAAGAATTTATATCCAAAACAAAACAGACAGTTTTACATTTCTTGACCATGAAATGGACATGTCAAACCGTTCTAGGGCAGATGAGAAGATGACTGTTGTAATACATGTTGACCACGGAAAATATTTTTTTCCAGAACTGTCGACGATGACTATATTGCAGAAACCAATCAAATTATGCCGGGAAGAAACCCTATTCCTCACACGCCCGGGAAAGTTTCTTAATCTCTTGTTCTTCGTACATTCCCGCTGAAATCCTGGCCATGTTGATGACGGGGATGTTAAACGGATGATCAGACACTGCCGTTGCTGTTGGTATTTCTTCGCCTCTTCTGATATATATTTCTGGTATTGTTTCCTGTTGCTTTTTGGCGAATTCTTGAACGCTCTCCACTGTAAGAATAGATTAACCCAGATGGGAACGCTCCTACTATTATTCTTATCAATTGAAGCCATTCTTCCAAGCGTTGCTCTACAAAAGAAATTCAGGGGAACTCGATGACAAATATAAAGTAACATTTATAGAACCAGGAAACCGTTAGCTGTCTTTATGGATGGAGGAACTTTTCTTAAACCAAAGCCTGTTCCATCCCAATTATTCGCAAGGCCATCCTGAATAACTGTCTGTAACAGGAATTTGTAATTCATGACACAAAACGGCACAATTTCACTATTCACATTTTGGTTTCGTAAACGGGAATTGTGCGATCCAATTCTTAACAGAGTGTATTTTTTTTATTGATTAATTTACATTTTTGACACCCTGAAGATTTGTGTTTGATTTTGGTTTTCTTCCAGCAGTTTCGGGCACCACTCAATTACCCTTACGGCTGCAACTGGGCGATAGTTGCAGGAGGAAGCTCTTTAGTTGGCGAAGCATACGGCCCGACCCCCGGGAGAGTTCTTTGCAAAGGCGCACTTTCAAGCGCACCGGGCTCCATGAGAAAAGTGTCCGAGGATTTGATTTTATGAGGTTTGATCCTGGTTCTCCCGTGGATTAAACTTGATAGTTACCGATTCACTATGTGGTTAAAAAATAAAAAAAAATACAAATATGGAATAGTCACTTTGGTTTGGTCTCATTCTCTTCTATGATTATTCGGAAGTATGGTTTCACTTTTCATTGAGTTTTAACAGAAAATATTTTTCATAAAACATGGAATATGTGGATGGATCGTTGGCTGAAATTGTCGGAAGTATGTCTCGGTTTAAAGAAGTTCAATGATTTTGTCCACTGTGATGTTCATGCTATTAAAATGTTTGTACATAAGTGGCGGAAACACTCGAGTTAAAAAACATGATTTCATGAAAAGTGCCACGTACAAAGGCGTACAAGCTGTTTTTTCAAAATCCTTTTGGGTGTGGGAATGTAATTTATATTTGTTTAGTTTCCTTTTGATGTGGAGATTTAATTAATATTTGTTTTGTTTTATTATATTATATTTGGTACTTAGTTAAAATACCCTTTGGATATTTGGATTATCTATTTTATTTTCACTGAGGTTGGGATTTCGTTTTATTTTATTATATATTGGTTTGATTATGATTATGATGATAGTGGTTACCGTCCAATGAAACCAAATTGGTCTTAGGATTTATGATTTTCTTAGTTTTTAATTCTCTGGCCTCTCGTCTTTCTTGGCTAGAGTGATGTTGTAGCTTTCTTTTTTTCTCTATCGTCTGCCAACTTCTTTTATCTTGCATCTCCTTCATCTCTTCTGGTTCTTGGGACATTTGTGTCTTAGCTTCGCGATCTATTGTGTTCGTCTTTTTGAAATAGTCGGAGAAGAAGTTTGGTCTAGGAAATCTGCTATTGTGTTCGTCTTTTTGAAATAGTCGGAGAAGAAGTTTGGTCTAGGAAATCTGCTTTGCTGTTAAATGAAGATTTATTTTGTGCAGTATTCAAATCCTTATAACTGTTGATGCTTGAGGGGTTGTCGAGTTCTCTTTTTTGTTGTAGGGCAGGGCTTTCTCCCTGCTTGTCTTGAGAGTTGTTTTTTTCTTGCCCGATTTCTTGTGATTCAGAGTTTTCTCTAGAGTATTCTTCTTTGATGATAGTGTAGTGTTCTTTTTGTGCTCCTTCCCACCATGTAGATCTGTGGTGGTTTGTTCTAGAAGAATTTTTCTGGGAGGCTTTTGGGCAATTTTTGGCTAGATGGCCTGTCTCAAAGCAGGATTGACATTGGAAGATGACACTTTCATAATCGAGCTTCTAGTTCCACACAAAGCCTTTACTTGTTAGGTTTATTTCCGCTGGGAATCCGGCACTAAAGTCCATTTCCACACAAATGCGTGCATAGGTGGTTCTAGCATATTCCTCCGTTTTTGGGCACCTGCAGTAAAATTTCCCAATTACATTTCCAATGGCTTTTAGCGAGGAGAGATTCCAGAAATGCAAGGTTAGGCTTGGCCCGTAGAAAATCAATTATTGATTTAAACTTTATACTCATGAGTAAACTATTAGATTTTGTATTAGAATGAAATTTAATAGATAAATTGTTTGCTAGGAGGTATTGAATGTGAATAAGTATCAATAAGATCATTAACATTTTTGGTGTAAATTTTGAAAATTAGTTAGTTGAGTTACCAATTTAGTTTTTATCAAACTTTGTGAAAATATATTTAATTCATATTTTTAAATAGTATGGACAGTTTTTTTATTCTATTTTAATAGAAGTGACAATGTCCTATATTATTATTTCATTTCATTTTGATTAGAATTTTAATCGGATAAATGTTTATTGATGTAGATTGTTGCATATTGAAGGAAATAAAATAAAAGTTAAAATCTAAATTTAGAATTTTTTTATTAAATTATTTTAAAAAATTTTAACGATAAATTTGTCTTTGAGGCTCATGCATTAGGCACGACAATGTATCTGGGAAAATCATGTACTCTGCAATTTACGCTTTGCATAATCTGTTTAATGTTTAATGGCAAGGCCTTTCTAGCATCCCGCCTAATGTTTAGCAACAATGTTATGCCTGATTCTCCACCTTTTGACGACACACGTTGATACTTAATCGATTCCCTTCGGCCATCTATCCAAATACGTTCCCAACACGTCACCCCTATCAACACAATCATCATTTATGTTGTGCATTTTTATTGGCAATGACCGTAATGAAGATTGTTTTTTATTCTATGTGTTTGTTTTCATTTGTGTATACAATCTAGCTATTGTCATCAACGTCGGCTCTCACCCTTGCTTCGACAATAATTGATCACTAATCCTCCATTTTCGTATTCAACATGCCATTTTCACTCTCTGCACGAATCTTTAGGGGTATTCAACAAGTTTGTTCCTCCCTTTAACTTGCTCTCTCATAAAATTACTCCATAGCCATCGTTGAGGGCCGATGAGTGAAAATGAAGCTTTCTTGCACTGGGAGTCCTGTTCTAGGTACTAAACAACCTCTTTTTTTCTAAGAAAAATGGGCAGGTATGCATGAAATATGCTTCCTATTTCTTTCTACTTGTTCTTCAATTACGTAATAACTTCTCAAATATCACTTGCAATCGTGAAATTTCAAAGAATTGAATTAGTTCGTATATGTGCATTTCGTTCATTTTTGTGAAGTAAATATCTATTAATAGTTGTTGCATGTTGGTTATAAAGTCACTAGTATGTCAACCCTCGTTAAAAATTTATATAAAAAAATATAAGACCAAAGTCACGAGACACATATTCCAAGTTGAATAGTGAGAAAAATATCTTAGTGGTGTTCATTTGGTTTATTATGGCTAAAAGAAAATGGCAAATGCTTTGGAAATGCATGAGACATTAATTGACATTTTATTCATGAAAATAATGGAAATGAGGAGAAAAGGAAGGTGAAAGGTCATAGGTTGCATGTTATTATCACTCCAAAATTTCCTTTGAAAAATTAGCAAAAGAAGGAAATAATAGGGGTAACTACAAACCACTTTTGCAGATCACGACCTATCCTTCCTGATGCTTAGAGAGGACTCCCTCTGCATGTTTTAACTTTTAGTTAATAAATTTTAGGCTAATTATGGTTGTTGTTGGGTTTTGTTTTGAAATTGGATGGTGGGATCACCTACTTATATGAAAAGAGGTTTACTTTTACCATTGGGTTATGGAGTCAATATCAGACAAACTGGACTGGATTAGGCTTTAAAAGACAGTGTCTACAGGGCATGATAGGTGAGTTTTTACAGATCTCAGAGGCTGAATGGTGAAGTGGCTTTTAATTGGATCTAGGGAGCAATTAAGGGTTCCCTAGGCCGGATTATGGAAGGAATGAAAGAGGTCAACTAGGATGCGAGAGCAATTAAGGGTTCTTAGATCTAGGTATCAAAGGAAAACATATAAATGACTAACTGTGGCAAAACAGAGTGTACTCAAACAAATTATGAGTGATATTTTTAGTTAATACATTCAAATTTGGAATTACAATTAATTTTATGAAAACATAAGAAAGTAACAAATCACATAAGATTTCACTCCAAATAGCTCATCTCATGAATTCTACAATTCATTTCTTTTATTACTTGCTCCAGTCTGTTGACTTGAAATTGACCCTTAGGTTCAAGATCAAAATCTCCCTACAAATGTATAATAATCCACCATAATACTTCGAATTTTGAAGTATTTATACAAAAGGAATTACAAAATATTTGAAACTGCTTTCAAAACTAATCTAGGAAAGAATGAATATCTTATTGCAAGAAGATAGACACAATTATTGAACTGCTGCTTGTTGTCACTATTATTAAGGTTTTATTAGCCTTTGCTCTTTGATATTTTGCCCTTTATGTTGCTTGGCTGTTTGGTCTTTACAGTGGATGTTCTATTTTACTTTGAACTTTCTCCCGATACTCTTTCATCTGATACACTTTAACCTTGCTGATTTATATTTTTCCTTTTACTGTGCTTTTTTAACTTTCACCGTAACCTTTTGATTTTTACTATACATTTTCAAATGAGAGAGTCGTTCTGGTTTTTTCTCAAAATACCTGGAAATTGGTGAACTCGCTTGCAAATTGGTTTGAATAGTGATTGCAAAGGGTACGGTGGCTGTAGACGTGAACTGGATGCTCAAATTGGGTGTCTGGAGCTTCTTCGAGTGGTAGATGGCAGTGAATTTTGGTCAGAGAGGCTCAGGGTGTCACAAACGTATTGCTGAGGTTTTATAGAAAAACGAGCGAAAAAGGATGAAATGGGGCTTCTCGGCCTTTTAAAGGGAAACGATTATATTTTGGCGGGGAAAGTATTTTATGAACAGTGGACAGTTTTCACGTTGGGCGGGGAGGCGGTTTTGGAGGCCATCACACCACTTTTGGCAAGTGGGCAGTATTTCCCCTAGGAAACATGATCTATGTTGGAGGCTGACACATAGCAAAATCATGCCCCAGAAAAACCGCGAATCTCACATGCTCTTCGGCTAATAAAGGTCAGAGAGGGAGTGAGCTCGATATGGATGCACGTCATCAGATTTGGGGGTGAAAGATTTAACAGCTATCACTCGGTGAAATTGCATGGAGGGAAATCAGGGTGAAGATTTGCAGGGTTTTCTTTAACGACACCAAGGGTTGGCGGGTTAATAGGTTTATGTCACGAAAATATGAAGCGGGGAGTTAATTTAAATAATGTGGAGGATGAAACTATAGTTTATAATTAAATTGGGGTTTGGATATTATATATGAAGGAGTTATTTAATACGAGAAAAAGGTATATTGGGGAGCTAATACATTAGGTTAGTATGTTAATATGAAATCAATGTGCGGAATGTAAAATATAGTAAGAATAATGTAAAATATGATGTTTGGCTTGAATTTCTTCATTGTGGTGGCCCAATATCAACATTTAACACTTGTACTTAGGATGAAAGCATTTTTTGTGGGTTTTTGAGTATTTTGAATGAGAGGGGAATTAGTTAAGGGGGTTTTACCTTTCCTAGGTAAAATGTGTTTTAAACTTAGGAAAAAGGGATTTTGTAAGGTAAAATGAGTGATGTAAAGGGAAAAGGGTGTTTTCATGAATGAGAAGGGTTTCAATAAGGTGGAATCCAATATTTGATGTCCATGAGTCATTAAGCCAAGAGTCCAATCCCACCAAAAGTCAGAGAAATGCTCTGAGCCTTTATGACCAAAGGATTTTAGTACTAGAGCACATTGTGGGGAGGGAAATTAGTAATATGCCAAATGATATTCATCCATGATTGTAAAAATTGCTTGTATCTACCCATCTGCTATTTTAACATTTTATTCCTTATTTACATGGATGAATTTGAGCTTGCAAACCCTTATTCCTTTTTCTTTGAAATAGGGAACTAACTAATTCAACCCTTATTTCATCCAAGAGCTCAGGTTAAACTGTTGAGCTCCCCATCATTCTCTATTTTAACTATTGATTTGCCAATATTAAATTGTTTGGATAGATCTTTATTCTCTATCTATCAACATTAAATTTAAAGCATAAAAAGTCAATATTAAGTTGTTTGACTTATCATGGATTATAGTATTTTAAATAAGCTACACATAATCATTATTTGCAGAAAAAAGTAAAAAAGTAGTGGCATTTGAATTTGCACACTTTCATTATCTCTTTTTGTCCTCTGATGTTCTTTTAGGACATACCCTCTTTACATTTTTTAATTTGGGAATACATTTGCAGAAAGCAAAGATATTTACAATATCACAATACTGACCATAGTCAATTCAAAATTATGAATCCTATTATTATAGGATCTTAACACATGTGAGGAGGAAAAGGAAGGAAAATTGAGAAAATTGAAAAAAATAGAGGCATCATTGATAAAAAAGACTCGAGATGATCAATTCATAGACTTTTTCCAGTTCAGTTTTGGAGCTCTCTCTCATATTATTAGACACTTCAAGTTTTCTTGGAGCATTATTGGAAGAGTGTGGCAAACTTGGGATTTGGAGCAACATGGCAAAGGAAAAGCAGGAAAGCACAACATGATATCAGGATCAGCAGCTACAACGGGTTTTTCTTGTAGGTATCGAGTTGCATGTACGATTTTCTTGCTCATTTTGGTAGGCATGGCATATGCATGTGGTTATTTGGCGATGATCTATCATTGTTGTGGAGGATTGTCTGGATGAAAAGTGGTTTTACCTAGCCTTGCCATTTCCTAGATAGCCATGGTGTTGTGGGTTTTACTTTTATTTTCTAGTTGGTTCTCATATTCCTTTGGTTTTGGGTTGAGTTATTAGTTCCTATAGCCTTGGTTGGACAAATGCTTTGGAAGCCTTGTAACATCTTGTGTTGAGTTACTAGTCCTAGAGCCTTGGTTGGACAAACGTTCGAAAGACCTTGATGGGTTGAGTTAGTAGTCTTGGAGCCTTGGTTGGATAAACACTCTAGAGCCCAACAACAACTGTGGGTTGAGTTACCAGTCTTGGAAGCCTTGGTTGGGAAAAATGCTCTGTAGCCCTCGACAACTTGGGTGGAGACCAATATGGTGATGGTTAGTCGTGTCCAACCACGAGGTGGAATCACTGGTTGAGGGTTGAAGTGGTTTTGCCTTTGAAAGCCCTGGTTCAGTTTTGTTGGATTTGTTTCATGAGATCCCACATTCATGCTTGGAATATGGCATGAGAGTGATTGGCTGAAAGAGAGATTTGGTTCAGCTCAATCTATGGTCGAGTGGTTTGTGGAAGTCTCATAACTGGTTAGCCTATGCATTCATTAATATTAGCTCCTTCTCCTTGGCATTTTATGTATAAATGTGTTGGTTTATATGTGGATTTTATGGATGTTATATCCTTGTTATTTTTGTTGGTTATATGTTGGTTATGGGTATGTTTTATGATGGAGTTGATGTATGGATCTCATCATGTTTTGATTAGTAAATGAATGTATAATGAATATATGACCTAATAGATGATAATGCAGCTATTTTGATAAGGTATCAATGCTTCTTAGTGATTGTCAGATAAGTATGAGACCCTTATGATCAGATCTATTGTTCTGACCTATAGATTGCATATTTGTGACATGTTTGATGAAATGCTTGTCATGGTCAGTAGGAGTCTAGTCAAACTCAGTTATCTAAGCTCTAGTCATGAATAGAGTCAGTAGGAGTTCACTTGAGTAGTTATAACTATTTTTAACTCACTGATCTCTTTTTTAACTAGCCAATTTAGTAAAAATATCCTTATTTATGCATGTCATTCTAATTGCCTAGTTGAGTGGAGGGAAAAGGCATAATTGTAGTTATTATTCTAAACTAGTCAGTGTACAGATTTTGCATGTAGCAAGTGAGAAATTATCTTGGGGTTGCGCAAGAAAATAGGAGTTATTCATATTCTTTAGAAGCGAGAATTACGCAAGGAAATAAGTGGAAGAAAGAGGCCTATTTTGGCTGAGGATTGGCTAGAGAAGACATAGGAGGAGATCAATATTGTAGTGCATATTGAGCTTCAAGGATTGAAGCAGCCGTTGTAATAGATCTGTATTCTCATCTAATATAATACAAAATAGAGGAGGGTTTTTTTACTAGTTGGGTTCCCCAGTAAAAATAATGTGTTGATTGTGATAGAATGACTACATGTGTTTGTATTGTATGTTTTACTATCCACAGATTGAGAAGAAGAAATTTGTGTCTATTTTGTTTTTCAGTCGAAATTCATTAGCAGCATCAATTTTTGAGCTATTTCCACAAAGATAGAGCAATTGACAAAAGTATACTCCCATAACAGATATCGAGTGATCTATGACTTTACATATTTTTTAAACTACTAATTTTCCAAGGTTTCGTGTAAGGGAAATTTGAAGAATCTAAAAGTTTAGAAACCTTGGCGAATATTACTAGTCCCTAATATACGAAGTATAAAATAGTTCTCTACTTTTTTTGTAAAAAATGTACAAATTTCTAATGATTTTATATAGCCTTTATAAAATTTTGATGAATTTTAGGGTAAAATGATTTTATATTATAACATTTGGGTGGAACAATTTTTTGAAAAAATGGAAATTGGTGGATCTTTTTTTTGTAAAGAGCATTGAAATTATCTCACCTAAGAATATTAGCCCCTAGAATTTTCCCTAATTTTGAGAGAACTTAGTATTTAGGCACTGCACCTTAGTGTTTCCACAAGTAGGGGTTTGATTAGAGGCTTTAACACATACTGAGTATCAAGTGATTTGTGATATTGTGCATTTGCAAAAGGATGATTTATCAGTCCCTCTAGTAGATAAACTACCACCTCATGGTGGTTTTTCCATTTGTTAACTAATGATAGGGTTCAACAAAACATTTGGTTTGTGATTCATTATGTTTTATCAAAATTTTGGTGCTTTTCATTAAATATGAGGTTTTGGCTTCATTCTCTAACTTTTGGCTAAATTTGAGGTTTTCTCAATTTTGAGGTTTTGACCACAAATTTTAGGTCTAAAGAAATTTCTTCATTTCACACCTTAGCCAAAGGTTTTCCCCTTTTTATCTTTCCATGCCGAACTAATTTCTACCTTGGAATACACCAAAGGGCATCCCATTTTGCTTTAACATCAATGACATCATTTTCCAATATCCATCTCTGTGTCAAAACATGACCTCTTTCATTTGAGTTCATAGACTAATCATTATTTATTTTACAAAAGAAAATTAAACATAACAAAATTATCCTCCGAAAAATGATTTATTTACACGAACAAGTGCTTATTAATTTCCTTTTGAAATCCTTAATTTTTTGCAATGAAGAAATATCACAGTCATAAAATAAAATACTATCCAAATTGGCGCATGTAATGGGCTAACCAATATTTTACTTCACAATACAGACTAAGAAAACAATCAAGGCCTTCATTAGAAATGTGTATCTTAATTATATACAACAACAATAATAAGGATAGGCATAATAACCATTGAAAAGAGTGTGCCAACCAATCCTTCATTTCCATTTAAAATATAAAAATCTCTAAAACAGAGATATGGACACATCCAACTACTTTTCCCTACATTTTCTTGTTTGTGAATTTTTCTATAGAAAACTTTGGCTTGGGGTCAGCAAATTTACAAATTGGCATAGGCTTGACATCACTTCTGCTTTGCATTAAATTTGCAATGAGGCCATGTAACATCTACTTATAAGAATCTACAACTATAATAATTTCTTTTTACATTATATTAACCTTACCTTGGCTGTCAGCAGTGTTCCTTCTCCTTGATTTATTACATCACCATGGTAATAATAACATCATTGTTATAAGTTATACAAGTGTCGAGTATGATCGGAATGGGTACATAATTCACTCACCTATATTACATTGTAAATAGTTGATGTTAACTTGAATAGGTCCCTCACCTTATGACTTGAATATCCATTTGCAGGGCTCGAGTTCACCTGATAGCTTATGCATATCAAAGTAGGGTAACCTACATCTGTCTTGATCAAATGATTCTAGATTGTTCTAAGTAAATTAAATAACACCTAGTCTCCAATATGCTCATACTTACCCCTTTTGTATCGACGATCGAGATTATTATGGTTTGAGGGTTTGATGGATGGGATGTGGAGTTCATGGTTATGGGCATAACCACCTGTTATTCTGCCTTGCAGTCTCATTTTGCACCTTGCCCTTTTCTAGGTATGGCTTTGCAACCCTATGGAAAAATCATAGCTCATACTAGAAATTCCACCATCATCTTTGGACTTCTTAACAACCCGTTCTAATGCAACTGGTACTAAAACTAATATGTTGCATCTCTGAGAAATCCAAGACCCTAAATTCTTTAGGTCGGCTTATTCAACAGTGATAAGTCTCAATGTTCCTCCTCTGAGATGGTTGATTCTTACTTCTAGGTCAGTAAAGGAACTTTCATAGGCATAAGTTTATATATATTCTCTCCGCCACTCACTTAAACATTCTTTTCCCATAGGGTTCTAACTTGTCTTCCTCGATGGAGTCCAATGCTTACCTGGTTAAGTGGCTAAGCCTTGATGCTTTCCCTGCATGAAATCAACATATCGAGATTCACTTCAACTACAACTAATTTAGGTAATTCAATTTTTCTTTTATTATTCTTGGCTTTTTTGCTCGGTACCTTCGACAATCTTCCTCATTGGTGCTTGAATAAGAATCCATGAACGCTATTTTATCTTTTGTACTGGATATCAGTTTGGAGGTAGGAAATATCCTGGCCCCAAATTTTATTATCATTTGTTTGCACTTATATTAATACAAATTGTAACATTTTGATGGTGCTTTGGCTAGGTATGACTCCTTTTCGATTTTGCAAGGGTTCCATGTAGTCTTGCAAGAAATTGGTCCAGGTTTTTATTTCTTATCTTATTTTTCCTTGTCCATAGGTACATTACTGACTCAAATGAAATTCATTATTCGAATGGTTTTGTTCCCATGTAATTCGTAAACATTCTAGTGGCTACTTCCACGGCCTAAGGATTCAATCTTTGCAATTTTTGTTACCATATATAATACAGGGGTATTCTACCCTGACTAGGAATCATCTAACAGAGAATTTAATACTTAATTAAAATTCCTTTGTGGCTTGTTGTGGAAATAAATCACATATACATTTATGTGTTATGGGGATGCCATTTTGGCTGATTTGCAATTAGAAATTTCTATTTTTAGTTAATTATTATTGTGGTGTTTGTTCGACTATTCATTGGAACTTATCTTGGAGTTTTGTTAAATTTTGAAGGAATGAAACCCCTATTTGGTTATGGATATTGTTAGAGTCAATATCTGCATACTACCATCAGTGATCAAAATTCCTCTTTTACATCATATTAGTGTCCCATGTTGAATTTTTTATCATTCCACCTAGGTCATGATGTAAAGTTTACTCAGTGATGGTAGCCCAAGTTCAAACTCCGAAAGCCCCTCTCAAAAAGTCAATTTGTTGGCCCACCTTCATGTGTCTTTTTGAGCATACATTCATTTTAAAGGCTTATGTCATCATGTCTTATGTCAGTCAAGTCCACCTGAAGTCTGTTTGTTCAAGGTCACATTAGGTCACTAGGTTTCATTCCTCCAAGGTCCAATAAAACACCATTCATTGCGTAAGGCTAGCAAAACCATGAGAGTGAAAGAAATAATGTCCCTTTTTCAGTTAAATAAGGGTTTACATGTATGTAACCATGGTTACTGAACTTCCAAATTTGATTTCAAGTAAGGAATTTATTCCAGTTTGTAAATTTTATTTCAAAAGAGATGTAATAATTTTTATTTCATTTATGTAATTTTATATCTATTATATGTAATAATTCACCATTTTAATTTTCTACTCAATTCCATTTCCAATAGCATCCGAACAAATGTGAAAATGAAGATTGCTAAAGCATCATCCACTTGTCAAAGGAAAATCAGAGAAAGTCAAAGAACATTAGTGTGAAAATTTGAAAAGTGACATGAAACATTAGAAAATGGGTTTTCAAAGCATAAATAAAAACCCATTCAAATATAAAAGCCCTCAAAGACATCAATTCAACATTCATTTGCACTCCTACACTCTCAAAGCCTCCTCAACAAAAGAGAATTTTCGAATTTCATGCGAAATTGGGCAAAATAGGGCTAGAGGGTGCGTTTAGAAACTGGAGGGCGTGCTCAGAATTGGTGCTGAACATTTTCCATAAAACTCAGTGTATTTTCTAATGACACTATGCACCTGTAAGGAAAGGACACGTTTGACAATTTTGTTGCGCCTTTGCCCAAGAACATCTAGAAGTTGCCCAAAATGCACTACATTGCTCCAAGCATCAAAATTTTCCACCAAGGTGCTCCAGCAAGCAAATAGGTTAGAATTACATTATTCCTCTCCTTCACAATTGATTTATATGGTGTTTCATTTTGTTTTGGAGTCATACTAATCTCAAAACCATAGTAACATAATTCCACTTCTAAATCTCAATTCCTAGCATCACACTACCATTCCTACACTTCAAAACTACGCCCTCTCACCTCCCTCGTATCACACATCCCCATTTCCATCTCCTCAATTTCATCACATCATTGCATACTCTCAACACCTATATTCCATTTCATCATCTCCCTAGGGTTTGACTCCAATAACTCATGGCAGAAGAAGAGAACAGAAGTCAAAGTGAGGAAGAACGACATGAGAGGAGGCTATCTAAGAAAGGAGGGAGAATCATTAGACATGAGCCAACTAATACCAGAGAACTCATGTCATCTCCCATCATTGTGACAAGATTTAAGCATATGGGCTGTTTTGAGTTTTGTGAGAAAGTGGAAAGGATACAAAATCATCCCGTGTTGACCATATTATTCATCACCAACCTCCATGAAAACTAGGTAACCCTTGCTAGTGTCACCTTCACTATATCTCCTGCTATCTTATCAAAAGTCTTTGGGATCCCAAATGTTGGGGAAAAATTTAAACAAGGAGAATTGGATCATTTTTATTATGAGCCATATATTAAACCAAGGTACATGAATGAGAGAAACATGATTTTTCCTTTCTCTTACCTCCTAGATAGATATGTTCCCATGATGAAAATCATCATGAAGTACTTCACATGTGAGGGTAGGTTTTCTAGGCTCTATTCCTATCATATTCAGCTACTCAGGCATTTCACAAGAGTCAAAATGCTCAATATTCCCTATTATCTTTACTGGGACATTGACGAGATGTCATTCATTGCCCAAAGGAAAGATTATGATCATCAAATGCAAATTATCTTTCACCACTCCCTAATCAAGATGATAGTCCTCCATTACCTTGATCAACTTAACATTGCATGGGACACTTTCATATCCAATGAGATTTTCACAATACCACCTATTTAGCATGGCCAAGAAGTACCTTAATCATCTCATCCATCTACATCCATTCATCCACCTCAGCCCATACATCATCCATATTCATCTGATGAGTCAAACACACAATCACCTTCATCATCACCATCTCATGAGACTATTCATTCACCTGGCAGAGATGAAGGCAGTGAGCAAGAACACATTGAGCATGGTGAAAGAAGTAAGCCTAAAGGGGTTGGTTTAGATACCTTGACACATGCCTATCAGAGAGGGCACATGAAAGTTTTTTCCCCACAGATTGTGGGAGAGGCCTTGCCTTTTTCATCGGAAAAGTAGGTATAGAAGGGTAAGAAAAAGGTGACAGAGGCAGAGATTCAGTAGCAAGAGGAGGACTCCATGAGACAGAGCATGATTTTTAGTTAGTTAACCCAAATGAGCATGATGATAGTTAGAACACATCCATTTTCATCAAGGAGATGAATGCACTCATAGGGGAGCTCTAGGTCAACTTGCAAAGGGCCAAATACATTATTTCATACTATGAGCAAGAGAACAGGCAATTTGAGGTAAAAAATGAGCTCAAGAAGATTCAACTCATCAAAGCAAAGAGAGAGGATGAAAAGGATAAGGCCTTACTTGATGAGGCATATGGACAATATGGTGAGCAGCTTGATGAACAAGTGCCAAGAAGAAGGCCAAGGACTAGAGGCCTAAAGAGAGCTTTGGAGTTAGAAAAGCAAAGGGAGGTAGAACTAGCCAATCAGCTCACCCTAAATGAGCAATTTGCCAAAATGGTAAATCAGAACCGGGAACATTGGCTCGAGAGTGTGAATACCCATCTTCAGAGCCTCTCAGACAAGGCCAAAAGGGATATTAATATTCAGAGAAGGATGGAAAAGTACTATGCCATGAGAAACAAAATTGCAAGAATCAAACTCAAAAGAGCCCATGCAAAAATTGAAGCCTTGACCAAGCAAGAGGAGAAAAGGAGGCTAGATATTCTTGCCGAGGCATCACTCCATGCCTCAAACATATGATCATCCATCAGCCCACTAGTTTTGAAAATTTTGAACAAATTTTGCAAGTTATGATTTTCTATGTTTTCTAAAGCATTTTTAACACAATCAAAGGGTCAAAGCGCAGCGCCTAGGGTGTTGCACTCTTTTTTGAGGCATATGATGAACAAAAGGCCAGTATATTTGGATTCAGAGTGAGGAGGAAATGCACCCTGTGCATTTGCTAAGCATTTGGAGGCAAACTGGTCAGCCAAAAAGGTCAAAAACCACCTTTCTGCCTCTTTTTTGGCCTCAGCACTGCGTGTTTACTAGTCTTGGGAGATTGAGTTTTTGACAGGGAAAATGATCTCCAAATTGAAAATTGAAGGAAAATCTGGAAACTAGACTTGAATGTCTTTCTAACGAGCTATCTTGAAGCAAATTTTGACACCGGGAAGACACAAAAAAGCAACCCTGAACTTGGAGGGCGCATTTGACACTGAGAGGGCACGTTTGATCATCTTCTCCAATTTTCACTGTTCCTCTCCAAATTAATTTTCTCCTATGGGAAAATGATGTTTTACTAATGTAATTGATAAGGATGATGTAATTATTATGTTTCGTATTGTTATCTAGGGTAAATACATTAGTTAAATGGCCTACATGGCTTGTAATGAATCAGTTTGCTTAAGATAGCGATGAGTCACTTTGACCACCCTATAGTCTAGCTATTAGTTCAATTTTTCTTGCAACTTCTCGTCCTCTTATGGATTCGACACCTAAGGCTAGGATGAGTTGGTTTGAGTCCTATATTATGCATTTTCTTAGTCATTTATAGGTTGGACTCTCTTGGATGTTGTAATAGCTTTCAGACTTTGGCATGGAATATATTGGATGAAGTTGCAGCTATTTTGGTGGGATTCCTGTGGCATGATATTTTAATCTTGTTTCTTCTTTAGTTTCATATGTGTGAATGTTTTGTTCCTTTCATGATCCATTTCACTCTAATTATGTTTGATTTTCAAGGTGTGATAAGAAGAATTCATCTTTATATGCTCTATTTTGGGAAGATCATCATAAATTGTTTCATTTCTTTAGTTTAAAAAGAATTCATGACCCTCATGCTCTTTTTAGCATCTCACTAGTGTAAACCATATAATCAGTATACTAAGAAGTTTAAAGTACCTTTCCTACCTTACCCCATCAGATGTCTGCAATTCAGATTCACTTTTCCCTGACCTAGTTCATTCTCTGACCTAATTCACTCATCCTTGTGACTACCCAACCAAAATCAAATCAAAAAACCCTCTACACTTTACATATAGCCTAAAACCCTAATCTATCCAACCCTCTTGGCTGTGATCCTTTGGAGAGAGCCCTCTCTAGCTTGGTAGGGCTAGCTACCAAGTCAAAAGATTGGTCTGTGGTTACCTCAGTTGGACTCTTGCTCAGCCTTGGAGATCCGAAGGAGTGATAACAGATATTATCACATTAATTATTGCATTTGTTAATAATTTTAGGTTGTGCTGTTTTCTTCTCCACTATTCCTTGCATCGATGTATACTTTTATGATATGTATATGTTCTTTTGTAAACAATAAAATACTTAGGCCACAGTATTATTGTTTCTTTATCGTCATACCATAATTCAGATTTTAGCAGACAACAAATTTCGTTGCTGCACATTTTCTGTGATTAACAGAATTATTATGATAACATCATATCTAAGGTTTTTGAGGAAAACCCACCTTATTTTATTATGGTTTCTTTCTTACACAGTTCATATACTAGTTTAAATTTTTTCCCATTATTCAATAAATTTCGTAACCACTACTTATCCTGAAGGTTTTCTGACAATATGTTTTTTCCATTATGGGAAAAATTTCACAATCGTCCTAATTATCTCAGTAATTCTAATTGATAACTCATTACTACCATATTAATTTTTCCTATTCATGAATTGAGTTATGCTACCACTCTTACAACTGATCTAGGTCCGGGTGTGACGAAGGACCCTTCCAAGACCATTTACTTTCGTGATGTGCTAAATTGCATTTTTAAAAGAATGTTAATGAATACATCTGCATGCTATAAATAAGAAGAAAATGTCAATCATCAACACATGAAAACATAAGCCATTGATAATGGAGTTCATCCAAGAGGGACTACATCTCTGAGCCCCGATGCCAAGATGGTGTAGACCGCTGCATTAAGTGTTGTCAATAGTGATGATGTACATAAGAGGTGATGTCGCTATCATACAAGGAAAATGCCCTCACGCAGGAGTGGCTCCAAGAGATATTCCACTACAGGAACTCTCAGTCAAAACACTCCTATCAGTATGACACAAAACTCATGCATGACGATCATCCCGCCAACGTGGCATAAAAGGGATCTCAATGAAAAACATGTATGAAGACAACAAGAGTATCCCAGCAACATACAACAAATGGATATCAAAACATAACATGATGAATCATGACAGCAAGTACATCACATAGATGATTTTGCATCACATCAAGCAAGGAATCATGAAAACATGTAAGAAACAAGATCCTTAATCAACATCAAAATAGGAATCTATGTAGCATAATGCATAAAGAAGAAGTACATGAGCACAACATATACCTCACCATCAAGGGCCATCTGAAGAAGCGGATGTCAAATTGCTGAAGTTGTTCAGACCATCAATCTCACGGCATCAATCACATGAAAATGACTGCTCGCACATGAATGTGGACATCTGCACTGGCACTTAGAAAAGTGGCTGGAAAATGAAATGAGAGAATGACAAATTTGAATGCACCATCAGATTTGTGGCGTCGAGTAGTGCAAAATCGACTGTCCAAAATCTGAATTCTGAGAAATTGAGAATCTGGGGCTCAAGGAATCTTTTAGATTCCCCCTAGATTCCTCAAAGATTTTGCCCCATGGGTGGACTGGAAATATGCAACTCAAATGGCGAATCTAACCTTTCCATTTTGATCCCAGCGGAAAACCGTGAAAAACAAGTATAAACTTGACTATATTTCGACATGGAGAAAAATTACCTCCTCGGGAAAATTTCAAGGATCATGGTTCCGCTCCCTATTTTTACAACGATCATGGTTCCATGTCCATACTGAAAAGTGGCCGAAAAATGTAGAAATTTGATGGAGAAATGGATAGTGCCATCACGTTCGTGGCCTCGAGAGGTGTTGAAACCATATAAAATTTGTTAAATTCTGACAAAGTGAAAATTCGGCCCTCCTGCAAAATTCTTCCTCGAACTACGTGCACAACCTCCTCCTGGTTCCTCCATCTGTCTTGAAATCCATGAAAATGATGGTTAAATAAGTTTTATTGGGCATATTAATCAAAGAATTTGGTTATGGCATAATGGTAAATTAAGGTGTTGGTTGAGGAGCGGTCAGGGGATCAAATCCCACCCCTCCATATATAAATTTTAAAAACCAAATTCAGATTATGAATGGGGGGTGGGTCCACATTAGTTGGCCTGCCCCCATACCCCTGTACCCTCTGGTACATTAAACTTGGTGCATTTTTGGTGGTGGTTACATCGTATTAATGTTTTGGGGCCGCCAGCTTGGGGGCTAGCCACGTGCGCCGGGCGGGTTTAACCCCCGTCAGTTCAATATTTGTTATGGCATATGTTTAAGGGGCATTGGGGTGTGGTCTAGGTCCACCGGAGGTGGCCCATGCCCACCCCCATTAATGCATATGGCTATGGTTAAGGCGTAGGTGGTGGGGGTGGTGGCCCACCACCACCCTTTTTTTAAATATTTTTTTTATTAATAAAATAATGTTGTTCAAAAATTCGAAGTTGTAGGAGACAATTTAACAACCCCATAATTTCACCAGGAATCCAACCCAGGTTGGCTGAAATCCGGTGGTCAGAAAAAGTCCAAATTGTGGCCTCTCTAAGACTGCCCATTCATAAAAAATTCAACCCAACTTTGACTGCTTCTAACTTTCGCATATGGACTCAGATTAATGAACCATTCACACCACCGTGATCAGGATGATGAGATCTATGCTTTGGTCCTGGGTCAAAATCGTTCTAAACACTTTGATTTTTGAGCGTTCATAAATCCTTTGTCCTGTGTGTCTCTCTGGAGCCACCTGGATCAGCAACACTGACAGTCTCTCTTTTTTCTTAGAAGGGTTGTCAAATTTTGAGTGGGACCACCCCTCAGGACCTACCCAGATGTTACAAATTGTCTTTTACTACCCAGGGTTGTCCTTCTACTTTTTGGGTGACCATCTTGGCTTGGTAATTAACTCAGGTTTTAATTGATAATTATATCTGATATAATGCCAACAAAATTGTCATTTACTTAATATCAATTACGTTACTATACAACTAAAAACTATTATAAATAAAAGAAAGAGAATACACCTTAGATAATAGATCAGAGAACTTATCTTTCCTTAACAGTTTGGTCCATAAAATCTCTAGGAAAGGAAGTGCTCCATCCAACCAATGAGTACTGTGCCTGTACAACAGAACCCCCCCGAACCAGTTTCTTCCCATAACAACTACTTGATAGAGACCCATTCAGGTTATTTTAGGGCATCAAGAGTCTTTGAGTCTAGCCCAAGAACTGAAACTTACAAGTATGTTTTAAGAGTCCCACTATCCACCCACTAGCTCAAGGATACTCAAACTAGCAGTGTCCTACCAACCTTCAACATCGTCCTGTTTCAGTTTTTAAATCTTGAAGTTGCAACCCCTCTCTTGGACCTCCTTCAACTAGGTACCAAGTCTTTGCAATTACCTTAGATTTATAACACCCTTACCCTCTTAGCTCCCTTTACCCAAATTAGATTATTTATCTCTAGGGAGAGGAATAATTGTCTTAACTGTTTGGTAAATGAAAACTCTCTCTTAGCATTTTTCTCATAATTTTATGGATGTCCATAGATTTTATTACTTATAAAAATAAATTCATTTACATAAAATACATTTATGTTTTCCCATCCACCTAGGCCTTTACCTGGCATACTAGTTTTACCAAGTCTTTTGCTATAAAACAAAAACATTTACAACTTTTTACTGAGGGGTGTTACGTTTCCCCTCCCTTGATTGAAACAATGTTCTCAGTGTTCTTATCCCTAAACATAGGCTGGAATATGCCTTGCGCATATAATCTTTATCTTCCAAGTAGCCCCTCTCAGCTGAAGTGCTTCCACTACACTTACCTAGGTGATTTCTCATCTCTGCAGCATGATTTCTTTTGTCCAAGAAAGAGGTCCAATCAAGAACTTCTCATATGATTCGACCTACATTTTCCATCATCAAGGCTATAGTCAGTTCCATCAATTATTATTTACGAAAAATTTATACATATATAATCATCTCAAATGTTACAACAATCATCAATTGTTACTTATGTATTAATAAGATCTTCAACACACTTCGCTGATCTACAAGGTTAGAAACCTGCACTTAATAAGAGGCATCATTATAACTCATCGGCAATAGTCTTAATCCCTTTTACTTATCTAGTGGTTGTGTTAACTACCAAGGACTTCATCACGTGTTTCTATGATAATTTTCATCTCACAGACAGTTTACATGGTGATAATATCGCAAAATACTTTTATTATTATTATTATTTTAAATTGTTTTTGGAAACGATGGATTGTAGTTAGGGAGTTATTGTACTAGGTAGCACCGTTGTTCTTATGCTTCCATTAAGGTTTGAGACATCTTCATTCTCTTCATTTTGTCTACTTATTCAAGTAGCTCTGTTTTTTCCTTCATAGATTGCATAATGTCTTCTTCCATCACAATAGCAAGAGTCAACACATTTTTTTTCCAATATTAATTCTTTTGTTTGTAGGTGTATGTTGCATTACAGGTGACAGATAAAACTTGTACACAATTTTCTTCTATGTGTGGTTATGAAATTTCTCTCTTTCACATCCACACTCCATAGTTAGTATATTTTCAGTTCTTGACACATCCTTTACTCCATCCCATCAGCATGTTAATTTAATACATTTAACCTATAGGGTTCTGGGGATTGATGGAAAGGAAAAGAAACAATAGTCTTAGTCATGTTGGTTATTATTATTATTATTATTATGTTTCAATCTTGAGGAAGAGTCTATACTTTGTCCCCATTATGGATTGCAACACATGTTCTTTAGATACTCTCATTGTCCAAAATGTCTCAACAACACGTCGTCAAGATTCTAGGAGAACCGCTACATCCCACCATTTTCCACAGCACAAATACCTCTTTGTTCAGGTGGACCTGATTTTGTCCACATTATTTATTTTCCAGTTTTAATCATAATTTTATAATTAAATTATATATATGTATATTTCCATTCCTTTTCTTTTCTTTTTCAATATCATCAAGATTTAAACGAACATGGTAATATTAATGGAGTCACCAAATTTCGCAATAGTACTTTGCTAACTTGCCTCATTTATGAATTTCTATTACTCCTCATCTTAGTTTTTATGTCCTTTTATTTGACAATTATTAATTAAGATGTTTTGGAAATCCCTTTCCCTTCAATACTTTATCTTTGTGTTGTTATCTTGATATGGTAATTTGTAATCAAAATTCCACTTGAGTCAATCACTTGACCAGAATTTGTTTGTGTTCACTGAATTCATGTTTTGGGTAATTATGCTGATAATGTTAATTGGTAGAGTGCTATCCACCCCCACCCCGCTCCTTTTACAATCACTGTTTCCATATTCCTTCATTATCTTACTCAATTGTCTGTTCATTTCTAACCATTTCTCCTACACCTTGTAATGCACCTCACATATATATTATATGTCATCCTTTTCATCTTTACGATGTTGGCTAAAATTTTAAGGTAAAGGTCTCAAACTAGAAAGACTTGATTAAAAGTTCCCACCATGATTTACAATTGTATCCTTTGGTTTTAGAGTTCCCATCAAATTTACCATGATTTTATTGCTATTCTTTATTATATGAACCTATCTCAAATCTTTTAGATATCATAATCATTTCAACTAATCAAAATTTTATTATTATTATTTTCAATCACACTTAGCCTTTTCCAGTGTAGGATGGTTATAGTATAGATCATTTAATGAGTCATTCCAAAAGTAGTACTATGATTTTTCAATTCACATAATGTTTGATCCTTCTGCCCACGAAAGGGTGGGAATTTGTAAAGCTATATGATTTTCCTTTCTATGTTTTAGAGCCATTATATTCCTAGTAATTTTCATGTTTTGACTCTTATCTTACTTATTTGTACTTACAAATTTTTGATATACTACAGATATATTTTCTAAATAACAATAGCACTATTATGATATGCTTTCATGTCTATTTGGTATTGGGGGATAACTCAGATACATTAATCATGCTCCTTCCAACTTAAAGGTTCGAACATATTATTACTTATTACTTTTGAGACTAATTTCCTTCCATCATATCTGTCACAACTTAGCTCTATTTTGTTGGTTCTTGAGCAGGTATCTTACCCAACAACTCTACTATTGATCACAACCACTTAACTACTACAATCCTTAATTCCAATGGTTTGTGTTAGCTGTCTATTATAGTAACCATTCTCTTTGTGACCCCTTCTTTTAAAAGACTTTTTAGTAAAAGAACCTTTATGAGTTTGAACTTTATTTCCTATTAATCATGAAATTTGTACCAACAAGTATGATTGCATTGGATATACTTATACCTAAGCTATATGATTGACACATATATGTATTTTTTTTTAATATTATTATTGGAAACCTATGTCATATCAATTAAAGGAATTCCACCATTCCCACCAGTGACCCACCATGGAATACATTTATTTTGTTATTATGAGCATCTCATGTCCCCTTTCAACTTCGAAAAGAGTTATCCTTGTGTATGCTTAGTCGGCTTCCTTAGAGATATTTGTATATCCTACATTTTCTTTATATATAACAACAATTCCTAATTTTCCTTTCATTCAATACTTTATGTACAAGTTTCCATACAGATAATACAAACATTCTTTTGTGACTATGCTTATTAGTTCTCTTTGTAAGAAAAAATAATAAGCAAATGATCCTTACTATTTGACACTGTAATTTCCCTTCATGTTAAATTTAGAACAATTATATGACTATCGGTGCAATATATTAGATATAACATATCAATGTTCTTACTTGATGTCAGTAGTCTTTTTAACTTCTTTTATCCTTGTCTCCTTTCTTGATCAAAACCTTCATAATTATTGTTCTTTACAAATGTCACTATTATAAGCTACGTATTGAAACAAGAAAAGAATTTCACCACCCTTATTCTTTTCACCACCCTTATTAGGAAATTGTATTATAGATAACACCAAACTTTTCTGAATGATCTTACAAAAAATACCCATCCTTCTTTTAGACGTGTCCATACTTAGTTTATCCATACTCATCTTCTGATTTGTTGGTGAATAAGTTTCCTCCTCGTTTCAGTTTCATGGTAATTTTGTTATCCAAATTAGTTACAGATAAAAAATTTAACTCAAGTAATGGAACTACTTGCACAAAAATTTTCTCTCCGTTTTCCCTTAATCAGACCACAATGTTAAACCCTTAAACTTTGATACCATTTGTAACATCCACCTATAAGAATATACAACCATAAATTTTTTTTACTTTATATTAAAAACTTACAATAGTGTTCCTTTTACTGTATTTATTACATCACCATGGTAATAATTAAAGCATTGTTATTAGTTGTATAGGTGTCGAGTATGATCCGTATGGGTACATAATTCACTCGCCTATATTACATTGTATTTAGTTAATGTTAAATTGAATGGGCCCCTCACCTTATGACATGAATATGCATTTCCGAGGCTCGAGTTCATTGGATAACTGATGCATATCAAAGAAGGGTAACCTACATTTGTCTTGATCAATAATTCTAGATAGTTCCAAGTAAATTGACCGACACCTAGATTCCAATACGATCATACTCACCCCTTTTAGATCGACGGTTGAGAATTATGGTTTTAGGGTTGGCCAACCGGGATGTGGGGTTGGCAGTTATTAGCATAGCCACCTGTTATTCTGCCTCGTAGTCTAATTTTTCACCTTGCCCTTTTCTGGGCATGGCTCTGCAACCCTATATCGAAACGGTAGCTCATACTAAATACTCCACCTGGATATATGAATTTCTAAACAACTTGTTCCAATGCAATTGGTACTAAAACTAATACACTGCATTTCTTAGCAATCCAAGACCTTAAATGCTTCGGGTTAGCTTATTCAACAGTGATAAATCTCATTGTTCTTCTTCTAAGATGGTTGATTCTTACTTTCAGCTCAGTAAAGGAACTTTCATAGGCATAAGTTTATATGTATATGTGTGTGTAAACACACACATATATACATATTCATATTCATATTAATATGCATATACATATATTCTCTCCGCCACTCACCATACATTATTTTTTCATAAAGTTCCAACTCTTCTTCCACGATGGAGTCCAATGTTTACCTTCCTTAGTGGCTGCGCCTTGCTGCTTTCCTTGCATGAAATCAACAGATCAAGATTCACTTCGACTGTAGCTAATTCATGTAATTCAGTTTTTTATCAAACTTGAATTATTTCCTCGATATCTTCGATAATATGCCTCATTGGTGCTTTAACAAGAATCCGTGAAGGTTATTTTTCTTTTGTACCCAATATCAGTTCGGACGTAAGAGGTATCCCAACCCCAACTTTTATTATTGTTCATTTTCACTTATATTAATACAAAATTTAACAATTCAATAGTGCTTTGGACAACTATGACTCCTATTCGGTTTTGCAAGATTTCCATGCAGTCTTGCAAGAATTTGTTCTAGGTTTTTCTTTCTTATCTTATTTTTCCTTGTCCACAAGTACATCATTGACTCAAATGAAATACCTTATTCGAAGGGTTCCATTTCCTTGTAATTCGTAAACATTCCAGTGGCCAGTTCCACGACCTAAGGTTTCAATCTATGAATTTTTTGTTACCATATATAATACAGGGGTATTCTACCCCGACTGGGCATCATTTAACAAAGATTTTAATACTTAATTAAAATTCCTTTTTGGCTTTCCGTGGACATAGCTTACATATAAATTTATGTACATATGTATTTATGTTTTATGGGGATGTCATCTTGGCTCATTTGTAATTAGAAATTTCCATTTTTAGTTAATTATGATTGTGGTGTCTGTTCGGATGTTCGCTGGAACTTATCTTGGAGTTTTGTTAAATTCCAAAGGAAAGAAACCCCTATTTGGTTATGGATACTATCATGTTAATTATTGCATTTGTCAATAGTTTTAGGCCATGTTCTTTGCTTCTCCACTATTCCTTGCAAAAGCGTATACTTTTATGATATGTATATGTTATTTTGTAAATAAGAAAAGGCTTAAGCCATAGTATTGTTGTTTCTCTATCGTCATATCATAATTACATATTTTAGCACACAACAAATTATGATGCTGAAGTTTTTATGTGATTAATAGAATTATTATGACAACAAGGTATCTAAAGTTTTTAAGGAAAATCAAGTTCATTTTATTTTGGTATCTTTCTTACACAGTTCCTATACTAGTCTGAATGTTTTTCCATCGTTCAACAAGTTTCGTAACCACTACTTATCCTGAAGGTTTTCTAACAATCGCATGTTACAATTATCGAAAAAAGTTCATAACCATCCTAATTATCTCAATAATTGTAATTGACAACTCATTACTACCATAGATTTTTTTCCTATTCATGAATTGAGTTATGGTACCACTTTTATAGCCTGAAGATCTCTTATTTTTCGAATTCTGAGTTGTACCGCCCCTAGGGACTTTCCCAAATGTTACAAATTGTCTTTTATTACCGAGGACTATTCTCCTAGTTGCTGGGTCATTAGCTTGGCTTGGTAATTAACCTCGGTTTTAATTGATAATTATATATAATATAATGGCAACAAAACCCTCATTTGCTTAATATAAATTACGTTATGATATAACTAGAAACCATTTATGAATAAAAGAAAGGCAATACATCATAGATAATAGATCAGAGCACTTAGCTTTCTTTAACAGTTTGGTTCAACCATAAAATATTGAGGAAAGGAAGTGCTCCACCCAACTAATGAGTATTGTGTCTGTACACCAGAACTCCCCCAAGCTAGTTTCTTCCTAGAAAAGTTACATGATAGAGACCCAATTAGGATTGTTCAGGGCATCAAGACTCTTCCAGTCCAGCCCAAGAACTCAAACTTACAAGTCTGTCTTAAGGGTCCCATTGGCCACGGACCAGCTCAAGGATACCCCAACTAGCAGCGTCCTGCCAACCTTCAACAACGTTTTGTTTCAGGTTTTAAAGCTTGAAGCTGCAACTCCTTTCTTGGACCTCCTTCAAACAGGTACCAAGTCTACAAGGTTGCCTTAGGTTTTTTTCCCTCTCATCCTCTTGGCTCTCTTGCCCCAAATGAGATTATTTATCTCTAGGGAGAGGAATAACTCTCTTAACTGTTTAGAAAATGAAAACTCCCTCTTAGCACTTTTCCCATAATGTTATTGTTGTCCGTAGTTTGTATTATTTATAAAAATAAATTCATTTACATAAAATACATTTATGTTTTCCCATCCACCTAGACCTTTACTTGGCCCACCAGTTTTACCAAGTCTTTTGCGGTAAAACAAAAACGTTTACAGCCTTTTACCGAGGGGTGTTACACGCCAGCTCCACCAAGACCTAGATGGATTTTATGTAAGTCAATTGCAAGAGATAGACTTATCCTCATAGTGTAAAGGTAAATTTTGGGATAAGATCTTATCAAACACATATCAAAAAACCAAATTAGGAGAAACAAATAATATCATACTTGTCTATGAGTTCCCTACAAAGGAATGAACAAGCACTTTTGTCAAGTTTCTTGTTGGAAGACGTCCCCTCAACGACAATAGGAAGACCGTAAACCATCCAAACAGTGAAGATAGAAATGTATTTCATCTTAAACATTGTTATTTCTTTGCCCGTACACACATGAATTCCACCATAGAAGACTCAAAACTTAACAAACACTTCAGGGATGAAATGCATTTCCTATTACAATAAGCTAGTAATGGTGACTTATTCATGACCTTTACATAACAATGCTCTTTTTCAACCCATCCACATAGACACAAAAACAAACTTCTAACAAAACACTCAATCATGTATACTTTTACATATCATAATATATAAGTATGGAAGTTACATCCCACACACTCTTGTCTTCCTACGCCTTCCCATTTGGGAGTTACAATTTCTCTTTCTATTTATATATGTTTAATTTTTTATTATTTAGATTCTATTTTTTAATGCTATATACAATAGATAACTTAATATTCTAAGTCGAAAAAATATTTATTGCATTTCAAGAAAATTTACATAAAAAAATCTCTAAATATATCTAGACCAATCCCAATCCTCACAATCATATAAAATAACAAGTGAAAAGAGTCTTTAACGGAATTTTTTTGTTACTCCATATCAAAAATTGATAAACTTACAAATATTTTCAAACCCACTCTAAGATTTCCAAGCTCCAATATCCATAAATAGAATCACACATCCCCGCCTTCTAAGTTGTAGAATGCCCTCTCCACACAACAAGAAATTTAATTGACAAGCAGTAAAGAGGTTCTCGAAAGGAGGTTGAGTGGGTTCCATTTCAAAGTGGAGCGAAGCCACCGCCTGCATCGTGTCGTTCTCATGAATCATACAGATTCCATGCATCCCCGCCAACCAATACCGATGGACGACGAGTAATATTTCCTCAGCGCCATCTTTTGCTCATCTTTGCGAGAGCCAGACACGTATAAGATCATGCGGTAAGTGGGTGAAAAGGCTACACAAGCTTTTAATCTCATTTTTAGCCTGTGTTATGCTTTTGGGCTGGTTTTTCGCTTTTCACTCTTGTTGTTTGCTCATGGTCTGAACTGTGAGCCCAGTAATTCTCGCCACCTTTTCCTTGCGATAGCCAGCCGTTAATCCTGCTATCTTTCCCCTCCTCCTGCAATATTGGTTCCTCGGCATTCGCTGTGCCTTTCTTCCCCAGTGATATCCTTACAGATCTCCTCCACATCCTGACCAGAAAGTTTCTATTATCCTTTGTTTGGCTAGTTGGATGATGGAAGTATGGTTTTCATGGAGTGAACGTGCTGGGCGCTTTGGCTTCGACTCCAGGTGTTGGGTCCCTATAATACTAGTGATTACCCCATTACTATTGTAGTTATATCCCTTATTTATATTGTTGTGCCCCTATTACCCCCATATTTTTATTTCTGTGCCCCATAGAATCCCTCTATTGTTATTTTTGTGGCTTTATATTATTATTGTTAGGTCGGCTGGATTATATTGTGACTCTTTAGACTCTTATATATAGAAAGGAGGTTTTGTCATTTGAATCATCCAAGAATTGTTCATTTATGTAATGTAAAGGAGGTTGCCCCCTCGAAGAGGTTGAATTCTAAGGCGTTGATCTACCTTTTCTATCTTTTCTTGAGTTGGTTTCATAACATTTGGTATCAGAGCTTTGGATTCTAGGGTTTTGCTGCTCCAAATAGGTCATCGTGGAATTTTCGCTATAACTTTTTTCCTGTGATGTTTCAGAAGTCGCAAAAAAACCCATTTGAGAAGAAATCACGATGAACCTTGGGTCCGAATTTCAAAGGTTTTCGCGTGATATTTTCGGAGATATGATCTGAGGAACTTGGTCTTTTGTAGACTCCTGAATTACATTCAAAACAGGTGACCTGGGGAAAATCGTCATAACTTTCTCTCTGAGGATCAGATTGAAATTTCGTAAGAAGGTACAGAAAGAGGACGGACTGTAGTTTCTTGTATGCATTTTTCAGATCCATAGGTCGAAACAATGACTCGTGGCATGTCGTACAAGTTTGCTCTACTGAACTAGTCTATAGGCAAGTCACTGTGGGAGATTTCGCATAACTCTTCCTTGGAGAAACAAATTTGAGTCAGACTTATGGCATTGGAAAGAGGACTCAGAAGGCTACTACAGGTCAAAATTTCAGAACTGAATGATCCGAAATTGTAGAGATACATCAGATTCAATATCAGGCTTCTACAAAGTGAAAAAAGGTGTGTAGTTTTTTTTTTTAAATTTTTGCATAAGCCTGGTTTGAAGGAATTCAAAGGGCATAGTAAAGCATTATTATCGGTAACTGATGCCCCGAGGAAAGAAAATGCAAACACCTAGTAAGGAACCTGAAAGCTCTAGCATGACTCATGAAGAAGAGGAAGAAATGCTACATGATATATCAAAATTACAAGAACAAGTGCAACAAATGTCAAGCTCACAAAAGCTAACAGAGGCTAAGATAAATGGCGTGGAATCTAAGATAAAGGGCATGGAACCTAAGATGGATGATTCGAACACAAATTTGAACAGAGACATGGAAGATTTGAAGACAGACATGGACGAATTGAAGATAAATATGAATAAGTTGCTACAAGAAATGGGCACTAAGGATGAAAGGGTACTAAAGGAAACTCATGATGAGAATAAAAGAAATGTTAATCATGATTCCATAGATGCTAATGTTGGATCAAAGACTCACCATATTGCAAAAATCGATATGAGGAAGTTTGATGGAAAGGATCCTGCCACATGGATATTACAGATGGAGCAATTCTTCGATCTCAATAATGTGCAAAACACACAAAAGGTACGTATGGCAACTATATATTTGGAACCAAATCAGTTTGTATGGTATCAATGGCTTTGCTCTCATAAACAATTTATCACTTGGGCAATTTTTACGAAAGAATTGATAGCACATTATGAGGATACAAAAAGCAACACTTTTTTTAGCCAATTGATAAGTCTCAAACAAAAGGGTTCAGTAATGGAGCACATTGAGGAGTTCCAAAAATTGAACATAAGGGTAAAAGATATTCCAGAGGAGCATAGGATTGATGTGTTCATAGGGTCTTTAAAGGATAATATCCAACATGATGTTCGCCTTTGGGAACCTGATTCATTAGAGAAGGCATTCAGGTTAGCAAGAAAAATGGAAAGCAAAATTATGGCAACCAGGAAGCATACCACTCACAACTATAAAGATGGAAGTGTTGTTGCCCCTAGTCTTCCACAACCTATAAGGTTGACACCACAACAATTGGAAGAAAAAAGAGCAAAAGGGCTTTGTTACAGTTGTGATAGCAAATACACTAAAGGTCATAAGTGTGCTGAGAAGAAATTATTCTACATAGATTGTGAAGAGGAAGAAGAAAAGGAGCAAGAAAGGTCAAAAGAAGAGGATATGCTCCAGGAACAAAGCCTAGATGAAGAACAATTAAATCCGACCATATCTTGTAATGCATTGGCGGGAATTACCACTCCTCAAACCATAAAGATAGAAGGACAAATCAAGAAGAAAAAGGTAATAGTGTTGATTGATTCAGGAAGCACCCACAATTTTATTCATTGTAGGGTAGAAAAAGAATTGAATTGCTTCCTATATCCAGCACCAGAGTGTCAAGTGATGATTGCAAATGGAGGAACAATAAATTTCTCTGGAAGGTGCCATAATATCAAGCTATCCATGGGAGAATATGTATTGACTAGCCCAATGCTTTCCATTCCAATGGGAGGTGCTGATGTTGTACTAGGAGTCCAATGGCTACAATCCTTGGGTACAATAGCTTTTAATTTTCAAGAACTTTTCATCAAATTTTCTACGGAAGGAAAGGAAGTTGAATTAAGGGGTATTGCAGGGAAACCAGGAAAGATAATCAGCTCTAATGGTATGACAAAGCTTTTAAAAAAGGAGAAAAGAGGTGTAATTGCACAATTATGTTCGCTAGATGTTTCCACATCGGAAACATCTATTTCTCCAGATCTCCAAAAATTCATGGACAATCATTCCAGGGTATTTGAGACTCCCAAAGGTCTCCCACCTATGCGTGATCATGATCATGCTATTCATCTGATTCCAGGAAGTGTTCCTCCAAACATCAGGCCGTACAGATATCCCTATGTCCAAAAAAGTGAAATTGAATGTATGGTTGCAGAAATGCTAGAGGCTGGTATAATTCAACCGAGTCAAAGTTCTTTCTCTGCTCCAGTAGTATTGGTGCACAAGAAGGATGGATCATGGCGCATGTGTCCAGATTATAGGGAGCTCAACAAGCTCACTATTAAAGATAAGTTCCCCATTCCTGTCATTGATGAATTACTGGATGAATTGCATGGATCAATTTACTTCACCAAGTTGGATCTTCATTCGGGATATCATCAAATCAGAATGAAGATTGAAGACATTTCGAAAACAGCATTTAGAACTCATGAGGGTCATTATGAAATTTTGGTCATGCCTTTTGGCCTTACCAATGCACCTTCAACATTTCAAGGTTTGATGAATTCAATTTTCAAACCATTCCTTAGAAAATTTGTGTTAGTATTTTTTGATGATATACTAATCTACAGTGAGTCTTGGAAGGATCATGTTGAACATGTTGACAGGGTGCTACAACTATTGGAGGAGAAACAATTATATGCAAAAAGATCCAAATGTTTCTTTGGAGTCCAGGAGGTGGAATATTTGGGTCATATTGTATCTCATGAAGGAGTTAAGGTAGACCCTAGCAAAATTAAAGCCATTAAGGAATGGAAAATCCCCACATCCATAAAGCATCTGCGAGGATTTCTTGGGTTGACAGGGTATTATCGCAAGTTTGTTAAGAATTATGGGAGAATAGCAGCACCTCTAACAACATTATTGAAGAAAGATGCATTTTCATGGACTCCGGAAGCAAAAAAGGCCTTTGAACATCTTAAAGAGGCAATGTGCCAAGCACTGGTCTTAGCTACACCGGACTTCACAAAAACCTTTATTGTGGAATGTGATGCTTCAAGAAATGGAATTGGTGCTGTTCTAATGCAAGATGAAAGACCCATTGCTTTTGAAAGTCGTCCAATCAAGGGAAAGTTTTTAAGCAAAGCTATTTATGAGAAGGAAATGTTGGCAATACTCCATGCACTTAAGAAATGGCAACCCTACCTAATGGGAAGACACTTCAAGGTAAAAATGGATCATGATAGCCTTAAATACTTTTTAGAACAAAGATTATCCTCTGAAGAGCAACAAAAGTGGGTCACAAAGATGTTGGGTTATGACTTTGAAATCATCTACAAAAAAGGGAAGCAAAATGTGGTGGCAGATGCACTCTCAAGAAAGGATGAGGATGTGGAAGCATTGTTGTGCACCATTTCTATTATCAAACCAGATTGGATAAATGAAGCAAGGGAGGAATGGAAGAATGACGAAGAAGTTTGGGCACTTATTCGAAAGCTACAACAATATTCCAGTACGTCTGATACATTTAGCTGGAAAAATGATTCGTTATGGTACAAAGATCGCTTATACCTCTGTAAGAATTCCTAGCTAAAACAAAAGATTCTTATGGAATTGCACACTTCTCCCTTAGGAGGGCACTCAGGATTTTTAAAAACTTACCACAGGGTTAAGAAGGAATTTTTTTCGGATGGCCTTAAATCAGATATTCAGAAGTTTGTGGCGGAATGTTTGGTTTGCCAACAAAATAAAGTTGAAACAATTAAGACACCGGGTCTATTACAACCTTTATCCATTCCAAGCCAACGTTGGGAGGAGGTTTCAATGGATTTTATCATAGGTTTACCCAAGTCTGAGGGAAAAAGTGTCATCATGGTGGTAGTTGATAGACTTACCAAGTATGCACACTTTTGTGCATTATCACATCCATTTAAAGCCAGTACAATTTCTACTGCATTTATGGAAACAATTCAAAAGCTACATGGAAACCCAAAGATTATTGTAAGTGACAGAGATCCCATTTTCACTGGAAATTTTTGGACAGAATTATATTCTTGTCTTGGTACTCAGTTAGCTCATAGCTCATCTTATCATCCTCAATCTGATGGGAAAACTAAGATAGTAAACAAATGTTTGGAAGGATATCTTCGTTGCTTTGTATCTGATAAACAGACACAATGAGTCAAATGGTTGCCTCTGGCTGAATGGTGGTATAACACTTCCTTCCATACAGCAACAAAAATGACCCCATTTATGGCACTTTATGGGTATCAACCACCATCCATCACATCATATTTAAGAGAAAATTCTAAGGTTCAGGCAGTGGAACATCACATCGAACATCAACAACAAGTCCTCCAACTCTTAAAGGATAACCTCGTCTTGGCACAAAATAGAATGAAACAACAGGCAGATCAACATCGCAGTGAAAGAAGTTTTGATGTAGGTGATTGGGTATTCCTACGGCTACAACCATATAAGCAAATGTCCCTAAAGCAAGCTAAGAAGGATAATAAATTATCACCAAAGTATTATGGTCCGTACAAGGTGTTGCAAAAGATTGGTACTATGGCATACAAATTCGAGCTTCCTGCAGCTTCTCGATTGCACCCAGTTTTCCATGTTTCATGTTTAAAGAAGGTTATAGGCAACAAGCTCCCAGTTCAAACAATATTGCCAGAACTTGATGAGGAAGGAAAAATTATATTGGAACCGGAAGCAGTTACAGAAACAAGAACTCGACAGCTACGAAATCGATCAATTTTTAGAGTATCTTATCAAGTGGAAGAACTTATCCGCTGAAGATTCCACATGGGAGGATGAGAATTTTATGCAGAAGTATCCAGAAGTACTCAAGCGTTGAGGGCAACACTTTTTTGAAGGAGAGGGGCATGTTGGGTCCCTATAATACTAGTGATTACCCCATTACTATTGTAGTTATACCCCTTATTTATATTTTTGTGCCCCTATTACCCCCATATTGTTATTTCTGTGCCCCATAGAATCCCTCTATTGTTATTTTTGTGGCTTTATATTATTAT
Source organism: Pinus tabuliformis (assembly GCA_031772625.1). Lineage (NCBI taxonomy): Eukaryota > Viridiplantae > Streptophyta > Pinopsida > Pinales > Pinaceae > Pinus > Pinus tabuliformis. Next base: position 887,927,996 of record CM062806.1, on the reverse strand, counting down.
TGTTAGGTCGGTTGGATTATATTGTGACTCTTTAGACTCCTATAAATAGAAAGGAGGTTTTGTCATTTGAATCATCCAAGAATTGTTCATTTATGTAATGTAAAGGAGGTTGCCCCCTCGAAGAGGCTGAATTCTAAGGCGTTGATCTATCTTTTCTATCTTTTCTTGAGTTGGTTTCATAACACCAGGTTAGTATATTTACAACCTCAGCTCAACTCTGTTGTTTTTTAATGCGAAGCATATATCTTCTTATTTGCAACATATTCTGGTTTCTGGAATTCAAGGATGTATATTCATATTATCAGTTTTGAAGTTTTAATCTGTTATTAAAATCAATGGATTCCGAATAGAGTAGCAAGTGCCACAGCTTTAGCATATCTTGTTCACATGTCCAAATTGTAGTGTCCTCAGGATGATAAAATCTTTTTTCCACAAACTCAGGAATATAATTGTCATTTACAAACCTTGCAATGATGTAAGGTTTAAGATAGGCTACTGGTGGTGCATTGTTAAAGTTTACTGCTGCTGTCTGCTATGTGATGAACCTTCTGCACAACCATAGAGTCTCCCTCAGAGGTCCTGTTTTCAAATTCCGGCAAGTTCGGGGTTTCCATTCTCCATTAGCTGGCCTGAGTTACGTCATCAGATTATTCAAATTTCATCAGGCATTAAGGAGGATGTGAAATTGGCCTAAATTTCGATACGTGGCCTTACATCCAGATCCTGGAACATATCTGTTTTGGGATTTTGGTAGGTATGGGCGCTACCTTTTAAGCTCATCTGCAGAAGCTTCTGTCATAATTTGTACTTGCTTCGACATCCTTCGTCCTTTATCCTATCTTCATATGCTTTGACCATTTATATCCTAGCAGATATCCCTGACATGATTGATCTCGATTTCTACTTCCTATGTCCTTTCTTCTCTCTTCATATGCTTTCCATTTATATCCCATAGGGTGATCAGTAAAGGTGGTAGGTCAAGTCAGATATTTGGACCGTATCTGTGTCTTGGATCTTTCTGGAATTCTATCTCTTCTCGAGATCTCCTTCTTTGGCGGTGCATGGAAGGGGTCTACGACTCCATTGCATCGGAAGACCTTGTCAACGCTGTTGTGGACGCTGAACATGCTTGGTCAGCTGCCACTCTGGCCACACTGGAGGATTTGGTAATCAAACCATCCACGTCAAGGGACGGCTCCACCAAAATGGATAAGGACCGTAAATATAACAAACAGCATAAGCCGGCCAAAATATCCCACCCTCCTCAGGCTTTAAGAATTGACATTGCACAGCTTGATGAAAGAATAGACAGTCTTCAGCACAAGGCTCTCATCGGGAAATGGCATTTCCCAGAAATGTCTGATAGCGACATGAGGAAATGGTTAGCTAACTTTTGGAAACCAGTTATTGGTTATGTTCCGGTAATCTCCAGCCTCATGAAAGACTGGTACTGCTTCAATTTCTTAGACGCCGTTGATGCAGAAGCCATCCAGAGTCGACCTTGGGTATTCAAGAGGAGTTTTCTTGCCCTGTATAGATGGTACATAGGCTTCAACCTGCTGAAAAACACTCCAGTAAACAATTTAATTTGGGTAAAATTCCCGAATCTGCCCTTGGAACTTTGGTCTAATGAAACTTTGGAGATGATTGGTCTACGTTGATCCCTGGTGTCTGGGTGAGAGAGACAAACGTATAGCTTGGATTCTCATTCAAAGGCCTTTCAGGGGGGGCTATCCTGACCATATTGAAATCAGCTGGAAGAATCAGGTCATTAACCAAAGGCTGGATTTTTGGGGTATACCTTTTAGGTGTGCTGCTTGCAGGAGAACTGGTCATCTGGTTAAAAACTGTCCTAGTGCAAAATTATTTGCAAACAGACGGCTAATCAAAAAATCATTCATCAATGGCAGTCAATCCTCTCCAATTTCGTCGCCTTTTCCGCTCCACAGTCCTTGTAATCCAGGGCCACATCAAGATCATCGTATCCACATGGATGACCCTTCTGAGCGCTTGCAATCAGTCCCTGGGTGCCCATTATCCGCCAATAGCCCTATCTCCTGCATGAAGTCTGATCTCCATAGGTCTCCCTTTACAGAACCCAGGGAGGATAGCCCTGTTCCACCCCCGCCTCCCATGCAACAAGAGGACTTCATTCCGGTCTCTCTTCCTGGACCGTCGAAGGGGGCAAACTTTTCTGTGGGTTCTATTCCCATATCCATTTCCTCCTCATCTCCGGAACTTGTTGGTCGGCTTGATCACAAGGGGAAAAACAAATGTGGAGGCCCGACTCCTTTAAATTCCCCGACATCGTCTCCTGTAAATCTATTTGATAGCGATTTGGACCATATGCTAAACAGGGATTCTCTTGAATTAGAACCGCTCACGATCCATAAGCCTGATCCTAGCTTCATGCCCATCATAAGCCCGAACTCGGCTAGAAACATTACGGTCCGGAAGAAATGTAAAGGCGGGAGCAGACATTTTAGAGGTAGACCTTTAGTTTCAAATGAAGGTATCAGAAACTTGTCTCTGGTCGAAGTTCCTATCCTTGAAGTCTCTGAATCACAGCCCCTTAGAGCGAGCTTGGCTGCTGAATCATCCAAATGATCCCAATCATTTCATTCAATATTCGGGGTCTTGGCGTTGACCCCAAATACATAACGCTAAAAGACTTCTTTTTTCATTCCAGGGCTGCTATCATCCTTATTCAGGAAACAATGCACAAGAAGGAGGACACATTATCATATTTCAGAAAAATGCTTCCTAACTGGTTCATGGTTGCCACAGAGGCAAATGGATTGTCTGGCGGTATGGCTACCCTATGGGATCCTACTCGGGTAAAAGCAAAGGCATATAAATGCTATGCTGGGATAATAATTTCGGCTTCAATCAGAGGGTGTGACTTTCCAGTTAATGTTCTTAATCTTTATGCTCCATACAAATCTCGCATATCATTCTGGAATAGATTATTTGATTCAGAGCTGCTTGATATCAACAATCTCCTTATCGCTGGTGATATGAACGTGGTCCTGAAATCAAATGAGGTATGGGGACAGGGAAAGATAAACAATGGCCTCGCGGATTTCATAAACTCTGAGATGCTCAATAGGAACATGATCGACATAATCCCAGCTGTTATGAGACCGACATGGTCAAACGGCAGAGTGGGCGACGCTTACATAGCTAAAAGACTTGATCGGGTTTTTGTCCATTTTGGCCTCATCGATAAGATTGGTATGCCTCGGCTATCTGTGGAAAATGTCTTGATTTCGGATCATAATCCTATTCTCCTATCCTGGCCTGCTAAGCTCTTTAGAAGAGGATATTCCTTCAAGTTTGACCGAGGCCTTCTTCAGGATCCTGCCTTCAATGAATATATTCAGAATGCATGGAACAGGATAAAGGACAGAGATAAAGATTTTATTTTCTCCTCCTTCAGAGAAAAATTGGTAGAGATAAGGGGTCTGGTGAAAAAATGGCAATTTCAAAAACATCAGAAGGATAAAAAAGACCTTCAAAGGATCCAACAGGAATTGGACCGGGTACTGGCATCTACAGACTACTCCACATGCTCTTTTGAGATGAAATGTCGCATTAGGAATCTGGAAAAGGAGAAATATTGTTTGCTGAAACAGGAGGAAGCCAAATGGAGGCTCAAAAGCAGAGCACTATGGATGAAGAATGGAGATAAAAACACGAAATTTTTTCATAAATATGCAAATGCAAGGAGAGCAAGGAACTTCATATGGAAAATAAAGGACGACCAGGGCAATTTAGCTGTCTCACAGGAGGATATTACTAAGCAGGCTATGGGCTTCTTCAAAAAACAATACGGCAGGAATGGTGAGATTGCCTTCAACGACATAAGATGGGGCATAGATTTGATGCCAGAGATGTTTGACCAAGCGAAAAATGAAGCCCTGTTCTGCCCAGTTTCTGAAAAGGAACTCCTTGATGTTATGAAATCATTCAAGAAGGATAAATCCCCTGGCCCTGACGGATGGTCAATTGACTTCTTCATTCATTTCTTTGACCTATTCAAAAAGGACCTGCTCAGCATGGTGGAAGCATCCAGACTTTCGGGCAGCATTCATTCGCACACCTCATCCACTTACATCGCTCTTATTCCTAAGAAGGAAGAGCCTGAATCTTTTCTGGACTTTAGGCCCATATCCCTTTGCAACATAACTTTCAAGATTATTTCTAAGATTATTGCAGAGAGAATTAAAGGGACTCTGGCATCTTCTCTCTCTCCTAACCAACATGCTTTTTTAAAGGGCCGTAATATTCTTGATGCAGTTGCCAGTACACAAGAATGCATTCACTCTATGTCTGTGCACAAAACAAATGCAGCTATCATGAAAATTGACCTTCAGAGAGCATACGATGTTCTGGACTGGGGATATCTGCAAAGTCTCCTTGCAAAAATCGGCTTGGAGCAGGGCCCGATTCGATGGATTATGGCTTGTTTTGAAAATGTTAACTATGCTGTTTTGGTTAACGGTTTTCCCTCTCCTTTCTTTCGGGCGGAAAGGGGCCTGCGACAGGGATGCCCATTGTCGCCTCTTCTTTTCATTTTGGCTATTAATCCTCTGAGCTTGCATATCAACCGCGCAGTGGAGGCAAAAGATTATGTTCCGGTCAGAATCTGCAAGCATATACATATATCTCATAACCTCTTCGTAGACGACGTTCTGCTATTCGCTATGCTTTCTAAAGTCTCCTGGATATGCATCAAGTCTATTCTTGACCGGTTTCAAAAGGCCTCTGGGCTTGCTATCAACAAGTCAAAATCGGTCCTCTTTCACAATGATACAGATGAGGTCTTCATAAATTGGATCTGCCAGCTCTTTGGGATTATCTCCAGGCTATTGTCCGATGGAATCAAGTATCTCGATTTTCGCCTTAAACCTAAGGCATATTTAAAGGATGATTGGAGGTGGCTTATTGAACGTTTTCATAGCAAGATATCGTTATGGGAATTTAGATCCTTATCTCTGGGTGGAAGGGTTGTTCTTGCCCAAGCAGTATTGATGCAGCTGTCGGTCTACTGGGCCCACCTCTTTCTTCTACCGGCTAGCATTATTCAAGCCATGAACAGAATCTTTGCCAATTTTATCTGGGGGGCAAAAGCGGAAAGAGGCAAAATCCATCTTTCAAAATTGGACTTCTTATCTCTGCCAAAAAAATTGGGTGGTTGGGGTCTGAAGGATATAAGGATTTTTGGAAAAGCCCTTGTCTGCAAATCCTTATGGAGAGGCATTTTTGACACAAATCCATGGAGTGCAATTATCCGCCATAAATATCAAAAAGGAAGAAGCTTGGAGTTCTGGTTCAGGTTTGGCTCTCTTGGTATCAAACAGGGGTCTGCTATCTGGCTGAGTTTCAGGAGAATTGAGCATTACTTTCTTGACAATCTTAAATGGAGAATTTTTTCTGGTAGGAAGATCTTCATTGGTCTCGACTCTTTTGCTGGTTTCAAAGGAAATCTACAGGTTCCAGATCCTCTTCTTTTTCACCTCCACAGGTCTGGTATTTTCACTTGGAACAGAATTATTGATAGATGGAGAGGACCCTATCCTATGCTTAAGAATGCTGCTGATCTTGGTATCCCTCAGGCATTGTCTTTCCTCTAGGATAACCTCAAATTATCCATTGAACAAGCAGGTCTGAAGCGGGCCGGGATTGATGACCATATGGTATGGTCGTTATCTCTCTCAAACTCACAAGCAACTGTCAAGGACATCTACTCGGATCTCATTTCCAAGAAAATTATGCCGGCTAGAAAGATTTTCCCAGTGTTATGGTGGAAGCTCGCCTGCCCCCTCAAAGTGATCATTTTCTCTTGGCTTGTCTTTTACAACAAGAATTTAACTTGGGAAAATTTGAGGAAGCGTTCCTGGCATGGTCCCAGCAGATGCGTGTTTTGCAAAATGGAGGAGGAAACGAACTTCCATATGTTCTTCAATTGCATGGCCTCTCTACAAATCTGGTATGATCTTGCTTCGTATTTTTCTTTTCAGCTCCCTAACTTCACTTCTGTTGATGCAGCCTTTGCCTGGTGGGGAGGACAGGATGCTATCAAACGCCCAATCCTTCCCACAACAATCTGGTGCCTCTGGAAATGGAGGAATTTAAAAAATTTTGAGGACTCAAACATTTCCTCCAAATATGTGCTGTCTTCTGTCTCGGCACTCTATCCTCCTTTCTCATGACTGCTGCACGTCTTGAAGGGTATAGAGTTTATATTTTTGATCCTGAAGGTTGTAATCAGAAATGTTGTGGGTTTCTTTTCCTATTCCTGATGCAGGTAGTCAATGGTGGTGATGACTTTTTCCTCAAGTTTTCAATATGTTCCTATGTGATGCCACAGCTCTTTCTAGATGCTATGCTGTTTTCTCCTAAAATGTTGATCTCTCAGTGGCGGTCTTGTTTCATAAGGCCCATAAGAATTATGATGTATATATTACCTTTATATAAATATAATGCTTTTCTTTCTGAAAAAACAAGAAATTTAATTATACGGTGTCGCACAGCTGACCAAAAATATGGAAAGGCGACTTAACTGTTCTGTTTGTTACTGTGAAGTTGGGATATCCGCATACTCTTACAATAAGTGCTTCGCTTCCACTGAGCAAGAGTAATAATATCGAATATAATCTTCATAAATAAAATTCCTGAACAAACCGGGATCATGAGTTTGAGTAATGAGTTCCAGCGCAGGACCGATCTCTGCATCCAATCCAGGAGCATAAAAAGGCCCAATGGACAGCCTGTACCTGTAACTGTTTGTCAATAATGCTCGATGTTCTACGCTTTTGTATCCCCATTTGTCATAACCTGAAAGACCAACTGCAGAATATGAATAAAATGTTTCATCAAAAATAGGATATCATAGCTATTAATGTCGAAGTTTTATCTGTACTAAATTTCTGAAGTTAATAACCAGAGTTAATTGGTTGCACGGCTATCCATTAGTTTTCCCTGTGAATATTTATTCCTACTACTTCTTCATCCCGAACTAAGAGAGTAATGCCAGTCGGGTTCAGGCCGAATACAAGATCTGGGCGCGGGCACGGGGATATAGTAATTTATTCTCAGTTGTGGGTATGGACTTCCAAACTGATGATCAGACACTGCCTTTGCTGTTGGTATTTCTCCTCCTCTTCTGATATATATTTCTGGTATTGTTTCCTGCTGCTTTTTTGCGAGTTCTTGAACGCTCTCCACTATAATAATAGATTTACCCCAGTTCGGAACGCTCCTCCTATTACTCTCATCAATTGAAGCCATTCTTCCAAGGGTTGCCCTACGAGAAAATTCAGGTGAAATCGATGAGAAATATAACATTGATAGAACCAGGAAACCATTAGCTGTATTTATAGATGGAAGGAACTTTTATTAAACCAAAGCGTGTTCCATCACAATTATTCGCAAGGCCATCCTGAATTTGCAATTCATGATACGAAAGGGCGCAATTTCACTATTCTACATTTTGTTTTTTAGACGGGAATTGTGCGATCCAATTCTTTACAGAGTGTAAATTTTGATGGGCTACAACTGGGCCATAATTGCAGGAGGAGGCTCTTTGCGCCATAATTGCGAGAAGAATAAGGCTCTTTGCGCCATAATTGCGAGAAGAATAATTGTCTTAACTGTTTGGTAAATGAAAACTCTCTCTCAACATTTTTCTCATAATTTTATGGATGTCTATAGATTGTGTTACTTATAAAAATAAATTTATTTACATAAAATACATTTAAGTTTTTTCATTCACCTAAGCCTTTACCTGGCATACTAGTTTTACCAAGTCTTTTGCGATAAAACAAAAACATTTACATGAGAGGTGTTACATTTCCCCTCTTTTGATTGAAACAATGTCCTTAGTGTTCTTATCCTAAACATAGGGTGGAATATGCCTTGCACATATAATCTTCATCTTCCAGGTAGCCTCTCTCAGGGGAAATGCTTCCACTGCACGCACTTAGGTGATTTCTCATCTCTGCAGCATGATTTCTTTTATCTAGGAAAGAGATCCAATCGGGAACTTCTCATATGATTCGACCTACATTTGCCATCATCAAGGCTATAGTCAGTTTCCATCAATTATTATTTACGAAAAATGTATACATATATAATAATTTCAAATGTTACCACAATCATCAATTGTTACTTATGTATTAATAAGATCTTCAACACACTTCATTGATCTACAAGGTTAGAAACTTGCACTCAATAAGAGGCATCATTATAGCTCATCAGCAATAGTCCTAATCCCTTTTACTTAGCTAGTGGTTGTGTTAACTACCAAGGACTTCATCACGTGTTTCTATGATAATTTGCATCTCACAAACAATTTACATGGTGATAATATCGCAAAATCCTTTTATTATTATTTTTTTTAAAATCCTTTTATTATTTTTTTTTAAATTGTTTTTGCAAACGATGGATTGTAGTTAGGGAATTATTGTACTAGGGAATTATTGTACTAGGTAGCACCGTTGTTCTTATGCTTCCATTAAGGTTTGAGACATCTTCCTTCTCTTCATTTAGCTCTGTTTTTTCCTTCATAGATTGCATAATGTCTTCCTCCATCACAATAGCAAGAGTCAACATATTTTTTTTTCAATATTAATTCTTTTGTTCGTAGGTGCATGTTGCATTACAGGTGATAGATAAAACTTTCAGTTCTTGACACATCCTTTACTTCATCCCATCAGCATGTTAATTTAATGCATTTGACCTATAGGGTTCTGGGGATTGATGGAAAGGAAATGAAACAATAGTCTTAGCTCAATAGGGAATTAACTATCTCATTTCGCATTAATCATGTTGGTTATCATCATAATTATTATTATTATTATTATTATTATTATGATGTTTCAATTTTGAGGAAAAGTCTATACTTTGTCCCCATTATGGATTGCAATACATGTTCTTTAGATACTCTCATTGTCCAAAATATCTCAACAACATGTTGTCAAGGTTCTAGGAGAACCGCCACATCCCACCATTTCCCACAGCACAAATACCTCTTTGTTCAGGTGGACCTAATTTTGTCCACGTTATCTATCTACCATTTTTAATCATAATCTTATAATTAAATTATATATATGTATATTTCCATTCCTTTTCTTTCCTTTTTCAATATCATCAAGATTTAAAAGAACATGGTAATATTAATGGAGTCACCAAATTTCGCAATGGTACTTTGCTAACTTGCCTCATTTATGAATTTCTATTACTCCTCATCTTAGTGTTTATGTCCTTTTATTTGACAATTATTAATTAAGATGTTTTGGAAATCCCTTTCCCTTCAATACGTCATCTTCGTGTTGTTATCTTGATATGGTAATTTGTAATCAAAATTCCACTTGAGTCAATCACTTGACCAGAATTTGTTTGTGTTCACTGAATTCGTGTTTGGGGTAATTATGCCGATAATGTTAATTGGTAGGGTGCTATCAACCCTCCCCCCACCACCCAATGTGCTATTAACCCGCGCCCCCGCCCACCAACCCCGCTCCTTTTACAATCAATGTTTCCATATTCCTTCATTGTCATACTCAGTTGTCTGTTCATTTCTAACCATTTCTCCTACACCTTATAATGTACCTCACATATATATTATATGTCATCCTTTAAAGCTCCCACCATAATTTACAACTGTATCCTTTGGTTTTAGAGTTCCCATCAAATTTAGCATGATTTTACTGCTATTCTTTATTATATGAACCTATCTCAAATCTTTTAGATATCATAATCATTTCAACTAATCAAAATTTTATGATTTCTTTTTCAATCACACTTAGTCTTTTCTAGTGTAGTATGGTTATAATATAGATCATTTAATGAGCCACTCCAAAATTAGTATTATGATTTTTCAATTCACATAATCTTTGATCCTTCTACCCGTGAAAGGGCAGCTATATGATTTCCTTTCCTATGTTTTAGAGCCATTGTATTCCTGGTAATTTTCATGTTTTGACTCTGATCTTACTTATTTGTACTTACTAAATTTTGATATACTACAGATATATTTTCTAAATAACAATAGCACTATCATGATATGCTTTCATATCTGTTTGGTATTGAGGGATAGCTCAGATACAATAATCATGCTCCTTCCAACTTAAAGGTTCAAGCATATTGTTACTTATTACTTTTGAGACGAATTTCCTTCCATCATATCTGTTGCAACTTAGCTCTATTTTGTTTGTTCTTGAGCAGGTATCTTACCCAACAACTCTACTATTGATCACGACCACTTAACTACTACAATCCTTGATTCCAATGGTTTGTGTCAGTTGTGTATTATAGTAACCATTCTCTTTGTGACCCCTTTTTTTAAAAGACTTTTTAGTAAAAAAATCATTTATGAGTTTGAACTTTATTTCCTATTAATCGTGAAATTTGTACCAACAAGTATGATTGCATTGGATATACTTATACCTAAGCTATATGATTGAGACATATATGTATTTTATTTTTAATATTATTATTGGTAACCTATGTCATATCAATTAAAGGAATTCCACCATTCCCACCCGTGACCCACCATGGAATACATTTATTTTGTTATTATGAGCATCTCATGTCCCCATTCAACTTGGAAAAGAGTTATCCTTGTGTATGCTCAATCAACTTCCTTAGAGATATTTGTATATCCTACATTTTCTTTATATATAACAACAGTTCCTGATTTTCCTTCCATTTAGTACTTTATGTACAAGTTTCCATACAGATAATACAAACATTCTTTTGTGACTATGTTTATTAGTTCTCTTTGTAAGACAAAATAATAAACAAATGATCCTTACTATTTGACACTGTAATTTCCCTTCATGTTAAATTTAGAACAATTATATGACTATTCGTGCAATATATCAGAGATAACATATCAATGTTCTTACTTGATGTCAGTAGTATTTTTAACTTCTTTTATCCTTGATTCCTCTCTTGATCAAAACCTTCATAATTATTGTTCTTTACAAATGTCACTATTATAAGCTAGGTATTGAAACGGGAAAAGAATTTCACCACCCTTATCAGGAAATTGTCTTATAGATAACCCCAAACTTTTCTGAATGATCCTACAAACAATACCCATCCTTCTTTTAGACGTGTCCATACTTTACTTAGTTTATCCATACTCATCTTGTGATTTGTTGGTGAATAAGTTTCCTCATCGTTTCAGATTCATGGTACTTTTGTTATCCAAATTAGTGACAGATAAAAGCATTAACTCAGGTAATGGAACTACTTACACAAAACTTTTCTCTCCATTTTCGCTTAATCAGACCACAATGTTAAACCCTTAAGCTTTGATACCACTTGTAACATCCAGCTATAAGAATATACAACCATAATTTTTTTTTTTTTACTTTATATTAACCTTACCCTGTAGGTCAACAGTGTTCCTTTTGCTCTGTTTATTACATGACCATGGTAATAATTAAAGCATTGTTATTAGTTGTATAGGTGTCGAGTATGATCGATATGGGTACATAATTCACTCACCTATATTACATTGTATATAGTTAATGTTAAACTGAACGGGCCCCTCACCTTATGACATGAATATCCATTTCCAAGGCTTGAGTTCATTGGATAACTGATGCATATCAAAGAAGGGTAACCTACATTTTTCTTGATCAACAATTCTAGATAGTTCCAAGTAAACTCACCGACACCTAGATTCCAATACGATCATACTTACCCCTTTTAGATTGACGGTCGAGATTATTAGGGTTTGAGGGTTAGATGACCGAGATGTGGGGTTGGCGGTTATTAGCATAACCACCTGTTATTCTGCCTTGTAGTCTCCTTTTTAACCTTTCCCTTTTCTGGGCATGGCTCTGCATCCCTATGTCCAAATGGTAGCTCATACTAAAAACTCCACCTGGATATTTGAATTTCTAAACAACTTGTTCCAATGCAACTAGTACTAAAACTAATACACTGCATTTCTAAGCAATCCAAGACCCTAAATGATTTGGGTTAGCTTATTCAACAGTGATAAATCTCATTGTTCTTCTTCTAAGATGGTTGATTCTTACTTCCAGGTCAGTAAAGGAACTTTCGTAGGCATAAGTTTATATGTATGTGTGTGTGTATAGACACACACACACACACACACACACACACATATATATATATATATATATATACATATTCATATTCATATACATATACATATATTCTCTCCGCCACTTACCATACATTATTTTTTCATAAAGTTCTAACTCTTCTTCCACAATGGACTCCAATGTTTACCTTTCTTAGTGGCTAAGCCTTGCTGCTTTCCTTATGTGAAATGAATAGATCAAGATTCACTTCGACTGTAGCTAATTCATGTAATTCAGTTTTTTTTTCTTTTTTTATCAGCCTTGAATTGTTTCCTCGACATCTTTGATAATATGCCTCATTGGTGCTTTAACAAGAATCCGTGAAGGTTATTTTCTCTTTTGTACCCAATATCAATTTGGAGGTAAGAAGTATCCCAACCCCAACTTTTATTATCATTCATTTGCACTTATATTAATACAAAATTTAACAATTCAATAGTGCTTTGGACAACTATGACTCCTATTCATTTTTGCAAGATTTCCATGCAGTCTTGTAAGAAATTGTTCTAGGTTTTTCTTTCCTATCTTATTTTTCCTTGTCCACAAGTACATCATTGACTCAAATGAAATACCTTATTCGAAGGGTTCCATTTCCTTGTAATTTGTAAACATTCCAGTGGCCAATTCCATGACGTAAGGCTTCAATCTCTGAATTTTTTGTTACCATATATAATACAGGGGTATTCTACCCTGACTGGGCATCATTTAACAAAGATTTTAATACTTAATCAAAATTCCTTTTTGGCTTTCTATGGAAATAACTTACATATACATTTATGTACTTGTTTGTTTATGTTTTACAGGGATGCCATCTTGGGTCATTTGTAATTAGAAATTTCCATTTTTAGTTAATTATGATTGTGGTGTCTATTCGGATGTTCGCCGGAACTTATCTTGGAGTTTTGTTAAATTCCAAAGGAAAGATACCCCTATTTGGTTATGGATACTATCATGTTAATTATTGCATTTGTCAATAGTTTTAGGCCATGTTCTTTGCTTCCCCACTATTCCTTGCAAAAACGTATACTTTTATGATATGTATATGTTATTTTGTAAACAAGAAAAAGCTTAGGCCATAGTATTGTTGTTTCTCTATCGTCATATCATAATTACATATTTTAGCACACAACAAATTATGATGCTGAAGTTTTTTTGTGATTAATAGAATTATTATGACAACAAGGTATCTAAAGTTTTTAAGGAAAATCAAGCTCATTTTATTTTGGTATCTTTCTTACACAGTTCCTATACCAGTCTGAATGTTTTTCCATTATTCAACCAGTTTTGTAACCACTACTTATCCTGAAGGTTTTCTGACAATCACATGTTACAATTATGGAAAAAAGTTCATAACAACCCTAATTATCTCAATAATTGTAATTGATGACTCATTACTACCATAGTAATTTTTCCTATTCATGAATTGAGTTATGGTACCACTTTTATAGCTTGACGGTCTCTTATTTTTCGAGTTCTGAGTTGTACCACCCCTAGGGACTTTCCCAGACGTTACAAATTGTCTTTTACTATCTAGGAATGTTCTCCTAGTTGCTGGGTCATTAGCTTGGCTTGGTAATTAATCTCGGTTTTAATTGATAATTATATATAATATAATGGCAACAAAACTCTCATTTGCTTAATATCAATTACGTTACGATATAACTAGAAATCATTTATGAATAAAAGAAAGGCAATACATCATAGATAATAGATCACAACACTTAGATTTCTTTAACAATTTGGTTTAGCCATAAAATATCGAGGAAAGGAAATGCTCCACCCAACCAATGAGTATTGTTTCTGTACACCAGAACTCCCCCGAGCTAGTTTCATCCCAGAACAGTTACATGACAGAGACCCCATTAAGCTTCTTCAGGGCATCAAGACTCTTCCAGTCTAGCCCAAGAACTCAGACTTACAAGTCTGTCTTAAGGGTCCCATTGGCCACGAACCAGCTCAAGGATACCCCAACTAGCAGCGTCCTGCCAACCTTCAACAACATTCTGTTTCAGGTTTTAAAGCTTGAAGCTCCAACTCCTTTCTTGGACCTCCTTCAAAGAGGTACCAAGTCTACAAGGTTGCCTTAGGTTTTCTTCCCTCTCATCCTCTTGGCTCTCTTGCCCCAATTGAGATTATTTATCTCTAGGGAGAGGAATAATTGTCTTAACTATCTAGTAAATGAAAACTCTCTCTTAGCACTTTTCCCATAATGTTATTGTTGTCCATAGCTTGTATTATTTATAAAAATAAATTCATTTACATAAAATACATTTATGTTTTCCCATCCACCTAGGCCTTTACTTGGCCCACCAGTTTTACCAAGTCTTTTGCGGTAAAACAAAAATGTTTACAGCCTTTTACCGAGGGGTGTTACACGCCAGCTCCACCGAGACCTAGATGGATTCTATGTAAGTCAATTGCAAGAGATGGACTTATTCTCATAGTGTAAAGGTATATTTGGGGATAAGATCTTATCAAACACATATCAAAGAAACAAATTAGGAGAAACAAATAATATCATACTTGTCTATGAGTTCCCTACAAAGGAATGAACAAGCACTTTTGTCAAGTTTCTTGTTGGAAGACGTCCCCTTAACAACAATAGGAAGATTGTCAACCATCCAAACAGTGAAGATAAAAATGTATTTCATCTTAAAAAATGTTATTTCTTTGCCCATACACATGAATTCCACCATAGAAGACTCAGAACTTAACAAACACTTCGGGGATGAAATGCATTTCCTATTACAATAAGCTAGCAATGGTGACTTATTCATGACCTTTACATAACAATGCTCTTTTGCAAACCCATCCGCATAGACACAAAAACAAACTTCTCACAAAACACTCAATCATGTATACTTTTACATATCATAATATATAAGTATGGAAGTTACATCCCACAGAGTCTTGTCTTCCTAGGCCCTCGCATTTGGGAGTTACAATTTCTCTTTCTATATATATGTTTAATTTTTGATTATTTAGATTTTATTTTTTAATGCTATATAAAATATAAAACTTAATATTCTAAGTTGAAAAAATATTTATTGCAGTTCAAGAAAATTTACATAAAAAAATTTCTAAATATATACAACAACCTCAATCCTCACAGTCATATAAAATAACAAGTGAAAAGAGTCTTAACGGAATTTTTTTTAACTCCATATCAAAAATTGATAAACTTACAAATATTTTCAAACCCACTCTAAGATTTCCAAGCCCCAATATCCATAAATAGAATCACACATCTTTTTTAACTCCATATCAAAAATTGATAAACTTACAAATATTTTCAAACCCACTCTAAGATTTCCAAGCTCCAATATCCATAAATAGAATCACACATCCCCACCTTCTAAGTTGTAGAATGCCCTCTCCGCACAACAAGAAATTTAATTATACGGTGTCGCACAGCTGACCAAAAATATGGAAAGGCGACTTAACTGTTCTGTTTGTTGCTGTGAAGTTGGGATATCCGCATACTCTTACAATAAGTGCTTCGCTTTCACTGAACAAGAGTAATAATATCGAATATAATCTTCATAAATAAAATTCCTGAACAAACCGGGATCACGAGTTTGATCAATGAGTTCCAGCGCATGACCGATCTGTGCATCCAATCCAGGAGCATAAAAAGGCCCAATGGACAGCCTTTACCTGTAACTGTTTGTCAATAATGCTCGATGTTCTACGCTCTTGTATCCCCATTTGTCATAACCTGAAAGACCAGCTGCAGAATATGAATAAAATGTTTCATCAAAAATAGGATATCATAGTTATTAATGTTGAAGTTTTATCTCTACTAAATTTCTGAAGTTAATAACCAGAGTTAATTGGTTGCACGGCTATCCATTAGTCTTCCCTGTGAATATTTATTCCTACTACTTCTTCATCCCGAACTAAGAGAGTAATGCCAGTCGGGTTCAGGCCAAATACAAGATCTGGGCGCGGGTGCGGGTGCGGGCAGGGGGATATAGTAATTTATTCTCATTTGTGGGTATGGACTTCTAAACTGATGATCAGACACTGCCTTTGCTGTTGGTATTTCTCCTCCTCTTCTGATATATATTTCTGGTATTGTTTCCTGCTGCTTTTTTGCGAGTTCTTGAACGCTCTCCACTATAAGAATAGATTCACCCCAGTTGGGAACGCTCCTCTTATTACTCTCATCAATTGAAGCCATTCTTCCAAGGGTTGCCCTACAAGAAAATTCAGGTGAATTCGATTACAAATATAACATTGATAGAACCAGGAAACCATTAGCTGTATTTATAGATGGAAGGAACTTTTATTAAACCAAAGCGTGTTCCATCACAATTATTCGCAAGGCCATCCTGAATTTGCAATTCATGATACGAAAGGGCGCAATTTCACTATTCTACATTTTGTTTTTTAGACGGGAATTGTGCGATCCAATTCTTTACAGCTTGTAAATTTTGATTGGCTACAACTGGGCCATAATTGCAGGAGGAGGCTCTTTGGTTGGCGAAGCTTACGGCCCGACGCCCGGCAGAGTTCCTTGCAAAGGCGCACTGTCAAGCGCACCGGGCTCCACGAAAAAAGTGCCAGACGCATAATTATGCCCGAAGAGTTTTTTGTCAAAATCCTTTTGGTTGTGGCGATGTAATTTATATTTGTTTAGTTCCTTTTAGTTGTGGAGATTTAATTAATATTTGTTTTGTTTTATTATATTATATTATATTTTCTGGTTAGTTAAAATACCTTTTGGATATTTGGATGTAATTTATATCTGTTTTCTTTTCCTTTGATGTTGGGATTTCGTTCTATTTTATTATATATTGCTTTGTTAAAATCTTATGTGAGCCGTAGAAAATCAATTATTGAATTAGACTTTATACTCATGAGTAACTGTTAGATTTTGTATTAGGCATGAAATTTAATAGATAAATTGTTTGTTATCAGGTATCGAAGGTGAATAAGTATCAATAAGATTATTAACACTTTTGGTTTTAATTTTGAAAATTAATTAGTTGAGTTATCAATTTAGTTTTGACTAATATTTGTGAAAATATATTTAATTTATATTTTTAAATAGCATGGACAGTTTTTTTATTCTATTTGAACTTGTGACAATGTCCTATATTATTGTTTCATTTTATTGATGTAGATTGTTGCATATTGAAGAAAATAAAAGTAAAAATGTAAATTTAAATTTTTTATTAAATTATTTTAAATATATAAATGTAATTATTTTTTTTTAAATGCAACAAACGTTTTTTCCTCGTAATAAATTTGTCTTTGAGGCCCATGCGTTAGGCACAATCATGTCCTCGCCAATTTATGCTTTGCATCAATGTCTTTAATGGCAAAACTTTTTTTTGATGGCGGCAGCCCGCAGCCAGTAACTCAATGGGCATTTTTAATTTGATCAAGGATTTTTCAATTTTTTTTAATTTAATCGTATTTTTGAAATACTCTAAAAGTTTAATTGATATGAGTGAAACTACTATTTCATTTTAAACAAAGGGAGAATGAATTATTTGAACTGTTTGAAAAATATTTAAAAATCAATTTAAACAAAGTTTGCGAGTGTCTTGTACAAAGCGATGAGATCAAAGTCCCTAGCGAAAACAATCCATGATGATGAAAAGCTAGTTTTAATGGGCTCTGCACATAAAACATTATCGTTTGCCCAAACATTGGATGTTATATCTTTGAACGATATGTTCTCATGGCCATGTTTTGGGTTGAGGCGTTTAAATGATTGTGTATGGATTTGATTTTCAAGAAATTGGGTTATGTCTTAGGTTTTGGGAATGGGGTAAACCTTCTTTTGATGGTCCTGGACCAGATCTGGTTACTTGATAGCCATTTTAAATTTGATTATGGAATTTTGAATTTTTTAAATTTAATGGTATATTTTGAATCTTTTCTCATATCCTTTTTCTGAAAAAATGAATATTTCTCAAATTAATATATTTTTCCAAAAAAAAATATATTTTTTGAATTAATATATTTAATTGATATAATTAGAAACCTTTCTTTCAAATAGTAAGAATAGCTTTGTAACAATTCCCTGTTTTTGATATTTGATATACATCATTTGGTTTGTCTTTATGCATTCACAAATTTAAAATACAGATAGACAAAATAGACCATATATATGAGGGCAAATTTTTTTGAAATTGATTTTTTAGGGTTTAATAATAGCCTTAAATTTAGAATATTATAGAATTACTAAAAACATAGTCTTAGATTTAAAATATTATAGAATTATTAAAAACAATAACAATTTAGTAATTATAAAATGAAATATGCACTTTTTTAATGATATTTGTTTTATATATATATATATATATATATATATATATATATATATATCAAAATTATGATATATTTATATATGAATGATTAACTTTTATTAAAATTAAAAATAATGTTTAGTAAAGCAACACAAATATTATTTAATTATGTTATAGTTGTTATATATAAATTAACAAAGTGATAAAATTTATATTCTATATAAATAAAATATTTTATTCTTAATTTTAATTATATATATTAGGAAATTATATATATAATTAATTGTTTTAGCATCTTTTAATTTTGGTTTCTTTTTCACATATACAAATATCAAGGCTAGCTTTGTAACAATTACATTTTTTTAGTGGTTGATATAGGTCATTTGGTTTGTACTTATTCATTCACAAATTTAAAATATATATAAACAAGCGAACCCATATATATATGATGCTTTTGGAATTGAATCTTTTAAGGCTTTATAGAATAGTTTTAGATTTAAAATATTTTGAAAATTCCCAACTACAACAACAATCTCTTCACTACAAAATGCAATATACACTCTCTTCACTACAAAATGCAATATACACTTTGTTAATGTTTTAGATGCGTAACTTTCTTCAAGTTTATAGCGATGTTTGTCATTATTTTTCTCAAATTTTGTATAGTATTTTTATTGAATATACATTACTTATTTTTATTTCCATTTATCTATAAATCTATTATATATAGATGAAAAAATATTCTAAAGTTCATTCTTAAGATTTTACTAAGAAATTCTAACTTTGAAACCTTTTTAAAGATTACAAAATACAATGACATTTTAGTAATTATAAAACAAAATACATGCTTCCTTTACACACACACACACACATATATATATATATAGACATGTTTGTTTGTGGAACATGTTATCATGTATTGAAACTTCAAGAATAGAATAAGACAAAGACATTCATTGAATTTTTTTATGTTATTGTTGTTGGTTTTCTTTTTCCTCTTTTTTTTCCAATATGCCTAGTGAATACTAATTTATGATAGGTATTATATAAATATTGATTAGATTATGATCTTTTCCTAAATGGTTTATATTTATTGATTTGTAAATTAACTAAAAAAGAAATGCTTCTTAATAGTTAACATAATTCTTTGTAATTTAAAATATCATTTTTTTTTTTTTACAGATTTCAATTAGAATGAATCTAGAGCTTATTCTTATTTATATATTCTTTACATATTTTAATATTAGAAAATTGTCGTGTCAAAGTGACATATTTCAATTAGAATGAATCTAGAGTCTATTTGTATTTATATATTCTTTACATATTTTAATATTAAAAAATTGTTGTGTTATTTTCTTTTGACACATTATCCTATTATTCAAAGTGTAGTAAACACATGTACACCTTTGTTGGGTCCCTATAATACTAGTGATTACCCCATTACTATTGTAGTTATAGCCCTTATTAATATTGTTGTGCCCCTAGTGCCCCCATATTGTTATTACTGTGCCCCATAGAATCCCTCTATTGTTACTTTTGTGGCTTTATATTATTATTGTTAGGTCGGCTGGATTATATTGTGACTCCTTAGACTCCTATATATAGAAAGGAGGTTTTGTCATTTGAATCATTGAAGAATTGTTCATTTATGTAATGTAAAGGAGGTTGCCCTCTCGAAGAGGCTGAATTCTAAGGCGTTGATCTATCTTTTCTATCTTTTTTTGAGCTGGTTTCATAACATTTGGTATCAGAGCTTTGGATTCTAGGGTTTCGCTGCTCCAAACAGGTCATCGTGGCATTTTCGCTATAACTTTTTTTCTACGACATTTTAGAAGTTGCAAAAAAAACCACTTGAGAAGAAATCGCGATGAACCTTGGGTCCGAATTTCAGAGATTTTTGTGCTATATTTGCAGAGATTGATCTAAGGAAGTTGGTCTTTTTGCAGACTCCTGAATTACATTCCAAACAGGTGACCTGGGGAAAATTGTCATAACTTTCTCTCTAGGGATCAGATTGAAATTTCGTAAGAAGGTACAGAAAGAGGACAGGCTGTAGTTTCTTATATGCATTTTTCAGATCCAAAGGTCGAAATAGTGACTTGTGGCACGTCGTACAAGTTCGCTCTACCGAACTAGTCTATAATCAAGTCACTGCGGGAGATTTCGCATAACTCTTCCTTGGAGAAACCAATTTGGGTCAGACTTGTGACATTGGAAAGAGGACACAAAGGGCTACTGCAGGTCACAAATTCAGAACTAGATGATCGGAAAGTACAGAGATACATCAGAGGCAATATCGAGCTCCTAAAAAGTGAAAAAAGGTGTGTAGATTTTCTTAAATTTTTGCTTAAGTTTGGTTTGAAAATTTGTTTTGAAGGAATTCAAAGGGCATAATAGAGCGTTATTATCGGTAACTGATGCCCCGAGGAAAGAAAATGCAAACACCTAGTAAGGAACCTGGAAGCTCTAGCATGATTCATGAAGAAGAAGAAGAAATGCTATATGATATATCAAAATTACAAGAACAAGTGCAACAAGTGTCACTTGCACAAAAAGCAACAGAATCTAAGATGGATGGTTTAAGGAAAGATGTAGAAGCTAAGATGGATGGTTTAAAGAAAGGCGTAGAAGCTAAAATTGATGGCATGGATGATAAGATGGAAGAATTGAAGATAAATATGAATAAGTTGCTATAAGAAATGGTCAATAAGGGTGAAAGGGTATTAAAGGAAACTCATGGTGAGAACAAAAGAAATGTTAATCATGATTCCATAGACTCTAATGTTGGATCGAAGACTCACCATATTCCAAAAATCGATATGAGGAAGTTTGATGGCAAGGATCCCGCCACATGGATATTACAGATGGAGCAGTTCTTCGATCTCAATAATGTGCAAAACACACAAAAGGTACATATGGAAAATTTATATTTGGAACCAAATCAGTTTGTATGGTATCAATGGCTTTTCTCTCGTAAACAGTTTATCACTTGGGAAATTTTTACGGAAGAATTGATAGCACATTATGAGGATACAAAAAGCAACATTTTTTTAGCCAATTGAGAAGTCTCAAACAAAAGGGTTTAATAATGGTGCACATTGAGGAGTTCCAAAAATTGAACATAAGGGTAAAAGATATTCCAGAGGAGCATAGGATTGATGTGTTCATAGGGTCTTTAAAGGATAATATCCAACATGATGTTCGCCTTTGGGAACCTGATTCATAAGAGAAGGCATTCAGGTTAGCAAGAAAAATGGAAAGCAAAATTATGGCAACCAGGAAGCATACCACTCACAACTATAAAGACGGAAGTGTTGTTGCACCTAGTCTTCCACAACCTATAAGGTTGACACCACAACAATTGGAAGAAAAAAAGCAAAAGGGCTTTGTTACAGTTGTGATAGCAAATACACTAAAGGTCATAAGTGTGCTGAGAATAAATTATTCTACATAGATTGTGAAGAGGAAGAAGAAAAGGGGCAAGAAAGGTCAAAAGAAGAGGATATACTCCAGGAACAAAGCCTAGATTAAGAACAAATAAATCCGACCATATCTTGTAATGCATTGGCGGGAATTACCACTCCTCAAACCATCAAGATAGAAGGACAAATAAAGAAGAAAAAGGTAATAGTGTTGATTGATTCAGGAAGCACCCACAATTTTATTCATTGTAGGGTAGCAAAAGAACTGAATTGCTTCCTATATCCAGCACCAGAGTGTCAAGTGATGATTGCAAATGGAGGAACAATAAATTGCTCTGGAAAGTGCCATAATATCAAGCTATCCATGGGAGAATATGTATTGACTAGCCCAATGCTTTCCATTCCAATGGGAGGTGTTGATGGTGTACTAGGAGTCCAATGGCTACAATCCTTGGGTACAATAGCTTTTAATTTTCAAGAACTTTTCATCAAATTTTCTACGAAAGGAAATGAAGTTGAATTAAGGGGTATTGCAGGGAATCCAGGAAAGATAATCACCTCTAGTGGTATGATAAAGCTTCTAAAAAAGGAGCAAAGAGGTGTAATTGCACAATTATGTTTGCTAGATGTTTCCACATCGGAATCATCTATTTCTCCAGATCTCCAAAAAGTCCTAGACAATCATTCCAAGGTATTTGAGACTCCCAAAGGTCTCCCACCTATGCGTGATCATGATCATGCTATTCATTTGATTCCAGGAAGTGTTCCTCCGAACATCAGGCCGTACAGATATCCCTATGTCCAAAAAAGTGAAATTGAACGTATGGTTGCAGAAATGCTAGAGGCTGGTATAATTCAACCGAGTCATAGTTCTTTCTCTGCTCCAGTAGTATTGGTGCACAAGAAGGATGGATCATGGCGCATGTGTTCAGATTATAGGGAGCTCAACAAGCTCACTATTAAAGATAAGTTCCCCATTCCTGTCATTGATGAATTACTGGATGAATTGCATGGATCAATTTACTTCACCAAGTTGGATCTTGGTTCAGGATATCATCAAATCAGAATGAAGATTGAAGACATTCCAAAAACAACATTTAGAACTCATGAGGGTCATTATGAATTTTTGGTCATGCCTTTTGGCCTTACCAATGCACCTTCAACTTTTCAAGGTTTGATGAATTCAATTTTCAAACCATTCCTTAGAAAATTTGTGTTAGTATTTTTTGATGATATACTAATCTACAGCAAGTCTTGGAAGGATCATGTTGAACATGTTGACAAGGTGCTACAACTATTGGAGGACAAACAATTATATGCAAAAAGATCCAAATGTTTCTTTAGAGTCCAGGAGGTGGAATATTTGGGTCATATTGTATCTCATGAAGGAGTTAAGGTAAACCCTAGCAAAATTAAAGCCATTAAGGAATGGAAAATCCCCACATCCATAAAGCATCTGCGAGGATTTCTTGGGTTGACAGGGTATTATCGCAAGTTTGTTAAGAATTATGGGAGAATCGTAGCACCTCTAACAACATTATTGAAGAAAGATGCATTTTCATGGACTCTCGAAGCAACAAAGGCCTTTGAACATCTTAAAGAGGCAATGTGCCAAGCACCGGTCTTAGCTACACCAGACTTCACAAAAACCTTTATTGTGGAATGTGATGCTTTAGGAAATGGAATTGGTGTTGTTCTAATGCAAGATGAAAGACCCATTACTTTTGAAAGTTGTCCAATCAAGGGAAGGTTTTTAAGCAAAGCTATTTATGAGAAGGAAATGTTGGCAATACTCCATGCACTTAAGAAATGGTGACCCTACCTAATGGGAAGACACTTCAAGGTAAAAACAGATCATGATAGCCTTAAATACTTTTTAGAACAAAGATTATCCTCTGAAGAGCAACAAAAGTGGGTCACAAAGATTGTGGGTTATGACTTTGAAATCATCTAAAAAAAAGGGAAGCAAAATGTGGTGGGAGATGCACTCTCAAGAAAGGATGAGGATGTGGAAGCATTGTTGTGTGCCATTTCTATTATCCAACCAGATTGGATAAACAAAGCAAGGGAGGAATGGAATAATGAAGAAGAAGTGTGGGCACTTATTCAAAAGCTACAACAAGATTCTAGTACATCTGATACATTTAGCTGGCAAAATGATTTGTTATGGTACAAAGATCGCTTATACCTATGTAAGAATTCCCAGCTAAAACAAAGATTCTTATGGAATTACACACTTCTCCCTTAGGAGGGCACTCGGGATTTCTAAAAACTTACCACAGGGTTAAGAAGGAATTTTTTTGGGATGGCCTTAAATTAGATATTCAAAAGTTTGTGGTGGAATGTTCGGTTTGCCAACAAAATAAAGTTCAAGCAATTAAAACACCGGGTCTATTACAACCTTTATCCATTCCAAGCCAACGTTGGGAGGAGCTTTCAATGGATTTTATCACAGGTTTACCCAAGTCTGAGGGAAAGAGTGTCATCATGGTGGTAGTTGACAGACTTACCAAGTATGCACACTTTTGTGCATTATCACATCCATTTAAAGCCAATACAATTTCTACTGCATTTATGGAAACAATTCAAAAGCTACATGGAAACCCAAAGATTATTGTAAGTGACAGAGATCCCATTTTCACTGGAAATTTTTGGACAGAATTATTTTCTTGTCTTGGTACTCAGTTAGCTCATAGCTCATCTTATCATCCTCAATCTGATGGGAAAACTGAGATAGTAAACAAATGTTTCGAAGGATATCTTCGTTGCTTTGTATCTGACAAATAGACACAATGGGTCAAATGGTTGCCTCTAGCTGAATGGTGGTATAACACTTCCTTCCATACAGCAACAAAAATGACCCCATTTATGGAACTTTATGGGTATCAACCACCATCCATCACATCATATTTAA
Organism: Pinus tabuliformis; assembly: GCA_031772625.1. Classification (NCBI taxonomy): domain Eukaryota; kingdom Viridiplantae; phylum Streptophyta; class Pinopsida; order Pinales; family Pinaceae; genus Pinus; species Pinus tabuliformis. The sequence goes on along the minus strand of CM062806.1, from coordinate 887,903,269 downwards.
GAGAAAATTCTAAGGTTCAGGCAGTGGAACATCACATCGAACATCAACAACAAGTCCTACAACTCTTAAAGGATAACCTCGTGTTGGCACAGAATAGAATGAAACAACAGGCAGATCAACATCGCAGTGAAAGAATTTTTGATGTAGGTGATTGGGTATTCCTACGGCTACAACCATATAAGCAAATTTCCCTCAAGCAAGCTAAGAAGGATAATAAATTATCACCAAAGTATTATGGTCCGTACAAGGTGTTGCAAAAGATTGGTACTATGGCATACAAATTGGAGCTTCCTGCAGCTTCTTGATTGCACCCAGTTTTCCATGTTTCATGTTTAAGAAGGTTATAGGCAACAAGCTCCCAGTTCAAACAATATTGCCAGAACTTGACGAGGAAGGAAAAATTATATTGGAACTGGAATTAGTCATAGAAACAAGAACTCGACAGCTATGAAATCGATCAATTTCAGAGTATCTTATCAAGTGGAAGAACTTATCCCCTGAAGATTCCACATGGGAGGATGAGAATTTTATGCAGAAGTATCCAGAACTACTCAAGCGTTGAGGACAACACTTTTTTGAAGATGAGGGGCATGTTAGGTCCCTATAATACTAGTGATTACCCCATTACTATTGTAGTTATACCCCTTATTAATATTGTTCTGCCCCTATTGCCCCCATATTGTTATTACTGTGCCCCATAGAATCCCTCTATTGTTATTTTTGTGGCTTTATATTATTATTGTTAGGTCGACTGGATTATATTGTGACTCCTTAGACTCCTATATATAGAAAGGAGGTTTTTTCATTTGAATCATTGAATAATTGTTCATTTATGTAATGTAAAGGAGGTTGCCCCCTTGAAGAGGTTGAATTCTAAGGCGTTGATCTATCTTTTCTATCCTTTCTTGAGCTGGTTTCATAACAACCTTTGGTAGTGCTTGATTCCCTTTTGAATTCAACTTAGACACTCATGCAAACTTACTAAGTGCTTAGGTTGTCTTTGGTCTATGTCTACTTGTACATTGAGCTTTACTTGCTATGTGCTTAATATAAAATGCTTTCATTTTATCGGTTTTGACTGTTTAATTGTATTATTGTACTCTATCTCAATTTGACATAATGTAGGCAATGCTATATTCAAATTTTCTTATATCTTGTTCTTCATCTTCTTTTTCCTAGAACTAGTTGCTTGTGTTCAACTACATGGTGAAAAAAGTAGAAAACAAATGAGGAGACATATAATTGTACAACAAATTCTACATTGTTGTCCAATGGTAGTAAGTAATGGACCATTTAACATATTGCATGTTTTTTCCATTCTAAATCAACCTTACATTTGACACTCTGCCATATTTTCCCATTGGACAACATGACAATGAAAAATGATTTTGCACTAAATGGATCAACTTTCAAAGAAAGCAATCAAAATTTATCTAGATTCAACTTACATAGGCTACAACATTTCCACTATTATCTAGGGGATTTTGTTTTTATTCTTTTGTTGGTCTTCTTCACTTTCACTATACCTCAATTAAAATCCGAGAAGAAATTGTTAATCACTTCCACTATTGCTTGATTTTTTGGTATGATGTTTCTTTGCAATTATTACATACTCAATTGAATCCTAAGTATTTTGAAGACCTACACCATGTTAGTGTTTTTCATAGATATTTGCAAGGATTGTTTACAACCTCTTCTCTTTCTACTTCTTCTATAATTAGCTTGTGGGGAGATGTTTTTTGCATCAAATGGTTCTCTAGTTGGTTTTCTATACCAGTCAATGTTTGGCTATTTACAAATGGACAACCTTATCTTTGGTTCAATGAAAACATTGATGGCTATTAGTATAAGGTTTTATTGCACAACCAAAATCCACTGTGTGGCCATTTTGAACCACTCTTGTTGCACCGCATAATGAACATCACATCTTCAATTCCCAGATTGATTGCTCCATGCAATTCATGATGCCAATTTTCTTGTAGACAATATGACATGTTCTCAATTAGAAAAATCCTAACGTAATAAGGGATGTTGATCTATGTTCATATTTTCAATGACAACCATGGCTTGCTGTTTGAATCTATTTGTGCACTTTCTCCATGGTTTGACATGGTTTTTATAAGAAAAACATTGGCACATGCCTTTTATAGTTTTTCCATTCACATTGAAATTAGAGCTATTAAATGGTTGCAACAAAACTTTAATATTAGTATCATTGAACAAGAACAATGTATCAATAGTTGGAAAGGTTATATTATTAACTTATCAATTCCATATGCAAAGGGACATATAGAAGGAAGCACTTTTACAATCCAATGGATATGTGAACTACTTAATATTAACATATGCATTTGGAATGCAGCAATACAAGACAAATGATTTTAGATTCTATCCATCAAACAATTCATCCAAAGTGTTATACCTCATGTGTATTCAATTGACCATAATGCATACGCACTATTGTGCACTTATGAAAATAAATAGTACCAATGATATCAACCACACTAAAAATGTACAAATAGAAGTTGAATCAATGTCAAAGTAAAACAATTGCAATGTTATGTCACCTATTACTTATAAGCATTTGGTTCATAAGGAGACCAATGCTACTACATCTTGCTCTTTGCTAGAGTTCCAATCAATCAACAATAAAACATCAAAAAAGAGAAGAATCGGCAAGATGTCCTAACATCACAAACCATTAGAACAAGATATACATTCTTTGTCATTGAGCAATGATAACATCATGCTAGTCTCCAATGATTTCTCCAACAAAACCATTGGGAAACATAACTGATTGCATCAATTAAAATATGCAATACATGCACAAGGTGCAATGCTAAATTAACAACATAGAAAGCATATACATTCAAATAAAACCATAGAGACGTATTTGCAATCAATCCAAGACCCACCTACTAATGCATGTTGCATTTATGACAAATTACATTTTGCAAAAGACATACAAGACATTGACACATTCATATTTTCAACTCTACTCATTGTTATTGCTAGAACAGGAACCAAATACATCAAAATCAATGACCATATTTGCAAATCTTGCAATGTTTAGGTTCTCAATTAGAAGTTTCCTACATTTGCATCGCCTCTGTAGATTTGATGAAATTTGGCATTACTTTCTCTTGAAGAATTGGCACCTTTGGAGGAAAGAATGGTGGCACTAAGGATGACCTTCAAATAAATAAGGAAACTTGGGAATAAAAGATCATATATTAGGTTAATAGGCAAAATTATAAATGTTCCTTCCAATTTGGACAACGTTCAAACATCCTTACCGAGAAATATCAATGAGTCCATGATAATTGCAATTATGCTAAAGAGAAAAATGGAATACAAGAATTATCATTTGACCAAAGAAAGTGATGATTGCTTTGCATGAATTATGCAATATGGCTCTATACAAAAAAGATCACATCGTAATCAATAATGACTGGAAAAAATACTTCAATGAACAAAAAAAAAACCATGACAATAATATTTCGGGCCAGTGCTAATAACACTTTAGAGCCAAAATATGAAACACTTTTGCATAGATTCTCATAAGCACATTTAATCCATGATCTTGATATGATAATTGTGTAATTTTTGTCTTCCGAAGGATTCCAACCATTGGGTATTTTTTAGGACAAATTTTCTGAAGAGCTTAACTTCCCAACCTTGTTTAATGGCTTTCCAATCGTATTGATATCACTAATAATTTCTCCTATCATTAAATTGCACAATGGGAACTAATGCATATATCTCAGGACTTCTCAATGAAAACTACAAATATATTTTCAAAACAATCAATAACTTGATAAACCAAGTTTCCAGCTAAGCATGTATTTCTATTCGTAAAGGAGAGCTAAAAGGACAAAAATTAAATGCCAAATATGTCAAAAATCAAAATGTCCATCGAAAAATACTACAATCACAAATGACATATTTCTGTCTAAAAATCATTTGCACATCTCCTAACTACTTTAAAACTATAATAAAATGCATCTTTGCAATGATACATCAACTTGGCCCACCAACTTTTTTTTTCACATTCACTAGTGTTGAGCATCTTTGGAGTCCATTGACAAATGCATTGAAAAAAAAAATCTCTGCATCCAACGACAATAACATGTCTCCTAAAGATTCCATTGACACATTGATTAGAATTCATCTGTTCATTTGCAACTGATACTACATACATAGAATCAAATCCATGCATACCCTAATTAAAAAAAAGAAATGTGGGCTGTTTGGACAGGTGCAAGAATATTTTTTTATCACAGATTCCAAATAAGTGGATCAAAACATGGTCATAGATTTCTTTGGATTAAAATGCACCAATATACCAATAGTATCCTTATACTTATGTCATTGCATTCATTGATCACTTTTTGACTTTTGATTCAACATTTTTAGCAAATGAGATGTCTAAAATTTAGACACGTTATCACACGAAGACTTGTAAGAAGCATAGAAATTCTACGTGTAGATTTGGTTTTCCTTTCCCACCAATTACTGAAACTTGTATATTCCAACCTTTGTGCAATGAAAACAATGAAAACAATGAAAATTAAGAAATAAAAAAAAAACTTTCTCTTCTACAACAAAAAACCTATTCAAAAAACACAACATTCGATCATTTCCTAGCCAATCTTGCAATTAAATACAAGTTTTTCCGATGCTCTTGTATCATTCGACCTATTTTGTTTCTCAAAATAAATCCTTGTGATATATGGATAAACGCATTTGCAAAAAAACCCACCATTACGGAAGGAAAACACATACACCCTATTTATTTTATATGTTTATGCTACAACAACATACTGTAGCTCATATATGACAAAGATGGATTCCAATATGACATCTACATTCAAAAGAATCATGGAAAATTAGCTATGCAATGAAGATAAACTCGAAATGATATGTAAACTTGGAAACACATTTCTAAACATGCAACATATGTCAAGTTGACAAGAAATTCATATTATTGTCTCATTTCATCTTTACTCATCATCCTAAAAATAAATTTTCATTAACAATGTCCCCACTGAAGAAAAAAAAAAAAACAAAAACATGTGTGCTAAGAAGACCTATTCTATTGCAACAAGAACCTGATAACTCTAAAGACATTGTGTGCATGAAAATCATTAATTAATATTTCACACATCCTATTGAACTTGAAATAATTTGCTTAGTAGAATTTGTTTCTTGATATTCTATTGCAAAAACAAAAACCAACAAAAAAATGTCCATGTGTCATACACTTTATCTAGTACAATGAACAAAGGGATCTTTAGAACCATTATATAGAAAAAATAATGTTATATAAGCCATACAAAGAATATAAACACATATTTAAAAAGTCCAATTAAACATGGACTGATGCATAATTGTCCCAAAAACACATTATTTCTATTATTGAAACACAATTCTCCTATCCAATTTTATCATTGGGTGATGTTGAACTTGCTTCGACCACAATTGCAAACAAAAATAATGAAATTATTGTGGTTAATTTTCCATTTGGATATGATATACTAAGGCTATGGAATTTGTTGCACATCCATTTTTTCTATACAATATCATATCACGACATTAGAATAACACTAAACGAAGAACAACAATAAATAACAAAAGAAATAGTATTATGGAGAAAAACAACTCATTTAAGTAGTTTTTTTATTTATTACCAGAGGTGTAGGAGTGGGAAAAACATTGAATTCGGAAGTGCTTTACCATGTGCTAATGTGATACTACAACAAAGACTTGCAAAGTGACCCATTAAAAAAAATCTCTCATAGTTGCATTTACTGTCAATGTTTCTTACATTGCAAATGGTGTCACAACGCACTCAACTTTACATTTACCAACATTAACATGTAACATTATGCCATTGAATTCTAACACACTTGATACATTAACCAAAGAGTATGAACAACTTAGAGTTTTTCTCATAGATGAAGCATCACTAATTGGTTCTCAACTGGTGCACAACATTGACAAATGACTTTGTAAAATCATGCACACTCTTGCTTCACCATTTGGAAACATTAACATAATATTCTACGATGACATATGCCAAGCACAACTTGTACATGAATGTTAGATATTTGAACACCCAATCCTTAATAGGCCTATTTCTTCTTATAATTTATGGAAAGATAATGTTGAAAGATATGAGCTGACATAACTAGTTCAACAATAAAACAAAGACTATGTGCCTGTCTTAAATAGATTTAAAACTTGTTCACATACCGATGATGATCTTGAATTTTTGAACAAACATTGTTAAAGATGTCCACCATGTAGGTTTTAACCCCGTACATAAATTACCTGCATACGAATTCTAAAAAAGAGAAAATAAAAATGGCGAGAGCATAAAACGTAAAACAAATATATATATATATATATATATATATATATATATATATATAGTGATTTTCCCATCTATCCCAAAACCGGGACTACGAAATTGATTTTTCATTATATTCCTTTCAATGTTATTATATATCTATCTATCTATATATATATATATATATATATATATATATATATATATATATATATATATATATATATATATATATATATATAGATATAGTGATTTTCCCATGGATCCCAAAACTGGGACTACCAAATTGATTTTTCATTATATTCCTTTCAATGTTACATATATATATATATATATATATATATATATATATACATGTTGATGCATCCATAAACCCCAATCTATTAACCATGTATTAGAAGATAATCGTAGCTCCCATGACCAGATCTACAAAATACCATGGATAGAAAACCATCATGCCCGAAACCATGTGCAAAATCCATGCACAAAACCATAGGTAGGTCAACCCAGCTAATATAGGCTCCAAAAAACATTTCGCGAGGTGGTGCTCTAGACCTTGTGCAGGGGGGCTATGGCTCCCCTATGACCCCCCTACTATGCCCGACACAACGTACAAGAGGGGCTACCACCCCCCATGCACATCAGGTAGTTGTGGAAAGAATATAGCACACAACCAACATTCTCCCACTTTTTGTTTTCTTTCCACCAGGGGCCACAGGAGACCTTAGTCACTGGTCTAGCCCTGCAATTCCCATTGTTTCTCTACCCCAAGAGAACTTCCCATTGCTCATAGACTTTGTCAATTCATCTATAGTATTCTTTAAAGTGCCCACCTTTACCAACAGCTTTTTATCCTCAACCATATCCCTCAAAAATTGATACTAAACATCAATGTGCTTTGCATTTTAATGATAAGCAGGGTTCTTTTCCAAGAAAATCGCACTTTGGTTGTTACAGTATATCCTTATAGATTGTTGTACTAACCCCATAATTGAACAAAATATATGCAACCAAACTACTTCCTTGCTTTCATGAGTGGTTTTGTTGTCACTCACTGCATTATGAGTTTTTAGTTGATCAAAGTTGCTAAAGAGAAGTGAAGTTTGAAGCCATTTTCTATGCCACAAAAGTACTCAAAGCCCCTCTCCACTGCATAGTTCTCAGAATAGGCTTTCCAACGGTATATGGAATTCCGAAAATAAACTCCTGGATCAGAAGTTAGAGCAAATTAAAGTTACCATTTCAAGGCCACAAAATAAAGGAGAAATGGCTAAGGGTCAACCTCATCGAAAATCACAAATTGGGGCTTACTGAAGTAGCAACAAAGATGAATACATCAAAATTTGTGATCTGTCAATCACCGATATCACAAATCATATATCGGTCGATCCGGTCCATTGGATTAGCGGTGGGGTTCTGGGCGTAGTCTTGCGGCTTATCGGTGATTGGAGGTCCCACGATATCATCAATCGGTGATTCTGGATGAGATTAGGGTTAAGAAAACACTGCGAAGTGGAAAATCTCTGATATAGTGTTAAATTACTGGGGAAGGCCAAAAATATTTAACAAAGGAAATCAAAACAAAAATGGGGACAGGAAAGCCTTTTTCTCTATCCTTAAGGGGGCCATGTGGCGGAATACCATTGGTCCTTATGAATCCACAGGGTAACTAATGTCATCATGATGTGGCAGTACGCATGACATGTGGCATGTTGATTTAGCATTTTCAGGGGTCCTATGAAGGCATTTTGGGGTGACACATGTCACCACTCAGAAGGTGACACATGGAAGTGATGACTCACCTATCGTAGATCTACGATCAATGATTGCATAAGTCAAGGCCCTCTTTTGTAGAAGCCGCTCTTGACTTGCGATTATGATATTTGGGAACTCCCCATACGTGATATTCTATGTAATGAAGTTAAAGGGCTGTCAGGTTCATCCCTTTCAAAGCCCGCATGCTCATTCAACACCCCTCCCCCAAATGTGATACTTTATGCGATGCATTCTATAGACTATCGCATTCAAACAATCGGTTGGCTCTAGGAAATAACATAAGGAGGTCCTCTTCTATATTTCGATTGTGATACCCTGGGTGGGCCCAATATCGTAGATCGATGATCGCAAGGTTCAAGGGTAGAAATCATAGGCGAGCAATATAAGCGGCTGGTATGTGGTATTTTATATAACAAAGAAAGAAGGCCCCCAGCAGGAAGTCTAATGGCCCTAGCACCCGAGAACTAAACACCTAGTTATAGCCCCTGGTCACACGAAGTAAAATGGGCTAAGTCATAAAGGGCCAAGGGGGCTCAAAACTCACCGATTTCATGATGTTTTAGTGATAAGGGCTGGTATAGGAAAGTCTTCCATTGTTGACAACTAATCCTTGTGATTGGGTGAATATATGTAAATAGATAAATAAGTAATATGAATAGTCATAGGGAGATGAACTGAACAGTCTCTCCCTCATGTATATAATGAAGACCTACCTGATGGGATAATACATACGAATCATTTTTTCCTTGAGGGGTTACTGCCTGGCCTGACATGGTATCAGAGCCAACTCCTTTTTTTAGCCTTTATGCCCTTTGTAACTCCCTAGTCTGCTCCTCCAAACAATAAGTTGTCCATATAATTCGGTGCCCAATTTTACGTTTGTCTGCTACACTACCTGTGCTCTCTAGCTCTCTAGACTGTCCATAAACGTTAGTGGCTGCACCTCCTTTCAGATAGGCTATGGCATGCTCATCTCCATTTCCAGTAATAACGTCGATTTCTAAGAGCTCGAGATGTTCGAATATTTAGATTTTTTGCCATACTGTTCAAGGGAATCAAAGTGCATTAAGTCATTAACAGTGGTCCTCCTAACTGGGATTGTTCCTTTTGGGCAACTTATTCCACTGAGGTGCCATATTTGAAAAGCTCAGACCCGCGTAGTTGTGATTGTTCCCTCAAACCAATGGTGCCATATTTGAAAAGCATTCAGACCCACGTAGTTGTGGTTGTTCGGAACTCAATTCTCATTCTTTCTAACCATTCTGAACGGCCTCCCTCCATGCTGGTATAACAGTGCTCTAGGCGGCATAGTTTTGAGGTCGGTGAAGAAATTAGCGACTTGATCAGGTCTTGAAAGCTTCCGCATTCTCTTTCCCGTTTAGATACAAGTCTTTTGATAACTCTTGTGAAAATTTGCAATTATACATTGTGATGACTTGTACCATAGAAATCTTAGGTTTGCAAGTGTGTTCCCCTCGGTTATGATTTTTTGAAGTTTTTTTTGGTTGTTGGAATTGTCCAAGTCTCCAGCCTTGATATCCCCGATATCATTGCTACAAGATATAGAGTTGTTGCAAACTATCAGAGCGAGTTGTTGTATATTATATATACGTTGTTCGATTATGAGGGTCCATTTATGTAAACACTGATATAAACGATGTTTCATGCCTGTTGAATGTATACGCTCCAGTTTTTTTTAGAGCTGGCCTAAGCTTTTGGCCTGTGGACAGCCGCTGCTACTTGTGGAATCCGTCCACATTCAGAAGTGGGATATACGCCACTCCCTTCAAGACTCGCCAGAAGCTGAGTTTGAACACTTATTTAATTATCACGTGACGCCTTACCAAGCATCAGGCATCATTGAAGACTGAGAGACAGAAAAGGAAAGAGATGTATTTTTCCAATGAGAAAGTATGCAGTCAAGGTATAAAGCATAGGATTTGAGCAGAGGGATTTATATTTCCGTCCAAGTGTTTGGAAAAATCTTATTTGCATCAGATTTATGATTCACTTTTGAGTAGTTGTTACTATGTCTCTTGAATTGCAACCATATTGTAATGCAAAAAATTAAAAATTAAAAAAATATGGTGATATTCTATATGCATAGAATGTAGTTTTGATCTTTGTATATTAATTCAAGAAGGAAGAATAAGGTTGTATTATTTTTGAAGCACATTTTCCCAGCAGAAGTATTTTTCTATCAGTAGAAGTAATTTTTACATAATGCATTCAATCATATCCATGGTGGGAATAGTTCTCATTGGCAAGGAGAACTATCCTGAATGGTCCCGGATGATAAAACACACCCTCATGTTGTGGAAAGGAGTGTGTGTCGGAGACGAAGACAATGAACCAATACAGCCTACCTCAGACAAAGAGCTCATCATTTGGGAAAACAAGAACAGCAAAGCTTATGCATTAATCGCAGCATTTGTAAATGAAGAGGTGAGTCGCCATATTTCGTCATATTCAACTGCCTTTGAAGCCTTACAAAAGTTGAAAGAACTCTATGACTCACATTCTGCACTTGAAGTTGTTCAACTCATGATTAAAATCTTCACTCTTGAACTGCAAAATAATGATCCTCTTGCTCTTGCATCTGAAGTAAAGTCTATAATGCATGATATCAAATCCACTAAGTTTGAATTGGATATTCCTCTTATCGCTTTTCTCAAGGCACTTTATCCTACTTACTCCAATTATCTTGAGTCATTGCAAGCAAATGGAAATCTCAAAGATATCACATTTGACTCTCTTGTGAAAAAGTTTGTTGAAAGAGAGAAAGCTTTTCGAAATAAGACAACCCCTAAATCTTCTGAAGAGGTTGTGTGCCTTGCTCATAAAGAAAAGCATCCTAGTCAAGATTCTACAAGAGGAAGAGGTGGTCGAAGAGGAAGAGGAAGATATTTCAGAAGCGAGGGGCAAAAATTCTCAAGGAGAAAAGGTGGATTCACATTGCATACGCTACAAAAGAAATGGATCACATGATGCCTCTACATGCAAGCTACCATGGGACAAAATTGAGTAGAAAAGAAACCAACAGAAAGGTAAAACTGATGATACAGACAAAGGTAAAGCACCTGAATCTGCTCACTATGCTATGGCACAATGTAACATTGGAGTAAGTGAAGATTTATTTAATGCTTCACTTGCTTCTTGGAAAAAAGATTGGTTGCTTGATTCAGGAGCAACCTGCCACACGACTCATAGAAAAGATTTTTTTGAATATTTCACTGACAATGTTGATGGAGCAGTATACTTTGCAGACCAATCAAAAATCAAGCGATTAGGGCTTGCAACAATCAAGCTTAAACTGCCTGTTCTTCCAGACTTTCTTCTGCATAATGTTCTATATCTCCCACAGCTCAAGAGAAACTTGCTATCCTTGGTCCACATCCGCCAACAAGGTCACTCCATTCATATGTTTGATGGCAAGCTTGAGGTAAGAAAATCATCTGACCACTCACTTTTCATGAGGGGAATAGAAGAAGGAATTCTTCTCAAGCTACAAGGAACCTCTGCTCGTGCACACCATTTCACATACAATTCTCATCATGAAGAAGGTACACTTCCATCAAGTTTATTATGGCATGCTAGATTTGGACATTTGAACTATGACAGTCTCTACTTGTTGAAGAAAAATGGTGTTGCTGGTTTGCCTACAATTCCTAGGAAACTTAAGCAATGTGATGTTTGCATTCTAGGAAAGCATAGCAAACAGTCTTTTCATGATTCACATTCAAGAGCACATAGAAAACTTGAACTCATTCATTCAGATTTTTGTGGTCCAATGCCTATTCCTTCTGCAAATGGAAATAAATATATCATGACATTTATTGATGACTACACCAGAATGTGTTGGGTTTATTTATTGAAGAACAAATCTGATGCTTTTCAAACATTCAAGAATTTTCATAAATGGATTGAAAATGATGCACAATCTCATATTGGGTCTATTCGCACTGATAATGGAAAAGAATACACATCAAATGAATTTGAAAACTATCTTCGCCAACATGGGATCAAACATCAAACAATTGTGCCTTATAATCCCCAATAGAATGGTGTAGATGAAAGAATGAATAGGACAATCATAAATATGGTACGATCCATGCTCTTCTTCAAAAATGTAAAGATAATGTTTTGGGCTGATGTTGTTCTATGTGCTACATATATAAAGAATAGATGTCCATCTAATGCTATAAGAAACAAGACTCCATATGAAATGTGGTATGGACATGTTCCTTCGGTAAAGCATCTCAGGGTCTTTGTTTCCACCTGTTATGCCTTGATACCAAAGGTACATAGAAACAAACTTGGTGCTAGAAGTCGTAAGTGTATCTTTCTGGGGTATTCAAACACCTCCAAAGCATACTGTCTCTATGATGAAGTAAATAAAAAGTTTGTTGTATCTAGAGATGTAAGTTTCCTTGAATCATCCAAAACTGACAATGTTGTTGAGCGGCAACTTGATCGCTTGGATAGATTCGCAAAAGCAAAATCATTTCAAGAATTTGATAACCAGATTCCACATCTTGAAGGGGGGATTCCTATACTAGATCAACATGTGGAATCTTCTTCCAAAGAACACTCTCCCCCGCATGAAACTCCAACAACAGATGATGCTTTAAGTGATGTGATTGATAGAATTGGGAGACTCAATCTTGATTCAGTCACAACTCAATCAACGGAGTAGCCTGGACTATCTAAGAAAGGTCCCCCAAAGTGGCTGACAAAGACACTTGAAATTATTCATACTAGTGAAGTTGGAAAGACAGGAACTAGAAATTCAAACCGGAAAAATGGAGGTGATGTGGATGACTCTAATTCACCTGTTGATATGGATGTTTCTTATGATTGTGAATTGAACTTGTCTACATATTTTGAACCAACTTCCTTCAAAGAAGCTGCTTCTCATGATGAATGGAAAGAAGCAATGCAAAAGGAGTATGATTCCCTCATAAAGAACGACACTTGGAAGCTGGTTGATCCTCCATTAGGAACCAAACCAATTTGCTGCAAGTGGGTCTACAAGAACAAGTATAAAGCTGATGGCTCACTTGACAAGCACAAAGCTAGGCTTGTGGCAAAAGGTTTTTCACAAAAGGAAGGGGTTGATTATGAGGAGACTTTTGCCCCCACAGCAAAATGGGCTACCATCCAGAAACTCTTTGCCCTAACATCTCAGAATGGTTGGAAAGTCCATCAAATGGATGTAAAAACTGCTTTCTTAAATGGAGATCTAAAAGAGAATGTTTTTATGTCCCAACCTGAAGGATTTGCTATGAAAGGACATGAATATAAAGTATGCAAACTGGTGAAGTCCTTGTATAGCCTCAAAGAAGCACCGCGAGCCTGGTATGAAAAACTAACTGAGCATCTTCTGAAACTCAATTTCAAACATTATGATCTTGATGATGCAACTTTATTTGTTAAGAAAGTTGGAAAAATAGTTGTCTATCTTGTGGTATATGTAGATGATCTTTTGATGACAGGGAACAATGAAAGCTACATTGCATCCATAAAGAAGGAATTGGGGAAAAGTTTTGAAATAACTGATTTGGGCTATGTTCATTACTATCTTGGCATTGAAGTAACCCAACATCCGAAGTCCATATTTCTTTCTCAAAAGAAATACATTGGAGATCTTTTGAACAGGTTTGGCATGACAGAGTGCAATCCTCTTACTACTCCAATGGAACAAAACTTAAAGCTCACATCTATTGAAGGAAAAGAATTTTAGGATGCAACAAAGTATATACAACTTGTAGGAAGTCTCAACTACCTAACTACTACCAGACCAGACATTTCGTTTGTTGTTGGAATCCTCTCCAGGTTTATGCAAAATCATTATGAGGGACATTGGTTTGCTGCAAAAAGAGTTCTAAGGTACTTGAAGGGAACTTAAGACTTTCGAATCAAGTATACATAGGTGGACAACTTCAGCTTGATTGGATACTCTGATTCAGACTTTGATGGAGACACAGAAACTGGGGTATCTACTTCAAGATATGCAATGAGTCTTGGATTAGGAGCTGTCTCCTGGAGATCACACAAACAACCAATTCCAGTAGATTCCACAACAGAAGAAGAATACGTGGCAGCAGCTGAAGCAACAAAATAAATTGTGTGGCTTAGGAAATTTTTTGAAGATTTGCAGGTAAAACAAGTACAATCAACTCCACTCATGATTGACAATACCTCTACAATAAATTTGGCCAAGAACCCAAAGTTCCATGATCGAACGAAGCACATCAATACTAAATATCATCTGATTCGACATCATGTTGAGGCCAAAACAATCCATCTCCGTCATTGTTCCACAAATGAGCAAATTGCAGACATCTTCACCAAAGCGCTTGGAAGAGAAAAGATTGAACGATTCAGAATGATTCTTGGGCTCACCAACATCCCTTCACATTAAGGGGGGCAATGTTGACACCTAATCCTTGTGATTGGGTGAATATATGTAAATAGATAAATAAGTAATATGAACAGTCATCGAGAGATGAACTGAACAGTCTCTCCCTCATGTATATAATGAAGACCTACCTGATGGAATAATACATACGAATCATTTTTTCCTTGAGGAGTTACTGCCTGGCTTGACATCCATATTACACCAAAAGTGCATCACTAGGCATATCAGGGTTCTGATAGTGTTTTGTAGAACTTTAAAGGTACAGTGGGTCAGCAGTTGTGGCATTTAATAAGGAAGAGGGAGCATTCAAACCCAGCATGGGCTGATCTAGAAAGGCTCTCTGTGACATGGAACCAGGGTCGACACTGATAGAAGTAAACAGGGACTTGGTAGCTCGGGAAGAATTGATGATCGAACATGGTGACCCCATATAGAGGGAAGACAAAGTACTGTTCAAGGGTCCTCTGCTTCATTACTGCAGCATGAACTGATAGCACCCACTCGCAGCTTTAAAGGAGAGAAGATTCAAGCAGTAAAGGCATAAATGACGAGAGTCAACTGAGTAGCACAGGAGGCCATACCGTGAGAAAACTACAACCTGAAGTAGTATCGATCATAGGGATGGGCATGAAGATATTTTTTTGGCATTCTCATTTGATTATTGACTTTTTTTGTATTCATGTAATGTGGCCATTGAATGAGGCAATTAATGTTTTCTAATGTTTTTGGGCCACAAAGCCATCCCTGGCTGAGACAGCTAGTCGATCTGACAATTGAGACTCGACAGAAGATATTTTTTTGTAATTAATGTTCAATACTCCCCCTCTCTAGATAGATAGGAGGAAGCAACACTTCAAAAAGGTTCAAAAATTCTAAAGAAAAAGCTACATGTGATTTTCAGACTGTATAACCTTATGCTACATATATTTCAGAATATCAAGTAAATGGTGGTGATTCCCCCTTCAAGTATTACAGTATGTTATCCCTCTATTAAAAATGGTTATGTTCATATTTCTTCTCTGAATTCATGTAATCATAGTTGCTAGAAATATTTCAAACTTCCTCACAGCTTCATCTGTATTGATATGTTAATCCATGTGCCTGTAACTTCCTGATAGATTCATTTGTATCAACATTATTAATGCATGTGCCCAAATGGATTATTGAAATTATATCTTTAAAGTTGCACTCCATGAATCATAGCACCCAATTTCTTGTATGTCCATTATATCCACCTGTAACTCAGATAAACTTAGAAATTATTGATGCTTTGAGTTGTATGTGTTAAGTATAGAGTTCATGAGGCTTTAAGCTTTATGTGATGAGTTTCTTTCTCTCCTTATCCTCTCTCATTTTCTCTACAAAATCTTTTAAACTGTAAGTGCTTGAACTACTTGGCCTCCACTATTTTATGAACATATTTCTGTGAACTACATATGTGAAGAAGTACCTGAAATACATGACTTATACCTTTGGATGAATGAGCCAACTCATTCCTTTTTGTGTGTGTGTGTGTGTGTCTATATATATATATATATATATATATATATATCTATCTATATATATATATATATATATATATATATATATATATATATATATATATATATATATATATATACACATTATGTCTCTAGCTTCCCTAGAATCATTTGAGACACACAAAATCTAGATGTCCCCACGCACTGGTCTTGTAAGCAGTCTAAGGTTCTCTCTAGGAGCTACAACATCTTCTAGTGCCATTTTCGGGGAATGTATTGAAGTATTTTTCCCCTGGGATACAAAAAATTGAGCACTCTTTGCGTAGGCGAGAAAATACGTTCTGATTGCATCCACATCACCTTGGCGACTCCACACACCCCATCATCATTTATCATCCTGGCTTTTAAAATTCCTCACACTCGCTCAAATACTTCTTAGCAGAAAGCCCCATTTGTATCTAACCCAGAGAAATTGATTTTCAGGAAATTCTGGAAGGAGAAAAATCCTACTATCTGCACTCCTGTCTCATCACTCTTTGAAGCTTCCTCATCCAGACCCCAATCCATTGTTACTGACTACGCATGATTTACTCATAAGAACTTGACATACCTAGGTACTTTCAGTCTAATCACTCCAACCATCGTGGTTTTGGCCCATGCTCCTCAGGCGAGTCTCAATCACCCTCCATTAATCCAGATGGATCGTTCGGGCTTTTTTCTAAACAAATATGCCCCTCTTAATTTTCCTCAGCCCCTAAGTGCTATGCCCCAGGACTACCTAAAGCTTCTACCTAGGTTCAATGGGGAAGATGATAATATGGCATAGAGACACATTGAAGCCTTTTGTGCCTTTGTTGAGAACCTAAACGTGGAACAACTAGGTGTGGTCATAAGATTTTTTGTACAATCCCTTGATGGAGAAGCCAGAAAATGGTTTAAAGCCCTACCCAATGCCTCCATCACTACCTAGGAGGAGCTTGAAAACTCTTTCACACAAAAATGGGGTGAAAAGAGAAATCATGAGTACCTCCTCATTGAGTTTACCGCTATCAGGAAAAAGCAAAAATAGGATATCTTAGAATTTATAAAAAGGTTCAACAAATAGTATAATAATCTGTCAGGTGAGATAAAGCCTCCTCCAACTACTGCTCGAGTAGATTTTCTAGGAGCCTTTGAATCTGAATTTGGCTTTACTCTAAGGGAAAGGAAGTCTCTCACTTTAGATCAACTCCAAATCGATGCACTTGAGGTTGAAGAAAATTTCACCTCAGCAGGGAAGTCAAGAGGAAAGAAAGAACCTACTGAGAATAAAAGAGGTAAATAAGAAGCATCCTCCTTGAGACAAGCTAAATAATCACCAGACTTGAAGTGGGATGAATTTGATAAACTCATTAAGATTTTATCACATAAGTTTGGAAAGCTTGAACTCGAGAGCAAGAATCTCTCCAAACAGAATGCTCAAGTCAACAACCTAGGTTATAACCCCCAGTATGGAAGGCTTCCATTGCAAATACTTCCAAGGAAAAGAAAGGAACAACTCAATTAGATCCCTCATCCTCTATATTTAGAAGATGATTCTGATGAAAAACCGTTGGATACACATGAGATGTAGGGAAACTTGTATTTCTCTTTCTCTGAAGAAGAACATGAAAATATGGCTCACCAGGAGACTAGTCATGAGAGAGAAGACACAACAAATGAAGAATATATAGATTATTATTGTAAACAGTTTGCATATTTCATGCAAGCATAACCAAACCGTAGGCATGATCTAAGATCTTCAAAGAAGAGGCCAAGAGAACCATAACAACAAGAGGGAACTACTCCCCAAGTTATTCCCCCAGTACTAGATAAAGGGAAGGGTAAGATAAATCCTGACCCTTCCAAGATAAAAGTCTCCTCTAATAACAGAAGCAGTAGTTCCGAGGGACACACAAAAAAGGACGTACCAGTTCTGCAAAAAAATTCTAGTGGTAAGGAAGGAGAAACAAATCGAGGAGGCATAGAAAAGGTCCAAACTACATTGAATCTTTAGAAGGAGCTTGAAATGGTGAAAATTCATGTTCCTCTGATTGAGCTTCTAAAGAAGCCTACTTATAAAGCTCAAGTCTCTCAATTTATGCATCTATCCACCTCAGCACCAACCCATGATAGTTTAAACCTTCAAGAGTTGAGGCCAATGGTTGCTTTTGGGCCACATGTGGAAGAACTTGATCGTTCTACTGCAATCTTCTACATGACCCTAGTAATCCATGACATCTTGTTGCATAATTGTGTTCGACTCTAGAGCCTCGCACAACCTTATGCCCCTAGCAGTGATGGAATAGTTGGGCTTGCAGATCACCAGGCCCTATAAGGACATGTACTCCTTTGACTCTAAGAGGGTCAAATGCTTAGGAATGATAAAGGATCTAGTGGTAAACCTATCTCAAATCCCTGTGAAAAGTGTGGTAATGGACATAGTAGTGGTAGACATTCCCCCTCGGTTTGGCATGCTCCTATCTAGATCTTGGGGTTCCAAGGTGGAGGGCTCTATCAAGTTATATCTAACTTATTCCACTATTCCCACTATTGATGGAGAGAAGAGGAGGTTGTGCAAAGAGTCTAGGTCTATAAAACCTGTGACCCCAGTTAAAGGCTCAGAAAACTCCCCAGTGCATGGGAAGGAAAGTGACCTCTCTTGCATTTTCCTAGAAGAAGATGAGGACATCTTAGAGGAAACATCAGTACACCTAACAAGGCAGTTAGAACATGAGCACGCAAATGAAAACAAAGTATGGAAATTATACTTTGATGGAGCAAACTCAAAAAAGGGAAACGGAGCTGGAATATTGTTGGTATCTCTAGAGGGAAGCTTGATACCCCTCTCATTCAAGCTGGAGTTTGAGGTGACCAACAACATGGTGGAGTATGAAGCATTTCTCCTTGGATTAAAAATGGCAAAAAATATGAATCTTGAATGCCTAGTAGTCTATGGAGACTCCAAGTTGGTCGTAAAACAAATCAGAAATCAGTGCTAGGACAAACACCCCAGACTGGGGACCTAGTGGAATGAAGTGTGGGATTTAATTGAGAAATTCTTCTTGGTCTTTAATATCCCATTTTTTCCTAGAAAAGGAAATAGAATGGTTGACTCCCTTACTGTAGCGGCAAGTAGTTTCAGGCCCCCTCAAAATTTTCTCCTCACGTATGATGTAGAAGTCATATACAAACCCTCAATACCTAACAATGTCAAGCACTGGTAGGTATTCGAGGACGACAAGCAAGTGAAATGATTCATAGAATTCATTTGGGAGTTCGCCAAATCCACCATCAATCAAAAAGAATAAGTAGAAGATCAAGAAGCCACTTTGTGGAACGACACAGTGGTTGGGCGCAACATTTTGCAACTGAAAGGGAATATCGTCCCTTGTGGACTAGTCCCACTGGAAAGGATTTTTAATAAGGATGACATAGCCTTGGTACTAGTTATCCCCAAGTATTCAGTACCTTTCTATATATTTTCTTTCGCTTCTCCACATACTGTTGCCACAGTGCTGCTACAGGAAAATAGAAATGGTTATGAATAGCCCATCGCCTTCTTCATCCAAGTCCCGAGGGATGTTGAGCTAAAATATAACATCTTGGAGAAACAAGCCTATGCACTAGTCAAGGCTTTGAATGCATTTCATATTTATGTGCTACAATTAGAAATCACAACCTTTGTCCCAACGACAGCAGTCAAGGACATCCTGGTGCAAGGAGACAACAAAGGAAAAAGGGGTAGGTGGATAGAAAAAATAGAAGAATATGAGCTAGACATAAAGCCTACTAATCTCATAAAAGGCCAGGGGTTGGCCAAGGTTTTATCTAAATCAAATTTCCAACCTTTAGGGATAAACCTAATAAGGAAGGCAGACTAGAGGATCGTCAAAGTGGGATTAAAACATTTAAGCAGAATATTTATGCTAAATATGAGGGATCACCCTGGTATAAGAACATCATTCATTCTCTCTTATTCTTGAGGTGCCCACTGGGGCTGGATAAATCTAAATACAAAACCCTGAGATTGCAAGCACAAAAAATATATCATAGCCAATGGCCTACTCTACTGGGAGGACTTGGTGGGAGTATTGTTGTTATGTCTGGTAGAGGGTGAAACCAATACAGTGATTGAGGATTTTCACGAAGGAGTTTGTGTAGGTCACTACAGCAGGAAGACCACACCACATAAAATACTTAAGGTAGGATTCTACTGGCCTACATTGTTCGAAAATATTCATTCCTAGTTCAGGTCGTGCCAGAAATGCCAAGTTTTTGCTGAGAGACAAAGGCTTTCTCCTCTCCCCCTGATTCCGTTACATGTGGATGAACCTTTTATACAGTAGGGACTAGACTTCATAAGAGAAATAAACCCACCATCTAATGGCCAACACAAGTGGATATTAACAACCACTGACTATTTCACCAATTGGGTAGAGGCCATCCCAACCAGAAACACTATAGATTCAGTGGTAATTAAATTTATGAAGGAGAATATATTATCTCACTTTGGTTGTCCAATCAAAATTATCACTGACAATTCTCAGGTTTCCAAATCTGCCAAATTCACCATTTTCTACCAGAAATTCAATATCATCATCGGGCACTTCACTACCTACTATCCTCAAGGTAATGGCTTGTCTGAGTCCTCAAACAAAACTATGGTGAGGGTTCTGAAGAAGACCATCGCCAAGAATTAGAGGAATTGGGACTCCCAACTGAAGTTTTCCTTATGGGCCAACCCGGTAACTCCTAAACAATCCATGGGGAAATCACCTTTTGAGCTAGTGTATGGTAAGGTTGTGGTCTTCCCAATTCAATTAGCGATGCTAGTGGAAAAGTTACTACAAGAAGCAGAGGAAGAGCCAAGTGCCTTAACATGAAGGATAAATCAGCTGGTCGAGCTTCACAAAAACAAAGAGAAGGTGGGGGCCAAATTGTCAAATTACCAACAAAAGATGTAATCCATGTTTTATAAGAAGACCAAGGATCGACTTCTTCAACCGGGAGATTTAGTTCTCCACTGGGACATCCGACGGGAAAACAAAGGTAAACACAGAAAATTCGATCCACTATAGTTCAACACTTTCATGATTGTAGAAGAAAGAGGAAGTAACATGTACATGCTTGAAAATATGGACTGTGAATCTCTAGAACTGCCGATAAATGGTCAGTTCCTTAAACTCTATTTCCAAAACTAGAGGTACATGTATTACACTCATTGTAAATACCAGTGTGTGTATTGTCATTGTTATATGAAATTTTCAGTTTATGTCGAAAAGTGCATTTTCATAGAATCATCATTTGTTTAGAAATGACTCCATGCCCAATGGAAAGAAGGCTACTGGTCTACAGGTTCTCAGCACCTTGCTAGCAAGGCACTATCCCCAGTTGGAGCCAATGTTGTCACTCACTGAATTATGAGTTTCCAGTTGATCAAAGTTTCTAAAGAGTAGTGACGTTTGAAGCCATTTTCTAGACAACCGAAGCACTCAAATCCAAATCGTACCCTCTCCATTGAATATTGCTTGGAATGGTCTTTCCAACAGTATATGGATGTCCGAAAATGGACTCTTGGATCAGAAGTTAGAGCAAATTAAATATACCCTTTCAAGGCCACAAAACAAAGGAGAAATGGCTAAGGGTTAGGCTCATTGCAAATCGCAAATCGAGGCTTACGGAAGCAACACCAAAGAGGAATACATCAAAAGTTGTGATCGGCCGATCGCCGGTATTGCAAATCACATATCGACGGATCCAATCCATCAGCTTATCTGGTCCATCGGCTTACTAGAGGCGAGGTTCCAAGCACATTCTTGTGGCTTATTGGCAATCAAAGGTCCTGTGACATTGACAGTCAGCGATTCTAGACGGGACTGGGGTTAAAAAAAGACTGTGAAGTGGAAAAGCTCTGATATAGTGTTAAATTGCCAGGGAAGGATAAAATATTTAACAAAGGAAATCAACGCAAAAACATGGATAGGCGAGACTTTTTCTCTCTCCTCAAGGGGACCACGTGGCGAAATACCATTAGTCCTTATGAATCCATAGGGAAACTGACATCATCATGACATGGCAGTACAAAGTACACGTGGCACGGTGATTTGAAATTTTCAAAGGTCCTATGAGGGAATTTCAAGGTGACATGTGTTATGTTTTTAACCTGCAAAAAGATACCCAGAACATAGAATAGTGAGAGACAACAACAAATATTTTATTATTCAGAAAGCAATGTTCACTGGCCTCTTCGAGGGGGCAACCTCCAATAGAGCAGAGCTCGATACAAAAATAAGACACAATGCTCCTCGCAGGGAGTCTCTATCCTTTATATATGACTCATACATGCAATACCAAGGATCAATACCATGGGTTTTATTAATACCATCTATCTAATACTACGGCCCATTTACAACTAACTGTGGTCCTGTCATTAATTGCGGGTTAACCACTTACAATTATTAATATGGGCTTTATTGACTCTTGACTATGACTCGATCCCATTACATAAATAAGGGGGTTAGGGTGGGACCCTAACATGCCCTCCCCATTAAGACTAGCCTTGTCCTCAAGGCTGAAGCTGTGGAAACTGCTGAAGAATAGTGACTGGTTCCCAAGTTGCATCTTCTAGATAGGCGTCTTTCCACTTGATGAGGACTTCCCTAATCATGCGGCCCCGCAGGTGCCTATCTCGTGTGTCTAGGACCTGTTCAGGTTAGAGCCAGATTGACCCTTCTTCGTCCAATTCAGGTAGACTGGTTTGAATTCTGCAATTGTTCCCAATCACTTTCTTGAGGCATGAGACATGGAAAACTAGATGGATTTTTGCAGTAGGTGGCAAAGCCAACTTGTAAGCCACTTCTCCAATGTGCTGAAGTACTTGATATGGTCCGTAGAATTTTGGAGATAGTTTCTGACAACCCTTGTCTTTGAGTGATGTTTGCTTATATGGTTGCAGCCTCAAAAAGCCCTGATCCCCTTCTTGAAATTGGCGCTCTGACTGATGCTGGTCTACCTGTTGCTTCATGCGGTTTTGAGCTTGATGAAGATTCTCTCTAAGATGGGCGAGCATGGTTGCGCAATGTTGTAGGAGTTGATCCACTGCTTGTACCGTTGAGCACCCCTTGATATAAGAAGTAGGGGAAGGAGGGAGTTGACCATATACTACTTAATAGGGAGTCATTTTGGTGGTGGCATGATAGCTGGTGTTATACCACCATTCAGCCAGAGGTAACCACTGTACCCAAAGATGTTGCTTTTCTGAAGTGAAACACCTAAGGTAGGTTTCCAGACATTTGTTGATGGCTTTAGTTTGACCATCCATTTGCGGATGATAGGAAGTACTAAGTTTAGTTGAGTGCCTTGTAGCCTGAAGAGTTCCTGCCAAAAATTACTGGTGAAGATCGGGTCGCGATCGAACACAATAGAAGTGGGCGTGCCATGCAATTTGAAGATCTGATCCATGAAAGATTGAGCAACCAAAGTCGATGTAAACGGGTGGGGTAGGGTGCAGAAATGAGCATACTTCGAAAGTCTGTCCACAACCACCATGATGACTGACTTGTTTCCTGACTTTGGAAGACCTGTAATGAAATCCATAGAAACCTCCATCCAAATTGGTGCCGGGATGGGAAACGGTTGTAATGTGCTTGGTGTGTTGACGGTCTCCCCTTTGTGGCGTTGACAAACATCGCATTCTGCTACGAAAGTAAGGATGTCCTTTTTCATGCTTGTCCAAAAAAATGATCTGCTGGTGCGAGCATACATCTTCTCAAAGCCTGAATGTCCTGTAATGGGGGATGAGTGCAATTCTGCCAAAATGCGACTTTTGAGGGTGGATGTTGGTGATATTACGACTCTGTCCCTGTAGCGAAGAATCGCATCCTACCACGAGTAGCCCTTGGTGGAATTTGGATCTACCTGCAATTGAGAAATGAGTTGGGAGAGCTCGAGATGTGAAAACCATTCCCTACGAGCCTCTTCAATCCATTCTGGAATGGGGAGGGAAATTGCTAGCAGAGTACTTTCCTCCTCAAATTGGCAAGATAATGCATTTGCTACTCTATTGTCTTACCCTTTCTTGTAAATGATCTCATAATCATATCCCAGCATTTTGGTGAGCCATTTATTTTGTTGTGGGGAGGATAGCCGTTGCTCCAAAAAATATTTAAGACTGTGATGGTCTGTGCGGATTTGGAAACGTCACCCCAATAAGTAAGGTTGCCAAGTCTCTACTGCATGTAAGATGGCCATCATTTCCTTCTCGTAGGTAGATTGGCCTAGATTCTTCCCACTTAGTTGTTGGCTTGTGAAGGCCAAAGCTCACCCTTCCTGCATTAAGACCACCCCAATACCTATACCCGAAGCATCACATTCAATGACAAAAGATTTGGTGAAGTCAGGTAGTGCTAAGACTGGAGTGGAACACATGGCATTTTTGAGAGCTGTAAATGCCTGTTGTGAGTCCTCATTCCAGAAGAATGAATTTTTTTTAGGAGTTGACTGAGGGGCTTCGCTATGCGACCATAGTTGCGGACAAATTTACGATAATAGCTTGTGAGACCCAAAAATCCTCTCAAGCTCTTCAAGGTCTTAGGTTGAGGCCAATCCTGCATTGCCTGGATCTTTTTGGGGTCCACCTTGACACCTTCACGCCCCACAATGTGGCCCAAATACTCAACTTCTTCCATGCCAAACAAACACTTGGACATCTTGACAAATAATTGATGCTTGCGGAGCAGTTGCAAGAGTAGATCTACATGCTGAAGATGTGCGGCCCAAGTGCAACTATAGATGAGGATGTCATCGAAGAAGACAAGGAAAAATTTCTTGAGATATGGTTTGAGAATGTGGTTCATAAGGCTCTGAAAAGTAGAGGGGGCATTACAAAGAATGAATGGCATGACCAGGAACTCATAATGGCCTTCACGAGTTCTAAAAGTAGTCTTTGGAATGTCGAATTCCTTCATGCGAATTTGGTGGTAGCCCGAGCGAAGATCCAGCTTAGTGAAGAATTGAGCCCCATTGAGTTCATCCAGCAAATCGTCAACCACCAGGATGGGAAATTTATCTTTGACTGTCAACTTATTGAGGGCCCTGAAGTCTGGAAAAATTGCCACTCCCCATCTTTCTTGAGCACCATGACCACCGGTGATGAATAAGGACTAATGCTGGGACGAATGACACCTGCTTCCAAAAGTTCCTTGATTATTTTTTCTATTTCATTCTTTTGGGTGAACGGATATCTGTATGGGCGCACATTTGGGGGTTGGGCCCCTGGAACCAAGGTGATGCTATGATCATGTTCCCCTCTCGAGGGTGGAAGCTCATGAGGCTTGAAAAAGACCGGCAGATGGTTATTTAAAATCTGTTGCATCTTAGGATGAGTTGGCAGAGACTTGGTCTCGACTGCCTGGATGGCATTAAATTGAGCTATAACTCCATGGTGGCCCTTTTTTAGCAATTTTTCCATCCTATGCGAGCTGATGATAGAGGGAGCTCCCACCTAGAGTCCATGGAGGGTATGTGTGGAGTTGTTTTGCTTAAAACTCATATATAACTCCTCGAAATCCATTGTGATTGGCCCAAGAGTGCGAAGCCATTCAGCACCGAGGACAATGTCGCACCCTCCCATGTGTATGGCAAACATGTGGGTCTTCAACTAATAATCCCCCATTTGAAGTTTGACATTTTCACAACGGCCTTCACATTTCATTGTGTCCCCATCTGCAATTTGGACTTGGAAGTTAGAAACTGCTCGTACAAAACAATGCATTGCTTCCGTGACTTTTTGATGGATGAAATTATGTGTACTTCCACTATCAATCAATACTACTACCGGGTGATGTTTAATAAAACCTCTGATTTTGAGAGTTTGAGGTGAAGAAATCCCTGCCAAAGCATGCAACGAAATAACTGGTTCGTCAGGGACATTGTCCTTTTGGTTGTCCTCTTCCACTGCCTCATGTTCCTCCAGTGGTGGATCTTCCTCTGATGAGCTGTAATCAGTGGCATCAATTTGAAAAAATTTGGGCTCCTTGAATTTATGACCTGGGTAGTATTTTTCATCACAGTGGTAACATAATCCTTGCTTTCTTCTTTCGGCCATTTCTGCAGGTGACACCTTTTGAACCTTAAGTTTTTGGTTCGTGCTGTGAGCCTGTGGGGGGCGACCCTTAGTGGTGAAATTTGGGCGATTGTACTGGGCTGCTAACGCACGTTCCACATTACGAGCTACCTTACAAGCCTCCGTCCATGTGGGAGGGTGGCGTAGTAAGACGTGGGCTTTTATGGCTTCTTTAAGACCGCTGATAAAACATTCCGTGTAGAACACATCTGAGAGACCCCTAGTGCAGAAGGCTAAGGCTTCAAAGGCTGTAATATATTCATCCACTGTGTCAGTCTGTCAGAGCTTAGTAAGATGACCCAAAAAAGAAGATTCCTGGTCAAAGCATTCTGTAAGAGCTTTTTTGAAGGAGTTCCAAGTCCTAAAAGGTCCATTGCAACATTGATGCCATTCCCACCATTGCCACCTTTCACTGTCCAAGTACATGCTCCCCACCATAAGCTCAGTCTCATTATCTAAGATGTTATTCAATTTGAAATACTGCTCCGAGGTGAAGAGAGTGGCTAGACTCACCCTCACTATGTCCATTGCCAATATACGCCTCCTCATGGGCTTCCTCCTTGCTTGTCGGGATTATGCTCGGGATCATGCTATTTAGTCGGTCAAGCTGAATGTTAAGGGATTTCAAGGATTCTTCAAGTTTGTCCATCCTTTCATTGGCCATAGCTTGAGCTCTAGTTTCTACCATGCACCAGCTTGATGTTCTTGAAAATTGGGACCGCCAAAAAAAAAAAAATTCACTAAGAATTGAGTGGTACCACCGTGCTCAGCTCGTCGTCCTGATTCTGATGGGCTAGATCACCAATAAGCGCCCCGGTTTTTTTTTTTTTTTTTTTTACTCCTTCCTTATGAATACTGCAGTCACCAAATCCTCAAAATGTCAATGCGGCCAAAAGTCCTGCGAAAATTATACCCAGGTATAGGAACCCCACACAACTACTCAGATCTAGTGGATCTGAGAGATCTGAATGGTGGATTAGATAGCTCTGGGCGGCGGAACTGACTGCTACTGCAGATCTAATGGATCTAATAGATCGGAATGGCTAGTCTGCTAACTCGGAACTGCGGGACTGATGTCTGTTGCTACTGCACCTCTTTGCGCGCTGATCTGGCAGAGATGATGCGTGATCCCCAGATAGAAAAGGAAACTATGGTCTCGAGGAGTGTCAGGTGCTACAGATCTCAATATACATAAGGGTCTGATAGTAGTACTCGGCCCAATGTTTCAGGGCTCTAACTAAGGAGGATCAACCATACCCTTAGCCGTACAACCCGACTACCTTATCGTACAGGCGAGTAATCTCTCTGAGTGTTGTTCTCGGTGTACTGTAACAGCAAGACGACCAACGGTTTATCTATGGCGAGGTTGCAGAGGAGCTAAGGGGCTTCCGATATACCCAGAAGGTACTTGGAAGACAATCCGTATGCGGTTCTGTCTAATGCGCTACTACTCGAAGGGGTACCCACAGGGGTTACAAGGGAGTCCAACAAGCGTGACCACCTCTTGTATTTCTTGTGTGCATGCCTCCCCAAATCCGCAGGTTTATGCGCTCAACGACAGATCCCGTGGTTTAAAGATGCTGGAACACGTCTTTAGCCAAAAAAAAAATTGCTAAGAAATGGAGATCCCACTGGCCCTGGAAAGTGCTCTGATACCACTTGTTATGCTCTTAACCTACAAAAAGATACCCAAATACAGAATATGCGAAGAAATATACCTAGAACATAGAATAGTGAGAGACAATAGCAAATATTTTATTATTCAGAAAGCAATGTTCACTGGCCTCTTCGAGGGGGAAACCTCCAATAGAGCAGAGCTCGATACAAAAATAAGACACAATGCTCCTCGCAGGGAGTCTCTATCCTTTATATATGACTCATACATGAAATACCAAGGATCAATACCATGGGTTTTATTAATACCATCTATCTAATACTACAACCCATTTACAACTAACTGTGGTCCTGTCATTAATTGCGGGTTAACCACTTACAATTATTAATATGGGCTTTATTGACTCTTGACTATGACTCGATCCCATTACATAAATAAGGGGGTTAGGGTGGGACCCTAACAACATGTGTCAACACTCACAAGGTGACATGTGGCAGTGATGACATCACCTATCACAAATTGGCGATCGACTATCGCACAAGTCAAGGTCGTCCTTCGTAGAAGTCCTTCTCGGCTTGCGATTACGATATGCAGGAACTCCTTGGATGTGATATTTTATGTAATGAAGTTAAAGGGTTTTCGGGTCCATCCCTTTCAAAGGGCACATGCTCATTTAACACCCCTCCCGCGGATGCGATACTTTATGTGATGCATTCTAATGACCGCCATGTCTGGACAATCAACTGGCTCTAGGAAATATCATCAGGAGGCCCTCTTATATGTTGCAATTATGATACCCTAGGTGGGCCCAATCCTGCAGATCAGCGATCACAAGGCTCAAGGGGGGAAATCATAGGCGAGCACTATAAGCCACCGGCATGCGAGATTTTATATAATAGGGGAAGAAGCCCCCCGACAGGAAGTCTAATGACCCTAGTGCCCAAGAACTAAGCACATGGTCATAGTGACTGGTCACATGAAGTAAAAGGGGCTAAGTCATAAAGGGTCAAGGGGGATCAGAACTCATTGGTTTCGTGATGATTTAGTGATAAGGGTTGGCAAATGAAAGTCCTCCATATTACACTAAAAGTGCATCACCAGGCATATCAGGGTGTCAATAGTGTTTTGAAAAACTTTAAAGGCATGGTGGGTCGGCAACTATGACATTTAATAAGGAAGAGGGAGCATTCAAACCAAACATGGGTTGATCCAGAAAGGCTTTTTATGAGATGGAACCAGGGTCGATGCTGATAGAAGTAGATAGGGACTTGGTAGCTTAGAAAGACTTGATGATCCATCGTGGTGCCTCCATACAGAGGGAAGACAAAGTATCGTTTAGGGGTCCTCTGCTTCAATAATGTGGCATGAACTGATAGCACCCACTCCCAGCTTTAAAGGAGGGATGATTCAAGTAGTAAAGGAGGAAATGATGAGATTTGTTGAGCATCACAGGAGTCCATACCGTGAGAAAACTACAACCTAAAGATATATTGATCACAGGGATGGGCATGAAGATATTTTTTTTGGAATTCTCATTTGATTGATTGAATTGTTTTGTATTCCTATAATGTGTGGCCATTGAATGAGGCAATTAATGTTTTGTAATGTTTTTGGGCCAAGGAGCCATCCCTGACCAAGAGAGCTATTTGATCTGACAGTTGAGACTCAACATAAGATATTTTGATGTAATGAATGTTCAACGCTCCCCCTCTCTAGATAAATAGGGGGAAGCAACATTTCACAAAGGTTTAGAAATTCTAAAGAAAAAGTTACATGTGATTTTCAGACTATTTAACCTTATGTTATAGATCATTCAAAATATCAAGTAAATGGTGGTGATTCCCCCTTCAGGTATTACAGTATGTTATCCCTCTGTTAAAACTCATTATGTTCATATTTATTCTCTGAATTCATGTAATCATATCTGCTAAAAATATTTCAAACTTCCTCACAGATTCATTTGTATTGATATCTTAATGCATGTGCTTATAACTTCCTCGTAGATTCATTTCTATCAACATTGTTAATTCATGTCCCTAAATGGATTATTTAAATTATATCTTTAAAGTGGTGCTCCATGAATGATAGCACCCAATTTCTCCTATGTACATTATATCCACATGTAACTCAGATAAGCTTAGAAATTCTTGATGCTTCGAGCTGTATGTGTTAAGTATAGAATTATCTAGGCTTTAATCTCTATGTGATGAGTTTATTTCTCTCATTTGCTCTAAACAATATTATTAAACTGTAAGTCCTTGAACTACTCAACCTCCACTATTTTATGCACACATTTATGTGAACTACATATGTGAAGAAGTACCTAAAATACATGACTTATACCTTTGTATGAATGAGCCAACCCATTCCTTTCTATATATACATGTGATTTCTCCAGTTGCTCAAGAATCATTTGAGACACACAAAATCTAGATCTATCGAGGCACTAGTCTTGTAACCAATGCAAGGTTGTCTCTGGGAGCTACAACAGCTGCCATGTATTTTGCCTTTGTATTTGAAAGTGCCACTAGAGACTTTCTCTTACTCATCCAACTAACTGCAACTCCAAATAGGTTAAACACATACCCACTTGTAGATCTTCTTTGATCCAGATCTCCAACCCAGTCTGCATCAACAAATCCACAAATGTCCAAAACTTTGTCCAATCTTAGTCTTCCTTGGTAGCACAAATCATAATCACTAGTGCCACAAAAATACCTAAAAACCCGCTTCACTGTTGTCCAATGCTCCTTCCCTGGTTTTGATATAAACATGCTCAATACTCCCACTACATGTGCAATTTCTAGTTTAGTATAGACCATTGCCTACATCAGGCTACCTACTACACTTGCATATGGAACATGGGACATGTCCTCTTCCTTTTCTTGTGTCTTGGGACACTGTTCATCAGATAAATTTACACCTAGAGAAATAGGAACCTTCACCGGTTTACTATCCTGTGTTTTAAACCTGTGGCAATATTGTCTTGACATACTCCCTCTAGTTTAACCAGAGTTTCCTCTTTGCCCGATCTCATTTAATTTCCATGCCCAAAATATAGTTTGTAGCCAATATCTTTCATGTCAAAGTTGGAGGACAATTGGGTGTTCAAATCCTAGATAATTTATTTGTCATTTCCAACCAACAACATATCATCCGCATACAAGACCAGATAAATAACACGGTCCCAAATTAATTTAAAATACACACAGTGATCTTCTTTGCTTTTGGTGAAGCCATGTCCCCGTAGAAATGTATGAAATTTCTGATACCCCATCCTTGGTGATTGTTTTAACCCATATAGAGACTTTTTTAACTTTCATACAAGTTCTTTCTTACTCTTTGCTGCAAAGCCTTCAGGTTGATTCATGTATATCTCTTCTTCTAGATCCTCGTGAAGAAATTTTGTCTTCACATCCATCTGTTCTACCTCAAAATCAAAAGAAAAAGCAACATATAAAAGCAATCTAATAGAAGCTACCATGGCAACATGAGAAAAAATATCAACAAAATCAATTCTCGACACATGGGACTAACCTTTTTCTACCAACCGAGCTTTGTATTTCTCCACCATTCCTTCTGCATTCATCTTCTTCTTAAACACCCATTTGTTTCCAATGGGTTTCCTTCCAGCCGACAACTCTTCCAGATTCGAAGCATCATTTTTTTGCAAAGATGTCATTTCATCAACTATGGCCTCTTTATAGAGTTTTCCATCCTCTGAATCTACTTCTTCCCTCGCAGTTCTAGGATCATCATCAGTAATAGATAAAGAAAAATTTGAACAGGAAGTAGATGGACTATATCTTTCTGGTTGTCTTCTTTCTCGAACTCATCTTCTCACAGCTGGAGTTTTTGGCTCTTCATCTGCTGTAGAGTCTGATTCTTCCTCCTTTAGCTAAAACTCTATTTTCTCATGTTCCTTTGGTAGGACATCACGTTTATTAACATATTTCACCTCTCTAAGCACCACATCTTGGTTGTACACAACCTTCCTTGTTTCTGGGTTCCAAATATTATAACATTTTAAACCATCCTAATACCCAATAATGATGCACCTTTCAAATTTACTATCCAACTTTGTTATTTTTTCCTTTGGAACATGTACATATGCATCACGTCCAAATACCCTTAGATGTGAAAGAGAAGGTTTCATACCAATCCATACCTAGTATGGGGTCTTATCCTCTAACGCTGATGAAGGTGACCTATTGACTAGGTAACATGTGGTCTCCATCGCCTCTGCCCAGAATTCCTATCCTAGCCTAACATCACTGAGCATGGTTCTTGCCTTTTCCATCAACGTCCTGTTCATTCTTTCTATAACTCCATTTTGCTGAGGTGTGTATGGAGTAGTCTTCTGTCGTGCTATACCACACTTCTTACAGAACTCTTCAAATTCCTTCTTGCAAAACTCTCATTAGAGGAAATTTCAACCTAAAGTGCTCTCCTAAGGAAAAATAATAAATAATAGGAAAATAATAAAATAAGAGTTTTAAGTTTTGGAGGGAAAAGTTCTTATACAACAAAATGACCTACTCATCAACTTAGAGGGGAAAGATAGGATGACTGAAGCAAAGACCACAATTACAAGCCTTGATTCCACACTAACGCTGGTTGCACTCTGAAAACCTACTTTGTAGAGCTTGTTACCAAGCCTAAGGGTGTGTTAGTGACCCTACTAACTCAAGTTGTTAGGCAAGGGACGACGTTAGTGAAACTAGATGCATTTCCAAGGGTCAAAGGAATGAATTGACTCACAAATATCTAGATATTTGTTCCTAAAAACACTCAAGAAAAGCAGGAAAATATCTAAAATCGACCTATTTTGAGAAATTCTAATCTAAACAAAGGAGGAAAATGGGAAAGAGCTGAAAGTAGGGCAAGTTCATTGCTTTTGCCCTAGTGAACTCTATAAGGAACTTGGAAACCCTAACTCAATTGCTACATAAGAAATGAGAGGGTAATTGTGAAAGAGGTCAGAGCATTTGAAAGGATAGCTTAATTAGCTGTTGAGAACTGTCTCGTATCTAAAGAAGTGAGCAAGAAGGGAGAGAGAGAGAGAAGCAAAAGGGGCAAAAGAAGACTGATACAATAGATGGTTGTAATCACTCTTTCTTTATTAATACAGAACTGCGGTTGTGTTCCCTACTCTATGGTGTTAGTAACATAGTTCATTAAGTTGTTCAGTCGATACTTGTTTATATGAGTAGCTTAGCTCTATGCAAAGATATGTTCATTGTGTATTCATATATTGGTTTTCAAGGTTATATGCGGTGATTTTGTTTGCATTTCCTTTGTGAAGGAATTTATTTAGAGCCAACATTGAGGGAGTTCCGCTTGGATGTATTGTGATCTCCAAACAAACCTAGAAGGAGACTTGAGGTAATCCTCTTTCCATACTTTGTTAATTGATATTTTTCTATGAACATGTGTATAACTTGGTAGCATCTGCAGATAATCTTATAGTCTATCGAAGGTCCTGAGAAAGCCTTTGAGGGTAGTTTTCATTCTCCATACACTGTGCATTTTACCCCATAGCATAATTGGTGACTCCGCTGGGGACTATACATCTAGTTCCTGGTTTACCCAGACTCTTCTCGGTTCTCTCCTCCTTCTAAGAGCTCCCTATACTTATGCAATCCCTTTCTGACGCACCAAGAATCTTGCTACATCTTGCTTGTATACATTCATCTCCGAATCTGATCTTGAAAGCCCTTGTTTTGACTAATTTCCCACACTAACGCAGGTTAGTAGGCCACACAAAGCTTTATAACGCACTATTCCTGTTCACAGGGAGCGTTAGTGGGCCTAGTAACTCTCTATAGCCACTATTACAGAGCGTTAGTCTCCCAATACCTTGATTTTCAGCTGTGTCTGTGGACCAAAAGGGATAGGAAATCTTCTCATGGGCTGAAATAAGATCTGTAATTGTATTTTGTCAACAAAATTGGTGTCCTAGAAATTTATTTATAGGAAAAAAGTTGTCTTTTCTCTCTTAAAAACATTTTTCTGAAAGAAAGACTCACAATCTTTCTTCATCCTTCTGTTTGACTAGTTATAAGTTGTTTCATTTTGGTTTCAAGTAGTTGTTAGGAAACATTGGAAATGAATCTTTTGGTTATGCATGTGTTGAAAGACTAAAGATGGGTGGAAGAAACTAGGAATATCTGAAAAATATGAATATGTAGAATACAGCTTATTTGCATCAAATTGAATTTTTTTTTCAAAGCATTGTTTTTGCATGATTTATTGAGTCAAGAGTCTCATCAAATTCCATACGTCAACTCCCCTATTGAAGACAATAATCAAGTACACATAAAAATTACCTAAAAATCAATCAATAACTCTTTTGAGCAAACAAACATTAGTTAGGCTAGGATCTTGGGATAAGCATGTGAGTGAATTGTCCAAGGTCGAAAACCAAACTAGTGTTATTAAACGAGCGAAAAAATTCCTTTTGCAGTCATACTACTGGGACCAATCCAGTAAAAGTGGAGCGAAATACGAGACAACATCGGACTATAAGTGAAAGTAGCCCACCTTCTCTTAAAAATCCTTTGGGTATTCTATGTATTGGGGGTCCCTTCAGGGATTTTGGAACTAAGTTGGGGACTCAAGTATCCTGCCCACACAGCATGCTGTCTACGACTATGTCCCCCCCAGTGGTGTCTGTGATCTGAGGTATCTTTAGTGGCCAAACTTATAGGGACTTACACAAGGTGACTGGGACGAGCTGTCTTGGTACCTAACACGGACGTATCTACTCTGTCTTTAGTTTTTGGGAGGGTGCTCATCTTCACAAGAGTACTTGGCCCCTCAATCTGAGGTTCGGGCAAAGCTCTAAAGTAACCGTAACCATACATCTGGCCATCCTCATATGTTATTCATTGAGATACTGGGTTTCATCTCCAGTGATCGGTGCTTATCAGACAAGGCAATTTCCCTCTGTTTGCTGATTGATCTATTTAGTGTATTTTTTATATTTTTTAGGTACCTGAGTGCTATCATTTGAGACTTTAATGAATATCATGATAAAATTTATTGATAAAAATTAATGGTCACCGTGGCTACATCCGGCCCTCATCATCACTCCAAACGATTGTTAGGACTTCCTCCACTCATTGTGGAAGATCCGCCGAGTTCCACTGAACTGGATTCCCCATCTTCGGGGGATCAGTCTCCTAGATCTCACACCGGATTTGTTTGGACAACCGACGATTCAAGTTTGTTGAAGAGTTTCTTTACTGAAGGATTTCTTCCTCCTACTAACCCTCCGCTCACGAATCCGTTGGAACCTGTCTTGGCTCCCATGTTACCTGTACTTCCTGCTTTGGTAGTTGGAACATTTCCATCTATCCAATCGATGACTAACAGGTTGTGGAACTTTAGGGACACTTTTGGTCCTTCACCACTTCCCCAGTCGACAACCACCACAACACCGGTAATGGTGAATCCTGCTATCCTGTTTGTCCCAAGTACAACCACTCACATGACACCCTCTATGATTGGAACCCAGTTGATGCCTGGTTCCACCTCTATGGTGTCAAACTGCATACCTTTGACAAGTGCCACATACAGTGCTCCCTATAACATTCAATGCGAAACTATGGGCACGGTTCCCGTTTACCAATAATATGGTCGGCCGCCAATGTACAATTCAAACCCCCAGATTCATATACTTGGAGGGGTTACCAATATGCACATGCCGGTAGGGAATGTAACAGTTCCCCCTCCATTCTCAGGCATGCATGGTTAGTCACTAATTGAAATGAGGATTCCCCCTGTCAATAAAGGACAAATGGTTAGTTCTGTGTCGGGTAAGAATCCTCAAGAGGTTCCCAACCAATCAATGGGGGCATCTTACTCACATATTCAAATGAGTCAAGGAGGCACCGCTTATACTGGGGGAAATTTTATACCCCAGAATCAAAATCCTCATGGAAATCCACCCTACAACACCTACCTCAAAGCAACTGCTACACCACACAACCCATGTATAATATGGGGAACCAAACAATGGGAGGAGCACAAAGCTCCTCAAGTCATCTGTCATCACCATGGTCCGAGTCGGGGGCACCTAACTCTCTGCCTTTCTTGGAAACATTGGATATACCAAACTTATACAAGCTGACAAACAACCCCATCTATCACAACTTACAATGGTCACCAATCCTACATAAGATACCAACAGACATCCCAAAGTTCGATGGAAAACAAGGGGAGGATCTAGGCACACATATCACCACCTACCATCTCTGGTGTGTTTCAAACTCTATGGTGGATGACAGTGTCTGATTACATCTTTTTCCCTGCACCCTCATTGGCAATGTAGTGAAATGGTATATTGATTTACCACGCGCATCAGTAAACACCTTTGACGCTTTAGTGATGGAATTCCTAAAGCACTTCTAGCTACCCATCCACTATGAGACTGGGACAGAGCTCCTCACTTAATTTCATCAGGATACTGCCACCCACATCTTCGATAATATGCATGAATGGAGACATAAGCGGAGGTTAGTCAAAGCTCCCCTCCCAGACTTTCTCTTAACGGACTGGTTTTGTAGGTCCTTACTTCCACAAATCGCTAGAGATGTCGCTCTAGGTGGTGCGGCCATAGAAGACCAATCCATACGTCGTGCCCAGCACTTAGATTTGATATATTCATAATCTAGCACTCTTTACGATATAATCGCCAATGCCCCTAGAAACCCCAATGATTCCACTAGTACCAAATCGACTACTCTTCCTACCACTGAGATAAACTCTATGCAGTCTACACAAAATCTCAGTGGTAAGAAAAAGAAGAACAAGAAAAGACCGCTCCTTCTGAGGAGCAGTCAACAAAGCAGCCAAACCCAAAACAAAAGGCCATTGTGCCTACTGACAATGGAAAGGATAAACTTGCCACATTTCCTTGCAAAATCTGTGCTGAAGACCATATGACCTATCGCTATCCACGTCTTCAGGAATGCATAGAATACAATACTAGAAAGGATATTGGCCGGATTCCCGCTATCCTAAAAAAATCCTTTCCCCGCTCAGCACTAGCAAAACCTTATTGCAAACCAACCGCCACCCTCACAAGGGGGCAACGATGGTTCACAACATCCTTCATCTGGTGAAGGATATTCTACCATTTTCACATTTGAAATTGTAAAACTCTCCACAAGAGCCAAATCTTATGGAGCTCCTATCGCTCATGCAGCGGAACCTTCCTCAACTCCAAACCCACCATCACCTAATGATTTTCATATCGAAAGGCCAGTTGCGGACCTTGTAATTCAACCCCCAAAAGGGGCACTTCAACGCACAATGCACAATACATTTGCACGTGCCGCCCAAAACTACAACATTGTAGAAGATTTGGTGCAAGCACCGTCGGCTATGTCGGTGCTCGAAGTATTACAAACATGCCCAACACAATGGAAAGCTTTGCTTTTGGCTATTGGTGGTATTAACCCAAAGGATTCCATGCTTGCTATTTTTGACATGGACAAGTGTAAACCTCCCCTTTCTCACCAGCTTGCATTCCAGGTGCATATAACTTCAAAAGGTAAAGGTATACACAGAACTATCATCGATGAAGGTGCTTCTACCTGCATCATGTCGGCTTCATGTTGGCTCGCCCTGGGTTCTCAAACACTATCCCTACTATCGAACTCCCTTAAAGCTTTCAAAGGCCACACCTTCATCCCAAAAGGATACCTAGCTAGCTATTCCATCACCTTGAGTGGGAAAACGGTAACAGTAGATATTGAAGTCGTGGATCATAAACTTGACTATAATTTGCTTTTGGGCCGCACTTGGACTTCTGCCATGAAGGCCATTGTGTCTTCGGTCTTCCGTATCATGCTCTTTCCCTTCAATAGAAAGATAGTGATAGTGGACCAACTATCCTTTTGCACCCCAGATTACTCTCCGTTACCTGGCATCTCTGTACCCTTAGTGGGTGGTGTACCTAACACTTATGTCAGTATTAATACCGATCTATTAAAGGCTTCTTCCCTCATGGGTTGTTTCCCTCTTCAGTCGTCGAAGGTTTCACAAACTATCAATATGCTTTCATCTATTCCTCATGAACAGATCGAACCATGGATCCTACCGGCTCCTTTAGACATTGACACATACAGAGAAAAAATGTCACTGTCACTAGCTGAATTGGCCTACCAAGCCATTCAATTTGCATTCGAATCTCTGGTCACTTTGGTTTTGGCCAACGGTACCACTGCCCCTCCCATAACTGCTCCATCTTTCGATCCACTCAATTAAGTCCTACCCATGGATGGAGCTATGAGAGAGTTCACAAGTTTAGAAGAGTGACCTTGGGAGGACTTGTACCATCATGTTTCGATATCTAATTCAGACATGATGCCTCTTCAAATCCTGTCCCCTGATATACCAAAAATCGTTTCCTCACCCTATACGATCCTCCAAACTTTTGAGGCGGAAGGAAACATGGGCGATATTTCAAAACCATTGCTCATCGATATTTCTGTCATGACAGGGATCGTGGAAAACATAAAGATTGGATCCAATCACAATCTTGAGGAAATTGTGAGCTTCACCTATCCTTTTAAGGACTTCCACAATGTTTTCCCTTGGTCTTATCAGGAAATGCATGGCATAGACCCTTGTATTGTCAAGCATGAGATCAAGGAGGATCAAGCATTCTTTTTATGGTATTTTTCTTTCTTGTTAATCTGAAAAATCCTCGAGTCTTCTTCTTCGGGCTCGTTAAACTACCACGAAGAAGATTGAGCATTCTTTTTATGGTATTTTTCTTGCTTGCTAATTCGAAAAACCTCTAGTATCCTTCTTTGGGCTCGTTAAACTACTACAACGAAGATTAGAGCACTTTTTGAGATATTTTATTGCTCTTTAAAAAATAGAAACATCTTCGATTTTTCATCGTTGAGCTCATTAAATCCATACGATGATGGTCTCAACAACTCTTTTTCGATCTTTTTCTAGCTCATTAAACTGAAAAAGACCAATGGAGCATTCTTTTTAGGCACTTTTTTCTCGCTCTTTAAACTGAAAAATTCCCGAGCTTTATCTTTAGGCTCACTAAACTTTATAAAGATGACCAGAGCATTCTTTTAGGTAATTTTCTCACTCGTTAAAACTGAAAAACCCCAAGTTTTTTTACCGGGTTCGTTAAAAATATACGGTAGCAGCAAGAGCACTTTCTTTTTTGGGACCATTTCTCGCTCTTAAATCGAAGAATCATCGAGTTTTTCTCCTCCTTTGAGCTCTTTAAATCTATGAAGAAGGAATGAGCAGTTCTTTTACCTCTTTTTCTCACTCACTAAACTAAAAAAGATAACCTGAGTTTTCTTCATTTGACTCATTAAAAATTTTGACGAAGTTATTGAGTTTGTCGTCGCGTGACTCATTAAAAATTCACGACGAAAAATGAGTTTATTCTATCGTGTCATACTCGTAACAAAATGAGGTCGACATCTATTGAAAATAGGCTTCTCTTTATCCAGATTTAATAGATTAACTAACGGAAAAGTAACTGATCCGGGTATACTATTAACCTTTTGTCGCACCCGGTTAGCAACTATGAAAAAGGGACCACCCTGGAGTTGCTCTTTACGATCTTTTTAGACTCTCTAAAAATGAAAAGACCACCGAGTTATCTAGTTTGGACTCTTTGAATTACATAGACAAGATATAGAATCGTTCTTTATACGATCCCTTTCAGACTCTTAAAACATGAAAAAATCGATGAGTTTGCTTGTCTAGACTTATTAAACTAATCAGATGGGGCATAGAGTCGTTCTTTTTGTGGTCCTTTCAGACTCTTTAAAAATGAAAATATCGACGAGTTTACCTGTCTGGACTCATAAAATTAATTAGAAAGGGAAAGTGGACAATACAACTGTATTCCGTATTAGAAAGCATGATTTGGCAGCAGTCGTCCCCTTGAACATGTCACTCCCTTAGATAAACATTCCCTTTTGACGGCCTCTCAATATGAACCATACTATCATATAAGTGTAACCTATATACCCTGATGATTGCACCTCCGTAGCCTAACACTCTTTGGTGTTCATGAGTCTAGTGTTGTCTGGTTAAAACAGTTGTCGTGCCTTCTATTGTTCAAGGGTTAACCATTTGTTTCCTCCATCAACCCATCAAACATATGCTTTCATCATGCCCTCTTTTATTTAGACCCAAATGCTCAAAAGATTCCTCAAAAAGCAAAATCATTCTTGTCCCGTTTCGTTTCAATTGATGTAGGACACCTTATTGCCTACCTTTTGAAAGGTTTCTTCCTATCGACTTCAACACTCTATCTAGGAAGATAACCCAGAAACACATTCGGTGCCTTGGTACTTGCAGACATTAGTGGCAGGTTTCCTTGTGTTTGATCAGGGGTTCTCATTATTGGCTCCTGGTTAAGCGTTTCTATAGGTGTTTGATGACAAAGACATCTTTCACACTCGTTAGATTGCACTGTGCATCTTGGAGACCATCACCATTATTGGTGGCCTTCCTCACGTCTGTTAATGGTCTCCATTATTGATTGGTAATCAGATGATTTCATGCATGTTCGACGTCAATGCATATTTTCACATGTATCGATCTATGCTGTTCGGTGAAGCGAAAATCAAGACCTTGGGTAGAGGTTTGCATCATTCAACCTTGTTTCCTCTCCCAAGCTATGGATATTGTTTTTTGGAGACAGTTGTTTCAAGATGATTCTATTATGACATTGGACCCGCATTGTGCTTATTGGCGACTAGTATCATCATATCTCTTTGGAGAAAATTACTCTGACATAGCTCCTGAGCATGGGAATACCCGACTCACAACATGATTTTAGCTGTTTTATTTATATGTGTTGTATCAGATTTTCCTTGCCGCCCAAAGCTTCTCTCTCTCTCACTTTGATAGAAAAATTCCAGTTTAAGTAAAGTATTTCAGCCATCGTCGTAGCCTTTAATCTCACACTTTAGGGGGTATCTGTTATACAAAAAAATTACCTCGTCATCAACTCAGAGGGGAAAGATAGGATGAATGAAGAAAAGACCACAATTACAAGCCTTGATTCCACACTAACGCTAGTTGCACACTGAAAACCTACTTTATAAAGCTTGTTACCAAGGCCAAGGGTGCGTTAGTGACCCTACTAACTCAAGTTTTTAGGCGGGATGTTAGTGAAACTAGATGCAGTTCCAAGGGTCAAAGGAATGAATTGACTCACAAATATCTAGATATTTGTTCCTAAAAACACTCAAGAAAAGCAAGAAAATATCTAAAATCGACCTATTTTGAGAAATTCTAATCTGAACAAAGGAGGCAAATGGGAAAGAGCTGAAAAGTAGGGCAAGTTCATTGCTTTTTCCCTAGTGAACTCTATGAGGAGCTTGGCAACCCTAACTTGATTGCTACATAAGCAATGAGAGGGTCATTGTGAAAGAGGTCAGAGCATTTGAAAGGATAGCCTACTTAGCTGTTGAGAACTGTCTCATATCTAAAGAAGTGAGCAAGAAGGGAGAGAGAGAGAGAGAAGCAAAAGGGGAAAAGGAAGACTGATACAATAGATGGTTGTAATCACTCTTCCGTTATTAATACAAAACTACGATTGTGTTCCCTACTCTATGGTGTCGGTAACATAGTTCATTAAGTTGTTCAGTTGATACTTGTTTATATGAGTAGCTTAGTTGTATGCAAATATATGTTCATTGTGTATTCATATATTGGTTTTCAAGGTTGTATGTGGTGATTGTGTTTGCCTTTCCTTTGTGCAGGAATTGATTTGGAGCTAGCTTTGAGGGAGTTCTGCTTGGCTGCATTGTGATCTCCAAACAAATCTAGAAGGAGACTTGAGGTAATCCTCTTTCCATACTTTGTTAATTGATATTTGTCTATGAACATGTGTATAACTTGGTAGCATTTGTAGATAATCTTACAGTCTGTCGAAGGTCCTAGGAATGCCTTTGAGGGTAGTTTTCATTCTCCATACACTGTGCATTTTACCCCATAGCAAAAGTAGAAAACTACTTTTTCTAATTGTCTTTTTGGCTTATCTTCTTATATGTTTACTCAAATTTCAAGTGTATACACTCATTGGATGCGGAATCAAATTCCAAATACAACGAGTACCCATTATGCATACTTGTGAGAAAACCCACATTGATAAAAATTGAAGATACATTTAAAAATCTTGTTCAACACATTTTTTTAATGTATTTTTAATTTTTACAATGTGGGTCTTCTCATAAGTATGCATAATGGGTACGCATTGGATGTGGATTTTGATTTCGCATCCAATGAGTGTCTACACTTGAAATTTGAGTAAACCTATACGGAGATAAGTCAAAAATACAATTAAAAAAAGAAATGTTTTTTTTTTCCCTCCAAATTATTTACGTGTACCTCTTTTTAAATTTAAAGGATTTTGCTTGGCTTACATATTATGTGCGTGAAAATTTCATTGGCACTTTTAGGCTAAAATTTCCTCTAATGCCACCATTATTTGTCCTCATCACTTTTATCTTCTTCTCTGTTTGGTTTTCCACTAGAGCCTTAACTTCTTTAAACTTGTCAATGACTTTAGATTTCTTCCTGAGGAAATATATCCATGTATTCCTTGAGAAGTCATATTTAAATGATACATAGTACACAGACTTCCAAAGTGATGGAACCGATACATGTCCAAACACATCACTGTGCACAAGCTCTAATATTTATTTCTCCCTCTTAGCACCAGAGGGGAAACTCACCTGATTCTGCTTCAAATATACACAATTTTCATAGAAATCAAAATCTAGAGAGAAATTAGACATAACTTCTACCATACCATTACTATGAGGTATTTGAAGGCCCTTCTCTCCAATATGTCCAAGCCTTTGATGTCATAGCATGGTCTTTTCTCCAGAGACCACTAGATTTTCTACTCCACTTCCAGGAACCACATAACTGTTGCACTCATCAATAACAATGCTACTTTGAATCTTGTACAAATTTCCAATCCGAACTCCCCACATTAATACCAATGCTCCCTGAACCATCTTGTGGGTATCTTTCTTGAACACTATTTTTACATTTGCATCATCCAGCTTGTTTACAAAAATTTCATTTCAAGCCAATGTAGGAATCTGTAGAACACCTAGAAGTGTTATAATCCTTCCACCTTGCAACTTCAACTTGAATTTTTTGTGACCAACGATTCTACCATTCCTGTCATCTTCTAAGAATACATCACCACCATCATATTTCTCATACTCATAGAACCACTCTCTATGGGGAGTGAAGTGGAAGGATGCACCTAAGTCAATCAACCATGCCTCATGATCTACATGTGTAATTGAAGAAGAATCCAAGTACATATCCCCACCTTCATCTGAGGTGGTTTTCGCCTCTATAGAAGGAGCATCATCAGATCCATTTCCTTTCTCAAGAGCTTTAGATTTATAGTCCCATTTGAAGTGCCTTTCTTTCCTCATTTCTAGCACACCTTTACAGGTTTTCCTAGAGATTTAGATCTCCCTCTAGATTAAGATCTCCCACTCGAGGCCTTTTTTTTTTTTTTTTCTGTTCTGGGACCATCCTCGTATAGATAAGGAATCACCATTCTGGCCCTGCATATTTTTCCATATCATCTCCTCAGACAACAAGGATGAGACTATTTCATCAAACTACAAGGCAGTTGTATTTCTACCTATTGCAACAACCAGACTATCCCACGAATCTGGTAGAGAACACAACAAACTGATGCACTCATATTCATCTAAAAGTT
The DNA here is from genome assembly GCA_031772625.1 of Pinus tabuliformis. Classification (NCBI taxonomy): domain Eukaryota; kingdom Viridiplantae; phylum Streptophyta; class Pinopsida; order Pinales; family Pinaceae; genus Pinus; species Pinus tabuliformis. The sequence continues at coordinate 887,859,720 of CM062806.1, read as the reverse complement.
TAATATCAATAGATAATAACTAGCTTATCACAATATTAAAGGCGTTCAGATGCTTTGTCACTAAGTCTCCATCTTTCATCCTCACGTTATACAACTTTTTTGGTAGGAACAATTTATTCACCGGAGACTTGGATTGATACAAAGTGCCTAACTTATCCCACAAAGCCTTCGTTGATGCTTCCCCTGATACATTCAGAAATACTAAATCTAAGTCACACAATCATATTGTTCTCTTTGCCTTCCGATCCAACTTCAGCTGACATTGTTGTTTGTTTAGTACCTAGATCTACTGCGATCCCCTGATCTTTATCCACCAGCAGATCCTCCATCTTAAGTTTCCACAACTCAAAACTCTGACCATTAAATTTCTTGATCTCCATATTTCCATTACTCGCCATCTTCTTTCACCACAAGAATCAATCCCACAAATCTCCTACTGAATAGGGTCTACCATAGGCTTGAGCAAAACCCCTCAGCAGCGAAGGCATCCCCTTGAAGTCGAAACAACTCTAATACCAAATGTAGGTTTTAACCCTATACAAAAATTACTTGCATACGAATTCTAAAAGGCAGAAAATGAACAATGGTGAGAGCATAAAATATAAAACATATATACACAACGATTTTCCCTTGGATCCCAAAACTGAGACTACCAGATTGATTTTTCATTATATTCCTTTCAATGTTACAATACATATATATACATGCTAAAGCATCCATAAATCCCAATCCATTAACCCTGGATTAGAACATAATCGGAGTTCCCTTGACTGGATCTACAAAATACCATGGACAGAAAACCATCATGCCCAAAAAAATCTGTGAAATCCATGCACAAAACCATAGGTAGGTCGGCCCACCTATTATACGGTCCAAAAAAAAATGCCCAAGGTGTTGTGCTTGACACAATGTACAAGGGGAGCTATCCTCCCCCCTGTGAATCCCCCCCATGCGTGGGCTAGTCGTGGAAAGAATATAACAGACACCAAACAACCCAACATTTCCATATCTCTTCCACTTAAACAAAAATTTACTGGAACATAATTGAAAAATGTTATCGTTCATCAATACAGAAACAATCACACTGCATGCACATGACCAATGAACTGAAGCAGTGGATGCAAGTTTCCATAAAAAAATGAAAATGCAATTGCTAACTTCTATTATGATGAAAGAAAACATGCCTTTTGAATTTATTGGTGGAAAAAATGACATACAAGATGCCTTGATTAACGGTGCTGAAGGCATTTTGATGGCATTCACAACACTGGAAAATGATGCCATCAAGATTGAATTTTCCAATGCAAAAATTGGCAACATACAATGAAGAAAGATGCACCACCTGTCTAGAAATGGAATAATGCCAACTTGTCACCTATTAGAAGAGTTTGCAAACATCAGGAACCAAACAACAAAATTTGTTTCACAAGCCATCGATTCCCTATTCAATTGGCATGTTCAAGAACGAGACATCAATCACAGGGCTTGACCATGGATAGACTAGGTTTTTCCCTAAAAGGAATCAAGTAACATGGACTTGTTTACACTGCACTATCTCGTCTCAACGATATGATATATTTGTATATGTTAAACAAATTGCATCCATCAAACTCTCTCTTTGTGACAAAGTAGCTCTAGAACTACAAAGACTTAAAGAAACTGTGTGTTATCAAATTGAATGGAGTCTTCATTCAATTAAAATGAAACTGTTCTTGGCAATATGTTCATTGAACACACATAACTTCTCATTGTAATTTTAAGGTATTGTTGTTGACTATGATTTTATGAATATGGTATCCTTTGTTACCAAGAAACAAAGAGAAATTCACCTCGATAAAACCCAACCTTTACAAAGAGATATAACTATATATAGTTATTGCATATGCATGGGATTTTGACATACTACACAAAAAATATCACAATTGACAACCACTTCTCTTATACAACAAGCTGCATTGAATCAACAATTACAAATTTCCATTTTTAAGAAAAATCTATTACACTTGCAAACGTATATATCACTCAAAATACAAAAGTTCAAGAAATCATTGATTTAATCAAGTTCATTTTAGAAGATGCAACAAGGAAACATCTAGTTTTCTTGTTGGTGACTTCAACTTGGACATGTTACAAAATAACTATTAGCAAAAAAAACAAGGTTTATTTATGCGAAACAACAACTTTAATTTCCATACAACAAAACCAACAACCAATTATGGTTCTATGATTAATCACTTCTACACAAATTTCCAAGGTAACATGGTTACATTACATGTCTTTGACACCTATTGGATAGACCATCACACTATTTGCATTACTATAGCTTGATTGCTCGCTTATCTCATTTTTCTATTGTTCATATGCATGGTTTCAAAGTGTTTGAAGCTCATAGTAAATACAAATATTTGCAAATATCCACGATAGTCATATGCACTTTTTTGCAAAAAAATATCGGAACTTGTATTCATGAAATACCTGTAGCAACTTCTCCATATTTTCTTGGTTCCATTTATTCATATAACAATTTTGCAAAATAAACTCATGTAGATTCAAAGATCTAGTTACTAGAAAAGCATATGAAAAATAGATGCACCATAGCTATAGTTCAATGTCTCTTTCAATACATTACTTTGATTCCCAATGGTTATTGTAACATCAATCTAACACATAGTTATCTTAGAATATAAAGCATTTATAGCTTCTGGAATATTTTGCATTTTACTCCCTTAGATATTGTTATACAACAACCATTGTCTCACAATGGCCTAAAAAAAACTTGTCACAAAAAACATTTAGAAAAAACAAAAGGAGTAAATAACGGATACTATTACTTGTTCTTTGGTAAGCAAAGTTTTCAACATTGACAATTCCAAAAAAAAATCATGCTCTTTCAATTATCCTCACACATATTAATTAATAGACTTTGTACATCTTATAGTGCCAAACATACTCACGCACTCATAGGATTTTGAGAAATATGCACAAATTAATTTTTATTTATATTAGACTTCAACTGATTAATTTGCCTCTCTTGAAAAGATGAAATTGACTTCCCTTAAGACAAAATGCAACGTAGTAATACAAATTCCCAATTTCTCCATGAACAAACATCAAACGATCAGAATACAAAATGGTAACATTAACTCTATTGACTTTCATTCTCGTAGGTCAATTTCAATTTTATGAAACCCAAGTGACATGATTTCACATATGCACAAACTAAATACCTTGGAAACAACTCCATGCTCAATTATAGAAATTTGCACAGGAGCACAAACAAATTCTTTTGAGGGTGATATACTCATAGTATATGGTACAATTTAGACCAAAAATTATAATTCACCTGTCAAAGAACATTTTTTGCATGCATACCTTGTGGGAAAATATGGACAATTGACTATTATAGTGAACATAAGAAACATTGTGAGTTTTTCTTTCTTGGAAACAACATCTGTATCAAAGAATTTAGGATAAGAAACAAATGCATCTATTAAAGAGGAGACTCAAAATGCTAAATAGTTTTACATGAAAAAACTACAATACAAAAAATATATTAAGTTTTCAAGAAACACAGATTGGCACCATACACAACAATACAAAATCTTGTTGTGTCAATTGAAGCATATCCAGTTGGTTCTATTGAGATTATAATAATATCATACCATAAAAACAATATACAACTTGAATTGTGTATCAAATATGGTGAAACTACAAATGATACAACAATTGTAAACCTATCATTCTAGTATTTTTCTCCTTAGTTTCTACTACAAATCTATTAGCAACTATTGCCATGATTTTTCCTTTCGCTAACAACTCATATAGAAAAAGGATTCTCCTTTGAAACTTTCCAAATTAGTTAATACTAATAGTCATGATTTTTTCTAATGCACAACAACTACAATTGAATGAATACCACAATAAACATCTCCTGGCCATAAAGCATCAGCTAGCAAAAAAAACACACCACTATATTTATTTAAATAAATTGTTAGGAACAATAGAAAAGGATGCCAAGTGCTTCAATCTACAACAAAACATTCATTAATGTTCTCAATGATAGTTGTGAAAAAGTGCATTTTTTGTCTCTCATCAAATCAAGAACATAGGTGTTAAGCAATGGTTTCTCCTTTTCTTTTTATTTTTCATTTAATGTATACATTGTTTTTCTCACCATACCATCATAGTACTCATTAATTACAATTGATTTTGAGATAAGTGGAAGGAATACTTAGAGCAGAAAATGTCTTCATACCACCTTATGAACAAATCTGCAATAAGTTTGTAGATACCATGCTTCCAAATTTCTTAACTTACACATTCTGTAAATAATATACATAATCTTGCTATCGTCTCAATGTGGAATGCACATTGGAAACAAATTATGGAAAAATAGATTGCATAATGAAAATTCCACAAGTACATGAATATTGTCCAACCATTGTTGAGACAAGTTTTAAATAATATCTCGAGAACATTTCATCTACAAACTTTGCCCTCAAAAAAACATTTTGTCCAAGGGATTTTCACACCAGGTCATTGTAAACAACCATTCCAGTGTCATCAATAGTTCTAGTTTCTCTACTATCAATGTATATGTCCTCATAAAACACTTTGATTGATAGTATATTTTATTTTCATGTAAAACATTTGAAACAAAGTATTCTTTCACTAAGATTAGTTTTATTTGACTAATATTTCTTTCATTTAGCATTCTCACAGGTTCTGTTTCTATTGCATCTGAGCATATTGTTTCAATTACAGTACACCTCTACCAATCGAACTGCTAATTCTATGCATATATGGTATGCAATTTTTATATTTTGCAAAATATTGTGCCTAATGTGCTCTTGTTTATGAAGAAACACAAAAACTTCAACAATAAAAATGTAAAATAATAAAAAAAAATTGTTGATTTTTTTTTTTTTTTTTTTTGTATAAGTTGAACAACACGTACATTTTACTTATTTCTCTTTTCTTGTGTTTTTTCTAGTAACAATGTCATTTTAATTTAAGATACATGAACTTTGAACTTCTATAATACTATGGTTTATGTGTACACTTTACCTTTCCTTCTCCAACTTACCTCTACATGTCTACCACTTTAGTAAATCAATATGTCAGTCTTTTGTACTTATTAGTCTTAATATCATTTTATAATGAAGTGATATTCATGTTACATGTGAATCAATAATATATATTAAATTTATTTGTTTCTTACTTTCATTGTAGTATTCATTGCAACATTGTACAAAAAAAAACAATGGCAGTGACATCGCCACCGTGTGGCTCTTGTTTAAGTAAGAGAAATAAACAAATTTTAGATTTTAATAAGAAAGGTTATTCAAGCATATAAAATTAATAATCTCAATAATCTGTAAAATTACATAAAATTTTGTATATATTAAATAATTATTCCCATGTAATCAATTTGCGAAATAAAACAAATTATTTTCCTATAAATAATAGAAGTATTCACTATAAAAATGTGTATTTATATCATTTAGAAATTAAATCAACAGAAAAAGTTACATAATAGTTTCTCATTTATTAACATTTGTAATAACCCTTCGTTTTCTATGTTAGTGATTTACTATTTTTAGACCTAGACTATTTTTAGATTAGTCCATGTTAGATTTGTGAAATAATGTGATAAATAAAATTAGTGTGATGTAATTAATAGACTATTATTAATAAATAAAATATTGGAAATTACTTGGGAAAGAAGCACTAGAGTTAGAAGATTCTTACCAATATTGGAAACAATTATTGATGTTTAAACTCAAATAAATCTTCCCTTAAATATCTCCTAAACATTTCTAAGGGGAAATAGACACGATTTAATATCATAGGAGAGAAAGATCTATTAAATCACTTAGCTGAATAAAGGTACTAAGTTGGGTGAAACAAAGTGTTGAGGGAGAGAAAGACAAGGAAAAAGACAAAGAACATTTTTTCGAAAAAACAAAAACAAAAGGCCTAGGAAAGTGAGTTGACATACCCAAAAAGTGTTACACTACTAAAATCTACTCAGGAAGGAAAAACCTTATGAATATACATCACTAAGGAATCAATGGAGTTGTTGATTTCATTGGCAAGCATATCTTATCTTGGGGGGAACTGGTGGCCCATAGGAACATGTTTGATTGCCGAATAATTTTCCACACAACAATACTAGTTATGATTATAATTACGTTCTCATTGAAGTTGTGATGCATTTGATTATGGTAATGTTATTCAAAATTTTGTACGATATAAAATTCTTTTTGTTAAATAATATGTTGTGGCACTAGTGATTAAAAAGAAAAAGAAAAATGTGTTATGTAGTCTTTATAGGAAACAAATCTAATCTTTGCATTGGCTATATAATTGCATGTGATGATGCAGTTATGAACTATATGAGTATGTCAATGGGATTCCTTGAATTATTATGGATTGGGTAGAATTCGTCAATGAGGAACATGCAAGATGAAGGATAAGGATTCAATATGGGCATATTTACAAATATGTAGAAAATTATTGAAGGAAAGTGTAGTTATTTTCTTAAATGTAATAAAGAACAACAATGTTTATTTTAAAGCATACTTTTACTTACAACATGCTTATAATTAATACATATAATTTCATTTTTCCTTTGAAAACAAATATACTCCTACCCCTTTGTAAAGAAGGAAAGAATTTAATACCTCGGGGAAGTGCAGAGATACATTAGGGAAAAAAAATATAATAATATTAGTAGATAATTACTATATGTGAGGATGAGTTATTTTAATCCTAATTTAATTGTTTGATAGAAAAACAAAGAAATCAAAATTTTAATTTCTAGAAAGGAATGCATTTGCAGTTCGCACAAGCTTTTGAAAGCAAATAACAATAACAGGTGATGGTATTACTATCAAACTAATGCCCAAGTCGTTAATATCCTACCTGCATAGAACCCTAGTTCGATGAATTAAAATTAACAGAAATCAAGAAATAAACGCTTCGAACCAATCATCACTTAAAAATTAAGTGATTTAGAGAGTTGGAGGACAAGATTTATGTTAGTGAGGGTATCAACTACCGAACCGGGATTACTTTTGACCTGCCATAACCACGGAGGCCGAAGACTAGGCCTTACAAGATCAGGATACATTAACACATTCAACTAACTAAAGTACATCATCACAAATTCCGTAATGAACCTTGTCTAAACACTGGCATAAAATGCAATTATAAACGAAACATTTTAGATAGTGATGAACGATTTCTATTGTATGAAGAAATACAATCCACAGGCTACATTCCACAAGAGTTCGAAATTGGAGACGTAACCAAACAAAAGTAAAATATAAATACGCAAGGAAGAAAGACATGTCAATTCATGATTACAAGTACATAAAAGAAAAATATCTTTCTAATTAAAGTAAAAAAATCCATTTAGTAGCTAAACCATCAAATTGTATTTCATAATAGAGAAGAAATTTTAGACATTATGGTGTACACATTGCAACATACGGCCCATATGACAAACTATGCCTTAGAGTAAATTCAAGAAAAAATAGGAACTAAATAAAAGAAATCTTGTGGGCTTCCTGTCCAGATTATGTGGATTACATATCACTAAGAAAATATTACAACGTCTATTATGTTCCTCGCATTTAAATAGATAACAAGACATTTAAAAAGACAACACGCCATAGGTCGCAGTGTGACATTATTCCTAAATAAATTATCTCCAAAGGGAGTATCTGACAGTAGTTATTCAAAGGAACGACCATGAATAACACAGATAACCAATATATAATTATGCCTTAAATTGAATAGTGAGAATCCTAGGATAGGCATGACAAAGACAGACCTGTGTCACAGTGAGTAGGAATTAGAGGTGGAGGAATGTTCTTCGATGTATGAAACTCAATGGAATCAGGCTTCAACCATACCTGTATAAATTGTTCAAAAAAGAAGCGAGGGTGATTATAATTGATTGTTATTCATTAAATTTTTAAACCATGACCAAATATCAAAATGAGAAGCAGTCTCATCCTGCGCATTACATTAGAAACCCCATTAGCTCTGTAATTTTATACCAGGGCTTACATGCATCTAGAAAAGATAGGGTAAAATTACTAGAAATCTAGAGTATAACATGAAATATGAAAATGTACTTTACAACATTTTGGACCCTCATTTGAGGCTAGATTAGGAGTGGGTCGAATTCTCTCTTTCCTAACAATCATTTGAACCAAAAAAGATGAAAAAAAAAAAAAAACTTCAACCGAAAACTAGCTAGGTCTTTGTCAAAGTGAAAATCGTGTCCATAGAGGCATACACAATCTTGCAGGGTGAAATGTTGGCACATTAGGCTAGTAAATCCCACGAAAAAGGGCAACCAAACACCCCAGGAGCGAACTTAATTTCATAATGAAACCATAATACAAAAAAATATATAATAAAGGGGAGAAACGAAGTTGCGTGTAGGAAATAGTGGTGAAAATAATTTCAAGAGAGTCATATTGACACCATGAAAGGGTAGAAAATTCGCATGAACAGTCGACATGGGAGCACCCTAGAATAAAATAGGAAGAAACTTAACTCACCTAAACAAAGAGAGAAAAAATAGAGGGAATGGGGTATGAGAAAAAAATAGAGCAACAACTGTTTTTAACCTTACCAGTGTTCTTTTGAAGCAAATCACCAAATTTAGGAAATAGCATCATTGTCATCGAACCTTGTAAAGAACTTACAATTGCTAGAATAATAACACCTCTCATGGTGGTTCTCTATGGGAACAACATGACTCAATTGATGAAAAAACCAAATGGGAAGGAGAGTAACTCACTTCATATGATTAGGGTTGGGGAAATGATTTTCCACCCTTGTATTTCCAAAGTAAATTTAGGAAATAGCATCATTGTCATGGAACCTTGTAAAGAACTCACAATTGCTCGAGTAATAACACCTCTCATGGTGGTTTTCTACGGGAACAACATGTCTCAATCGATGAAAAAAACCAAATGGGAAGGATAGTAACTCACTTCATATGATTAGGGTTGGGGAAATGATTTTCCACCCTTGTATTTCCAAAGTAAATCACCATTGTCTACGTGAGCCAATTACCCACCATCACACGTTCACGTGGGTCATGAGGATGTTACCATCATATGTTCGTCCCACAAAACGCTATGATTGTGTGCTAATTAATCACTTTAATCCCACATGAACTTCGTCATTGATGCAGTGGTATAATATAAAGTTAACAAAACATTTTTTTTTCAATAAGGTCGCGTGAACCCATCATTCAAACCTTTGTTGCCCCTATACTAATTTATGGAACTTATAAAAGTATATACCATATATGCGCATAGTAAAAATCTGATTTGGGTTAAATGCCTTTAGTCCAAGCCGTAGTGAAATGGTGAGTCGAATACTTTTTGAATGGGGTATAAACCTTTTAGAGTTATACTAATTTATGGAACTTATAAAAGTATATACCATATATGCGCATAGTAAAAATCTGATTTGGGTTAAATGCCTTTAGTCCAAGCCCTAGTGAAATGGTGAGTCGAATACTTTTTGAATGGGGTATAAACCTTTTAGAGTTACAAAAGTTAGAGGTGGAAAAACATGGGGTATAAACCTTTTAGAGTTACAAAAGTTAGAGGTGGAAAAACAAGACTAGTAAAATCAATAATAAAATTTTTTGTGAAACCTAGGTCTCTTAGAAGTTAACTTTCTTATTTTTTCCACCATGATTTGAGAGGATGTAATGTCAACCCCATTTCTCATGGAAGAGGGTCTAACCACATGGGTACTATGTATAATACTCTAGAAGGGTTATTTTATAAGTCTTGTTGAAGTTTGAATGGGTCAAATAGAACCTCTAGTTGGCTATCGACTGCGTTGTCAATAGGCACCTACGAGGAAAATGTGTTCCATTCTATTTTCTTGCATTTTGTTCCATAGTAGAAGATAGTAGTTGAGTATGGATAGACAAAGTAACATAGGGGGTTTATATTTTATAGTATCACACAGTCCATAGGTCTTAGTAAACTATATAGAGAGTGCCTTCACCTTCGTATTTACATCATTTCCATTCCAAAAAATAAGAGAATAGAGCAACCTCACCTTCCAACTGAGTTTTATCTTGTAATGGTTTCCCCAAGCATATCTTGGTGTTAATTGCAGTTTTTGAGTGATTGAATTTAACTATTCTCTATTCTCCACCTATTATCTATTGCATACATTAACAAGTAAAACTAAATATGGAGTCTAAAAGGAATTAATCCTTCATAGTTTAGATTTTCATTTATTTTCATAGACTTGTTGTGATGAACTTTTAAGTGGAATATCCATGGTAGTCTACAAATCACATGATGTAGATTCTTGTATTTGGTGAGCACCAGTATTGCAACAATAATGCTGCAACTCCTGGGCTGCCTACTTTACTCTTATCAACCTTGCAATTTGTAACAAACTTGGAAGCAACGGTGTTGTATGCACAAGTACTAGTTCTTGCTGCAGGTTGTCACTTGGTCATCTGGCGCAAGATCACTAGGAGCTCAAGCTAACTTCTATGGATTTTAGAAGAAGCTCTATATGTGATGAAAGGAAAAAGAGATATTACTCTACAGATGTTATTCTACTTGCAGAGATGAAGACTGAAATGTAAAGCAAACCAAGGAAATCCTACTTAACCAACTAATCCTACTTTTGCATAAAGCATTATGAAAACCATGAAAAAAATGCCATTACCTACTCAAGGAAGTAAACAACATCTAAATAAGATATTTTTGGAAGTAAATGAGCAAAAAACATCTTTTTGGATTTTTATGTGAATTTGTCATGCATGTAATTTATTCGTTTGTGAATGTGGCAGCGAATAGGTGGCGATGAAGGGTGGTTTTGGGACTTGAGAGGATGTAGGATGGTGTGGATGGGTCCTAGGAGGTATCAGGTGGCCTTCTGGAGGCTTTTCCCAAACTCAAATTTCAAAAGAAAGCCTACAAGAGAATCTACAAGAAGACATAGGAAATCTACAGGAGGAAAAACAACATTCTACAGGAGGCCTACAGGAGGAGGCTGAGAGCAGTTTTCACTATTTGGAAGGTGTAAGAGTGGGTGGAAAAGGTAGTTGAATGTTGGAATGAAGTGTTAGGGCACCTAGTGTTGGAAATAATACTGAGAGGGGGGGTGAATAAGTATTATCAAGTTATTTTACCAAATCTTCCTTATTTATACTTTGAATTATTTTTGCATGTCAGTACCATAAAATAATGAGCATGAACAAGAAAAACAGATAGACACACCAAAGAACACCAGATATAAGGTGGAAACCCAATGTGGGTGAAAACCACCTGCTGCAATATGTCTCTATCTTCTTTCAATTAGAAACTCCTTTTACAATGATTTTGTACTGGTGCAGTCCTTTACCAGTACGCAGGCTGCAACCTGCAGAGAGCTACAACTCTCTCTCGTTTTCCAATCTCTTCTGGAAGGGAGCTACAACCCCCTACTTCTTTTCTTTCAAGGACCACTTTTCATAAATTTTCAAACTAGATCCATGAACATCAAATGATCATCAAGTACATGTAAATCACACAGTCAACTGCAGTAACCAGATCAACAATGACAGTAAACTAAACCCAGAACACCTTATCAACAGAAAAATTCAGCCAACAAAAAGTCTTAAGACAGATCCGCAGTTTTCCTTTATCTGGCCTGCGTGGCTCCGCACTTCACCTTCTGCTCCCCTGCGTATACCCGCAGAGAGCCTTATGCTGCACTGCGTATCTACGCACCTGCACCTTCTGTCGCGCCGCGTACATATACTATAGCTACGCACCTGTGGCTCCTATCGCGCTGCGTACCTCTACTGTAGCTACGCACCTGCGGCTTTTGTCGCGCCGCATACTTTTGCTGTGCCTCCACACCTGAACCTCTGTCGCGCTGCGTACCCATGCACTGCGCCTTCTTCTGCTCTGCGTTCCCACGCACTACGCCTTCTTCTGCTCTGCGTACCCACGCACTGCGCCTTCTTCTGCTCTGCGTACCCACGCATTGTGCCTTTTTCTGCTCTGTGTACCCACGCACTTGCACTGTTAATCACCTGCGTACCTCTGATTAGGGCCGAATTGGCAGTCCCCCAGTGTGCCACAGATAGTCAGATGCCCAGATCTGATCATGCGCCCGAGAGATCACACTTCATAGATTCACTTTCAACTTTACTTTTATATAGATCAAGCTTTTAAACCGATAACCCAATATTTCAGATCTTAAGATATTCAATTTGCAAAAGATACTTTAGCCAAGTGATCTCCTTCCCTATTTATAGTCAAGCCCTTATTCACACCATGGGACAAAACCATCAATAACCAATACAAGGGATCCAAACCGGGGCAAAATTAGATCCTATACCACGGGCCAAAACCATAGAATCAAGAACGGCGGGCTAAATACCACGTGCCAAACATAAGAAACCCCACATGATCGCGCTTCTCTGCCTTGAAGTGAGTGAACTGGGGGCACGCACCTCTTGAACGCGTGACCTGCGTGTATGGACATAGCTCCTGCACGGCGTACCTGTGGGTACGCACGCTTTTCACTGAGCACATGCGTACTTCTTAATTTTTATCATTTTAAGGTCCTAATCAAAGTTTTGCCACTTGAGGGTGTTGCCATCAAATACAACATCTGTAACATAGAGCCATACCAGAATCATAATGCCAACAATCTCCCCCTTTGGAGTTGATGGCAACCTCTAGATCCTCAACGTCATTCTCCCCCTTTGACATCAAGGGAAAAGGGTTATGCTCCCCCTAAGAACATGCTCCCCCTGACTGTAAACCAGATCTGCAAAGAAGAACCATAATCCACTAAACACCATAAATGATCATGAAAGAGATAGAGGCATATTGCAGCAATATTCAGACCAGCATCCATGATCTCCTTCTGTACTTCCTCCATAATGCTAACAACGCATTATATGCTTCCCCTGAACCTGTGCCATTTGATCTTTGACCAATCCACAACCCAGCACATGTACGCATATACCTCAGATGAGCCTCGCGTACAACCAACAATCAGAAGAGATTCAACAATATGATGATGCAACAACAACCCCCAGCTTTTTCCTGAGGTATTCAAAAGTCTCCCTGGGCAATGGTTTGGTGAGTATATCAGCAACTTGTTCCTTAGAAGGAACATATTCCAACTTGACCTTTTGTTCAAGTACTTGTTCCCAGAGAAAGTGATACTTGATTGGTATGTGCTTGGTCTTTGAATGCATGACTAGGTTCTTTGAAATGCTGATTGCACTTGTATTATCATATAAGATGGAGATGGGAGGAATACAAGTGATTTGAAAATCTTGCAAGGTCTGCACCATCCAAAGGAGTTGAGTGCAGCAAGATGCAGCAGCAACATATTCCGCTTCAGCTGTAGACAAGGCAATCGAACTCTGTTTCTTGCTGAACCAAGATACTAATCTGGAACCCATAAAGAATGCAGCACCACTTGTGCTCTTCCTGTCATCCACGCTTCTGGCCCAATATGCATCTGTATAAGCATGAAGTGTGAGATCTGTATCTCTAGGATACCATAAGCCATAGTTTTGAGTTCCTTGAAAATATTTGAAGATTCTCTTTACTGCCTGAAGATGAGTTTCCTTTGGATTTGCCTGAAATCTTCCAACTATTCCTACTGCATGCATTATGTCTGGTCGGGTACCTGTCAAATAAAGTAGACTTCAAATCATAGATCTGTAGGTTGGTTGATGCACTGTTGCTGATTCATCATTTTCACTGAGGCTACATCCTGTGACCATGGGTGTACATACTGGTTTGCATCTTCCATGCCATATTTCTTCAAAATCTGCTTGAGATACTTGGTTTGAGACAAAAAGATCCCTCCTTCTTTTTGTTGGATTTGCAAACCAAGAAAATATGTCAGTTCTCCCAGCAAGGACATTTCGAATTCTTTCTGCATTACCGAGGCAAAGCTTCGACTCATAGTTTCTTCATTGCTGCAAAAGATAATGTCATCTACATACACAACAAGTATTAGCAATTTGTCGTTTTCAACTTTTATATAAAGATTGCTATCTGCTGATCCTTTTGAAAAACCTTATTGATGAAGATATGTGTCCAAGCAATAGTACCAAGCCCTTGGAGCTTGTTTGAGACCATAGAGAGCCTTTTTCAATCTGCATACAAGATTTGGATCATTTCTAAAAATGAAACCATCTGGCTGCTCAATGTATACTTCTTCTTCCAAGTCTCCATTCAGAAAGGTTGATTTCACGTCCATTTGAAATACTTTGAAGTTTTGGAAGCTTGAGAGAGCAAGGAACATTCGGATGGCCTCAAGTCTTGCAACAGGAGCAAAAGTTTCTTCAAAATCTATCCCTTCTTGCTGCGCATAGCCTTTACAAACAAGTCTGGCCTTGTTTCTAATTACTTCTCCATTTTCATTCAATTTATTTTTGAAGACCCATTTTGTCCCTATAACATTCTTATCCTTTGGTCTAGGAACCAACTCCCAAGTGTTGTTCTTTTCAATCTGCTCAAGTTCTTCATCCATTGCTTTGACCCAACATTCATCTTTGCATGCCTCTTTCACATTTTGTGGTTCAGTGGAAGAGAGTAATGCCAAATAGCTTGAAGCTTCTGCAATTGTTCTTCTTGTTTGTACACATGCTTCTTTCTGCCCCAAAATCTGAGAATCTGGATGATTCTTCTGAACATATCTGGATGGAGTCTTCTCTTCTATCCTTACCTGCTCCTCTGGTTCTTCTTGAGGTTCTTCTTCTTCATCATTCTGTCTATGAGGGTAATCTTCATCTTCTTCATGATTTACTTGCCTAGGAATGTATCCCTTCTCATCAACCACTACATCAATGTTGTCAACAATTCTTCCAAGTCTTTTATTGTAGCACTTGTATGCTTTGCTGTGTGGAGAATAACCAAGAAGAATGCCTTCATCTGCTCTAGGTTCAAGTTTGCCAAGTTGCTCATCAGTATTCCTAATATAGCATTTGCTCCCAAAGATTTTGAAGTTCTTTACCGAAGGAGTCTCACCATACCAGAGCTCATGAGGAGTTTGAGTGCTGTTCACCTAGACATTTGTTTTGTTGAGAATAACAACCGCAGCATATGCAGCTTCACCCCAGAAAGTTGCGGGAGTTCCAGACTCATCAAGCATAGCACGAGCCATTTGTTGGACTGTTCTGTTCATTCTTTCCACCACTCCATTTTGCTGAGGAGTTCTAGCTGTAGAGAATTCTCTTCTTATCCCATGATCTTCACAGAAATCAAAAAATTCATTTGAGGTAAACTCCCCACCTCTATCGGATCTGAGGCACTTAATTTTGTATCCTGATTCATTTTCAACCAAGGCTTTAAAGGATTTGAATTTTTCGAATGCTTCATCTTTGTGCTTCATAAGTCCTAACCAGACAAATCTAGAGAAATCGTCAATGAATAATATCAAGTATTCTTCTCCTCGAGGTGTCCTTTTCCTGAATGGACCACATACATCTGTATGTACTAGCTCAAGAGGCATGCTAGCTGATCCTTCCTTCTCCGGAAAGTTAGTTCTGGTTTGCTTTCCAAACTGACATGATTTGCATATGGTGTTGTCTGGAATTTTGATATCTGGAAGACCGCGAACTGCCTGATATTTGCATGCTTTCCTTATTTGTGAAAAGCTTAGATGCCCCAACCTCCGGTGCCATAACCAGTGTTCATCATCCTTGCTTAGATAGCATTGTTGTTGTCCTTCTTCAAATATGTATAAATTATTTGGAGTTCTTTCACCCTTGATCACTGTTTTACCTGTATCAAGATCACGAACAAGACATCCATTTGATCTAAATATCACCTCGGTTCCTTGATCACACATCTGGCTGACACTCAGAAGATTACGCTTCAATCCATCAACATACAAAACATTTCCAGCTTTGACCTTTTCTTTTAACTGAGCAGTGCCTTTTCCTTTTATAGCGGCAGGAGTATCATTTCCAAAAGAAACTTTCTTACCCTTTTCTAAAGCAGAATATGATTCAAGTTTTTCTTTATCACCTGTCATATGCTTCGAACATCCACTATCAATGTACCATAGATTTTCCTGTCCCTCTGCATAAAATGCTATCCCACATCTTTCTGTTTGTGGTTCCTTTATTCTCCATGTTTTGGTGCTTGAGGCTTGTTCCTTTGTCTGCTGAAACCTGCTCCTGCATTAAGAATCTTCATGACCAAAGTTATTGCAAATAGAACATTCAACTTCATTTTCAAGAGCCGAAAAGTTGTTATAGGTCCTTTTTGTAATCCCGGTCATACTTCTTTGTTTTTGAGCTTCTCTAGTCATGATTGTTTTATATGCAACACATTGAGCTACTTTGTGACCAAAGTTATGGCAAGAGAAGCATGGTCCATTGAAGAAACTTCTGCGGTTATCAAATCTTCCGGCCAAATGATTGTAATTTCTATTGTCATTCATTCTTGAAGCAAATTGAGAGGATTTTACCTGTGGCTGGTTGTAGCTTTTGTTCATCCTTAAGACGGATTGCCCCTGGTTTACCTAATAGTCTTTGTTTGTTCTTGATGTAATTGGTCCCTGCTTTACCTGGTGATCTCCATTGTGCTTTTGCTCATTCCTTCTTGCTGCATCAAGATAACTCTTTGAGGTGGATGCTTGAGAAGTTTCTCCATTATACCCCAGACCTGTCTTGTTTAGTGGAGAATGTTGTACATTGATGATCTCATCCAGAGTTTCAGATCCTTTGACAAACTTAAGATTAATAGCCTTTGTTTTCTCAATCTCTTTTCTAAGACCAACAATTTCACCTTCTAACTTTTCAAGATATTTTTCTTTTTCATCAATCTGAAATTGTAGAGTATCAATGATCATATTCTTTTCTTCTATACATGTCTTGAGTCTAGAAATTTCTTCATGAAAGCTATCCACATCTATAGCATCCATGTAGTCATCATCTTCAAATGCCATTAAAAGTTTATAGTCATTACCTCGTTCATCTTCATCACTATTTGATAGACCATCACTATCTTCATGAGTGTAGTAGCTTTTCTTATTTGCATTCTGTTTCTTGCTCCATCTAGCAGGTTCCTTTCCTTTGTCAAACTTATCCTTATGCGGACATTTCGCAGCATAATGACCTACTCTTCCACAAGCAGAACATTTAAAAGGTAACTTACCTCTGAACCTTCCAGTACCCCGTTGAAGATTTCTGACAAAATTTGATTCTTCTTCTTCTTCTGGCACGTGACTTGCTTCATAGTAGTCTCCTTTGCCTGAAGCCTTGAAAGCAGCTTCTCTCCTGTCTGATGGACCTCCCTTTCTCATTTCATAAGCAGTTAGAATTCCGTGTAGCTGATACATAGTAAGAATTCGTAGATTTTCTTTTTCTTCTATTACAGACACTTTAGATTCAAACTTGGGGGACAATGATCTTAAAACTTTTTCAACCACAATAGCCTCTTTTATTTCTTCACCCAAGTTTTTCATGCAATTAACAATCTCTTCTACCCGAAGAAAATAGTTAGCCACACTTTCATCATTATACATTCTGAGATTATCATACTGAATCCTGAGGGTTTGAAGTTTAGCACGCTTTACCTGTTCATCTCCTTCGTAGCTCAAGACAATCTTGTCCCATATTTCCTTTGCGGATTTATATTTCATAACCTTTACGAATTCTGTTTGAGATAAGCATCCCAGCAGAGTATTGACTGCTTTAGCATTTGTTTCATATTTCTTCTTCTCGGCCGAATCTGTAGGAGTAGCTGAAGGAAAAGTGTAGCCTGTATCTATAATATCCCAAACTTCTGTACCAAGAGATTGAAGATAGGCAGTAACTCTTACCTTCCAATAATTGAAGTTTGTCCCATCAAAAATTGGTGGCCTGATTGATGCTTCCCTCTCGTAGTTGCTCATGATGAATGATCTTCCTTCAAGCGATCAAGCTTCTCTGAAGGACCTGCTCTGATACCAATTGTTGGAAATAATACTGAGAGGGGGGGTGAATAAGTATTATCAAGTTCTTTTACCAAATCTTCCTTATTTATACTTTGAATTATTTTTGCATGTCAGTACCATAAAATAATGAGCATGAACAAGAAAAACAGATAGACACACCAAAGAACACCAGATATAAGGTGGAAACCCAATGTGGGTGAAAACCACCTGCTGCAATATGTCTCTATCTTCTTTCAATTAGAAACTCCTTTTACAATGATTTTGTACTGGTGCAGTCCTTTATCAGTACGCAGGCTGCAACCTGCAGAGAGCTACAACTCTCTCTCGTTTTCCAATCTCTTCTGGAAGGGAGCTACAACCCCCTACTTCTTTTCTTTCAAGGACCACTTTTCATAAATTTTCAAACTGGATCCATGAACATCAAATGATCATCAAGTACATGTAAATCACACAGTCAACTGCAGTAACCAGATCAACAATGACAGTAAACTAAACCTAGAACACCTTATCAACAGAAAAATTCAGCCAACAAAAAGTCTTAAGACAGATCCGCAGTTTTCCTTTATCTGGCCTGCGTGGCTCCGCACTTCACCTTCTGCTCCCCTGCGTATACCCGCAGAGAGCCTTCTACTGCACTGCGTATCTACGCACCTGCACCTTCTGTCGCGCCGCGTACATATACTATAGCTACGCACCTGCGGCTCCTATCGCGCCGTGTACCTCTACTGTAGCTACGCACCTGCGGCTTCTGTCACACCGCGTACTTTTACTGTGCCTCCGCACCTGAACCTATGTCGCGCTGCGTACCCATGCACTGCACCTTCTTCTGCTCTGCGTACCCATGCACTGCGCCTTCTTCTGCTCTGCGTACCCACGCACTGCGCCTTCTTCTGCTCTGCGTACCCATGCACTTGCATTGTTAATCACCTGCGTACTTCTGATTAGGTCCGAATTGGCAGTGCCCCAGTGTGCCACAGATAGTCAGATGCTCAGATCTGATCATGCGCCCGAGAGATCACACTTCATAGATTCACTTTCAACTTTACTTTTATATAGATCAAGCTTTTAAACCGATAACCCAATATTTCAGATCTTAAGATATTCAATTTGCAAAAGATACTTTAGCCAAGTGATCTCCTTCCCTATTTATAGTCAAGCCCTTATTCACACCATGGGACAAAACCATCAATAACCAATACAAGGGATCCAAACCGGGGCAAAATTAGATCCTATACCACCGGCCAAAACCATAGAATCAAGAACGGCGGGCTAAATACCACGTGCCAAACATAAGAAACCCCACGTGAGCGCGCTTCTCTGCCTTGAAGTGAGTGAACTGGGGGTACGCACCTCCTGAACGGGTGACCTGCGTGTATGGCCGCAGCTCTTGCACGGCGTACCTGCGGGTACGCACGCTTTTCACTGAGCACATGCGTACTTCTTAATCTTTATCATTTTGAGGGCCTGATCAGAGTTTTGCCACTTGAGGGTGTTGCCATCAAGTACAACATCTATAACATAGAGCCATACCAGAATCATAATGCCAACACCTAGGGTCTACCAAGAATCATTAGGAGAGAGAAAGATGATTGGATTTGCTTAAGGAGAGAGGAAGAAATTCTATGGAAAATGCAGGAAACTAAGGCAGAATTTAGGTGAGACTTGGGCGACCTGTAGGGCATGGGTCAGATGGATGATGGGATGGCTGATAGGCTGATCTACTGTTAGAAGATATATGCTACATAAACAATTGGCAGTCGACCAATGAGATTAAGCGAGAAATGAAATAATTGCATATAGAAAAACAAAGTTTTTGCATCAAACTAGTGTAAACTGTAGTCTATGAAAGGAAATGTTGAGAAGTGCTACAAGAAAGGAAAACATGATAGAAGACTATTGAAAATAAATAAGTGAGCATGATGAAGAAGTTCTGAAGCAAAGAAAAACTAAACTATTAACCAACTAAAAGGCTGCAAACAGTAGAAGTCTTATGAATGAGGAAAATCTATGTTTTTGGGGCAGCAAGAGGGTCTTTGCCTGAAATCATTGTCCCAAGGGGAGGAAGAGAGGCCAAGGCACTGTTGCTAGCCTTTTGGATCTTTTCTTTATCACTGCTTAACCTGCTATAGAAAGTACAAATAGAAGCAAACTACTGAATCATCAAAAGCAACCTATTCTTAACCATGAAATAAGTGCATCTAACAACAACCTAATCTACAAACTGAAATGAAACATACAAATACAAGTAAAGAGGATCTTGGCTACTTGGATTGGGCCCTAACCCAAGAGCTTCAGCCCTCTAAGGTAACTTAGTGCTGACTCAAAAAGGATTCCATCTTTATTCTCAAAACATTAATAAGACTACATGAAATGTTAAGATATTACACTCAAAGTTGAGCAGAGTTTACATAAGCAAAAATGCAACAAAAATCCAACAAAAATCTGACCTTAGTGAGGCACTAGGCCTCTCTACTTATAAAAATTAAGCTACTAATAGCTTCCTTAAAATTAGGGAGGCTTGGCTCCCAAAACTTGAGATAATCATCAGTTATCCTTCACTTTCTCGACTGCCTTCTAATGAATGACTTGGTTGCTTGTGCTCTGAGTTGTATGAAGGGGAATTCGAAGTGAGGGATAATAAATGAGGGAGGTTCCCTCCTATAAGTCCTCTCCTTTGTCCACTTCGAGTTATTGCTGCCATTTTTCCACTAGATCCTTGACTTTAACCACAAAATTCATCAATAATCTACATTAAACACATATTAGACCACATGGCATCATAACTAACTTAATTCACTCTATAAGCATAAATATAATCAGAAAATCATACAATAAGCTAAGAGAATGGTTGATTTGACTAGTTTAGGAGGTAAAATGAGCTCATATAATTATGCATTTATGAGGCTCATCGTCACCCCCTCCTGAAAGTGTTTCTCATCCTCTGAGCAACTTAATCCATCTCCTCATCTTTTATGGCCCTGGTGGCCTCCCTAGAATCCCATGCTTCTGAGGTGGTTTCTTCTTCCTTGTCATAGAATCCTACCTTCCTGTCTATCTCTTCCCACTACTCCTTCTCTTCCACTTCTCTTCTACCTTCCAACATGCCTAGCAGCAGTGGGGGACTCAATCTGAGGCGAATCCAATTGACCTTCAGCCTCTGCATGGAGTGCTTATACATTGGCACTCTCCTTAATGCCTATTTCATCCTCATTGGGGAATGATATTCCCTGATCTGCGGACTGTGTGGTAAGGTGTTCTATCTCCTCATACATGCATTCACATAGTCATCCCCAATTAACCTTTCCATATCCTCAAAATGTGCAATGGCTTATGCCTGATCACTGATATATCTAGGGGCAATCTGAGGATTATTGGTAAGCAAGTTATGTGTGTTGATGAGTGCCATGGGGTCTGATGGCTCAACTCTGATCATTAATGAGTCATTTTTCTCCTTTATCATCAACCTTCTTATTTCTGTTGCCCTTAACTCTTCATGGTTCATCCATGAGGCCATGGCCATTAGTTGCAAGTCCCCTAGCCTAGCATTGGGGTCCCACACATTCATGTCTGTGAGGGCCATGTTATGTAGGCAGAATTCTACCATCTTTGCCTTATCTTCTAATGTTCTTTGGTCACATAGGTCCATAAACTATCTGTAATCTTGGAAAGGCATTGTGCCTCTTTGTGCCAAATTATTTATCTGAAATTGCAACCATTGGTCCTTGAGGTACAGGCCATAGGATTTTGCTGGTGTCCTACATTGCAATGCCTCTATGGATCAGCTGGCCATGCATGCCAGTAGGGTCTCTTTCTCTTGCAGCTGTCTTCTTAGCAACTCATTTTCAGTTTCAAGGTGGCTTCTTGTGATGGATTCTTTGTGTTTGACAACACTTAACTCTCTGCCTATTTCTCTGAGTTTGTTCTCCATATGGACAATATCCTCAACTCCTTTGGATTTGGCTATTTGCATCCACCTATGGGTCCTTATTCTTTCTTTCTCTAATTCAAAGAATAGTGGAATTGCAAATTTTTGTGGAATTATTCTTCCCCCCTCAAGAATATTATAGTAAAAGCTAAGACTAGGTGGGGATCAGTTTCTAGTAGCTTTGTTTCTTCCTTCTTTCCCTGTGGCTGTCCTTCTACCTTTTTTCCAAGATTTTGGGTCTCCTGTAGAACTATCTGCGCCTCCTATAGGATTGTTTTTGGGTCCTGTAGTTCTACCTTTTCTTTCCATGTGGGGGATCTAGGAGTCCCTCTTTCATATGTGAGAGGTGCCTTCGAAGGGGATTCTTTTCCTTGGGTAGAGGGTGAATCTTCAATAATAACTGGCACTTTTGAAGAAGGCTAGGGTTTTCCTGTTTTGATTCTTTTGCTCTTCCTGGCCCTGAAATACATTGAGGTCTACCTCTTCCTCTTCTGTTTTGGCTTAATTGGTGTGCTGAGGGTAGTGAGAGCAGCTGCTGCCTCTCTTTCTAGAGTCTCGGGGGACACTTCTGTCTTTTCTGCCCCTTTTCCTCCTCCTTTTGTCTCTTTCTCTGTCTCTGCTATGTTTCTTCAGCTTTCTCCTCCTCTATTTTGGTTTCCTCCTTCTTCCCTTCTTGTTCTTCTAAATCACCAGTTGCTACACCTTCTCCCCCTTGCTGCTCTTCCTCCTCACTGCCAGTAGGATTGATATCATAGGTCAGAGTCTTTATGTCATCTTTAGCTGTCATGTTTCAAAAGATTTCTCATGCTATAGGGAGTGTAAATTTATGGAGGGCTTCTTCCACTAAAATTTTGATTAACCCATGGTGAGCTAGCTACTTTAGATTTCCTGCTTTTACTTTAGTACTAGAGTCAATGAGGGACTGCAAGATAAAGCAGGGGATGCTGAGCTTCTGAGGGGTTGGAGTGTCCATGCCATACCTTAATTCATGAAGGATTCTAAAGTGTTAACCATAGACAATTCTCTACCTCCCCTCACAGGAAATATACTTGATTATTTGGTAGCTAACCTCATCCCAAGGATATGGTATGCTAGCCCTTATTATTCCATTTTTATCCTCTATAGGGGTTTCATTGTTTTAGAAGAAGTTTTTCTTGGTGGCCTGGCCAATTGGTTTTTCATCCTTACTCCAAGGCAACCCAAGAGGAAGGGTAGTGAACCTACTGATAAATTCAGGGGTTATCTCCATGGAAAGGCCTCTAAAGGTGACAGTGGCATGTGTTCTGGTGTGAGGGACCAAAGAGTGGGCAAATTCTTGAGCAATTTCCTCATCAAACCCTCAGAATTTCTCAAAAAAGTTCATCCAATTTGCTCTTGTGAATATGTCCACTACTTGGGGATGTGCATGGAGCCTGGAGGAGTTGGTGGGCTCCTTCCACATAAAACCTCCTGTCATTTTGTTTATCTTTACTTGGGAAACCAAATGTGGACATGGAGACAACAATTTTTGAAGAAAAATAGAGAGACAAAGAGACTGTGTTTTTTTATAAGAACTAAGCATAAATTCTTCTATGTATTTCCTCCACCTAAAGGCTTTATTTCCTCTTGAAAATCAAACTGCTGCATACATATTTTGATATTCAATGGGGGTATTCATAGAACCTACCTCTTCAGCCCGAGAATTGTGCTAAAACTCATATTTTCCCCCTTCAAAACAACTCACTAGCCCTCCTGTAGAAGACTATTGTCCCTTCTATAGAATTCTTGTAGGTTCTCTTGTAGAAAATGCCAAGAGCAGGAATATGGGAGAGATCAATGGAGAACGATGGTTACGAGGCTGTGGGGGAATGAGAAGGTTGCATGAGCAGAGTTTCGAGGAGAGAATGAAGGAAAAGGTGGTGAGAGTGCTCAGGGAGGAGTACTTCTTGTTTTTTATGGATATTTTCGGTGATGGAAGGTGATCTGGCCAAGTGTACGTTGGCCATATTCAGACCGTTGGTCCCCACCTACCTTGTCATCATGGCCCTTTCCTCATAATCATCCCTCATGATTGTATTGGAGTTCACACTTCCTCCACTACATGTCCTTGACATATCTCTTGAGTTGACTGTCCGCACATGTGGGTGACATCTTTTCTTGCATATAATTGTTTCTCCTCCAATAGTTGTAGCACCCTATCAACATGTTCAACATGATCCTTCCAAGACTTACTGTAGATTAGTATATCATCAAAAAATACTAACACAAATTTTCTAAGGAATGGTTTGAAAATGGAATTCATCAAACCTTGAAATGTTGAAGGTGCATTGGTAAGGCCAAAAGGCATGACCAAAAATTCATAATGACCCTCATGAGTTCTAAATGCTGTTTTCAAAATGTCTTTAGTCTTCATTTTGATTTGATGATATCCTGAATGAAGATCCAACTTGGTGAAGTAAATTGATCCATGCAATTCATCCAGTAATTCATCAATAACGGGAATGGGAAACTTATCTTTAATAGCGAGCTTGTTGAGCTCCCTATAATCCGGACACATGCGCCATGATCCATCCTTCTTGTGCACTAATACTACTGGAGCAGAGAAAGAACTTTGACTTGGTTGAATTATACCAGCCTCTAGCATTTCTGTAACCATACGTTCAATTTCACTCTTTTGGGCATAGGGATATCTGTATGGCCTGATGTTTGGAGGAACACTTCTTGGAATTAGATGAATAGCATGATCATGATCACGAATAGGTGGGAGACCTTTGGGAGTCTCAAATACCTTGGAATGATATTTCAATACTTTTTGGAGATCTGGAGAAATAGATGATTCCAATGTGGAAACATCTAGCAAACATAATTGTGCAATTACACCCCTTTGTTCCTTTTTTAGAAGCTTTGTCATACCGTTGGAGCTGATTATCTTTCTTGGTTTCCCTGCAATACCCCTTAATTCAACTTCCTTTCCTTCCACAGAAAATTTCATGAAAAGTTCTTGAAAATTAAAAGCTATTGTACCCAAGGATTGTAGCCATTGGACTCCTAGTACAACATTAGCACCTCCCATTGGAATGGAAAGCATTGGGCTAGTCAATACATATTCTCCCATCAATAGCTTGATATTATGGTACTTTCCAGAGAAATTTATTGTTCCTCCATTCGCAACCATCACTTGACACTCTGGTGCTGGATATAAGAAGCAATTCAATTCTTTTTCTACCTTACAATCAATAAAATTGTGGGTACTTCCTGAATCAATCAACACTATTACCTTTTTCTTCTTGATTTGTCCGTCTATCTTGATGGCTTGAGGAGTGGTAATTCCAGCCAATGCATTACAAGATATGGTCGGATTCATTTCTTCTTTATCTAGGTTTTGTTCTTGTAGTATATCCTCTTCTTTTGACCTTTCTTGCTCCTTTTCTTCTTCCTCTTCGCAATCTATGTAGAATAATTTCTTCTCAGCACACTTATGACCTTTAGTGTATTTTCCATCACAACTGTAACAAAGCCCTTTTGCTCTTTTTTCTTCCAATTGTTGTGGTGTCAACCTTATAGGTTGTGGAAGACTAGGGTCAACAACACTTCCATCTTTATAGTTGTGAGTGGTATGCTTCCTGGTTGCCATAATTTTGCTTTCCATTTTTCTTGCTAACCTGAATGCCTTCTCTAATGAATCAGGTTCCCAAAGGTGAACATTATGTTGGATATTATCCTTTAAAGACCCTATGAACACATCAATCCTATGTTCCTCTGGAATATCTTTTACCCTTATGTTCAATTTTTGGAACTCCTCAATGTGCTCCATTATTGAACCCTTTTGTTTGAGACTTATCAATCAACTAAAAAAAGTGTTGCTTTTTGTATCCTCATAATGTGCTGTCAATTCTTCCATAAAAATTGCCCAAGTGATAATTTGTTTACAAGAGTAAAGCCATTGATACCACAGAAACTGATTTGGTTCCAAATATAAAGTTGCAATACGTACCTTTTGTTTGTTTTGCACATTATTGAGATCGAAAAATTGCTCCATCTGTAATATCCATGTTGTGGGATCCTTGCCATCAAACTTCCTCATATCGATTTTTGGAATATGGTGGGTCTTCGATCCCACATTAGAGTCTATGAAATCATTATTAACATTTCTTTGGTTCGCATCATGAGTTTCATTTACAACCTTTTCACCATTAGTAAGTATTTCTTGTAGAAAATTTGTCAAATCTGCCTTCAAATCTGCCATGTCTGTCTTCAAATCTGTCTTCAAATCTGCCATGTCTCTCTTCAAATCTATCTTCAAATCATCCATCTTAGCTTCCATTCCCTTTATCTTAGATTCCACGCCATTTATCTTAGCTTCTATTAGCTTTTGTGAGCGTGACATTTGTTGCACTTGTTCTTGTAATTTTGATATATCATGTAGCATTTCTTCCTCTTCTTCATGAGTCATGCTAGGGCTTTCAGGTTGCTTACTAGGTGTTTGCATTTTCTTTCCTTGGGGCATCTGTTACCGATAATAATGCTCTACTATGTCCTTTGAATTCCTTCAAAATAAATTTTCAAACCAATCTTAAGCAAAAATTTAAAAGAATCTACACACCTTTTTTTCACTTTGTAGGAGCTCGATATTGCCTTTGATGTTTCTCTGTAATTTTGGATCATCCAATTCTAAAATTGCGACTATAGTAGCCCTCTGTGTCCTCTTTCCAATGCCACCAGTCTGATCCCAATTGGATTCTCCAGGTAAGAGTTATGTCAAATCTCCCACAGTGACCTGATTATAGACGAGTTCAGTAGATCAAAGTTGTACGACGTGCCACGTGTCCCTGTTTCAACCTTTGGCTCTGCAAAAGATATACAAGAAACTAAAGTCCGTCCTCTTTCTGTACCTTCTTACGAAATTTCAATCTGATGCTCAAAGAGAAAGTTATGATGATTTTCCCCAGGTCACCTGTTTGGAATGAAATTCAGGAGTCTATAAAAAGACCAACTTCCGCAGCTCATATCTCCACAAATATAGCGCAAAAAGATCTGAAATTCGGATCTGAGATTCAGTGTGATTTATTCTCAAATGGGTTTTTTTTTAGCTTCTGAACCGTCACAGAAAAAAAGTTATAGTGAAAATGCCACGATGACCTATTTGGAGCAGCGAAACCATAGAATTCAAAGCTTTGATCCCAAATGTTATGAAACCAGCTCAAGAAAAGATAGAAAAGATAGATCAACACCTTAGAATTCAACCTCTTCGAGGGGGAAACCTCCTTTACATTACATAAATGAACAATTCTTGGATGATACAAATGACAAAACCTCATTTCTATATATAGGAGTCTAAGGAGTCACAATATAACCCAACCGACCTAACAATAATAATATAAAGCCACAAAAATAACAATAGAGGGATTCGATGGCGCACAGTAATAAAACTATGGGGGTAATAGGGGCACAACAATATTAATAAGGGGTGCAACTACAATATTAATGGGGTAATCACTAGTATTATAGGGACCCAACAAAGGTGGCCAAGTTAACTGGCCACCTTTCCCTCGTTTAACATCAACCATATTCTTGTTGTTGCATGCCTTCTAATTACACAAATGCAAACAAAGGAGCGGGTTAGTTACTTACCTGAGATCGTAATGCATTTGCTATGAGGTGTTGTGGCTCTCTCTCTCTCCGCTGCATGCCTTTGTTTTTTTTTTTTTTTTCTGCATGTTGTCTGCTTGCTGATGTGTGGCTATGCTTTGTGCAGGTTCCTCTCTGGCTGGATCTAATCTTTAGGTGTCTTCTTCAACCTTCATATTTGCACTTTCTTTGCTGAAGCTGGATTTTAATGGGATCAGCTGTTACAGGAATTCCTACAGGAGCTCCTGTAGCTTCTTCTCCCTTTGAAACTTCAGCTTCTTTCTGTGCTTGGAGCTGTGAGGATGATGGCAGAGATGTAGATAGAGATGGAGAGGTAATAGGTAGACTTCAGGTGAGGTGGATGGTGCTGTTCCCTTTCTTATTTTTTGTTTTTTTTCTTTTTCCTAAAAAATAGTTTTTTTCTATGTTTTTCTTGGGCAGGAAGAAGAATGATGCTTGGGATGTGATGTAGGCTTGGAAATGATGGCAAGAAGGTTTGAAGGCTACAGGAGGATTTATATATCTTTTATGAAGCTTCCCTGTCCCTCAAACTACCTTTTATATCCATTTTTGGCTCTCTATAATTCCTACAGGAGCCTCGTGTAGAAAACACAGTTTCTGGAAAAGAAGCACAGTGAGGTGAAAAGAATGCCAAGATTGATGGAGAAAGGTGTGGGAAGGTAGGATAGGTGCTAGTATTGGTTTCAGGGCTCCCTTGTCACCTTCTGCTACTTCTTGTAGTACTCCTGCAAACTTGCAATGCAACTGGAAATTCATTTGCTTTTTTTGAAAACAACCAGGGTGCCGCAGGGAGGTTTTCACCCTAATTGCCTGCCTTGGGTGCCTCCAAGGGAGGTTCTCACCCAGGAATCTTATTTTCTTTCTTCTCTTTTCTTTTTTTTTGACATCACTGGGCCACCTCAGAAGAGATTTTCAACCCAATGATGGGACTCAAGTGCCTCATGGAGGTTTTCACTTAAGTCCTTATTTTTTTATTGTTTTTTTCTTTTTCTTCACTGGGTGGGTGAAGTGGAGGCTAAAACATGCTCCACTACCATCATTGTCCTTTTCAAATATTCAATGAACTCTCGCTTGGAGAGCAGTTTCTTATAGAATTTCAACCGGTGTCCATTGACAAGCAAGGGGATGGCTTCATCATCAATGGTTCTTATCAGAACTAAACCATTGTCATTTCATTTCTCCGCAGTGTAGGGTCCCAACCATCTTGTCCTCAGCTTGCCCTTGAAATATTTGTATCCTGAATCATAGAGTAGTGCCCAATCTCCCTCTTGGAATTGCTTCTCCTTGATGTTTTTGTCATGCCATATCTTTCTCTAAAGCTGAACTACCTATGTATGGAGAAGGGCTTGCATTATGTGTTCATCCAATCCATTGAGCTAGAGTAATCTTTCTCTGTGTGCATGGCTGAGGTCTAGGCCCAGCTTAGCTTCCATCCTTAGGGTATTGAATTCAAATTCTATTGATAGCAAAGCCTTTTTCCCATTGACCAGCTCATAGAGTGTGAACCCTGTAGTGGTCTTCCATGTTGTATTGTAGGCCCAAGTGGCCTCAACTAATCTATCCACCCAGTCTTTCCTACTGCTGCTCACTACCTTTGTCAGGATCCCTTCCAATGCTCTGTCAGTGACCTCCACCTATCCATTGGCTTGTGGACGGTAAGGGGTGGAAGTCCTGTGCTTGATTCTATGATGTGTGTGCAGGTCTTCAATCAAATTGGAAGTGAACTAGCTGCCTTGATCTGTGACCAACTCTCTTCCATACCCGAACTTATAGAATATGTTCTCTCTAAAACATTCAGCTAATTTTTCCTCTTTCGCTGCTTTGATTGCTTTTTTCTCTACCCACTTTGTCAGGTAATCGGTGTACACAATGATGTATTACTTTTGCTTTGAAGGAGCACTGATAGGCCCCACTTCTCAAATGGGTCAAAGGTCACTTGAGGTTGCATGGGCATTTCATCCTTTGGAGTAGGTTTCCCCATCCTTTGACATCAATCACATTGGCCGGTATATCTCCTCACATCCTGATGAAGAGTGGGCCCATAGTAGCCTGCTTGCAGTATCTTGAAGGCAGTTCTTTTGCTGCAAGATGACCTCCACAAGGCCCGTCATGACAGGTCAGGAGGATGTCAAAGACCTCCTCCTCCCTGTCACATCTTCTCAAGATTTGATTTAGGCCAAGTTTGAAGAGATTGCCCCAAATCTAGGTGAAAGGGGTGCTTTTCCTTACTATCTTGCTCTTCTCTTTTGAGGATAGATGTGGTGGGAACTATGCTGAAACCAAGTAGTTTGCCATATCAGCGAACCATGGAGAGAGTACTGAGATAGAAAACAGGTGTTCATCTGGCATTTGATCATCCACCATTCCTTCACCTACAGGAAAATTTACTCTAGACAAAAAGTCAACAACAACATTTTCTTTACCAGGGTTATCAACAATGGTTAAATCAAACTGCTGCAGTAAAAGAAACCATCTAATGATGCAAGCATTTACATCTGGTTTGTTCATTAAATATCTAATTTCAACATGATCAGTGTGCACAAAGGTTTTATAGTCTGTGATATAATGTCTGAATTTGTTTAAGGAATGCATGACGGCTAGGAGCTCCTTCTCGGTCACTGTATAGTTTAACTCCATCTTTGACAAGTTTTTGCTTATAAATTATATGGCATAAGAAAAATTTTCATCAATTTATTCCAAGGCTGCTCCTATTGCTTTGTTGGAGGCATAAGTGTGAATGTGGAAAGGTAGGGCCCAGTTTGGGCCTCTCAAAATTGGGGCAGTCACCAGTTTGCTCTTCAATGTATCTAGGGATTCTTAACAGTTTTCTGACCATATAAACTCGACATCTTTACCGAAAAGGCCAAACAATGGAGAGGCTAGCTTGCTAAATCTTTAATCAATCTCTGGTAATACCCAGCTAAGCCTAGGAAACTTCTGACATCTCTCACGTTTTGAGGAGGTGGGACCCTTTGGATGATGGCGATTTTGTTGGGGTCCACCTGCAGTCCTTGTTGAGATATTGCATGACCTAGCACAGTCCCTTCAATCATTAAAAATTCAGATTTTTCTGGACTGAGGGACAGGTTCATCTCACATTTGTCTAGAGCTTTTCGTAGATTAGATAAGGCTTCCTGAAAGTTAGAGCCATAAGGAGTAAAGTCATCCATGTATATATCTACTGCATCATGAACTAATTTAGAAAATATACTCAGTACCACTCTTTAGAAAGTGGCTGGAGCATTACACAAACCAAAAGGAAGGACCCGATATGTAAAGGTACCCCAAGGACAAGTGAAAATTGTCTTATCTTGGTCTTCTGGGCTGATCTGAATCTGATTGTACTCGTTGAACCCATCTAGGAAAGAGAAAAACTTTTTCCCTACCAGACCGTATAACACTTGATCTATGAAAGGTAAAGGAAAATGGTCCTTTTTAGTGGCTTTGTTCAATTCCTGATAGTCGACACAGATTCTCCACTTACGATTTTTCTTTGGCACTAGCACCAAAGAAGAGACCCATTCACTGTCAGAGATGGGATAGATGAATCCTGCATCATGCAGTTTCTGCAGTTCTTCCTTAACAATATCTTTAAGTGTTGGATTCATCCTCCTTTGAGGCTGCCAAACTGGCTTGCAACCCTCCTTGATGTATATATGATGAGCACAGACTGAAGGGTGCACTCCCTTTATCTCCTTATAACTCCAGGCAAAGGCATCTAAGTGCTTTCTCAGCAAGCTACACAGTTCCTTCTCCTGGGAAATGGATAGGGATGGATTAATTTTCAAGGTTCTTTCAAGACCGAAATCTATATTTTTAACATGAAGGGAAGTGGAGTCGGCTGCATAAAGATCAGTTGAAGGGTTGTTTTTTGTTTCTCTTACTATGTCCTCTAAGGGCAATACACTGGGAGGTGGATTCTGAATCAGATTTTCAATCATATCATCCTCACCTTGCTGTTTCCCCCCCATGGAAATTCCTAATGTACAAAGCGGTGCAGAATAAACTTCATCCTCATCTTCCTCCTCCAACTAGAGAGGTAGATCATGTTCTGACAAGGGTTGGGTAGGAGGATATAGGATTAACTTCTTGGACATATGTCCGTTCTTTATGGTCATGTTCCCAGCTCGACAGCTTATGTAGGCATCAACGGTAGCCAATCAGGGTCTTCCCAGAATGAGAGGATACCCAGTGAGCTTTGCCTTTGGCTGGAGAACTAAGAAATCAATAGGGTACTCCCAAGAATCAATGGAGACCATCACATCTTCTACAATCCCCTCAGGGGTCACGATGGAGTGGTCTGCTAACTGTAGCACGGTTGTGGTCTTCCTCAAGGAATGTTGGAGGTTGAGTTTGAGCTTTGTGTCCTTTGTCATCACATTAATGGAAGCTCCTAGATCAATCAAGGTATGTGGGATCATGGTGCCATTGATGTGGACGTCAGCTATTAGGCTTCCAGGGTCTAGATATTTTGGACAGTTTACCTACCCTAAAATCAGATCAGATAGCTACCCAATGACATTGATGGTTGGGGCATCTATCTTGCACCCTCCTGGATGCCTAAAGCACTTCTCTTTGATCAACCTGTTGTAGATAGGCACATATTTTATGGCTTGGAGAAGTGGTATCTTCACACATAAATGTTTCAATTCCCCCAGGAGTTCAGTTTTTTTTGGAGTAGGTTGAACTGTCACAGATAGTCTCTTAGGAAAGGGTGGAATTGCTTTAGGTTCACTTTCCTCTTTATCTTCCTCAACCTCCCTAGGTGGAGGCTGACTATCTGGGAGAACTTTCCCAGATCGTAAGTTAATTTCTTGAATCTCCACAGCATAAGTGGGGCATGATGGTTCCCCACTATACACTTGTTGAGTAGTTGGGCAGGTGGTGGAGGCAAAAGAGCGGGAAGAGAGTTGTATTGGGGCCTCCACCCCTGATGAGGTGCATTCCACTAAGGTGGTGGCTGAGCATAGGATTGAAATGAATGGTTGGCTAGTTGGGCATGATATTGAGATGTGAAGGACCAAGGAGGAGGCTTGGACCAGGAAGGATGAGTGGGGGGACCCCAAGAAGTATGGCAGTGACTTGCTTGGGGTTTTAGTATGCCAAGGATGTCCCTTGCATCCCCTGCTGGTATGGTCTAGGTCCATGCGGCCTTGTCTGGTTTATGTAATAGAGCTATTCAATGACTCCCTCAGCCCCTTGATATACAGCTTTAAATCTGGGCAAGGAAGGGCACTTATCTGTAGAATGATTTTCTTCACAAACTGAACAAACCTCTATAGAGTTCAATGGGCATTCATTCCTAGGATGCCTCCTGGTGCATCTAGGGAAAAAAAGGCAAGATCCCTCTCTGCTTCCTCTTGTTTCCTTTTGATATGTAAGGTATCCATTTGCATGGAAAGAGTCTGCAACATCTCACTCTTGAAGTCTTCTGGCATGTTTCCAATTTCTCCTTTAATGGATGAGTTAGAGGAAGAGGTACTGGCTATGGATTGACTCCCACTACCTTTCTTTCTAGCTACTCTAGAATGGTTTCTGAAAATAGTCTTTATGTCTTCATAGGACAGTGGATAGATGTCTCCCCCAACTTGTAGATGGAGGGTGTTTAAAAGATCTTCCCGAATTCCCCTAAGCAGGACCATCTTCAGAGACTCAGGGTCAAGTGTACACCCAACCCTTTTGTAACTAAGTTGGAACCTCTCCTCATAATTTTCCAAGGACTCATCACTTCCTATAGTCATTCGGAAAATTTCTTCTTTAGTATATTTTGACCTACAATAGTCTTGATACTTGTTGTTAAGGGCTTTTTGCACCTGTGCCCAAGTTGTGATACTATTGCCAGGTAATCCCATGAACCAGCACAATGCTACATCCTTGAGAGTAGAAGGGAACAGTTTCAACTTTTGCTCATCTTCTGCATAGTCATAGGTTCGACAGATAACATCAAACTCAAACAAGAAGGTGTCAGGATCTTCTGTAGTCAGACCATGGAAATGAGGTAGGGTAGAAGGGCTTATATTCTTCATTTTGGTGTCCCTATTGGTCCCCCGAATGGGAAAGGTACCCTCTATTCTCTCTCCATTCCCCCTAGCATTTCTGTGTTCAGCCATAGCTTAAAAGGAATGTTTTCTTCTTCTTCTTCCCCTATAGGTTCTTCAAATATGTCTAGTTGTTCACATAAGGGTTCTTCTTGATCACAGCCACCGAAGAAGAGAGAAGGTTGGCTGTGTGAAATAGTTAGGGTGTTGGGAAAATTTTTTCCTGAATTATCTCTATTCCTACGAGGCATGAAAGGAAATCTTTTTGGTTGGTTTTTGTTTCTTTTTCCCCACACTAATAGTACCTACAAAATTGAAATTGATTGAACAAAACAAATTGCAACTAACTGAAATGAACTTGTTGAAATGAAAATTTGCAGAATTGAAGAGGAAAGCAAGGAAATGCAGAACTGAAAGAAAGGAAATGACTAATCTACTTTTGCTGAAATGGAAATTGCAGAATTGAAAAGGAAAGCAAAAGAAGTGCAGAACTAAAAGAAAGGAAATGACTAATCTACTTTTGCTGAAATGGAAATTGCAGAATTGAAAACGAAAGCAAAAGAAATGCAGAACTGAAAGAAAGGAAATGACTAATCTACTTTTGCTGAAATGGAAATTGCAGAATTAAAAAGGAAAGCAAAATAAATGCAGAACTGAAAGAAAGGAAGCAACTATTCTACTCTTGCTAAAATAAACTATTAGTAGAATGTTCCAATAGAAAATAGAAGAATGCAGTAATCATAGAATACTTTGACGAGTCCTTGGAAACAATGCCAAAAAGTGGTGAGAACTAGTATTGCAGCAATAATGCTGCAACTCCTGGGCTACCTACTTTACTCTTATCAACTTGGTAGTTCGTAACAAACTTGGAAGCGACGATGTTGTATGCACAAGTAATAGTTCTTAATCTAGGTTGTCAATTGGTCAGCCGGCATAAGATCACTAGGAGCTCAAGCCAAATTCTATGGATTTTAGAAGAATCTCTATATGTGATGAAAGGAAAAAGAGAGATTACTCTATAGATGTTATTCTACTTACAGAGAGAAAGACTGAAATGTAAAGCAAACCAAGGAAATCCTACTTAACCAACTAATCCTACTTTTGCAAAATTCACAATGAAAACCATGGAACGAATGCCATTACCTACTCAAGGAAGTAAACAACATCTAACTAAGCTATTTCTGGAAGTAAATGAGCAAAAAACATCTTTTTGGATTTTTATGTATTTTTATGTGAATTTGCCATGCATGTAATTTATTTGTTTGTGAATGTGGCAGTGAATAGGTGGCAATGGAGGGTGGTTTTGGGACTTGAGAGGATTTAGGATGGTGTGGATGGGTCCTAGGAGGTCTCAGGTAGCCTTCTGGAGTCTTTTACCAAACTCAGCCTTTAAAAGAAAGCCTACAAGAGAATCTACAGAAGGACATAGGAAATCTACAGGAGGAAAAACAACGTTCTATAGGAGGCCGAGAGAAGTTTTCACTATTTTGAAGGTGTGAGAGTGGGTGGAAAAGGTAGATGAAGGTTGGAATGAAGTGTTAGGGCACCTAAGGTCTACCAAGAATCATTAGGAGAGAGAAAGATAATTGGATTTTCTCAAGGAGAGAGGAAGAAATTCTATGGAAAATGCAGGAAACTAAGGCAGAATTTAGGTGAGACTTGGGTGACCTACAGGGCATGGGTCAGATGGAGGATGGGATGGATGATAGGCTAACTTGCTGCTAGAAGATATCTGTTGCATAAATAATTGGCAGTCAACCAATGAGATTAAGCGAGCAATGAAATAAGTGCATCTAGAAAAACAGAGTTTTTGCATCAAACTAGTCTAAACTATGATATATGAAAGGAAATGCTGAGAAGTGATGCAAGAAAGGAAAGCATGATAGAATACTATTGCAAATAAAGAAGTGAGCGTGATGAAGAAGTTCTGAAGAAAATAAAAACTAAACTATTAACCAACTAAAAAGCTGCAAACACTAGAAGTCCAATGAATGAGAAAAATCTATGTTTTTGGGGCAGCAAGAGGATCTTTGCCTCAAATCATTGTCCCAAAGGGAGGAAGAGATGCCAAGGCACTATTGCTAGCCTTTTAGGTCTTTTCTTTATCACTGCTTAACCTGCTATAGAAAGCAAAAATGGAAGAAAACTACTGAATCATCAAAATCAACCTATTATTAACCATGAAAGAAGTCCATCTAATAGAAACATAATCTACAAACTGAAATGAAACATACAAATATAAGTAAAGAAGAGCTTGGCTTCTTGGATTAGGTCCTAACCCAAGAGCTTCAGCCCTCTGAGGTAACTCAGTGCTAAATGAAAAAGGGTTCCATCTTTATTCTCAAAACAATAACAAGATTACATGAACTGTTAAGATATTACGCTCGAAGTTAAGCAAAGTTTACATAAGAAGATATGCAACAAAAATCCAACAAAAATCTAACCCTAGTGAGTCCCTAGGCCTCTCTACTTATACAAATGAAGCTACCAACAACTTCCTTCAAATCATGGAGGCTTGGCTCCCAAAACTCGAGAAAATCATCAGTTATCCTTCACTTGCTCGACTGCCTTCTAGTGCATGACTTGGCTGCTTGTGCTCCGAGCTAAATGAAGGGGAATTTGAAGTGAGGAGTAATAAATGAGGGAGATTCCTTCCTATAAGTCCTCTCCTTTGTCTGCTTCGAGTTATTGCTGCCATTTTTCCACTGGATCCTTGACTTTGACCACAAAATTCATCAATAATCTGCATTAAACACATATTAGACCACATGGCATCATAACTAACTAAGTGATAAATATAATCAGAAAATCATACAATAAGCTAAGAGAATGGTTGATTTGACTAGTTTAGGAGGTAAAATGAGCCCATATAATTACCCATTTATGAGGCTTATCAGTATTTCCACTCTTAAATTTCTCACAATGTCCACCAATGCCTCATAAGTTGAGAAAATTGTTTTCATATGAGAAATGGTATGTAGTTGAAAAGAAGTTATTTGCAATATAATTCTTTTTCCTATTGTTTTCTCATATTTAGACATTTTATCTAATATGGATTTAATTAGTGTTATGTGCATGGTAGGAGACTTAATGAACCTTTAGATCACCAACTATTTAAAATCAAGGAGAACTCTTATATCTTTCTTGTTGGGGGCAATGCAACCTTCCAATTCCTTGGACACTTGTGTTTGAGAAATGAATTTATTCCTGGGTTGGAAAGAAAACAAGTGGCATCCTTCTACTATGTTTTCTATGTTCTTCCATATCTTAATAGAAAATTTAACCCCCTAATAAATTCCTTGAAAACCCCCATGAGATACATGCTTCCATTGGTTGAGTTTGGATTCCTTTTCTTTTAGAATTTGTTCAAGAATACTTGGAACTTCAAGGGGACTTTCATCATGTTTAACTTGTTATAATTTCAACTCGTCAAATTATAGGTCCTCATGTTTATACTCCATTTTTCATACTTGGACATCTTTCTTGATTTTATCTATGTCTAATGCTAGGGTATGAAAATGTTGTGCTTCGTTATAGAGTTCTATATACAATACCTTTATTAATTTGAAGGTATATTCAATGAATTGAAGAATTTGAGAGTTCAATTTATAATTTCAAATGGTCTTTGTTCTCCTCTATTAATCTATTATTCTTTCCACTCTACTTTCTCTTCTACTATTCCACCATCTCCCACATTGAGTGGTGTTATTTCCTTAGGATGTTCGAATATGACAATCTCTATTATTACTCTATAATTGATCTTTAGAATTTGTTTCAAAATGTTATTAAAGCCAAGAGATCTTACATCATTAACTTAGAAAATAAATCGACTTAAAAGATTAAAATAATTCCCTTAATACATTTAAATGATATAGGCTTATGAGTCTTTTAGAATATTGATCTCAATTTAATCTACATATTGAATTAACCAGGATTCATTCTTCATTCTTAATCATAAAATACTAATGTAGATTTGAATATGGGGAAAGAGCCTTGCAAGCAAGGACATATTCATTCACTTGAATGTTCAAAATTAAACCTTTATAACTCTATTTCCTTAAGGTTTTCTTAACAATGATATAATGTTAGATCATAATAAGTACTCACCAAACCAAAAATTGTGGCATGTTTAATTACAACTTATACTTGAGGAACAATTTAATCTATTAAGTTGTGAAGGTCTAAGTGTATGGTGTCAATAAATCACACTCAAAGAAATATGTACAAACACAAATTGTTTGCATAGTTCAAATATGTCAGTTCATCTTCATTAGATTCTCATTCATGTGGATATTTCAAAATAACAAGAGAATCATTCTATAATTAAGGGATAATGGAGGAAATCGGGACCCTTAAAAATGTTGAAATAATGTAGAAATGATATGTCCAGATAGAGTTGATGAGTTTTGTTCTCATAGTTAGTGTTTGAGTCTATCTGGCATGATTTATGTTTTCGTAGTTTGAGTTGTGAGTTGGTGATATGAATTATTTGGATCTAGATTGTCCTAGAAGTTGTCTATGTGTGCCTATATAATGTACTGCTTGTCCAAGCAGTTTAATAAATAATATTTGGTTTTATTCTTGTGCATCTCTCTGATTTTCTAATTTGGTATTAGCGCTGAGGGTGGTGTGGACAGAAATATCTGCTATCGAGAGATCTTGGAGGTTTGTTGCATTGTGGTTAAGAAATGAATAACAGTGAAACCTGAGGTGGACACATAATTCTGATGCAGTGATTTGTTGCAGTGTATTGTTTGCGTGTGATCTGGATGTGATCATTGATTGTAGAGAAGGGCATGTGGTTGTTGGTGTCGTGGTTGTGTGGAGGACGGTGGTCATTTTGTGTACCCTCTGTTTGAAAGTTGAGTTGAGTGTGAGTTGCTGAGGAGTTGTCAAAGGGAATCTCTGTAAACCCTCGATCGACAATTTGCGTACTGATTGAAAGAGTTTAGGGTCGAGTGTTGTTATTGAATATTTCACTTTTCATAGTGAAGTAATACTTTTCATTTGTTTTTCCTTTTAAGTTGAAGTCATATAGTGGTATAAATATTTCATAAGAAAAGTTTTAAAGTTTTCATAAGGAAAAAAAATTGTGAACGTGAAAGTTTGTATATGGAGACATAAGGGATAAAACATTTTTTTTATGGTCATAATTTTTTGGGTTAAAATAATTCATATTAAGTTTGTATTTAGAGCGAAAATTGGGTTTGGTAAAAAAAAAAGGAGAAATAAGGAGTATTATTTGGCTTTGTTTTTTCTATTTAAAACAATATTGAGTCTCTTTTTTTTTAGATCCTATGCATTGGGTTTTGGATCTAGTGAATTTGTATGTAGATCTGGTCAATTTCGGTGTGGATCTGGCAGATTTGGGTGCATTTTTTTGATTGTGGACATTTTTTTTTCATTATGTGATTTTTTTTGGCTGAAACTTATTTGAATGAGTCCACAAGGATTGATGGAGGAAATTATGCAAATTGGAAATTCAAGGTATTAACAATTTTAGAGGGAAATAATTTATGGCCCATAGTTAGTGGGGCAGAGCCCAAACCCACTGTTGCTATAGCTATTCCAAATTGGGGAAAAATGGAAACAAAATAAAAGGTGTTGCTATGAATGTTAGTTAGCGACAACATCATTCCTCATTTTAGGGATTGTAAAACATCCTAAGAAACATGGGATATTCTCAAAAGCTTGTATGAAACATCTAATACTAACCGGATTTTGTTCT
The DNA here is from genome assembly GCA_031772625.1 of Pinus tabuliformis. Classification (NCBI taxonomy): domain Eukaryota; kingdom Viridiplantae; phylum Streptophyta; class Pinopsida; order Pinales; family Pinaceae; genus Pinus; species Pinus tabuliformis. The sequence continues at coordinate 887,820,428 of CM062806.1, read as the reverse complement.
TGAAGACCAAGCTTTTGTCAGTTAAAATGGAGGCGAATGAAAGTATAAGCAATTTCATTTCCCATTTCAAAGAGCTAAGTGATAAGTTATGAGACATTGGTGAAAGGGTGTCCAATACTGACTTGGTCACCATCAAATTAAATGGCTTAGTGCAAGATTATAATTTTTTTGTTTCAAGTCTTTTAGCTAGAGAGAAGCCTCCTATTTTTAATGAACTGACAGGTGTTATTCTAGAAGAGGAAGAGAGGATGAAGAACTTCAATTTGGGCTCAAACAGTTCGGATTTGGCATTGATAGCAAAGGGTAAGAAACCATACAAAGGAAAGCGATGGGACAAAAGAAAAGGAGGAAATTTTCAAGAAAAATAGAAAGGTATGGCACAATCTAAATTTCCAGTTCATGATAAGAGAAACGATGTTTGTTATTATTGTGGAAAACTTGGATATCATGCTAAAGATTTCTATAAAAGAAAATATAATGATTCTAAACAAAGAAACAAAAGGCATAATGGGAATTTTTTGGACAAAGACACCTCAATCAATGATGGATTTAAAAATATCAAATTGTTTGTTTCTAATGCTGCATTATCTATTGAGACTGATGATGTGAATTCTTGGTTCATTGATTCTGGTGCATCACTCCATATGTCTTGTAATAAGGACTAGTTTGATGAATATCATGAGAAAATTGATGGAACATGTGTTTATCTAGGAGATAACAGATCCCTTCAAGTTCAAGGATCTGGAATAATAGGTGTGGTGTTACCTAATGGAAAAGAGAGATAGATCCATGATGTGATGTATGTTCCTGGTATAAAAAAGAATTTAATTTATGTTTCTACTATTGTTGATCAAGATATAAAGGTGGAATTTGTCAAATCACAGTGTGTTGTTAAAGATATCCAGGATAGCTACAAGGTTATTGCCACAGGTACCAGAGTTGGAGGCTCATATAAGCTGAATGTCACTAGGATAGGGCATCAAGAATTGGCATCTACAACAATGTCAACAGAAAAGTTGTGGCATCAAAGGTATGGGAATTTAAATCAAAATGATTTAGTGTTACTTCAAAGAAAAAAATGGTTGAAGGTCTTCCTATTATGAAGAATAATCATGTTGAATGTGAAGCATGTGCACTTGGAAAGCAACATAGAGAGGAATTTCCTGTACATGAAGAAAAAAGGAAAAGAGAAATACTTGAATTAATTCATACTGATGTATGTGGACCTATGCAAACTAGATCTCTTGGAGGAGCATTGTACTTTCTTATTTTTGTTGATGATAGATCTAGATACACTTGGGTCTATTTCATAAGAAATAAAAGTGATGCTTTTTATTACTTTATGGAATTCAAAAACATGGTGGAAAAACAAGCTAGGAAATGCATCAAAAATCTCAGATCTGATCATGGGGGAGAATACAAATCAAGAGTTTTTAATCAATATTATAAAATTCATGGGATTCTACAACAATTTACAGTGCCTCATACACCTCAGCAAAATGGAGTTGCTGAGAGGAAAAATAGAACACTAGTGGAATGTGCATGGAGCATGCTTCAAGGTAAAAATATCTCTAATGGTTTTTGGGTTGAAGCCATTAATACTGTTGTTTACTTGAAAAATAGGATTCCAACCAAAATTTTAGATCTAAAAAAACCTTTTGAAGAATTTTATGGATATAAACCAAAAGTGAATCATTTAAGAGTTTTTAGATGCAAGGCATTTGCACATATTCCAAAAGATGAAAGTAGAAAACTTGACGCAAAACCAATTAAGTGCACATTCATTGGTTATTGTGATGATCAAAAGGCATACAAGTTGTTTGATCCTACTTCACATGGATTTCTTACAAGTATGGATGTGGTGTTTCATGAAAATGTAGGTGAAGGTGATAAAATGAATAACTCAAGTGTATGGAATGATATTGATGATTATGTCAAAATGGAAGCAAGTTTTGAACAAGAACATGAACAGGTACAACAAAAGGTACATGAACAGGTACAGGTTCAAGAGCATGAAGCATCCAACAGTCATGACACTCCAAGAAGATAACATGAGACTCCACAAAGTAGGAAGAAGGATGAAAGCAGTAAAACTCTAAGGAGGTCATCACGTCAAATTCAGCCACCTATAAGGTATAAATATTATGCATTGATGTCTCATGTAATGAATTTTGTAGAACCCTCAAGTTATAAAGAAGCTAAAAAATATAAAGAATGGAGAGATGCAATGAATGAGGAATACAACTCTATAATGAAGAATGACACATGGGAATTAACATTATTGCGTAAAGATAAAGTTCCCATAGAATGCAAATGGTTGTTCAAACCAAAGTTTAATGTTGATGGTAGTATTGATAAGTATAAAGCTAGATTGGTTGCAAAAGGATATTCACAAGAAGAGGCATTGATTATGAAGATACTTTTTCACCTGTAGCTAAACTGAATACAATTAGAATCATGATTGCATTAGGTACAAAAAAAATTGGGAAATGCATCAATTAGATGTCAAATATGCTTTCTTGAATGGTGAATTAAAAGAATAAGTTTATTTGGTTCAACCTGAAGGGTTTGTAAAGCAAGGACAGGAGCATCTTATTTGCAAGTTAAAGAAAACTTTGTATGGTTTGAAACAAGTACAAAGATCTTGGTATGTGAAAATTGATTAATTCTTTTATGAAAAAGGTTTTGTGATAAGAAAAAGTGATCCTAACTTGTACATCAAGAGAGACGAAGATGGAAACATTGCCTTGATATTTTTGTATGTTGATGATCTTATCATAATAGGTAGTGCACACAGGTTGATTGAAGAAATTAAAATTTAGTTGTCATAGGTATTTGAAATGAAGGATCTTGGTGAATTTCATTTTAGAGGGAATCTGATAAGGCAATCATCATAGAAAGAAAATATAAAAAGACAATAATTGAAAGATTTCATATGTTTGAATGAAAACCAATGTCTACTCCTTTAGAACAGAATTCCAAGTTGTGCAATTATGATGGATCTAAAGAAGTGAATGGAACTTTGTATTGTCAATTGGTAGGAAGTTTGAACTACCTCACCACTACTAGCCCAGATATAGTGTATTCTGTCATCATCCTTAGTCAATTTATGGCCAAGCCTTGTGAAAGCCATTGGAAAGAAGCAAAGAAAGTCCTTCAGTATTTGAAAGGAAAACTTTATTTTGGTATTTTGTACACTGATGAATCTAATGTTGGGTTGGTAGGTTTTTATAATTCAGATTGGGCTGGAAATCCTGATGATAGAAGATCAACCTCAGGACATGCATTCAGTTTAGGATTGGGGGTTGTATCATGGAGCAGCAAGAAACAACCAATTATTTCTTTGTCATCCATAGATGCTGAATACAAAGCCTTGACCAATGCAACTTGTGAAGTTATTTGGTTAAGGAGGATTCTTGAAGATGTTGGAGAAAAACAAAGAGGACCAACAAGCATCAAATGTGACAACCAAAGTTCCATGAAGCTAGAAAATAATCCAATTGATCATGCTAGAACTAAACATATTGAAGTCCAACATCATTTTGTAAGGGAAAAGATACAATCAAATGAGATTCATCTAGTCTATTGTAATACAAGTGAGAATGTAACTGACATCTTTACCAAGCCTCTTGGAAAGATGAACTTTGAAATATGTAGACAACAACTACGCATTGTTGAAAATTCATTTCTCTGTTAAGGGGGAATGTTGGAATAATGTAGAAATGATATGTCAAGATAGAGTTGATGAGTTGTGTTCTCATAGTTAGTTTTTGATTCTATCTGTCATGAGTTGTTTCTTTGTAGTTTGTGTTGTGAGTTGGCGATTCGAATTTTTTGGATCTAGATTGTCCTAAAAGCTGTCTAGGTGTGCCTATATAATTTACTGGTTGTCCAAGCATTTTGATCAATACGTTTTGGTTTTTTTCTTGTGCATCTCTATGATTTTCTAGTTAAAAATTGATATATGTAAGCACAAACCTAATTCAAAGATCCATCATGATGGAGAAATCGATCTATGAGTTCACTTGATGTGGGTTAAATTTTGTAGCTAGAACCAATTTCAAAATGGGGACTTTATGATAGTATGTTTACGAATGAAGAGCCCAATCCTAATCCATCTTCTTTGAAAATATTTATATATGTGAAAGAAGACCTTCTAAAAAGGAATTAGATTGGGGAATTAAGACCAATAACTAAATTGAGTAGAAGTTCCATAACTTTTGAGACGTAAGTGCTACTTTATTTACAATTTCACATGACTTGGGAAAATGATTTTTGAAAGAAAATAATAAAGAAGGTTTGAAATACGATAATGAAGAGAAGAAAATCAAACAAGGTTGAGATTCCATACAATCTATATTGTGAAAACAATAATTATAGTATTTGATCTATGAAGCATGGATGATTCTCCAATTTTTCAGAGTAACAATACCTAAGCACAAAGGAATATTGATGTGGAAATTTACGTTGATTAAGAAATCAAGACCAATGATAGTTATAATTAAGAAAATTTTTGAAACAACGAATAACATTTCAAAAGAGAGAATATGAAATCATTCAAATGGAAAGAAACCAATTTTGAAACAGAGGGAATATTTTGAAAAAAATATATGAAAGCTACAATGAAAATCATTGCTACCTCTAATATTGGAACTACTTCAAAATTATGTCAGTATAAGAAGTCCATGGTTTGAAAATTTAGGTTAAGTACCAAATCGACATGTCTAAAGGTTTGAGGTGATAAAGAAAAATCAAACAAAAAATGAAAAATTAAAAATATGAAAAAAAAATGGGTGAAGTAAATCTTGATTCAAAAGTTGAGGTTGATTTCCAAATTGGAGAATAACATAGAAAACATAGTGAAAGGATAATTTATTTAAAAATCCATCCCAATTTCGAAATTAAGGTCCATGAGAGTTACAACAAAAAAAAGAGGAAAATGAAACTCAATAAAACGAGAAATCAATGCAAAAATAGAAAATACTTAAGAAAGAACTAATTCAAAACTATGAAGTGAAGCTTAAAAGCCTATTTAACGTAATTATCTAACACAACCATGCAATAAGAAACCAACACCAATGCATAAGAAGGAATAATCATATCCATATCAGTAAAACATAATGTGGGACTGTCGGGTCCTTCATCTTTGAAAGGATGACAATTGCAAAGGAAATTTTGGATGAAACTACCAGAAACAAAGCATCGAAAAACCAAAACGATAGTAGGATGGCTTGGAACTCACACAGCGGAAAATCAGGGAACGTGTTGAAGAACTAGGAACTGATTTTGATATTTTGATACAGTCAAATAGAAAACCAAAATGATGGCCCCAGGTATTGAAAGTCATGGATCAAGCAAGTGATGTATCAGAGCAAGCGAGCATGGTTATAAAAGAAGACAAAAGGCAGTGAGAAACAAGCTTAGATAGTGCCATAAAGTTCATATCAAGCCTGAAGAATAGATGGTGTTGCGCATCCATATTTCTTTAGCTCTAAGATTTGGATTTGAAATGTTTTTCTTATGTATTTCCTATATATTTTGATACTTCACACAAGTCTGTAACTGTCACAAGTTGTAACATTATTGTATATAATGAAACTATTTTCTGCTGATGATTATTATAAGAAAGATGGAATTTTGGCATTTAATTGTGTAGTTTATGGGCCCCTTTAAAATGTTCTTCATGTGTTAAATTTCCTGTTGAATGTATAACGTGAATGTTTAATAATGAATGTTGTGGTAGTTGCACAAGCCATATAATTGAATGATCTAAATCTCCTTTATCATTCCATGGTTCTGGCTCACTTCAGGTGAGATCTTCTTCTTGAAGGGGTGAAAATGTCGGCGAAGTGCTAGATTACGTGGGCCTTTTGTTGTCAACCTTGGTCGAACCCTATGTCAATTTCAAAGTAGATTTTCCTACCATTGAATGGTTCAATTGTCGGGACCTCAAGTTTCTTGAAGGGGGTTTAGATCACGTGATCCTTGTATATTTGTCGGAATATCCAGAAATGGTGGCATGAAAAGGTGGACTACTTTACTTTGCAATAGGCATAGTTGAGGTAGAAGAATATGAACTGGGTCAAAGAAGAAACTATATATGTTGAACCTTCTTGCGACCAATACGAGATATTTTGGTGTGAGTTTCTGGAGAAGTTATAAAACTGGTTGACTCAGTATTACCATAAATCAAGGGTTCCCATAAAACTGAGGTTTTGTAGGAATTGGAAAATAATAGATCTAGTTGATCTTCATTGGTTGGATGCAGAACTCACAAGAGTTGTTTATTTCTGGGTTAACGCGATGCTTGAAGGATATATTATTGAGTTTGCAATTGAAAAGCATCAATTGTTTTCCTACACAGAAGCTATATTCAAATTTGGAATACAAGGGCGACTGCTAAAAGAAATCCCACCTTGGATTAAGATACTGCTAGTCGAATACAACTTGTTTGAGTTTCAACAAATCAAATGACATCTTAAGTTACTTGTACTAGGGGAATGGATTAGGGGAAGGGAGGTTGTGTTGCTGCGGGAGGATGAAGGAATTCCTATAATGAATCAAGAAGAGTTATGAAATGAAAGGAACTTTAGGGCATTGCGGAGGGTGAGAATTGCTGAAGAGTGGCGCAAGAAGAAGTTGCAGGAACTTAGAGCTAGACGAAGTGAACTACAATGCATAGACAATGTTTTGAGGAGTTCCATAGAGCACAAGAGGGAAATGGAGACTCCGGAGCTAAGGAAAGTGAGTGAGGGAGAGATTTATTTTTCTGGCATGATGGGAGCAACCAGTGGGAGTAGAAGCAGAAGTGGAGTGAAGGGATTAGGAGTAGTTACTCTGATGCATGAGGATGTAGAAGGGTTTCGGACACCTGAGCTAGATGTTCGACTGATCAAGACACTAGAAGATGATACAACAATAGATTATGATTTACATTTCGTAATGAGGTGACTTTTGTTTGAAGATGAGTCAACACTTGAACACATAACCCCACAACATAGCAGCACGTTTATTCCTCCTACCTCTAACCTTCCCCTGGTGCTATAACAAAGTATGGATTTTCTCTTTTCAAAGGTACTCAAGTTTATTAAAGTTCAATTATCACTTCAATGTAAAAGTATTTCTAGTGGTGTTATTTAATCAAGTTCACTTAGTTATTTTCAAACAGTTTTACGAGGGGTTCATGCTTGTTTCTAGAACGTAACCAACCATGGATGGAGTCACAGTTGGTTCACTTATAGGATACCTTGAGTTTGCATGAAAGGGGGGAGAAGATGTTGAGAAACATTGGTATTTTTGTGAAGCTATTTGGAGAGCTCGTTAGGACCCTGATGTTACCAAGCTCATTGATTTTCAGACCACATTACAGGATAGGGCTTTGAGGTTTGTATAAAAGGGATTGATGCTAGCCCCAATGCTGGTATTGATGTGGTAAAGCGGGAATTTATTTAGGATTTTAAGTTACCGCAATCAAATCAACAAGGATTGGAAGAGTTGTTGGACATTTGCCAAAGGGAGGGGGAATCATCTTGGAAATGCATGCAGTAATTCAAGGATACTATTAGTAAATTATCTTACCTTATTGACCCCCATCACTGGAGAGACTATTTTGTCAAGGATTTGTTACCAATGACTCGAATTCCTTTATCTCAGCAAAATTGTAGCACGTTGCAAGATGCCTAGGAGAAAGAAATGCAAATAGAAGCTATGGCTAGTTATACATAAGATCACAGAGTTGGGGGACATTCAAGACATATGGCTATTATGGGCCTCCAAAATCAAATTGCTACATTGATAGAAAGGTTAAAATATCTAGCACCTACACATCTAACGATACCTCATGTTTGGTGTACCCACTGTTAGGTCGAAGGAAACGATGCTACAGAATGTTTGCAACTCAGAGGACCAGGATATTGGAGTGCGCCCATGGGACCTCAACCATTGTAGCCTCCGAGAGTTTCACAAAGCCTGTCCACACTTCCCTATCAAGGTCATACTCAGTTCCATTTGTTTCCCATTCTACCAGGTATGTCTACAAATGATTACTATGAAATATGTTGAAGCTTTGGGCATCAACCTCGCCTGTGTCCTATTTTACAGAAGTATTCAAGCATTTTGAATAACCTATTTGGTGAATTTTGTGGGTCCCCTAATCACCATATGGATCAATTTCATTCCTTGGATTCCTTAACGAACCACCTTGATTATTCTGATTTTTGTGTTAATGAGACTCCTCGAGGATGAGGACGAGGAGCTCCGAGGGGAGGAAGGACAGGTGGAAGACATTGGATTAGATGATATAATTGTGATTAATAAGGCCATGTGGTGAGAGAATTCCCTTTGTTGTGAGACCATGGTGTTCATACTATCAAGTAAATACACATGCAACTAAAGACTACCCTGAACTTATTGCTTGATGGGAAGAGACAAATTGGGCAAAGGGAGTTAATTTAGTCTGTGTAGAGCCCTAAGATCCTAGTCCTTCAACGAAGCCTAATATCAATGTTTTTAAGAGAGGAAGAAGGAGAACGGGAACTAATGTTGGAGCCCCTGATTAGCCAACTATTATAAATCCTGCATCTACAAATTATTCATATGATGCAAACTAGCAAAAGGAGTATTATAGGGATGCAACTGAACTCTTTTGTTAGTGGATGTCCTCACAAGGACCTCACAGTGAATTGTAGGAGCAAGTAAAGGGATGGTAGGAGAAGCATTTTGTAGAATCTTCCCAACCTATAATGGATTGGTTTAAGTTATTTTTACATATTATGAATGATGAGAAGCTCACTGGCTAGTTGCGGAAGAGATTGAAGACCATTGTTAAGGATGATGTGTTCTTTGAGGAACTGATTTATGCAAATCTACCTGAGTGGCATTTTAGACGAGTACGGAGGAATAAGAAGAGGACTAGAAGGGTGTTTTTGGTAGATGCTTAGATTGCATGGTTTCAAATCAAGGAATCTATGTTAGATTTGGGATTGAATGTTAATATTTTTCCAAGAAAGACTTGGGAAGCTCTTGGAAAACCCAAGTTGGTTTATTCCCCTATTTAGTTGCGGATGGAAAACCAGTACTGCATTCTTCCTATTGGTAGACTGGAAGATGTTGAGGTTGATATAGCTGGTGTTAAAACTTATGCAGATTTTGAGGTTATTGATATTATTGGGGACAAAGACCCATATCCGACTTTGTTGGGCATTGACTGGGATTTCAAGAATTATGTAGTTATTGATTTAATGTAGGATACTATGACTTTTGAAGTGGATGGTATATGTGCTATATAGCCTCTTGATCCATACCAAGGCCCGAGGTTTTACCAAACCTGTGGATGATGTTGAATCCACTAGTTTAGTGGACCAGTTGTATCAATTGACTGCTAGAAAGCAAGAATATTACATTAACCCCACAATAGTTGGTTCTATTAGTTGGAGGAGTATCAAAAGTACGAAAGTTGGCTTTGAAGTTGCGATGGAAGACTGGCAACAGGGTTCCCATAAACTCAACTCCCTACTGTTTGACGTATTTGTTGGATTGGTATCGAGGTACGCAAGTATCCTACTTTTAATGGTACTAATTTTGTTTTAATTTTTTTTAAGGAAATTGATTCTTGCATAGAAGAATGTTAGAAGATCCCTGTAATGAGTATTTCTTTGTAGTCTACTCCTGCATGGTGGTGGGCAACATACCCGAATCAACCGAAATAATGGAGCATTGTTAATGTTGTTTTGTTATATCAATTTTCTCCATTGAACGCACTTTTGAGAAATATTCCTATCTATAATAGTCGTACCTTGACACAAGACCATGTTTCACATTATTCTTCTATATGGAGGGTTGATGGTTTAGCAGTTGAAATGTGGCCTCATTTGTTTATTCATTCTTTGGGAAATATTTCACAAGCTTGGTATTTACAGGAGTTAAAATGTCAGACAACAGATTGGGACATCTTGCAACTCAGTTTCATAAATATTTTTCTTCTTCTGCTACCGATGAGAATATGGCACAGGCTCTTAAAGCTATTAGAGGTGTATTTTTTTGGGAGAGGATGTGCCAACAGAATGCAACAGGTATGGAGACTTTGTACACTAGTATGATTCAGGATTTCATGAAGTTGTTGTTTGTGGTAAAATTAACAAAGACCCAGATGATGATTTAGAGGAGTTAAGGCACCTAACTTTCAAAGAGTCTGAAGGGGAACAAAAAATTAAAGAGGATCCTGTTTGTGATGCCCCACACCTACAACCACTTAAATTGAAGAAGATGAATATTGGGACCAAAGAGAAACCAAATCTTGCCTCTATTGGGGACTATTGGGATGATCAGACCACATGGGAAATATTCGACCTACTCAAAGAATATGAAGATATCTTCCCCTGTTCCATCTCAAAGTTCAAGGGAATTAAAGGCAAGTAGGGATAAATGAAAATTACACTAAGGTAAGATGCAAATCTGGTTAAGCATCGACCTTACAGGTTGAATCCATGAGTCAAGGAGAAGGTCAAGAAGGAGATTGATAAGATGTTAGTTGTCGGTCTCATATTCCCTATTGATGAAGCTGAATGGATAAGACCCATTGTCATTCAGGATAAGAAGGATTCAGATGAAATCTGGGTATGTGTTGATTATTTAAGTCTCAATAATGCATGCATACATGATCCATTTCCCACCCCTTTCAGCGATGAATTCTTGGACAATGTTGGGGGAAATGAAGCATATTCCTTTACTGATGAGCTCTCGGGCTATCATCAAGTCTGTATTGCTGAAGAAGGCAAGAAGAAGAATGCATTCACCATTGAATGGGGGTCATATGTGTATAATTTTATGCCTTTTGGGTTAAAGAATGCTCCATTGTTTTCCTCTCGCATTGTCATTGCATCTTTCTGTGAATATATACACAGAAACCTAGAAGTTTACATGGATGATTGGATTATTTACATCTTGCTCAAGAATCACCCGAGTTTTTTAAGGGTTATGTTTGATAGGTGTAGGAAACTTCAAATATCCTTGAACCTGAAGAAATGCATTTTTGTTGTACCTTTTGGAACTCTATTGGGGCATATTGTTTGTAAGGAGGGAGTTTGTGTGGATCCTGCTAAAGTTGCGGTGACATTTCATATGTTGTCTCCCACTTCAGTTTTTCAGTTGCATTCTGCTTTGGGACATACTGGTTATTATCAAAGATTCATTCAGAAATACGCTTCCATTACAGATCCACTAGAGAATCTCCTTAAGGAATTAGAGCATTTTGTGTGGTCTACATAATGTAATTTTGCATTTGATACATTGAAAGAGAAGCTTGTGAGCGCACCGATTTTAGTCTATCATGACTGGAATAAGCAGTTCCATGCCCATGTGATGCCTCCAGGATCGCTTTGGGCACTATCTTGACACAACCGAGTGAAGGCAACTTAGACCACCCTATTTGTTTCACACACAGAAAAATTTCTAATGCAGAGCAGAAATACACTACCAAAAAAGAACAAGCCTTAGCGATGGTATACTCTCTCCAGAAGTTCCAACATTACCTACTAGGAGGTTCATTCAAGTTTTTTACAGACCTCTCAGCGTTGAAGTATTTAGTTAATAAGCTTGTTATTGAAGAAAGAATTTGTCAATGGTTTATGTTGTTTCAAGAGTTTACATTTGAATTTGTTGTTAAGCCAGGAAGGTCAAATGTGGGTTCGGACCATCTATCCAAATTGGAGTCAGGAGAGTCAAGAGGGTCAATCGATGATGAGTTTCTAGGTGCTCATTTGTTTCGCATTGTAGCTGTCCCTAACTATTTAGAATAGAATTCTACATTTCTTACTATATTGTAGTGCCCATCTGATTACACTACATTATAGAAGAATCATTTAGTTGTTCAAGCAACAAACTACCAATTGATTGTAGGATAGTTATATAATATGGGGCTTGATCAGATTCTACATCGTTGCATCCTTGATCATGAACATGAATGAATATTGTGGGAATGCCATGCTAGATTCACTGGGGGACATGTTGGAGGTAAATCTATTACTCGAAAGGTCCTACAAGCTAGTCTTTGGTGACCAACTCTTTTCATGGATGCAGAGTATGCCAAAACTTGTGATGTTTGTCAACAATTTGGTCGACCATCACGATGTGATGAAATTATCCTGAACCCAGTAGAGGCACTTACTGCATTTTAAAAGTGGGTTGTTAATTTTATTGGACCAATCAATCCTCTTGCTCGTCATTCTCATGCATGCTATATTATTATGGCAACAAACTATCGCACCCATTGGGCAGAAACTACTCCAATTAAAGACTATACTGTGGATACGAATGCTAGATTTATCTTTGAGAACATCAATACTAGGTTTGGTTGCCCTAAAAGCCTGAAGAGTGATAAGGGTTCTCACTTTATTAATGAAACAGTTCATAAGTTGTTGCATAATTTCATGATACAACATCACAAGAGCACTCCTTATCATCTGCAAGCTGATGGAATTGTTTAAGCACTTAACAAAATTCTAGTGAAGGGACTCACTAAAGTTTGTTCCACAACTCAATATGATTGGACTGAATGGGTTCCTGCTACCTTATGGGTTTATAGAACTATTGTCAAGAGACTAAATAGATATACCCCATTCGAACTAGTTTATGGCATGGAAGTTTCTGTTCCTACAGAGTTTATTGTTCTAAATCTCTTCATTTCTCATGCAACTAGGATGTCGGAGGATGAATCTCTTCCTGATCAAGTAAATAATTCGTTGCAATTGGACAAATATTGATTCCTCGCATATTTTCATCAGACAATTGAAAAGGAGCGCCAAAAAACCTGGCATGATCATCACATCAAGTAGTCCTTCTCTGTAGGTGATCAAGTCTTACTCTACAATAGCAGGTACCACAAACATCCTGGTAAGCTCCAAATGCAATGGCTTGATCCTTTCTATGTTGCAAGTATAAATATTCTGATTTTTTCTGGCTTTCTCAACTTGATGGTACTTTGTTTTCTAGATGGGTGGATGGTGCTCACCGAAAACCCTATTTTTATGGTTCAACTTCCAATTAAAGTGATCTCTCCTTGTGAAATTCATAGGTAGATGTGAGGATAGTTGTGTAAATAGTAGTCTTTTGTTTGTCTCATATTTTGTAGGTTTTGTATTTTCTGCAAGAGTCTTCCATTTTTCAGTCGCGACCCAACGCAACCAATTGTGGTTGGGGAGATTTTGTCATATCTTGTCTTTTCAGAGTCATTATTACTTGTCAGGTATGTTAGTTGTCCCAATCATGCCAGAGTTAGCTATTGAATTCATATTTCAATTCTGGATAAGATTATATTTTGCCGTTAGATTTTTTGTTACGTCACCACATCCCTCTATATGTGTCTGGATCGGTTATCATTCATTCAAAAATTAAGTCTCATTCCTAGTGCCTAATGGATAAGTCTATGCTAATTACCCTATATTTTCCCTCTTCTTGTCTTCGTCCTAATATTTCCTGTCATCCATTCTCATTTTCTGCTCTGGCTCTGATATTTCCCACCCATGAACCTTCTTTGTCTGCTCGTCTTCCTGTCTGATTTGTGTACATTCGTCACCTTGTGAATATGATTTTCTCAATTAAACCCACTCTCAGTCTATACCCCATCGATTCTCATATCCACTCTCAAGATGATTTGTTGGGAAAGTACAATAAAGTTCATCTTATGGATTGCGACCAGTCTGATTCCACACTATTCCCTGTGCTTCAGACTGATATTTTTATGGAGCTTAATACCCATCCCAATGCTCATTCCACCGTGAAATTTAGAATTTTTTTACGTCAATTGAAGTAGTCCACCCTTCTCCTTCTACGGGACTTGCCTGTGTTTGGCACCATTGGTGAGGTAATGTGCTATACAAAGATTTTGGCCAATTGACTTCATGGGGATTCTCTTTAGTGGGACCCTGAATACCCCATATGTAGGTTTTAAAACTGTACATAAATTAACTGCAAATGAATTCTAAGAACATAAAATAAACAATGATCATAAGATAAAACAAATACATAGAGTTTTTCCCCTAGATTCCAAAACCAGGGCTATTAGATTGATTTTTCATTATGTTCCTTTCAATCTTACAATATATAATTCAATAATTACAAATATGTATGCAAGTTTGTTTCATAAAAGGTGTGTACATACGCAGATCAAACTCTGAGCAGTAGCATATCGATTCTAAAGTATGGACATATATGTACATGGGTATCAGATATGAAAGGTGCATACATACGCAGAATTATTTTGCAAGGATCACGTACATATGCTAGGGTTTTGATAAATGTGATGTCTAATCAGCTTGATCAGTCTTGTATGTTTGTTGTTTCTTGTTAATGAAGTCTTTCATGATGATTTGGGTTTAACAGTAATGGTTAAGGTTGAATGATTTATGGAATGAATTGTTGAATAGTAATGATGTTGTTATCTATATGCGGTTCAAAGATATGTGATTGGTTCTGTAAGTGATTCAGTGAGTATTTCATTATTACAATGATTCAATTTCAGGGTTCAGTATTTTGAGATATTTAAGTAGGTATGTTTCATGGAAAATGTGTATATACATGGATATACTTAAGAAAAATTGCATATATATTTTGATATATGGTTGATCAGGGTTTACAGTGATAGAATCTAGTTTTTGTGATCAAAAGTATGTGGACTGGTATTCTGGTGAATGGATTTATAGTGATCTAACTACTTTAGTTGTTTGATATTGATTTGGGTCTCAATTGATACAGTGATTAAGTAATTTAATATGATGATTGGTTTCAGAGTTATGATTTTATATTGAGCTTAAATGATGGTAGTGGGTCCTATCTGAAAAATTGATTAAACCCGACCTACAAATTTGATGTTTTGGTTAAGGTCGATCTAGTATGAAATAATATGAAACGTGGTCCACATAGGTGTTGAGGGTTGGAGCCTTTAGTGAGGAATTCGAAGGTTCCTTCTAGTGGCAGCTAGTAAAATTTGATCAGGGGGTTGGATCTCCCTTCCAGTTGGTGCTGATAAGTGCGATCAGGGGGTTGGATCTCCCTTCTGGTTGGTGCCAATAAATGCGATTAGGGGGTTGCATCTCCCTTCTAGTGGGTTCTGGAGAATGCGAGAAGGTTATAGCCTTTTTCAGGTGGGTACCTGCATGCTGGTATGTGTCTGCTCCAGTACAAGATTGTAAGATGTTTAATGTATAGTAAAATAGAAAGACAAAGATGACAATAGTGGTGGTTTTCTCCCACATTAGGTTTACACCTAAAAATCTCGGTGTTCACCTATGTTGCTTATCTGTGATGGTTCATTTTGTTCTTACTGCACATGGTTACTATTTAATTGATGCCTATCAAAGTACTGATACATTGGTTCAAGTTAAACAGATGATGAATTAACTGAAAATTAATTTAATTGGATATACGTTAGTTGTATGCATAAAAATCACGTACATACACAGATTTACTTCAGTATAGTAGCATACAAAAATATGAAAAAGTAAAAAAAAAATTAAGTGATTTTTTAAAATACTAGTTCACCCCCTAGTATTTTTCCCAACAATTGGTATCAGAGCAGGTCCTTCAGAAGAAGCTTGATTGCTTGAAGGAGATCCATCAAGATGAGTATTCTAGAAGGAGTATTTTCTATCAGGCCACCTTTACTTAATGGAACTAACTTTGTCTTTTGGAAAGTTAGGATGAGAGCATACTTGGAGGCACTAGGATCTAACGTATGGAAAATCGTTGAAAGTGGATATCAATATCCAATATCCATTCCCACAGATACAATAGGAAAGAAAGAGTATGAAATTAATGCAAAGGCTGTAAATCTCATCTTGAGAAGTTTGTCCGAGTCTAAGTTCATGAAAGTAATGCAGTTGAACACAAAAAACGGAATGTGGGATAAGCTTATCCAAAGTTATGAAAGTGACACAAAGGTAAAAAGTGCTAAACTCCAATCATTTGGAATACAATATGAGACACTGAAAATGCATGATGATGAAAGCATTGCATAATTTTTCCTTAGAGTAGATGAAATTGTTAATTCCATGAGAAATCTTGGTGAATAAATAAAATATGCTATTGTTGTTGAAAATATTTTGAGATCACTAACTCCAAAGTTGATTCCAAAGTCCCCAATATTAAAGAAATGTAGGATTTGAAAAGTCTCACACTTAATCAAGTCCATGGAATATTGACAAAATTTGATATGAGGAAATGTGGTCCTTCAGACATGAGAGAAGTAGCCTTCAAAGCCACATATAAAGGGAAACAGAAGGAAACACCCAAAGACACAAGCTACATATCAGATGAAGAAGAAGCAAACTTAATGACAAAGTTGCAAGAAGGACTTGAAAATTCAAAGGTAAGATTCCATTTAAATGTTTTGTTTGTGGAAGAGTATGCCATTATGCATCCAAATGTCCTTATAGAGAAAATCATAAAGAAAATGGAAAGAATGTTGCTACAAAGAAGTTCTCTGATAAGAAAATATTTTACTCTAATGAAGATAGTCATAGCACATCCGATGACCAAGAAAATTCAGATTCAAATTATCTTGTACTTATGGCTCTTGAAGATCAGGAAATAGATGAATCAAATAGTTGTGAGTTAGATGATTTAATGAAAGCTCTAAAGGAGAATGATAAACTCAAGAATGCTAACAAAGAGTTGGAATCAAAATAAAATAGTATGATTGAAGAAATAAACATGTTGAAGATGGAATTAGAAGAAACCAATAAAAGAACAAAAAGCATGAGAAAACAACTTCAAGAAAAGGAAAAGCATTGTGAAACATTAGAATCTGAAATTATGACTCTAAAGGAAGATTATGAGAAGATCAACAAATGGGCAAAGGCATCTGAGTCTCTAGAGAATATTATTAATGAACAACACTCTCCTTTGATCAAGATAGACATTGGGTATGATCATACACAATGTGATGACAAAAACCAATATAGTGTTGTTCCAGGGAAATTTGAATCAAGTCACACATCTCCTAGATCAAGGACAAGATCTATTCCTAGGCACAAACGATGGTTTTATGGATATTATTTCTCTTGTAACTCTTTTGGGCATAAGTTCATTGATTGTAGGTCAAGTATGCATAACAAAACCAAGAGATGGGATAATTTCCATCACATAATTAGAAATTGAAGCAAATCTGGAGGAAGAAGGAGTCTCAGTCAGAAACACAGGGAAGAGTAACCCTACTGCAATTGATTACTCTTAAAGATTACTTCTCTCAGTGACTGCAGAAGTAATGTTAGGTACCTGACCTCATAAGAGCAGAAGATGATTATCAAGTACTCAGAATCATGGAAAGGTACAAACAAAACAGGCTCAAGGGGAGTTGTAGTTATGAAAATTCGACATTTCACCTTCTGTATGCAAATCCTATGAAATACAGTAACGTATATACGTTATTTATGATTTAGAAAGTCGTATATGCTTCTCTATGATGAAGAAATAGTGGGACAGGCTTAGGGATAAGTTATGATATACTTCAGTTACCTCTTATTTGACTTTCTGGTTCTAAAGTTGATTGATTACAATCTGATTGATGCTATTTAGAAGCGGTTTTGGATTTTATGAGTTTTTGATTCTTTAATGGATCTATGATTGATGAAGTTACTTTGATGTCCTTACTATTGGATGACTTGATATGGTCATACAATAAATAGTTGGCACAAGTTTAGGGGGAGAATACACTATGCTTCTAATAGTGCATTGTTTGCATTATGTTTGCTTGAGAATTCCTTGGTACATAATAATGCTTAACATTGGTGATGTTGCTGAAGATACTCATGTTACTGAAGTTTTTGAATGATGTTATGATGCTGAAATGATGTTTGAGTTTCCTTTGGTGAAATGATGGATGATTCTTATATATTGTTTGAGCCACTGATCAGATTTGTGATGATAGAAGACTCTCTGGTGATGATATGATTAAGGAATGTTGTTCTTCTTTGTGGAGGGAACACATAGATATTGTTATCCCATGATATGATTATTTGATGATGATGTTATTGTCATGGATGAAGCCTATGGTGTTGTTACATGTTATGATGCAAATGGTATGATTCTAGAAGAGTATGGTTCTAAGCATGTTGATCTTGATGATATGGGATCATAGAGATGAGTAGTTGATGAATGATGCTACATTTCCCTATCTTACTTTGATTCTCACATATTTTCTTGAATGCATGAAAATATATGTTGTTGTGATGCAAAAGATCTATATGACTTTGATGAGGTCAAGGGAATGAGCTCTACAAAACAAACTTATATTGTTGATAATGCATACTTGGTCACAAATTGATGATATTACATTGCTTCATGATGATATATATGGTGTTGTTTTCATATGCTTATGGTGCACATCCTATATATATGATTGTTGAAGACTATCTTAGTCTTACTACCTCACTATTGAGGTCTTTGGTCTTGGTTATAAATGACATATATGTTTGTTGATGTAAAGGTCATGTAAAGACCTATGGTATAAATAATTATAAATTTTTTTCATGTATGGACTATTGTGGTCAAGTCATGTAATCCCGTTTATTTGGGCATGTGATGTAATGTTTAGTCAAATATGTAACCGCATTATGTTGGCTGATCAATGTAAGAATGAGTCATTGGTGATAGGAAAGGTCATGTCTGGTTGAGTCATAGATTCATATACTTCTTTGTATATCTTTAGAAAATTCAGCATGTGCTTAGGGGGAGCATGCTCAATATTCAATGTCCACACTCAACAGATTAGATCTACAACACTCATATCAACAAACATAGAGAAGCCTTTATGCAACATTGGTCAGCCCTCTTCCCTTGATGTCAAAGGGGGAGAGAAGCTTGGTGTTTGAAGAATGCTTGGTGACTTGGGAGAGAAACTTGGTATATCTACAAATGTGTTTGCAGGTATATATAGGTGATGGTGACCAGACACCAAAGTGGTTGCGATCAAGTCCAAAGGCGGAGATTGTTGGCATTATGACAAATTTTTTGTCCTTGACTGCAACATAATTGATAAAGATGTAACCATGATGGTAGCAGGATGAGTACAGATGTAACAGAGAGATTACAAAGAAATATCAGTTCAGAGACAGAGGAATGATTAAGGTAAGGTATGAGGAAGTATACGCAGGTTCTATGAAGCAAATCCATGTACATATGTGGGTATAGTGGAGAAAAGTCGCATACAGTTTCCATACCATGGTATTCTAAATATCAAGGGTATTTACCATGATATTGGCCCATAGTAACGAGCACAATAATGGATATTTGATCCCATCCAAAAATACCATTGGCATAACTAAGGGTTTGACCCAAGGTATTGGTTAAGGCCTAAGCTATATAAGGTGATGGAGATCAAAGTGGTTGGAGTGAATGATTTGGGTTATGACTGGATTGTTTGATATGAAATAAGTGTGCACTTGAGAATGTGATGATGGATCATATCTTATAGATCTGAAATGACTGCATATTGAATAATCTTTTTATGGGTTAATAGATTTGTGATGATGATGTTATGAAGTGTGTCTTTTATAGTATATCTCGAGATCTGGGTTTAGTTGAGGTTTTGTTGTGAAACGAAGGTAAAAGTCAATAATTAAATATATTATGTAGGTTTGTTTTAAAAAAGGAACGTACATATGTAGATCAAAATCTGAGTAGTAGTGTATTGATTCTGCAGTATGGACATATATGTACACAGGTATCAAATATGAAAGGTGCGTACATACGTGGAAGTGTTTTGTAAGGGTCACGTACATATGCTAGGTTTTTGCTGAATGTGATGTCTGATCAACTTGATCAGTCTTGTTGTGTTTTTTGTTGTTTTTCAATGAAGTCTTTTATGATGATTGTGGTTTAACAATAATGGTTGAGGTTGAGTGATTTGTTGAATAGTAATGATGTTGTTGACAGGCCCCAAAATTGTCTATTTTATTAGGCCCATTTGATTATTTATAGACACTTAAATCATGTTTTTGACCCCCTTACTTTCACATCATAGATAAAATTTGTAGTATTAATGGTTCCTTAGGAATTTGGTTTATCCTTGCTTATATATGCCTAATATTATTTATTTTTGTAGAATATTATGAGAATATTGGGTAGATTGTGAAGATTTGGAGAGGGAGATAATCTAGATACTTTCTCCCTGCGATAGCAGGATCAATATTGGATAATAAATGAAAAAATATCTTGGAATCATTGAAAAATTATGGAGCTCTAGTGATTGAGAAAATCTCTAAATTTGTTCCCTATTATTTAATGCAGATTCCTAGTGTTGGGAACCAGATCCATTATTTGAGGGATTTTGGAGGGGAAAGCTTCCTCCTTTCAAGGAGAATGTTTCCTCATCATTTTTTATAAGTACCAATTCGAATTTTCCTCTAGGGGCATGTATTTTTTATTCATTTTATGGTGAAAACTTGTTCTTTAGTAGCTCCACTTTCATTTCTAGTAGGGATGTACTTGGATTGATTCAAATAATGAAGTTTGGTGCCATTTTTAGCTTCTAAAGCTTGGTATCCTTCATAGGACTCTGAGTATCCTTGGGCTTGGCCATCCCAGGAGCCTCAAAGCCCTTTTGTATAATTTTCTTTTCTTCTTTTCACTTCTTATTCACATTCACATCTTATTCTTGTTTTTCCTATTTATGCATTTAGTATTTTTGCTTATTTCGTTGTAGGATTGGGTTAAATGATTGAAGTAATTTGTTTTGCAGGTTATTTATATATTGAAAAGTGTGATGCATCCCTATAATATATTTCAAAATTCATATTAATCATTGAGCTACTTGGATTGGTTTACTAGTTCACAAATCTAGAAATTCTGGAAGTCCCTTGTGGCAAAAACTAATAATTTTCTGCTATTTTTAAGAACATGTTAATGAGATTAAATTGAGTTTATTCCACTTGGATTAGGTCATAAAAACATTCAAGTTAATAACAAAATTTACCCCAATGCATTTTCACTTGATTATGTTAGGCATTTTATAGGTTAACCAGCTCGCTAGTTCTTGAATTTCTAGTTTTTAGATTTTCTGCTATTTTTTAGGACGTGTCAACAAGGGTATTTTGTAGTGTTTCCACTTGGAATGGAGTCCTACGACATCCTAATTAATAAATAAATATTACCATCCCATTTTCACTTGATTTACTTGGTCATTCGGTGAATTATCTCTTCTTGTAGGAATTTTGTTTCGCTTGTAGCAATTCTATTTCACGTGTACCAACCTCCTGTAGCACTCTTGTAGCACGTGTAAACTTGACCAGATTTGCTCCAAAATATTTGTTTTGATCTCTTAGGCTTGAATCATGATCCTTAGTCTCTAAATCGATGATTGAGGAATAATAAACACCAATTAGGACATGTATTTTTACAAAGTAGATTAGGCCTATTTATTTGAATTCATGCTCTTAGGATTTGAATTACAAATTGTTGTTCTTGCCTAAGATTAATTTCTTTTCAAAGTAACATTTCCATTTTTACAATTAGTTCAGGATTTTATTTCATGAAATTCACTCCATTACATCAGATCAATGAAAGAAGGACACATTTTATGTTGCACATATAGTGCTGACACCACTTAAGTTTGTATGAACCTCAGGTTGATAATTTAAGTTGGTTGCCTTGGGAGTTGCAACATTCTTGTTGCAATACTGGGACTCATTAAGTGCTATCTGTATGTGGTTCAGAGATCCGTGATTGGTTTTGTAAGTGATTCATTTAGTATTTCAGTATGATAGTGATTCAGTTTCAGGGTTAAGTGTTTTGAGATTTGTACGCATGTATGCTTCATGGAAAATATGTATATATGCGGATATACTTAAGAAAAGTTGGGTATATATTTTGATATATCGTTGATCAGGGTTTATAGTGATAGAATTTTGTTTTTTTGATGAATAGTATGTGGATTGGTATTCTGGTGAATGGATTTACAATGATCTAACTAATTTGGTTGTTTGATGTTGATTTGGGTCTCAGTTGATACAGTGATTAAGTAATTTGATATGATGATTGGTTTCAGCTTTATGATTTGATATTGAGATTAAATGATGGTAATGGGTCCAGTCTAAAAAATTGATGAAACATGACCTACATATTTGATTTTTTGGTTAAGGTGGATCCAATATGAGATATTATGAAATGTGGTCCATGGAAGTGTTTAGGGTTGGAGCCTTTAATGAGGAAGTTGAAGCTTCCTTCTAGTGGTAACTAGTAAAATATGATCAGGGGGTTGGAACTCCCTTCTGGTGGGTGGCAGTAAATAAGATTAGGGGGTTGGAGTTCCCTTTCAGTGGGTGCTAGAGAATGAGATAAGGTTGTAGCCTTCTACAGGTGGGTGCCTGCATGCTAGTATGAGTCTATGCCAGTACAAGATTGTGAGATGTTTTCTTTATAATAAAATATAAAGACAAAGAAGACAATAACAGTGGTTTTCTACCACATTGGGTTTCCATGTAAAAATCTTGGTGTTCATGTGTGTTGCTTATGTGTGATGGTTTATTCTGTTCTTACTTCACATGGTTACTGTTTAATTAATGCCTATTGAAGTACTGATACATTGCTTCAAGTTAAACGTATGATGAATTAACTAAAACACAAGTTAACTGGATATACACTAGTTGTATGCATAATAGTTACGTACATATGTAGTTTTACTTCAGTATAGTAGCATACATAAATATGAATAAGAAAATAAAAGCTTAAATGAGTTTTAAAATATTGATTCCCTCCCCCCCCCCCTCTCAATATTTTTCCCAACATCATTCACTTCTTCTTAAACACCGATTTTATTCCAATGGGTTTCCTTATAGACAACAATTCCACGAGATCCCAAGCCTCATTTTTGTCCAAAGATGCCATTTCATCAACCATGGCCCCTTTCCAGACTTTTCCATCCTCTAAATCTACTGCTTGTTGGATTAGATTGGTTTGACCCAGGTTTGATTATTTACTATGCACTAACAAAATCCTCAATTACTAGCCCTTTCAGCAACGACCTACAAGGAGATCACAGTCTCACCCAAAGTGACTATGGGAAGATGCATAACTAGGTTTTTGCAATCTTGAGGGATGCAGAGATGTGGGTATTTTGAGGGTTTTTTACTTAACATTCATAAGTTACTTCACATTCATACATTACTTCACCACATTACATTCATCACTTAAAACATATCATATACATCCATAAAACTTCACTATACTGAAACAATATGCAAATACAATAAACTTCTACACTACAACAGATAATAAGAAAATAAACAAATGAAGACACAAATTTTACTGTGGTTCATCCCAATGTGGGACTATGTCCACAAGAACTATTTCTTATAATAGAGAATTTGTACAACAAGTAGCTCTTGGCCTATGCACTAAGTTGCAGACAATCTGCGCACTCAGCTGCACACTTAGGCCTTTGCGCACTCTGTTGCATAGCCTTGCCTTCTTTCCAAAACCACAATTCATAAATATTCCACCATTAAATACATGATGTGATTCTTCAAGGCTATCTCCTTCTTTAGTATTAATCCCTATATATAGTATTACATCGAGGGATATATCATCGAAATACCATGGTCCATATTCTATGGACTACCCTAATACAAGCTATTATGGTAAAAAACCATTCATCATTTAGAAAATTACATTCTTTTAATAAAAAGGAGGCGATTAGAACTTTCCCCAAGCCCATATACCGCACAGTATATCTACTGCTTAGTCCACTTTGGTGCTCCTCTTCTCCACTGCGTGGTCCACTTCGTGCTCTATTACATCCTTTACTTCGCACTCTCCTCCAAAAATTTTGGAGTCTTCATTAAAATATAGGCCGATTTGGGTTGTGCCCAATAGGCCCCCAACACTCACATGTGACTCCTCCTCAGTCACTTAGATGATTTAACTTTGATTTCTATTGCGATGCTATTGTAGGCCTAGTTGAATTGTCGCAAAGTTTTTGTCACCTTCTTATCCTCATTGCATGCTTCCTCCAATAGTGCCTCTGTTACATGTACTATAGCCTTTTATACCAATGTTGTCTCCCTTTGTCTAAGGTCCTGAAGCTTCTCATTCACTGTCTGCAATAATTGGAGGGCCTCATCCTGCCAAGGCTGATTCCTCTCTATCAAACTTTGGTCCTCCTTCTTAAATTCGTCAATGTTCTTATGGAGGGCCTTACTCTCATTGATATTCACA
Organism: Pinus tabuliformis; assembly: GCA_031772625.1. Classification (NCBI taxonomy): domain Eukaryota; kingdom Viridiplantae; phylum Streptophyta; class Pinopsida; order Pinales; family Pinaceae; genus Pinus; species Pinus tabuliformis. The sequence goes on along the minus strand of CM062806.1, from coordinate 887,796,224 downwards.
AGCCTCTGTGAGATTGGTAAGGTCTTAGAAGATGCCCAAATATCTTCTAATTGCTACTGCTTTTGCTGCATTTCTTCCTGCATTTTTTGTACATTTGGATCTTCTTGCAATGAAGTGCAAATTTGCAAACTTTCAACTAACAATTTCCCATAGTCTACCAATGCTACAGAGATGCTGACCATTACAATATTTAGGTCGGTCTCCCTATGATCTTGTACTTCCTATGGCATAGTTGGCTACAACTTCATTTGCAGCTCACTAATCTACATTTCATACTTGAAATGCACTGCAACAATTTTGTCCTTGTACCCCTTAACTGCAAGGCTGCGCTTTAGGACCTTGTCTTCTGCTGGCTCTTGTTCGCAGACATCCAAGTCTTGAATATCTTTACATGTGGCTTCAACCACCTCCTTGATCTTCTAGTGTTCCCCTGCTATTTGATCCTTTCTTGGATCACCTGCTCGAGTTTATGCCACAATGTAGCTCTCTCTTTTTCTACTTGAATATTTAGCTACAAGGTGTGTTGTTATGCAACTTCAGTTCTTCAATTATCTCCACATGTATCTTGTGTATTCTTGGCAATGGTACTATTGTGATGTTCATATTGACACGCTTCCATTCCTTATCATGTTGTTGTAGTTTAGCAGAGTCAATCTGTAGGGTTGCTACATGTATCTATGCTAACCTCGTTGCAAGCGTAAGCTCTATCTGACTTTCTACTCCAAACCTTTCCTTTATCTGCACCGGTTTTCTAATCATCCGTGCCACTATCTTCAATTCTACAATCCTCTCTACAACACTATTCAGAACTGCACCATAATGATCTTCTACTCTATTCTAGGATTCTGTTTTTGCTTCCTGTATCTTGTCCATGATTTGATCCAGGTCCCCTTCAGTAAGGACCATGAGATCCTTTGTCTTATTGGCCTTCTATTTCTTCTTTTTCTTTGAGGCAACTTCGCCCTATGCCTTCCTTTTTTTTGCAACAACGAGGTCCATCTTTGTCTTTTTTGATTCTATGTTCTTCTCTTCTAGAGGATCCCGGTGACCCTCGTCATGTAGATCTTCTTCCTCTGATTCATACCCATCCTCATCCTTGTCCTTGCCTTTTCCACTGGCTTCACCATGCTGGGAAGTGTCCACTTCTTCTTCTCTCGCATTGTCTCCTACTTCCTCCAGCAAGGTCATCCATTAGGTGGGTCATTTTTGTATATGCACTGCAAGTTTATCTTCAATTAGCATATATGGAAAGGCATGCCATTTCTTCTTTGTATCCCTGCATGCTTGTATGTAAACTATGAAAAAATTCCTTAAACTTTTCAACAATGCTATACTGCTCATATAGGCTCAGTGACAGGTGAGGCTATTGGTTTACTACCATATGCAAATCCATATGACGCAATACGAAGAAAATCATGTTCTCCATTGCTTGCGACAATTGGGTGGCAAACCATAGTGAGTCATACCGTGAGTCTTCACAGACATCTGATGCTACTGAGGGGAGCTGTGAATCCTCCAACTCTCTCCATGCTAACATTGTAATAATCAAAAAGTAGGGTGATGGTGAAAACCAAAAATACCCTAACTATTACTAGGCTTCGACGAACTTTCAGGCTGGAAGGGTGAATACTTTTGAGTTACATCGAATTTCTCATGGAGACTTTCTCCACTTTCAGATTCACTCAAGGGAGGGCTATAGTTAGTTTCTATGAAATTCTTCAAATCTTGGCCATGAAATCTCTTTTCAATGTCTATTCTATATCTTTTTCCACTTCATGTTGTTCCAATCTCTTCTTCCAATCTTCTCCCAAACATAAGTAATTTAATAATATGATTGCATTCGTAAAAATCCCTTTTCGCGTAAAAGAATCTTGATCCAGAGTTTCAGAAACCTCAGGTAATTACCTCATGGTCCTTTGAAAAATTGTTATTTTGCATCATTGTATCAATTTAGGATTCCACTCCTTAGGTTTGTCTCCTTTAAAATAGTATTTTCTTTCAGTCAACCTTGATATCCATTTGTACAAATCAATATGAAACGAACTAAAGAAAATTTTGTAAAGATCTTCGAAAATATACTTCTGTAACCACCCTTTAGATGACAGACGAGAGCTTATATTCTCTTGATCTGCAAATTCTCGTTCCTTTTATTCTACCCAATCTTGAATTTCCTTCTTCGATGGGTGCCACATCCACATATCCCTCAAACAAATCCCAGTACTAGTAATGGAACCATTTTTTTCCTTAGATTGGGTTGACCCAGGTTCAATTATTTACTGCGCACCAACAAAACCCTCAATCACTGCCCCTTTTGGTAATGACTTGCAAGCAAATCACAGTCTCACCTGAAGTGACTATGGGAGGATGCAGAACCAGGTTTCTATGTCGTTGAGGGATGTAGAGATGTGGGTATTTTGAGGTTTTTTTACTTAACATTCTTAAGTTACTTTGCATTCATACATTGCTTCACCAGATTACATTCATCACTTAAAACATATCATATACATCCATAAAAATTCATTGTACTAAAACAATATGAAACTGTAATAAACTGCTACGCTACAACAAATAATAAGCAAATAAACACATGAAGACATATATTTTACCATGGTTCATCCCAATGTGGGAATACGTCCATAAGAACTATTTCTTATAATAGATAATTTGTACAACTAACAGTTCTTGGCTCACACACTCAATTATAGGCAGTCTGTGCACTCAGCTATGGACTCAGGCCTCTACGCACTTAGTTGTAGAGCCTTGCCTTCTTGCCCAAGCCACAATTCACAAAGATACAACCATTCAATACATGATGTGATTCTTCAAGACTATCTCCTTCTTTATTATTCATCACTATATACTATTACATCGAGGGATATATCATTGCAATACCATGGTCCATATATTATGGACACCCCTAATACAAGCTACTATGGTAAAAAAACATTCATCATTTAGACCATTACATTCTTATAAAACAAATGAGGGGCTTCAACCCATCCCTAAACCCATATACAGCGTGGCATATCTACTGCATAGTCCACTTTGGCACTCTGCTGCTCCACTGTGCAGTCCACTTCACGCTCCACTCCATCCTTTACTTCGCACTCTTCTCCACAAATTGCAGAGTCTTCATCAAAATCTAGGCCACGTTGGGTTGCATCCAACACTGCCTCCCTAACAGTTTTGGAATCATCATCAATAACAGATAAAGGAAAATTTGAACAAAAAGCAGATAGACTATACCTTTTTGGCACCCTTCTTTCTCGAACTGATTCTCTCACAGTTACATTTCTTGTCTCATCATCTTCGGATTCTTGTCTGCTATAGAGTTTGATTCTTACTCCTTTAGCTCAAACTCTATATTCTCAGGTTCCTTTGGAAGGAATTCATGTTTAATAACATCTTTCACTTTTTTAAATGGCACATCTTGGTTGTACACAACCTTCCTTATTTATGGGTTCCAAATCTTATAAGCTTTTAAATCATCATTATACCCAATAAAAATGCACCTTTCAGATTTATTATCCAACTTGATTGTTTTCTCCTTTGGAACATGTACATATGCATCATATCCTAATACCCTCAGATGTGAAATAGAGGGTTTCTTACTAGTCCATACCTAATGTGGAGTCTTATCCTCCAACGATGATGAAGGTGATCTATTAACCAGGTAACATGCAGTCTCCACCACCTATGCCCATAATTCCTCTCCTAACCCGACACCACTGAGCATGCTTCTTGCCTTTTCAATCAATGTCTTGTTCATTCTTTTCGCAACTCCATTTTGCTGAGGTGTGTATGGAGTAGTCTTCTCTCGTGCTATACCACACTTCTTACAAAACTCTTCAAATTCCTTCTTGCAGAACTCTCCACCATTATTTGTCCTCAACACCTTTATCTTCTTGTCTATTTGATTTTGCACAAGAACCTTAAATTCTTTAAACTTGTCAAAGGCTTCAAATTTCCTCCCGAGGAAATATATCCATGTATTCTTTGAGAAGTCATCTATAAAATACATGTCACACATAATTACCCAATGATGGAACTAACATAGCTCCAAACACATCACTTTGCACAAGCTCTAATATCCCTTTCACCCTCTTAGCACTAAAAAACTCACTCGATTCTACTTCCCATATATATAATTCTCACTGAAATCGAAATCCATAGAGGAATTAGACATACCTTTTACCATACCATTACCATGAAGTATTCGAAGGCCCTTCCCTCCAATATGTCTAAGCCTTTGATGCCATAACATGGTTTTTCTCTAGAGACCACTAGATCTTTTTCTCCACTTTCAAGAACCACATAACTATTGCACTCAGCAATAATAGTACTACCGAAAATCTTGTATAGAGTTCCAAACAAAAATCCCTACATCAATACCAGTTCTTCCTAAACCATCTTGTAGGTATCTTTCTTGAACATTGTTTTTACACTTGCATCATCCATCTTGCTTACAGAAATAAGATTTCTGACTAATGCAGGAATATGCATAAAACCCAGAAGTGTTCTAATCCTTCCACCTTGCAACTTCAACTTGAATTTTATGCATACAATGATTCTAGCCTTCTTATCATCCCCTAATAGTAAATCACCACCATCATATTTCTCATACTCATAGAACCACTCCCTATAGGGAGTGAAGTGAAAGGATGCACCTAAGTTAGTCAAATATGCCTCGTGATCTACATGTGTACTTAAAGAATAAGCCAGGTACACATCCCCTCCTTCATCTAAGGTGGTTTTTTTCCTTTGCAGAAGGAGCATCATAAGATCCATTTGCTTTCTTAGGAGGTTTAGATCTAGAGTCCTTTTTGAAGTACCCTGCTTTTCTGCATTTCCAGCACACCTTAACAAGTTTTCCTGGAAATTTAAATATCCCTCTAGATTTAGATATCCCTCTTGAGGACTTATTTTTGTTTCTATTATGGGACCTTCCTTGGACACACACGACATTTCCATTATGGCCCTCCATATTTTTCTATCTCATCTCCTCCGACAACAAGGATGAGACTATTTCATCAAAATTCAAGGTAGTTGTATTCCTATTGCAACAACCAGTCTTTCCCAGGAATCTGTTAGAGAAAAAAACAAACTGATGCACTTGTCTTCATCTGAAATTTTAATATCAACAGATAAAAATTGTCTTACCACAGTATTAAATGTGTTAAGATGCTCTGTCACCAAGTCTCCATTCTTCATCCTCGGGTTATACATCTTTTTCCGTAGGAACAATTTGTTCACGAGGGACTTAGATTGGTACAAATTCCCTAAACTTTCCCACAAAGCCTTCACCATAGCTTCCCCCAATACATTCAACAATACTGAAACTGAGATACACAATCCTATTGTCTTCTTTGCTTTCCAATCCAACTTTTCCCAATCTTCATCTGACATTGTCATTGGTTTAGTACCTGGATCTACCATGATCTACTGATCTTTATCCATGAGTAGACCCTCCATATTGAGTTTCCACAACTCAAAACTCTGACCATTAAATTTTTCGATCGCTATCTTTCCACTGATTGCCATCTTCATTCACTACAGGAATCAATCCCACGGATCTCCCTCTAAACAAGGTCTACCATGGGCCTGAGCGAAACCCCTAAACAAAAAAGGCATGTCCTTGAAGCCGAAATAGCTATGATACCAAATGTAGGTTTTAACCATATACAAAAATTACCTACAGACAAATTTAAAAAAAATAGAAAATAAACAATGACGAGAATATAAAACAAATACATAGAGATTTCCCCTGGATCCCAAAACCAAAACTACCAGATTGATTTTTCATTATGTTCCTTTCAATGTTACAATACACACACACACACACGCACACACACACACACACATGTATATGTGAAGCATTCATAAACCCCAGTCCACTAACCATGGACTAGAAAATAATTGTAGTTCCCTTAACCGGATCTACAAAATACCATGGATAGAAAACCATCATGCCCAAAACCATACAAAAAGAATTAGTAGGTCCGCCCACCTAATATAGGGTCCAAAAGAAATTTCCTAGGGTGTTGCCCTAGAATGCATGTAGGGGGGATACTGCCCCCTATAAACCCCCCAACACAGGGGCTACGCCCCCTTGTGACCCCCCTGCTATGCTCGGTGTAATGAACGAGGGGGGTTGTCGCCCCCCCCCCCCGTGCATCTGACTAGTCATGGAAAGAATATAACACACACCTAACACCATCCATGCAATTGACATTCACAACATCGCTGGACTCTCTACCTACGGTGTTGATGTTAAGTTGACCTTTCATAAAATAGCTAAGCGTGGGAAGAAAATGGATGAAAAAAATCTATACAAGAAGTATGATACTGTCTGAAAAGGCTGAAGAGCAGTTATAGTTATGATCAACAACACGTCGGTCTATGTTGCTGCAACAATCATTACCACAAATCTCACCTACCACTACACTAGGGTAATGTACGTAGATTCCATTTCTATTGTTGAAGCTTTTGTTCGTGGTGATCAACTCAATTGGTCCAACTATCTTCTTCAGGAATTATTTGAGGTTGTTAATGATGTCTATGCTCAGTCCACTTATTTTGTTTTTACATGCCTACATATTACACTTGCCATGTCCAAGTGGTGTCCTCCAGAGGACCATGACCTTGCTCCCATTTCCGAAAAGGATCCCCATGCTTATATGTATGCACCATGGCATAGAACTAAAGGCACTGTAAATAGAGAATTTAATGACCTCTCTTTTGGTCACTGGTACAACAAGATGGTTGTTGTGTCTAATGCCATTTCATGGGTTCCACTTCCTCTATTGGACCAATACTTTCTTTTAATTTTGTTTTCTATCTCTCATAGTTCTTCTTATCTTCAACCAATGCATATTTTCTTAGATACTTTTTCTATGCATCCAATTCAATTTTACATCGGTGAAAATTATTTCCATACTGAAATTAGCAGTTGGCTAGGGGTTATTGCATGGCTGCAAGATGGGAAAGTTTTCTATAATTTTAATGCAATGAAACATGTTGAAGAAGCCCCTTCAACTTCTCAGAAGCATTTTGAGGATGGACCTGTGGGTCTCCAACCAATTTTGAAGAAGGCTAAGGAGTGCGTGAGCTCAGCTTATGCCACTTAGTCTAAGATGGGTTCGTATGTGCAGAAAACAGTTGAGGTACATCATCTTACCCCTATGTCTACTGCAACACCTATTATTGCATCCACCATTCTGCCTGCTACTATTTTTACCTCCTTGTCACCTCGCCAATTCCGTAGAACCCCCTCTACCTCCACTTTCATTGACCTTGATGCCAAAATGATAGTCACAAATTTTGTAGTGCATGTTCAAGAAAAATTGCCTCCATCCCCACATACAACTTTCGAAGGGACGCCTCATTCATCTGTCACTACTTTATCAGACCACCCCAATTTACCTGCCGCTCTTGATGACCCTACAGAGATGGAAACCAACTTTTCCATTTTTTTTTATGTGCATATGCCTACTACAATTACTTCCCCACCATTAACTATTCCATCTTTTGTTGTCACTCTTTCTCATCCATCATCCTCCACTCCTCCACCCATTTCAGCAGAACAAGTTACTAACTTCATGAAGGATCCTGATCATTGTCCCCAAGTAATTTTCCTTGCAACCCATTAGCATGACCTCATCACTTTCGTTCCAACCCTTGTTTTGCATCGAATTGCGAAAAAACAAAGGGTGGTTATTCATCACAAAAATTCACTGCAAGATCAATCAGATCGGTCAGTTGCTAGTGGCCAACCACTGCAATCCAAACTCTCATCGATCGAAATAGTTGTAGTTGACACTTTTAGTACCTAGTTTTCCCGTCAGCTAGTTGAGTTTATTCATGCCTCTATTTCTCAGTCGAAAAACTATTTGGTTCAAACAGAGACTCAGTGTACTGATCTTCAGGTCACCTGTGAAGAAAAACAACATCAATTGAATGTTGCCTCAGTAGTACAAACGTGGTTATATTTTGAGAAGGAATTATTGGAGTCCTAGGTTAGTGTGGTCCATTCTCAATTGCAATCTCTATGGCTGATTCTTGCTCCATATGCTACCGAAAAAATTGAAGATGTTGTCACCTGTGCCCTAGTCAAATGTTGTAGTATGGTTGAAGCAGCATGTCAACAACTATTTTGCAAGCATGAAGAGCTCTAGGACACTGTCACCAAGATGTAGTAGTCTTCCTCTGATCCTTCTGCCATCTATCACACTCATTTTAGTGAGAAAATACATACCGCCACTTCTCTTCATGCTATTCTTCCCCAAGTCATGCAAGAATCTGAGCATGTGTTTCACCAGATCACTAATGTCAGTCATGTCATCACAAAGAAACATGCAACCATTGATCCCTTATGCGCGAATGTTCACAATTTATACCAGCAAGTATTAGCAACATCTGATCTCGAAGCCAAGCAATAGCTCCTCAACTAAGCTGATGTCCTTGATGCCTAAATTAGTCAGCTATAAGATGTAGCCAAGTCATCAAGTGGGTCCTATATGACCTTCAATGGGAAGTTCAAAATATTTGTATGACCTTCAGCACATTGCCCATCGTTGTTGATCATTAGATTCAGGAACTGGTTGAGTCATAGATGAATGACCTCAGTGAGAACATTGTTACTGAGTTCTCAACCAAGGTCTCCACACTCATGGACTCATGCCACTCTATTTCCACATGCACCGGTTTCATGGAGTCCACTCCTCATATTGTTCCAGAGTTGGGTCCTTCTTTTGAAGTTACCACAACTGAAGCTACTGGAATCTAACCCACAACAAATTTAGAAGCAACAACATCAACACATTGACTCAAGGGTGAGTCAATAGGATGTGGTCGGGGCATGTTGGGTCCTTTGTTTTTGAACAGATAACAGTTGTGAAGGATATTTTGGATGAAACTTCCAGAAACAGAGTAGTGGAAAACCAAAACGCAAGTAGGAGGGCTTGGAACTCACGCAATGAAAAATAATGGAGTGTGTGGAAGAACTAGGAACCGATTTTGATATTTTGATACAGTGAAACAAAAAACTATAATGTTGGACTTAGGTATTGAAAAACACGGATCAAGCAAGAGAGGTATCAGAACAAGCGAGTGTGGTTATAAAAGAGGACAAAAGGTAGCGAGAAACAAGTTGAGACAGTGCGACAAAGTTCAGATTGAGCCTAAAGAATACGTAATGTTGAGCATCTAGACTTTTTTAGCTCTGAGATCTAGGTTTTCAATGTTTTTCTTAATTTTGCCTATAGATTTTGATACTGCACGCAAGTCTGTAACTATCACAAGTTGTAATGTTTTGTATGTAATGAAATTATTTTATGTCGATCATTAATATAAGAAATATAGAATTCTTGCATTTAACTGTGTAATTTATTGGCCCCTTTAATTTTGTTTGCATATGTTAAATTTCTTGTTGAATCTATAACATGAATGGTTAAGAGTGAATGTCGTGGTAGTTGTGCAAGTCATATAATTAGCAGATCTAAATCCCCTTTTCCTTCTATGGTTCTGGCTCTCCTCGAGTGAGACTCTTCTTATTCCTGAAGGAGTGAAAATGTGAGATAAGTGCTAGACTATGCATGCTTTTAGTTGGCGCCCTCGGTTGAACCCTGGGCCAGTTTCAAACTAAATTTTCCTTCCAACAGGTACCCCAAGTTTTGCTTAAATATGATGGATTTTTTGTAGACACAACAAATGATGACACATTTGGAAAATACAACATCCCTATATTAACACCTATCTAGTTATATTTTCCTTTGAATATGAACTAAAAATTTCAAGAAAAGTGATATCCTATAATTGACACAAATGGCTTTTTAGGTCCTTCCTTTGTACCATGAATCCATGGTACCCCAATCGTACAAATTCAATGATTTATTAGATTTCCTTGAATATAGAAAGTGTGAAATTGGTTTCCTTTAAATATCCACCTAGTGTTTCAGGTATTATTGATAATTACAAGGTTTTTCAATTAAATGGGGTTAAAATTTGATCAAAAATGTTGTTTTACTACCAGGAATTATTTCTCCCACTACTCATGACCATCCATATCCTTGGAGGAATCACTCCAACATCATATGCATTTCCTCATTGATAATGTACATCCATATCCTCAACAAATTCACCTACATGCCCAATTTATAAAATAACCTCCTTGTCCAATCATTACTCTCTCTCTCTCTCTCTCTAGAATAAAGGGTCAAAAAGAAAATGGATTTTTCACACTTATGGGAATGAATTCATATTATTAGAAATGGATTTTCCATGCCTTGATAAGAATATTCCCCCAAAATATTTAACCCTGAATGCATAACAAAAAATTCTTCACAAGGTGTTCTCTTATAATTTGAATAGATAATATATTCAAATTGATTGAATCACCAATTAATTAAATGTTACAACTCAAAAAGACACCCCCTAATTCCATTAGAGGATCCACACAAAAACAAGCCAAATATGTAGAATATACCTCATGGAAACCATTAAAAACACTCATATTAGTTTTCCAATGCTCTCGGGGAAATGAAAAGTAGTGTTGCAACACTCTTAGGGCCTTATAGCAAGAGTTGAATGCTCCCATAACACATACACAAAGCATTTAGGAGGGTAGCATTTCTAGAGCAAGTAGATAAGGCTCTGATAGGGTAAAATAGTGATCAAGTAAAGGATAATGATTACATGAAAATATCAAATCAATACAAAAAGGTGTCTAAATTCATCCCTCCACCTTGTCAAGTCAATTGTAAAGTAAAGCTCTTACATGGAGAAAAAGGAATAATAGTAAAAAAACAAGGAAATGTTGCAAATGTAATAAAATCAACTTTGTGATACAATACTACATGTAGTGACCTTGGATGAGGGTGCTCTTTAGAGTGGGGGTCAGGGGTTAAAGATATTGGAGGTGCTATAATCGTTGTAAACAACTTGCTTAATGAAAACACCCTAATTTCCCCACTTATATTGTTGTCTGTTTTCCATTTGAATGCATGTTTCTATATGTTATGTGGTGATTTATTGTGTTAACGCTTGTTTGGAGTATAAAAATATGTATTTGGATGCCTTTTGGTCTCCATTTGTAGATTATAAATGACAAGAGCCAAGGAATGGATCATTGGAGCAACCACTTTATAATGAAAAACTAGGATCAACCTTCAGAAGTAGGATGTGTCCATCTTCTTCCTCCTATTTAGTTTATGATTGTTTTCACCTAGGTCACTTTAGCATTATAATTTTGGGTGTGTGTTAGATTCTTGAATGACTTATATGCACCATGGATAAAGGGGGGTTCAATGGGAGACTGCCTAGTTGCGAGGTATTGTTATAACACCATTCAACACTCTTGTAGACTTGATGCTCTTTTATGGTCCTTGGTAGTCGCTTTTCTTGTACAGACTTGACTTTATGCTAAAAATTTGTGTCTCAAAATGCACACATGAATCTGCCCATACTAAATCTCATACATACATGGGTTTCATAACACTATACCCACGTATACCTTTTAAAATATGGAAAAATAAAATAAAATTCTATTTTTCTGGAGGCGTTTATGGGTTTTACCGAGATCACACATAGAGGATCTCATGGCCTAAATGAAATAACCAATTTCAAGTGGTATAAATATAACCCTCGGGTAGGCCTGATGGATACGAGATCAAGTCTGCTTTTCTCGTTCCTCCTGCACTCCGAGTCCCTAGGAAAGTAGTTTCCTAGGCATAGATGCTCAACATCCTTATCTAGCATCTACTTGCACTTATTAGAGAGGTTGTCTTCATGGCTCGTGTTGGATGGATCTGAAGGAAGGATTCATCGATACCTTTGGACCTGATCAAGTTGTATCTTTCCTGCACTTACTATTGTTAAACAATAAAGAAGCTCATGTCTTGTTCCTGATATATGTTGTCATCTTATGAATGATATTTTATATGTTTATATATGATGATATAACATATTATGATGTATGCACATTGAATTATCTATTATGTATATGCTTTTGTGATTTCTTTGCATGTCTTCACATCTTGGAGGTATCATAGGGTTTAGACCCTATGGGAACATCTTCAAACATAGGACCCTTAGGTATGTCTCCAATCTGACTTCGATAATTTGTATGTTTGGCATGCTTGTTTGAGTGCTCTTTATTGATTATCTTACCCTACTCTATTGAGGCTTTCAACCCTTGCCTTAGGTAACTTTTCTTGCCAACAAAATTGGTGACTCCATTATGGAATACCATCAAGTATATCCTAGAAGTGTTTGTTTTCTTTGATCTGGGTTTATTTTGTTGTTTCTTGTTTCTTCTAGCCTTCTTGATTCTGAATTAATTTGGTATTCAACCTAATATTTTAGATCTGGGCTTTCCTTTTATTTTTTTCTTAGTTTCCATTTACATGCATTTTTTCTTATAAACAATCATGTATATACACAGTTTCTTCCAAAGAAATCTGTGTACATGCATTTTCTTCACACATAGTCGCGTATACACATGGGACTGTATTTAAATAGCTACATATAGATTTGAAATAATAATAATAATAATAAATAAATAAATAAATCTGGCTTTTGCTGAGGTCCTCATCAAGTTTCTTTATGATTTCTTGATGTTTATGAAGCCTGGAATCACCTTGATGTCTATTATTGTTGGTGTCTTTCATCTTGTTTGAGAAATTCCTATGTCAACCTAGGGTTTGTAGTCTTTGAGGATTTTTGTGTTTAAAGTTGGGTTCCAAATCTTCTTTGTGAAGTGTATGGTTTTTTGTGCTTTTAGAATATGTCTTGTCACTTGTTGATAACCCAGCCTTTGATTTTCTTTTTTTGAAACCTAGAAGGTGACTTGTTTTTGCTTTCTCTTCCTTTTTTTCAAAAGGGGTTGTGATTCTTGGATGAATGAGAGATTTCAGTTCTCTGGAATCGTTCTGATTTTTAGAGTCTTTTCTATCTTTCTGGCCAAATCATTTGAAGTGATTAAGTCTCCTATTTGTACAACAGGCAGCTCTTGGTCTACGGACTAAGTTCTAGACAATTTGCACACTCAGCTGCACACTTAGGCCTTTGCGTACTCAATTGCATAGCCTCGCCTTCTTTCCCAAACCAGAATTCATAAATATTCCACCATTCAATACATGATGTGGTTCTTCAAGACTATCTCCTTCTTTAGTATTAATCCCTACATATACTATTACATCGAAGGATATATCATCGCAATACCATGGTCCATATTCTATGGACTGCCCTAATACAAGCTACTATGGTAAAAAACCAGTCATCATTTACAACATTACATTCTTTTAATAAAATGGAGGGGATTTGAACTGCCCCTAAGCCCATATACCGCGTAGTATATTTGCTGCTTAGTCCACTTTAGTGCTCCTCTTCTCCACTACGTGGTCCACTTCGTGCTCTACTGCATCCTTTACTTCACACTCTACTCTACAAATTTCAAAGTGTTCATTAAAATCTAGGCCAATTTGGGTTGTGCCCAATAGGCCCCAAACACTCACATGTGACTCCTCCTGAGTCACTCAACTAATTTACCTTTGATTTCTATTGCGGTGCTATTGTAGGCCTAGTTGAACTGTCGCAAAGTTTTTATCACCTGCATATCCTCGTTGCATGCTTCCTCCAATAGTGCCTCTGTTACATGTTCTACATCCTTTTATACCAATGTTGTCTCCCTTTGTCTAAGCTCCTGAAGATTCTCATCCACTGCCTGCAATAATTGGAGGGCCTCATCCTGCCAAGGCTGATTCCTATCTATAAAACTTTGCTCCTCCTTCTTCAATTCCTCAATGTTCTTACGGAGGGCCTTACTCTCATTGATCTTCACAAGCCTCTGTGAGATTGGTAAGGTCTTCGTAGATTCCCAAATATCATCTAATTGCAACTGCTTTTGTTGTATTTCTTCCTACATTTTCTGTACATTTGGATATTCTTGCAGTGAAGTCCAAATTTGCAAACTTTCAACTAACAATTTCCCATAGTTTTCCAATGCTACAGAGATGCTGACCATTACAATATTTAGGTCAGACTCCCTATGATCTTGTACTTCCTATGGCGTAGTTGGCTACAACATCATTTGCAGCTCACTAATGTACATTTCATACTTGAAATGCACTGCAACAATTTTGTCCTTGTACCCCTTAACTGCAAGGTTGAGCTTCGGGACCTTGTCTTCTGCTGGCTCTTCTTCGCAGACATCCAAGTCTGGAATATCTTTATATGTGGCTTCAACCACCTCCTTGATCTTCTAGTGTTCCTCTGGTATTTGATCCCTTCTTGGATCACCTACTTGAGTTTATGCCACAACATAGCTCTCTCTTTTTCTACTTGAATATTTAGCTGCAAGATGTGTTGTTCTGCAACTTTAGTTCTTCAATTATCTCCATGTGTGTCTTGTGTATTCTTGGCAATGGTATTGTTGTGATGTTCATATTGACATGCTTCCATTTCTTAGCATGTTGTTGTAGTTTAGCAGAGTCAATCTGTAGGGTTCCTATAGGTATCTATGCTAACCTCGCTGCAAGCGTAGGCTCTATTTTCCTTTCTACTCCAAACCTTTCCTCTATATACATTGGTTTTCTAATCATTTGCGCCACTATCTTCAATTCTACAATCCTCTCTACAACACTATTCAGAAGTGTGCCATAGCGATATTCTACTCTGTTACAGGATTCTGTTGTTTCTTCTTGTATCTTGTCCCTGATTTGATCTAGGTCCCCTTCAGTAAGGACCATGAGATCCTTCATCTTATTGGCCTTCTATTTCTTCTTTTTCTTTGAGCCAACTTTTCCCTATCACTTCCTTTTTTCTGCAACAGCGAGGTCCCTCTCTGTCTTTTCTGATTCTATGTTCTTCTCTTCTAGAGAATCCTGGTGACCCTCTTCATGTAGATCTTCTTCATCTGATTCATGCCCATCCTGATCCTTTTCCTTGCCTTTTCAACTGGCTTCGCCATGCTGGGAAGTGTCCAATTCTTCTTCTATCACACTATCTCCTACTTCCTCCAGTGGGGTCATCCATTATGTGGGCCATTTTTGAATCTGCACTGCAAGTTTGTCTTCAGTTAGCATAAATGGAAAGGCATGCCATTTCTTCTTTGTATCCCTACACACTTGTATGTACACTATGAAAAAATTCCTTAAACTTTTCAACAATGCTATACTACTCATATAGGCTCAGTGACAGGCAAGGCTATTGGTTTACTACCATATGCAAATCCATATGATGCAATATGAAGAAAATCATGGTCTCTATTGCTTGCAACAATTGGGTGGTAAACCATAGTGAATCATACCGTGGGTCTTCACAAACATCTGATGCTACTGAGGGGAACTGTGAATCCTCCAGTTCTCTCCATGCTAAAATTGCAATAATCAAAGGTAGGGTGATGGGGAAAACCAAAAATACCCTGACTATTACTAGGCTTTGATGAACTTTCAGGCTAGAAGGGTGAATACTTTTGAGTTATGTTGAAGTTCTCATGGAGACTTTCTCCACTTTCAGATTCACTCAAGAGAGGGCTATAGTCAGTTTCTATGAAATTCTTCAGATCTTGGCCATGAGATCTCTTTCCAGTGTCTATTCTATATCTTTTTCAACTTCATGTTGTTCCAATCTCTTCTTCCAATCTTCTCCCAAACATAAGTAATTTAATAATATGATTGCATTCATAAAATCCCTTTTTGTGTAAAAGAATCTTAATCCATAGTTTTAGAGACCTCAGGTACTTACCTCATGTTCCTTTGAAAAATTGTTGTTCTACTTCATTGTATCAATTTAGGATTCCACTTCTTAGGTTTGTCTTCGTTAAAATAGTATTTTCTTTTGGTCAACCTTGATATCCACTTGTACAACTCAATATGAAACGAACTGAAGAAAATTTTGTATTTATATTCAAAAATATACTTCTGTAGCCACCTTTTAGATGATAGACGAGGGCTTATATTCTCTTGATCTGCAAATTCTCATTCCTTTTGTTCTACCCAATCTTGAATTTCCTTCTTCGACGGGTACCACATCCACATATCCCTCAAACAAATCCCAGTACCAGCAATGGAACCATTTTTTTCCCTAGATTGGGCTGACCTAGGTTCAATTCTTTATTGCGCACCAGCAAAACCCTCAATCACTAGCCCTTTTGGTAACAACTTGCAAGCAGATTGTAGTCTCACCCGAAGTGACTATGGGAGGATGCAAAACCAGGTTTCTATGGCCTCGAAGGATGCAAAGATGTGGGTATTTTGAGGTTTTTTTTACTTAACATTCTTAAGTTACTTTGCATTCATACATTACTTCACCAAATTACATTCATCACTTAAAACATATCATATACATCCATAAAACTTCATTGTGCATAGATAATGAACAACTTCATCTATGTTTCTGAAACATAGGCCACCCAGTGGACTCTGCTCAGTACTTTATAAGTCATGGGAAATTCAAATGCAATGATTTCCACTCGTTCCCATTCGTGTAACCTTCTCGTGTGGAATATGTGGCTGTTCATTCCATATCTAGCTCGTACTGTTTCTCTTAATTTCCCGCTGCCCGCTCCCTTTTGCCATGATGCAAACATCTTGTCATTCCTAGTGATATCAACGGTCATCATTCCTTTTATCAGCGTGTCTGCATGAGCCTTCTCGTGTGACTACGACCCTTGCATTTGGTCAAATGTTTGTGCACCATGGTACTCGCGCATTTGTCCCCCAGGCTGCTTTATTGTCCTGCACTCTCTTTCAATTGGTTAGAGTGGTGAGACTATCTTCTCTATGATTAGTCAGGTGGTCAGCCTGCCCGTGTAGAGCTTTAGGTGACTGCCGTTCACTCTTCCTAGAAAGGGGCCTCCATTGAGTTTAGCCAGCTGAACCGTGCCTCCATCGCTAACTCTTTAACGACATAAGGTCCCAACCAGTGCTTGTGGAGTTTTCCTGGAAATTTTTCGAACTTACTGTCATACAACAAGACTAGATCATTCTCCTTGAAGGTGCGCAACTTGATATGGTGATCATGCCACGCTTTCTCACGTTGTTTCTGTACCTCCTGATGGAATCCAGCTGGAAACCATTCCTCCTCCAATTCTTCTAGCTGTGCGAGCCATTCTTCCAATGCCCTGCGGTCTACCATACCGGTGACTGCCATGATCCGCAAACTAGGCACAATATATTCCATAGGCATAACGACCTCCTAGCCATAAACTAACCGAAATGGTGTTTGGCCTGTTAGCTTCTTGCAAGTAGTTATGTATGCCCATAACACAGCAGGAATTCACAACTCCCAGTCATTTCATTGCGCATTGCAGACCTTCGTCAGTGCAGTCTCCAGAATTTTGTTGAATGCCTCAATGGTCCCATTTGCTTGCAAATGGTAGGGTGTGCTCTGTTGGTGATAGATCTAGAATTCCTCAGTGAGTGTGCTGATCATTTCATTCAAAAAATCTATTCCCCTATCACTCATCAAAATTTTGGGGCAGCCGAACCTGGTCAGTACGTTCTCGAACAAGAATTTTGCTACTATCGCAGCCGTGCAATCTTTAACCAGCTATGCCTCGGCCCATCGGGTCAAATATTCAGTCGCAATGATGCTATAGTGCATGCCCATCTTTCCTCGTGGTTCGATAGGCCCGACGAAGTCAATAGCCCATTTCTCAAAGAGCTGTAGTTTCATTTGTGGCTGGAGTGGCATTGCGTCCCTCTGCGATGGTTTGCCCATCTGTTGACATACATCGCAGGCCCAATAGTATGCCTTTGAATCTTGATGGAGAGTGGGCCACCATAATCTGGCACGAAGAATCTTCTGGGCTGTGGCGCGGCCCGCATAATGTCTGCCAGCAACCCCTCCATGTGCTTTGGCCAGGATCTGTCCGTGCTCGAATTCAGGTACATATCTACGCAATATTTCATCATTGTCCATTTTGTAGAGGTGACCTACAATTACGGTAAAATCTGCTGCGCGTATCACCAATTCCTTTATTTTCTGGACATAATACCCCTATGGCGCAGTGCCCGTAGTCAAAAAGTGGATTATATCTTCAAAGTGGCCATCTGCAATACGCATGACATATAATTAAGCGTCCAGGAGTCCCTCCTCTAGATTTGTTTGTTCTTCGCTGGTCTCAATTTGGGACAGATGATCCGGTCCTGCATTCAGGAATCCCAGCTTTACAACAACCTCAAAATCATATTCTTGAAACAACAACAACCACTGACAAATGCGCCCCCCCAACATAGGCTTATTGACTAGGTACTTGAGTGTAGAGTGATCCGTGTACATCTTAAAATGTCCTCCAAGCAGATGGTGACAGAACTTTTGGAGCGCATATACCATCGCTAATCCCTCTCGCTCAGTAGTAGAGTAATTCTTCTCTGCTTTGGACAACCTGAGACTTGCGAATGTAATCAGATGGTCCAGTCCCTCTACTCCTAGTTGAGTGAGTACCGCTCCCAGCGTGACATAGGATGCATCCACATGCACATGAAACTCGACATCCCATTTTGGAAAGACCAATATAGGGGCTGAAGCCATTTTCTCCTTAAGCGTCTCTAGACTTCTGTTGCATTCCTTGTTCTAGCAATAAGCAGCATCCTTTTTCAGCAGTTGCATCGGAGCTATAATTTGGGCGTAGCTTTTGATGAACCTCCGATAGTAACCCGTGTGTCCTAACGTAGCGCGTAGCTGCTTTACACTGCGCGACACTTGCAAATTCAATATGACAACAATCTTTGCCTGATCCACCATTAGTCCTTGCTTACAAACCATATGGCCCAGCAAGTTCCCGAAAGGGACGAAGAAAGTACACTTTTTTAAGTTGAGCATAATCTGGTGTCATCAGCAGGTATCTAGCATCAATCGTAAGCTTGCGACATATTTCTTAACCAAGCCAAATATGGTCCAGTCATCTAGGTAGACTTCTAAGAACTTGTGGATAAATTCCTTGAATGTGGCTACCACAATACTGAAAAATATTGTAGGCGCATTCTTCAATCCAAAGGGCATTACCGTATACTAAAAACAACCTCATTTGGTAGTGAACATTGTCTTGCTCCAATCCTCCAGCACGATCTCAATCTGATGGTACCCGGAGAACCCGTCTGTGAAGGAGTATGCTTCCTGCTTGCCCACATTTTTTAGTACCTCATCTGTAAAGGGTGTTGAAAACAGATCATTAACACAAGCATCATTGAGCTTTCGTAGATCCATGTAGATGCAGATCTCCCCCTTCTGTTTCTTCTCCTGTACGACCATAGGGCTTACCCAATCAGATTCCTCAACCAATTCAATAATTCCTGCTACCAACATCTTATCCAATTCTTCGCGAACCTTTGCTTTGTATTTTCGATTCAATCGATAGGGTCGCTGCTTCACTAGCTTCGCATCTGTCTTCAAAGTTATCTTCATCATTCCTAGGTCTCCTACAATCCCCTTCAGCTCTATCATTTTTGTAGGGAATAAATCACGGTATTCTCGGAGTAGCTCAACGACCTTTTCCACTATGACGTCATCCCAATAGTCCCCAAGCGTAGCATACTTCAGCTCTTCCTCTATTCTGATATTCACTTGCTTTGTTTTTAGCAGCGTTGTGATATTCAGATCTTCTATCTCAAGGCTGCACACATCATGACTCCCTTCGGATTCTGGTATATTGATGTTACGCGGGTCATCCTCATCATCTTCTGCTTGTACATTGTCACATGTTAAGGCCTGGCTCAACTGTTGCGACCAGTCTGATGGCACGACTTCTTCTGGTTCTGGTGGTGTTCTGAATATGGTGGCCTCTACTAATTGTAATGCATCGTCCATAGCATCCATCCATTGGTCTTCAAAGGTAAATGTCGAAAAAAACCCTTCACGGAGGATATCCCACTCTCCAGTGCCATGCTAGAGCTCTGTTTCCATATACCAGTTCCTTGGAATGACATCCAGGGTATGATAAAATAAGTGCACCCATTCTGGTTGAGGCTCCGCCCCATAAGCTCGGGTCCAATTGGTCAGGTGCATGCGCGGATCATCTCCTCCATTGTATTTCTCTGTTATTCGTAGCTCGGGATTCCCAAATCTTATCTGCATCATGCACCTGCAGCTTTGCCAATCTTCGAAGTTTCCTTCATGGGTATCCCACCATCGTGCCGGTGTCGCGTGCAATGCACATTTAAGTGCAACGAACCATTGGTACTCTGGTACCATGCTTTCGAATTTAGCCAGAAAGTCCTCTACTACTGTCAGCCCGTCATACATTGGCAGTTTGCGATTCTCAACTTTAACGCAATACAAGGATTTCATCATCATATTACAGTGCAATGCGGTAGCCTTGCTCACCCTGTTGCGCCATCACTCATCCTCCTCATCTAAATCACTAGCGTAGCCCTGCGAGAATCTTCGCTCCTCCTTTGCAGCAATTTTGTAGATACTATCCAATACATCACCCCTCTCTTCGCTATGCGACAGTTTTGTGTAGCACAGTCCATATGTTAGATCCAGTGAAACAACGACCCAAAGCGACTTCTTCTTGAATATCATCTTCCTCTATTTGAGGTTAATAACCCCATTCATATCAATGGCCCAGTCTATCCCTAGAAACACAGGGTACAGACTATTTTCATCCATGATTTCAATAACTTCGAAATTCATCCAGGTACTTATGCCATCAATATCTACTATAATCCCTTGCAGTTGTCCCATGAGCAAGATCTTCTGGTAGTTGGCCATCTCCAATTGGATAGGAGACCATTATAGTGTATGCTTACCCATGTGCTCCCAAGTTTGTTTAGCTAATACATTTGCATCAGAACCCAGCTCCAAAATGACCTGATCCATCTCGTAGTCACCAATCTGCGCTGTTAGGCACATTTCCCGACCTGTCCACGATGTGTGACTTCCTATTTTCTGAACTGTGCGAGGTTCACCCCACCCTTTGCATCTATTAATTACTTCCTGTAACCCTCTAACTTCCTAGTTGTCATGAAGCAGTTTTATGCATGTCTCTAAGAAGGTAGTCATCATCGATGGATCCCTACTACCTCAAGTAGAGATGCCCGTGAACTTTCCCTAGCTTCCATATTAGTCTTCCCATTGACCTCTCCTGTTGTTGCGCCATGTCACAATATCATGTTGACTATGGGTTTGTCATCGTGGGGTTCAAACCTCATCATCTGCACATTTTGCGTTGTTGTAGGAGGCATTGCCTTCTTTTCGCGAATTTGTGCTATCAGCATGGGGAAATCTAGCATCTCATGATCGAATTGCTCACAATAAGGACATGATACTCAGGTTGGATTGGTACAATCCCATGCGTAATGTCCTGGTCCTCCACAGTTGTAACAAATTAGCTACCCTCGAACCCTTCCTGGTCCCATTCCGCCCCATCCTCGACCGCGTCCCACGAACCCATTGCACGCAAATGCCGTGGCTAGATCCTGACCTCGCACCTCAATCTGCATTTTGTAGGCCGGTGTTTTGTCCATCAACATTCGATAGCTACGAGAATCTCTTTCTTCGTGACCCACCGATCTACAACAATTGCAAAATAGCTGCTAGGGTGTCTAGTTGTATTTTGGAAATAGATGATAGTTATCCATGTTGTGCTTTCCTCCTACTTGACAGATTGTGCACCAGAATGGGGCAATCGTGCTCAGCACTGTCTGTGCCTCTGGTTGCAATGGTGTCGACCCCCCTGTTACCACAAAATTCACCAAGACTGGATAGTGATCTTTATCGTGTCCCTGGCTCCTACACTTTATACACCATACTTCCTCCTCGCTTTCAAAATGCGGCATCTGATATTGCTTTAACTTTTGTATCTCCAAACATAAATTTTGGACCTACGCTTGGATTTGTTGAACTCCCAACCCTGGGTCCTATACCAGGGTTTCGTGCAACTGCATTGTTGCTTCCAGTGCTTCCAGTTGGGTTGAGATCTTCTGTTGTGACAAAGCCGACTTCAGATATGGCATTAATGATGCGACGAACCAAGCGCAATGCTGTGCATCCATCAGGGTAATGTTGGCCTCGCGAATGGTGCTTTTCAACCTCTAATCCAGATCCCATGGGTTCTCGCCAGGCATCATCGTGATCTCTTTGAATCCTATGACCAACTGTGATTTTGTCTTTGGTCGGCTAAACTCCTTTTTCAATTCAGTATGGATGTCCATCATCCCTGCCGTTGGGTTGATGCTTGAATACTTCTTGTACCATGTTAGCATTCGATCCTGCATTGTGCTGACTAAGATGCCTTTCTTGGTGTTATCATCCACGACTTGCTGCGCGTTCCATTTTGATGTTAGTAAAAACCAAAATTGTTTCAGGTCTTCGCCTCCGGCTCCCTTAAATACTGGTAACTGAATTTTGTTCGCCATCGTTACCCTTGATCTATTACCATCCGTGATCCTCTTGAATTTTCAATGTTGTTTCTCTATAGGGTCCCTGCGTTCCACACCTAAACACCCCTTAGGCAGATCCCGGTCCTGGCAATGGAACCATTTGTTGGCTTATATGGGCCTGCCCCAGGTTCGAAAGAGTTATTTAGCCAAGCAAATCCCGCAGCTACCCTGACCCTATCGGCAACAGCCTGCGGAGCGTGGACTGAAGTCTCACCCGAGGTAGTAGGGGAGGGTGCTGGAATCAAGTTTCCACACGCTAGGGATGTCTTGGTGTGGTCTGGAAGTTTCACGCACTGGTTTACAGCTCCGCATTGTTCGGTACTCGCATAGATCCAGAGTGATTATATTTTTCTTATTAATGTGCTATTCTACTTTTATGATTTAGAACTATTCAATAGGGTCTTTAAGCAAACATTTAACCAACATAATCGATTCACATATAGAATGAATCCAGATTCGCGTACACTCATCACATTTGCATTAACCAGACATAGAAAGATAAACCATAAAGACAGATGAGGGATAACACAAAATTATAGAAGCAAACTTGTCTTTATTATTATTCTCCACTAGTACATCCAGATCTACCCTATGCACCCAACTGCAGGGGTCCGCGCACACAGCTACTGACTTTCCAGGCCTCTATGCACACAGTTGCAGAGCCTCTACCTACTACCCAACCCTCGACTTGGACTTACAGACGCTTTCAGACTATCTTCTTCTGGAACCCATTACGTTTTTTCACCCAGAAGAACTGCTTTTCCCTCATAGAGCCATGCTCTATTTATACCCTCCCCTGGCCCGTGATCCCCACACGAGCCGACTCTATTTACATTACTTTTTATTATTTTTGGGTGGACAACCCTTTGACTCAATCTATTACACTTCGCGCTCTACATAATTCGGAGTTTCATTTTTCAATATTTTAATCCTACTTCTTGGGCTTTCTACCCCAAAGCCGTTACGCAGGACCTCCGCTACCCAACAGTCTACTTCCTCATTGTCAAAATCTTCCATATGAGAGTCTGCTTGAATTGAAGCATGGTCATCATCATCTTTGTCTTAACCAACATGAATATTTTGAATTTTCTCCCAAAGATGTTTGGCGGATGAGCATCGTCCTACATTAGATTTCATAGAATCTGATAGGGCACTTAAGTAGATACTTGTGGCTTTGGAATTGTATTTTCTTGATTCATCAGTAGAGTTATTTCTAGAAACAACATAATCCCATACATCAAAACTAATAACTTGCAAATAGATTTCCATTTTATCTTTCCAAAATACAAAACTTGATTCATTGATCAAAGGAATTGGATGAACCTGTTTCTCTTTGTCAGCTATACTAGGTTCTGAAGGAATTTCAATACCAACAAATTCCTTTGGCTTATTTGAACACTTGGAAGCTTGCTTCCTCAACTTTCCCATCTTAATTTACCTGAGATATTCCTTCCAGTTATTAAGCTACTACTGAAGGAACCATGTTTGATACCAATTGTTGGAAATACAAAGAAAGGGGTGTATCAATATTTATTATCAATTAGTATATTTTAACTACACAAATAAATAATTGTTATTAGCATAAGATAAACAAAAACATTCATCAACACCATTCAATAATGCACAATAATAAAGATAATAGACACAAATATTTTTAGGTGGAAAACCCTCCCAGATAAAAACCACCGAAAACTTCTTAATATTTGTCTCCAATAAAACAGACATCAATAGGAAGCTCCAACTTCCATTATTTTCAACTACTGATCCAGATTTAAGCAAGAACACAAAGTATAGAGATAACCGTAAACACAGAGATGCAATGGAAATAATACTTCATTTCATTAATGTAAAATACTAAAATATGCTTACAAACATGAATGGAAATAACCCATCTAGGGCGATGGTAGCTTATCTTTGAGAAGAGATGTGGCAGCTACATGCCTCTGAACTGTCTTACAATGAGGCTCAAGGGCCTTTTTATTATTGAACAATAAGAGCAAACCCTAAATAACCAAAACCCTAACCCGAGGAGATGTAACACCAAGAGTTTATGGGTCTCGTTGGGGTGAGTTGGACAGCCAACTTCCCGGGGTTGCGACTTGGTCATATTATCTCCGTTTGATGCACATGATAATCCGTTGGAAAGATCTCTTTGGGGACTATGATGGAAAAAACGATTTTAGAAAAAAAAACGATGCCTGAAGATTTCCCAAAAAACGTCGTTTATGGCCTCAAAATGGCTCGGGAAGTTTAGGACCCGAAAAACTGCTAAAAATAGTAAACTGTGATATAATTAAGGAAACTAAAAAACTGGAAGAAGAAATGGTGGGGGTCCAAGTGGAATTGGTGGGTGGCCACCAATATCCACTTGGATCATTCCTCTCCCCTTAGGAAGCAATGGTCCCCATTGCGTTGAGTTCCTCCATGAGATGAGGGAACTTCTGCTAAACTTGGTCCCTAGTGAACCACTTGCCCCGATGAAGGAGTTGGCCTGCTTTGACAACTCGATATAGTTGGATATTATGCTGGCGAGTGTGCTTGATCTGTGAGTCCATGCTCTAATCACTTGCAGCTTGTTCCATGCAATCCGGATTTAACTCTGTGGGTGTGAGCTATTCTAAAATGTCAGATGTGTCTAGTAATGGTAAAAAGTATGGCCGAAGGCGGTGCACACTGAACACTGGGTGCAGGTCAAGGAATGGGGGAAGGCTAAGCTCCAATGTATTATCTCCCATAGCCTTGGTAATGGTGTAAGGACCATATCGGAGTGGTCTAAGTTTTTGATAGGCTCCGGTAAGGCGTTCCATTTGCAAATGCAACCAGACTTGGCATTTGATTTCTCCAGAATGTCATGGACCTGCTGGCGAATATGTTGGATGTGTTCAATGAAGTTGTTTCCCATTTGTTTCAGACTAGACATGAGCTGAATCTGCATGAGTAGCTGCAAATGGCATGGCCACATCAATGGGGCATAGTGGCTGGAATCCCAAGCCCACCTGAAAAGGGTTGTGGCTAGTCGAGCTGTGGAGAGCCCAGTTGTAGCTGTGTTGAACATAGGGGAGGCTCTCGTCCCATGTGTGTGGAAGCTTTGAGTTGTACATGCATAGAATTTGTATGATCATCCTATTGACAACCTCTCCCTGACCATAAGTTTGATGATGGAAGGCTGTGGACTTAGTGAGTTTGGTGTCCAGCATCGACCAAAGACTGGACCAAAAGGTACTGAGGAACCTGCTGTCCTGATCTGAGATGATAGACTGTGGGATCCAAAAGTGTACCCACACTCGTTCAAAGAAGAGTTTAGCAGTGGCTTCTATTGTGATATTCTTTTTGCAGGTCGCCATAATGGCCATCTTTGAGAACCTGTCGATGACCACAAAAATACAGTCATTCCATGCTTAGTGGAAGGAAGGCCTAACATGTAATCCATGGAGATGGATTCCCAAGGTCAACTAGGGTTCGGTAGCGGGGTATAGAGGCCTTGCTTCTTGACGGTCGATTTGGAAATGGCACAAGCAGTGCATGATCTGATGTACTTCCCAACATCCTGTCAAAGATTCGGCCAATAGAAATACTTCTACAATACTACCATCCTTTTTTCGACCCTGAAATGCCCAGCAGCCCGACTGTAGTGTGCTTCCCAAATCATCTTGGCATGCTCACTTGAACGAACACAGAGGTGACCCAGGTGGCATAACAGGGCATCCTGGAGGTGAAAATCTAGAACATGCTAACCCTCTAAGAATGTCTGGTATGTGTAGCTGAATTCTGTGTCACTTTTGTAGAGAAGTGTCCAATCAGAAGTCTCGTTCCCACAAGAGTTGAGCATGATAGTTAACACCATGATTAGTGATTGACTGAGGCAATTTGCAACATTATTGGTGCTACCCCTCTTATACTTGATATTCAAATGGAACTGTTGCAGGTATGTGGACCACTTTTGATGGCAATCATTCTGCAATTTCCCTTTGCTCTGTATGAACTATGGGGGTTGGTGGTCTGTGTGGATGACCGTTTCCTTCCCCAAAATGTAATGCTTCCATTGTTGGTAGGCCTGCACAATGGAATACATCTCTTTGTCATAAGTGGGATACTTATGGACCGTGTCTAAAAGTGTCTCACTGTGATATGCCATTGGATGCCCATGTTGAGTAAGGACTACCCCAATAGCATAGTCAGAGGCATCTGTCTCGACCTCAAATGGTTGTTGCAAGTCTGGTAATGCAAGAACTGGTGTCGAGCAGAGGTGATCTTTCAACTCTGTGAATGCCTTCTGTTGAGATTTGGACCAAAAGAATTTTGTTTTCACTCCTCCCTTGGTGACTTGACTCAAGGGCCAAGTGGTATGAGAAAATCCCAACACGAACCTGGAGTAGAAGTTGGCAAGGCCTAGAAAGCTGCAAAGCTCTGTCAGAGTGGTTGGAGATGGCCAATCCCGAATGACTTGGATCTTAACTGGATCCACATGCATCCCTTGTTCATCAATAATGTATCCCAGATACTGAACCTGGGTCATGAAAAAAGTACATTTCTCCAAATTGGCACATAACTTGTGTTGCCGCAGTGTTTGGAGAACCTGTCGGATGTGGTGGAGGTGCTCTTCCCAACTCTGGCTGAAGATCACGGTGTCATCCAAGTATACCACTACAAATAAGTTGGTGAATGGCTGCAAGATGTCATCCATTAACCTCATGAAGGTTGTAGGAGCATTTGTCAATCTGAAAGGCATAACCAACCATTTGAAAAGGCCCTCCTTGGCTTTGTAGGTAGTCTTCCACACATCGGAGGGTTCGATTGGTACCTGGTGATATCCTGACTTCAAATCAATCTTGCTAAAATATTTTTCCGCTCTCAATTGGTCCAGGAGTTCATCAATTCGTGGGATTGGATACCTATTACAGATAGTGATCTTTTTCAGTGCCTCATAGTCAATACAGAGTCTCCAAGTCCCATCCTTCTTCTGTACCAACATGATTGGGCTCCCACAGGGCAATGAACTCAGACGAATGTGACCTTTTTGCAGCACCTCCTGAATCTACCTCTTGATTTCATCATTCTCCAGAATGAAGCATCGATAGATTGGTCCATTGGGCAATGGTGAACCTGGGGTCAGATCAATGGAGTGCTTGACCTGACAGTACAGAGGAACCCTGTGGAGCGATAAAAAGGTGCCTTTCGAACTCCTAATTACCTTCACATTAATTATCAACCCAGGGACGACTTTTTATTTCAAGAGTGTACTCTGTCTGAGGCGGCTATTTACTCAAGAGTAATGTTTAGTAGTATAGCGTTCAGAGAACACAAGAGTAGACGGGTGCTAAACTATGACTAAATTACTTCAAAAGGATAAAATCACACAAGACAACTTATCAGTCAAGGGTGCGGAAGTGATAACCCATCCCTCTAGAAACTGATGGAAAGGAAATTAGAGCATGGACCATAGGTCTGGTAGCTAAGCAGCGACTTGCTGAGGCTCACTACAGCCTTAGACCTTCTCTCACACCAAAGCAGCAAATGCAAGTAATTGGAACGGCAGAAAGTAAAATAGAACAGCAAGTAGGAAATGGAATAGCAAGTCTAAAATAGAACGGCCGTAAATGGAACAGCAAACTGGAATTAAAGGAACCGAACAGCAAAACTAAGTAATTGGAAAGACACAACAAACTATAAATGTAATTGAATCAGCAACCTTAATCCAGCAGCATGAACATTAATCGCAGTTATTGAAGCAATTACAATCGCAGTTATATTTGAGTAGTAACTTAATTGAACAACCACGGCAATTATAAATGAGCAGCAATTAAATGGACCACGGTTCTTAATTAGACAGCGCATTATTAGATCAAAATTATCAGTAATACATTTCAAGTTATAATTAATAATCCTATCACTCACGCAATCCAATTATGATTTCAATATAACAAAGTAATTCCGCGAAATGTTCATAAACAAAAGATCGCTGAACAAAACAATTTAAAGAAATGAAAGGGAAAACAAACCGTCACACATCAGCAATTGTAAAGATATGATACACAGCAGCAGCGTACTCCACCAGAGGCTGGGCCCTTAGCCGCCAGCGGATGCTGTTGGGTTACTTCAGAAGGAAAGAGTGAACAGCAATGCCCAAATTATGTATTAATCATTAAATAGTGAAATCATTACAATAATTGAAGCTTTTAGACTTACAACATAAAACAATCCTTCCTTCCTCCTATCCTATCATGAATCCTTGCTTCTGAATTTCTACTTCAAATCATCAATTCGCCATCATTCGAATCCCCAAAGTCATCCTGAAGTCTCCCCCAAAATCATCCTCATCTCTGATCTCTGTTTTCATTTAAATAGAGAGAGATCAGAGAGAAGTTACAATAAGGATAAGTACAACATGATTCCTATTACAAAATTGGTTTGCTTCTAACCATTTGATCAACAAGAACAAGGCGAATTTGGCTTTGCAGCTGAGATTTGGAGGACGGCCGCAACTGCAAATCTGAGAAAATCGTGCTCAAAGAACCCTATGTTTCTCTCTGTACAAGCCAAATTGAGGCAAACCGTTCTCTAATAAAGTTAATTGGGCCCGTTCTGGACAAAACCCATGTTCCAGATTTCTCAAATTCGTCTTCATTTGCTCAGAATCTCAACCGCAAAACTGTCACTCCTTAAACCAGCGAATTTCTGAGTTGGTCGTGCTCAAAGAACCCCACGTTTCTCGTACAAGCCGAATTTGGGCAAACCGTTCTTTGAAAAGTTAATTGGGCCCGTTCTGGACAAAACCCATGTTTCGGATTTCTCAAATTCGTCTTCATTTGCTCAGAATCTCAACCGCAAAACTGTCACTCCTTAAACCAGTGAATTTCTGAGTTGGCAGATTTAAAAATCAAATCTTCAATCTGGAAGTTACTTTGGAGGCTAAAAATGGTGAATAATGTTATAACCAACTTATTAGAACTATCATTGATAAAATAATGCATAATCATCAATTTATTAGAAATAAAGGAGAATAAATAATATTCATTCATGAGAGCATAAATTATTTATAAAATGGATTTAAATGATAAATTATAATAGATGATATAATAGAGAAGAGTAAAAATGGATGAAATAAGTGTTACAAAGTGGTTGTATTCATGGCCCAACATACCCCCACACTCAATACGTTGCATGTCCTCATGCAACGAAAACTGAATATATTGCATGTCTTCATGCAACCCAAAGACGAAAACCCATGTGTTAACCAAGCGATAAAAAATATGTTCATCTCAGCTCATGAAATGGATAGAACAAATGAATTCTTCCTTAATTAATGAATATTCACTTTTAGTAATCTTGATGAAGGCATAACAATTTTTACATTGACATTCAATTATATGTATATATGAAGTTGCAACAAAATATGATATAAGTAACAGCAAACTTCATTAACCATTTTCTCAAAAACTACAAACCAACTTTTGTCGAAATTTGGCAAGTAATTTATAATATATAAATGCC
This sequence comes from Pinus tabuliformis, assembly GCA_031772625.1. NCBI lineage: Eukaryota > Viridiplantae > Streptophyta > Pinopsida > Pinales > Pinaceae > Pinus > Pinus tabuliformis. The sequence continues at coordinate 887,766,351 of CM062806.1, read as the reverse complement.
TTTATGATCCAAAAATCGGACTGTTTTGATGCACGGATCATGAGATATAAACAAAATGGCTGTAGGTGGGAGTGCATGATTTCCAAAATTTTTATGAACCAATTTATCTTGAAATTATCTAGGTATGTGTATTTTAATAGTATGTTTGTGTTTCCTAGAGATCACAAGAATTGAGTTCATAGTTTTTAAAAAAAAATATTATGGAAATCAATTTCTACACTGAAATTGTATGCCTTAAATGAGAAAGAAAATAGAAAACATCCATCATGCGTAGCAATTCCTCCCCCTCTTTGAAAAATTAGCATGCCCTCATGCGATGCTAGAAAACAAATAGAGGTGGTAGCTATTATCTGTTGAATTCTATGCTTGGTGTAAAACAACATGGCATAAGGGAGTTGTTGAGAATGAATAATAATAGCAATGGATGATAAAGAATATGAATGGCGTGGTCATAAGAAAGAAATGAATGAAAAGAACACTCCCCCACACTCGAAAATGACATGCTGCTGAAAAAGGGAAAGTGGTAAAGATGTGGAATGAAGGATGACAAATAATGCTCAAAATGGATTTTCATTAGATTCTCCTAAATTTATAATAAATTAGAAAACTATGCAATTTTACCTCAAGTTTTACCTCCAAAAATGTGGAATGACATATAAATACTGGCAGTTGTTGAAGCTGATGTAGGCAGAGTTAGTGCTAAAAGTGATGCAAAAGGTGGAATCTAGGGAAGCACATCATGTCTGAAGAATTGTTCACGTTCACGAGCCTCTACTGTGAAGTGCAATAGTGTGGTCATGCTACGAATAGAATTCTGCCCATACTTGTTGTTCTCCTGTAAACAAAGCACTATTTTGCATACAATGTTCTTGAATCCATAGTGTTAGCTTTGAATAGCAACAGATAAAATGCATGCAAAATTTCAATTAGAAAAACTTATGTATACATGCAATACTAATATGTTGTCAAATCAACAAGGTATGGCAAAGTGTAGTAATCATATCGCATGCAACCCCATAATGCATACATTCCCCCCTCCAATTGGAAAAAGGGTTCCATAACCATAAAGCATATGAGAGGGGTGGTGCGGATGGCAAGGCAATGGAATGAACAATATATCAGTAAGTGAAGCAGAGTACACTTATCAATGATAGAACGGTGAAAATTATGGTTATATTGAGAGCAAAGTGTGTAAAGATAGATAAGACGCTTTGGATTGATGATAGTTTATACAAAACGAAAAAGGACAACAATGTGCTAAAAAGATGCTTTGTTGATAGTATTCTAGCTGAAAATGATGCGATTGATCATAAAACAATTTCTCATGCATAAAAGTTCAAAACAGGGAAAAAGCTAAGGAAATAACTTCTCTGATAAAAAGAAAAGATAAGAAAAGGGTATTATAATAATAATTGACGATAAGATATAACTTCAATACCATAAGCAGAGCCGCTGCTGCCAGCAGGCGTCCATAGCCTCGGTAGGGTTGCTTTTTAACTCATATGAGCCAGGATCCTCAATTTATAAATGGAGAGTTACAGTTCTGTTCTACAGAAGAGATCAGTGTGCTGGCATGGTAACTAGATAATCACACTGCCATTCACTGGGATGTAGCAAAAGTGATCAGGTCGGCTCGTGATGAGACCTCCTGTTCCAAGGATAATTTGGCTATCCAATGGATCATAACCCTGGTGTGGTGGCCATAACGGGAATGTCACTCTGTTACAACCTTATGAACATGGTAGGCTGGCTCATAATGAAACCCCCTATCCTCCATCTATGAACAAAATTTTGTTGTTATTACATATTTTTATGATAAAATGAGGGAGGCTCAATACTCCTTAAGAGCAGGGATGGCGGAAGAAGTTGAACATGTCAATAGAAAAAAATTTACCCATAATCTCATTTATTACAGACAGAGGAGATTATAACCAGGAAGGGTGGAACCAGCATGGTATTAAGATGATCAATGAATATCATGTTCAACAGAAAACAATGCAGTAAAGTAGTATATAAGTAATTGTGTCCCTTTTGAAAAAAATCTATCATCAAGGAGCTGTCCTGTTAAAAATCATAACGTGAATGATATTAACTCGCTTCAATAGAATCGATAATTCTTGTCCTGATAAAAGTAGTGTACTTCATGCCATAAAAGGGAATCAGTAAAATGTGGTTGAGATGAATTAGAAATAATATCACAAGAGAAAGAAAAGGGTTGCTCTCAAAAATACTCCCAAAGTGTTGCTTTTTTTTGAATGAACAGCAAAAACACTCAAAAAAGTGTTATTCCTTGTAGGGAACAACAAAGGAAATGCACACCAAAAAGAAAAAATACACACAAAAAAATGTGAGAATGCGAATGTCGTTCCTTTGGAAAAAGGAACAGCAAAAATCAAAAAGTACCGTTCCTTTGAAAAAGAAACATCAAAAAATGAAAAGTGTCGAAGTGCTGTCTCTTTCGAAAAGGAACAGCAAAATGTGAAAGTGCAAAAGTGCTGTTCCATTTCGAAAAGGAACAGCAGCTGTTCCATTTCGAAAAGGAACAGCAAAATGTAAAAGTGCAAAAGTGCTGTTCCATTTCGAAAAGGAACAGCAAAATGTGAAAGTGCAAAAAGTGTTGTTCCATTTCGAAAAGGAACAGCAAAACGTGAAAGTGCAAAAGTGCTGTTCTATTTCGAAAAGGAACAACAAAGCGTGAAAGTGCAAAAAGTGTTGTTCCATTTCGAAAAGGAACAGCAAAGCGTGAAAGTGCAAAAAGTGTTGTTCCATTTCGAAAAGGAACAGCAGTTGTTCCATTTCGAAAAGGAACAGCAAAATGAACTGTGAAAAAGGAACAGCAAAATGAATGGCTGAACCAAAAAGTGCTATTCCTTTAGAAAATAAATAACAAAACGAAAATGATGTCCCTTTGAAAAAGGAACAGCAGAAACGACAAAAATGCACACAAATGTTGTCCCTTCAGAAAAGGAACAGCAAAATACACAACCATAAAATGCAAACACGCAAAGAATGAATTAGCTGTTCACTGCATTGATGCTGAGGATGAGTTGCACTTTGAATGAAGCAACACCTGAAACACAAAATATAAGAGAAATTAGAAAAAAAACAACAAAAAGCAGTATGTAAATAAATAAATTGAGTTGCAACAGCTATGATGTTATGTCAAAAAAATGATCTATTTGAAAAATGTTTTGGCAGCAAAAACATGACATGAATCTTCAAATGGAAATCAATTCTTCATTTGTTCTATTATGAATCCGTTGGGTAATGATTTGGATAAAATTCCTTTGTTTTATAAAAATTTCTTTGAAAAATCACTCGTCCATAAATTGACCTTCTTTATTTTCCCAGGACCTACAAAAAACGAGTGTCTACTTGCAATAAAACATTCAATCATGGAGAAAGAGAGGTGATCGGGCTCCCCTAATCTAAGAATTATGCAAAAAACAACAAGTAGTTACTCTGTATAACAAATCCATTGAGAAAATAACAAAGTAAAATTTATCTGTCACTTGCGGGAGAGCAGTGGCCAATCATGCTAGCCCGCAATGTTTTAATCACAACTTCTTTGTTTTTCGTCGAAATCGAGTGATTCCAAAGCCAAATGAGATCTAAATCAAAGTTTTATCTCCAGTAGAAACAGGTTTTAGAAATTCAATGATATGATATGTCAATTTTAGTTAGAACAACCTGCATAATATAGTCATTGTCGATTACCCGGCTTAGACCAACAGTTGATATTTCAAGCATAACTTTTTCGTTTGATGTCGGATTCGAATGATTCAAATTGGAAATGAAATTAGATTCATTTATTTATCTCCAATAGAAACAGGTTTTGAATACAAGAAGAATTGATAGGTCAAATACTGTAAGGAACAGCCAGAAAGACATAGTTTTAAGAGTGCTGATTTACGATAGACAGTTAGTATTTTGATCATAACTTCCCCATACGATATCGAAAATGAGTGATTCCAATTGCATTGTAAACTATATTCATAGGGGACGCTACCATAGAAACAGGTTTTAAAAATTCATTCATTTAGGCCTCCAAAAACAGACTGTCCCAACTGTGTTCCTGAGCTGCCTGCTAGACATCCGGTCAATGTTTTGGCTCTAACTTTTTCGTTTCAAATCCAAATTGAGTGATTCAAATTGGATTGGAAATTATACATCAAGGGCTACTTAGGATAGAAACATGTTTTAAAAATATGGTCATTTAGGTCTCCAAAAACTGACTGTCCCAACTCTGTTCCTGAACTGTCCGCTAGACACCCTATCAATGTTTTGGTTCTAACTTTTTCGTTTCAAATCCAAATTGAGTGATTCAAATTGGGTTAGAAAGTAGACATCAATGGCTATTTGGGGTAGAAACAGGTTTTAAAAATATTCACTTTTCGTCCCTCAAAACGTGACTGTCTCGACTGTTTTTCGAGAAAGTTCATCAAGCCCGCAAGCCAAAAAAAATGAAATTCAAGCATTTTTTCAAATTGGTGATAAAAATGAAAATGAGTGTTTGTAGAACTTATCATTTCCATTATGATTCATCTACATACACAAATTAAAAAAAAAAAAAAAAATTATCACCGATGTTGATTTCGATAGCATGTTGCAACAAAAACAACTAGTTTTACAAAAGAACAAAATGCACTTATTTATGTCTTTATTTTATTTATTTTTATTTCTTTTCACTAACCTACTTTGATTGAAGGATGAATATGACTACGTATATGAGTACTTTCAGTGGAGCCATTTTCGAAATACGGCTTCATGTATACACGTACCCAAATTTGAAAAATGCATGTTAATGGATACTAGGGTATGAGAAGCCAACTTCCCTTCAAAAAATGCTATCAAAAATTGTTGAAGCATGGAGTGATGTTGCAAACAAATGATGGAGTGAAACCAATCTTCAATGTATCCTTTATTTTCTTGATTTCGCATAGCCATCATATCATGAAGTTCTTGAGCTTTTAAAATAGCTTGTTGATGCATAGTAAAAGAAACCTCATTTTCTTCCATAGCTTCTACAATTTTTGCATTTGAAACATTCTGAATCTCATTGTAGGTTTTCTCTAATAACACATGTGAGATAGAATGGGTGGGAAGGGTGGGTAAATTTGCCAGTTCAACATTGTAAGCATGTTGTACTGGTTTATTATGGTGAGGGTGTGGAATTAGTTGAGCAGGAAAATGTGTATGGAATGGAGCATTTTGATGATGTGGTTGATTGGGTTGTGTGAATGGTTTTGATGGGCAAGCAAGGTGTTGTGAAAGAGCTGGTGGAGAATATGGAGAATGTGCTTGTGCTACAAGATGTGGGAGAGTAGTCATGCCATCATAAGATGAACCATGCCCAACTTGTAAACAAGATAGGTGGTTATATTGAAATTGACATGGCCGCCCTAACACATTAGCATTCCATAATGGATTATGCAAGTATGACAATGGAGAAAAAGTGTTTTGAACCATACCTGCAGGCCTTGTTGCAGCTTTCTTACCTCTTTGATATGCTACTTCCATCCTAGATAAGGAAGAGTGAGTATCTATGAGATGCTCCTTTCGGTCCTGAGGGTAAAACACTTCATCCAATTCTTGATTTTTATGAACCTGCAAAACATCCAATTTTTAATTTAGAGAGCTAATAAAATCAACTTTAAAATTTTCAAATAACACATTGATTTCAGCTCCTATGTCTCCTATTCTTGTAGCAGATTTGGAAAAGAAAGAACAAACATCTCTAGAATTCTTACCAGCCTTGGAGATTCCTCTTGAATACCTTATGCACAATTCACAAACATCATCATATGATAACTGAAAAACATCACCTTTTCCTATCAGATTTAAGAGTTCTAAAAATTTATCTTTGATTCCTTTAAGAAGGAGTGTTTTTAAGATCTCTTTTTCCAAATACTTATATTTTGATTTTTGAAGGTTGTATTGAAATCGATCTACATAGTTCTCCAAACTTTCATCTTCCCCTTGTATCATACCGAAAATACCTTCATTGGATTTGCAATAGTATTGGTACTTCTTCAAGAATATGTTCTTCATGTCCTCCCATGATTGGATGCAATTCCCACCTAGGCTCATGAACCATCGGAGAGCTGCTCCTTCTAGAGTAAGAGGAAACACTTTCAATCTTTGATCATTAGTACAATAATCATATCCTATACAAAGTATTTCGAACTCAAATAAAAATGTATCTGGATCTTCATTTGCTAAACCATGAAAATTTGGTAAAGATGGGGGAATTATGTGCATTTGTGTCACTCCTCCTAGATCTTTGATAGGAAATTCAAAAGTAGAAACGTGAGCCATTTCTTACCATAGTTTAAGATGTTCTTCATGTGTTTCTTCAAGGCTCCTTCTTCAAATGTTCCTGTCAATCGGTTAGTGAAATGGGTGGTGCTTACATCACCAATTGCGTGAGATCATGTGATTCATTTTTTTTTAAATTTCTATCTTTTTCCTAATTATTCACACAAAAATTCAAACATCTATTTCTACTCTAGGTTCTTTAACAGTCCTGCTGGAAAGCGGACGGGGGAGCAGGGCTTTTACATGCTCCGTACGCAGGTTCTTACCTTCCATTTTTAAGATCCAACTCTTCACTAGCAGGCACTCATCAGATTCACACTACTCTTTAGAAATGGCTACACTCTCCCCGGCAACGGCGCCAAAATGTGGAGCGATAAAAAGGTGCCTTTCGAACTCCTAATTACCTTCACATTAATTATCAACCCAGGGACGACTTTTTATTTCAAGAGTGTACTCTGTCTGAGGCGGCTATTTACTCAAGAGTAATGTTTAGTAGTATAGCGTTCAGAGAACACAAGAGTAGACGGGTGCTAAACTATGACTAAATTACTTCAAAAGGATAAAATCACACAAGACAGCTTATCAGTCAAGGGTGCGGAAATGATAACCCATCCCTCTAGAAACTGATGGAAAGGAAATTAGAGCATGGACCATAGGTCTGGGAGCTAAGCAGCGACTTGCTAAGGCTCACTACAGCCTTAGACCTTCTCTCACACCAAAGCAGCAAATGCAAGTAATTGGAACGGCAGAAAGTAAAATAGAACAGCAAGTAGGAAATGGAATAGCAAGTCTAAAATAGAACGGCCGTAAATGGAACAGCAAAACTAAGTAATTGGAAAGACACAACAAACTATAAATGTAATTGAATCAGCAACCTTAATCCAGCAGCATGAACATTAATCGCAGTTATTGAAGCAATTACAATCGCAGTTATATTTGAGTAGTAACTTAATTGAACAACCACGACAATTATAAATGAGCAACAATTAAATGGACCACGGTTCTTAATTAGACAGCGCAGTATTAGATCAAAATTATCAGCAATACATTTCAAGTTATAATTAATAATCCTATCACTCACGCAATCCAATTATGATTTCAATATAACAAAGTAATTCCACGAAATGTTCATAAACAAAAGATCGTTGAACAAAACAATTTAAAGAAATGAAAGGGAAAACAAACCGTCACACATCAGCAATTGTAAAGATATGATACACAGCAGCAGCGTACTCCACTAGAGGCTGGGCCCTTAGCTGCCAGCGGACGCTGCTGGGTTACTTCAGAAGGAAAGAGTGAACAGCAATGCCCAAATTATGTATTAATCATTAAATAGTGAAATCATTACAATAATTGAAGCTTTGAGACTTACAACATAAAACAATCCTTCCTTCCTCCTATCCTATCATGAATCCTTGCTTCTGAATCTCTAATTCAAATCATCAATTTGCCATCATTCAAATCCCCAAAGTCATCCTGAAGTCTCCCCCAAAATCATCCTCATCTCTGATCTCTGTTTTCATTTAAATAGAGAGAGATCAGAGAGAAGTTACAATAAGGATAAGTACAACATGATTCCTATTACAAAATTGGTTTGCTTCTAACCATTTGATCAACAAGAACAAGGCGAATTTGGCTTTGCAGCTGAGATTTGGAGGACGGCCGCAACTGCAAATCTGAGAAAATCGTGCTCAAAGAACCCTATGTTTCTCTCTGTACAAGCCGAATTTGGGCAAACCGTTCTTCAACAAAGTTAATTGGGCCCGTTTTGGACAAAACCCATGTTCCGGATTTCTCAAATTCATCTTCATTTGCTCAGAATCTCAACCGCAAAACTATCACTCCTTAAACCAGCGAATTTCTGAGTTGGTTGTGCTCAAAGAACCCCACGTTTCTCTCTATACAAGCCGAATTTGGGCAAACCATTATTTATGAAAGTTAATTGGGTCCGTTCTGGACAAAACCCATGTTCCGGATTTCTCAAATTCGTCTTCATTTGCTCCGAATCTCAACCGCAAAACTGTCACTCCTTAAACCAGCGAATTTCTGAGTTGGCAGATTTAAAAATCAAATTTTCAATCTGGAAGTTACTTTGGAGGCTAAAAATGGTGAATAATGTTATAACCAACTTATTAGAACTATCATTGATAAAATAATGCATAATCATCAATTTATTAGAAATAAAGGAGAATAAATAATATTCATCCATGAGAGCATAAATTATTTATAAAATGGATTTAAATGATAAATTATAATAGATGATATAATAGAGAAGAGTAAAAATGGATGAAATAAGTGTTACAAAGTGGTCGTATTCATGGCCCAACAAACCCCTACGGGGGAGGTGAAGATGTCCTCATACTCCTCCATGACCTTGTCGATCTACAGTTGTCATGCAGAGGGACCCTGTCTGGAGATCGTGGCCATCGTCTTCTTCTTTCCTTGAGGGCGTATCATCAGGAAAACAAATTTCCTGGTTTTGGAAATGAGTTTACTGCATTGTTTTGCAGTAACCAAAGAGATGGCGGTAGGCGGTGCTACCTTAATAACAGCATGGGGCCTTGATTCATACACAACATGTCGCTTCCACAAGTATGGTTGTCCTAATAATACATCGCAAACTTCAAGGGGAGCAATGTCACACAATACCTCATCCATGAAGGGCTTGATGTTGTATGGAAGGTGACACTATTGGCTCACGCAAAGATCTCGTCCTTGGTGAAGCCACCCAATGGTGTATGGTTGTGGATGTGTTGTGGTCGGTAAGCCCAGCCGCTTCATGACCTCTACCGAAATGAGGTTCTTTTGGCTCCCGCTATTGACAATGAACTATAGTGGGGAGCCCTTTACCCACATCTGCAAGTAGAAGAGACACTCCTCCTCCTCTAGATCTTCGGGTTCATCCTTCTAGATCTTCGTGGTGGCAACGGTGGCATTGGGCTCTGCATCAATAATCTTCTTCCCTTTGTCATTCCCCTTATCGGATTCTGACTCAGAGTCGGAACATGCATCTGATTCTGAAACCTTTAGCTCGGCCACCAGTGACTGCTTGGCCCAACACTCACTTGTGTTGTGAGTGGAGCTCTTATGGAACTCACGCCACTTTCCCGTGTCCTTTTTTGGCTTAGTGGCATTTTTCTTTGCTTGCATCTTTAGCAGGTTGTCTTGGGCTGCCCCGCCTTGGATTTGTCCTTTGTTTTGTGGTTTGGGGGCACCTTTCCCTTGTTTCGGATTCGCAGATCCAAAGTCTCGCTTCTTATGTTTAAACTTTTGCTCGACCCTGACAGCATACCGGTATGCCATGCCGAGCGATGAGATGTTCAGGAATTTTATTTTTCCTGGATGTACTTGTGCAGGCAGCCACAGTATTTGAGTACCAAATGCTGCTCTATATCCTTGATACCCAACTTTGTGCGAAGGGTATGGAAAATATTGGTAAACTCCAGCACGTCTTGGTCCCTTCCCTGTCGTAGCATGGTCCAATTTATGTATTGATCCTCATAGCTTCTAACAGGGTAGTACTGCTCCTTGATGGCATCCAAAAATGAATTCCAAGTGGGTGCAACTGAAAATAGTGAGCTTGTACTTTCATCCTTCTACTCACAGTAGGTTTCCCACCAATCCTTGATGTGGGGGGCTACTTTGAGAAGAGAGAAAATAATCTTTTCCCGACTAGAAAAATCATGAATAGAAAAATAACCTTCTAGCACATTTAACCATTTATCAATGACATATGCATTTATCTGACCCTTGAATATGGTGATTTCAAAATTAACTTGTACCTTAAACAATGTGGTGTTTCCAGGGCTGCTGTTGGAAGCCGATGCGTCGCCCCGGGTAGCCACTGAAGGATCTGGGAAAAGTTTTCCATCATCGCGTTCCTTTGTCACTCGAGGGCTTCTTTGAGTAAGATTTTGATAGGATCTCCTACCCCCTCATCTTTCTTTTCATCCACCATGGGAGGCCGTTGGGATTTGCGAGGCTAGTCTTGCAAAGGTTCAACCAGTTCAAGCCCTAACTCCTTATATCCCAACCTCGTTGGATACATGCAAAGAAAAACAGAGAAGAAAAGCAAACCACTATGATACCACTAATCTGGATTTAAACAAGAACACAACAAATTACAGAGATAACCATAAACACAGAGATGTAGTGGAAATAATACTCCATTTCATTAATGTAAAATATTGAAATATGCTTACAAACAGGAATGGAAATAACCTAGATAGGGCGATGGTAGCTTATCTCTGAGAAGAGATGTGGTAGCCACATGCCTTTGAACTATCTTACAATGAGGTTCAAGGGCCTTTTTATTATTGAACAATAAGAGTAAACCCTAAACAACCAAAACCCCAACCCGAGGAGATGTAACACCAAGAGTTTATGGGCCACGTTGGGGTGAGTTGGACAACCAACTTCCCGAGGTCACAACTTGGTCATATTATCTCCATTTGACATTCACGATAGCCCGTTGGAAAGATCTCTCCGAGGACTATGAAAAAAAAAATTATTTTAGAGAGAAAATCGTTGGTAGAAGATTTCCCAAAAAACGTCGTTTAGGGCCTCAAAATGGCTCCGAAAGTTTAGGACTCGAAAAACTTGCCACCCTACTCAACAAGTTACCACTTTCCCTGAAGGCTCCAACCTTCATTTCACCATGACATACCACATTTCACAATTTTTAGACTAGATCCACCTGTTCTCATAATCAATACATAACAAATCGAAATGTAGTCACTACTGCTTCTTCTTAGTATGTATATCAATGTCAAACCCTGACACCCTCACTGCCCAACTCTGCTCAATCTCAGTAGCCAATTTGACCGCTACACAATTATTAACAAATAACATTGCTTCTCCTCAATATGTACTACAAAAACCCTAGCTAAGATATGTTAGTTCCAGTGTTCGTAGCCTGTCATCGGGGATCAAAATGGGCTCTTACTATGTCTGGTTTTCAGAGATGTTTTGCACATGATTTTTAGCGCAAATCATATCCTATGTATGTTCATCAGAAGTAGCTTGGAAATATATTTCCAATGGTATGTTGCATGCCCAAAACCGGTTCCTGGATCAGAAGATATGATCGAAATGAATGATTGATTCTTGGTTATGCATGTTTTGAGGTCATTTGTTGCACACAAGGACACGTTTACTACAAAATCCGTTTCTGAAGTAATGGACATGAATTTTACAAAAGTGAAAGAGGTTTTTTTTAATCACATACCAGATAACAAAAACCTCCTTCAGTTTATGCACAAGTGTTACTATGTGGGAGATATGCTGTGTTATTTGAAACCTACATTAAAACAAAACAAATTTTGTATTTGTTTGACTGTTTTAGTCATTATAGTGTGGCACCGTTTTCCAATAGATTGAAAGTAATTTTGAGAAACCCAAGGAGGTTTTTGTCAACCCCGAGCCATATAACAAAAATATCTTTCATTTGATTCACAAATGTCGTGAATTGGAATATTTGACTAGATCTTTACAACCTATTTTTGGAGATTTAAATATTTAATGATTTCTTGTTTTAGAGATTATTTTGTGGCACAGATTCCGAGCAACTGAAAATGAATTTCCAAAATTTGAGAGAGGTTTTTCTCGAGAATGATCTTATCTACAAAAACCTCTTTTAGTTTTGTAACAGGTGTTATGTTTCAAGAGATACGAGTTCATCTTTGACCCATATTTTGAAGAATTCGGTCCAAATTTAATGTAACCGTTTCTATCTTTAGGGAGATGGTTGAGCTCAAATCCCTTAGTACAGGGATGAGCTAATTGTATATATTTTATGAATTTCAGAGTGTAAAGGGTTTTAATTTTTCAACAGAGGAAAGCTGCTCTTGGACTGTGTAAAGTTTAAACTTTTCTAAATATTATTTTATTGGAGCAGTCTCTACCCTTTAGACTTAGGATCCATCCGGTGTTTAATGTGCAACATGCTTTTCTTGTAAATTCATTTCCATGCTTTGTTTTTTCTGCTAATTTCATTACAACATTATCTAAGGGAAGTGTTAGGAATCCATCCACTCATGATGCTCCTTTCACAATGATTATGTTGTTTAATGTAGAGGTTATCTTTTCAGAATCCATCCTCTGTTAGATGCTCTATTGAGTAACCCTGTGCTTATCTTTCTTCTAAAGTTGCCACTGTAGATCCATCCCCTGATTGATGCTTGCAGGGAAACAATATTTTTCCTCTTTTCTTCTCTCATTATATCTTTAATCTGGCTGAACATTGTGCTTACTTTTCCCCGAGTTTTCCGGCAGAAACTAGCCTCGATTCTATAGCCCAATGGTCCCTTCTCTTGCTGTTTTTGACCCAAAATTTTCAACCAAATCCTCATGCTTCATAGCTAGCCTAATATTCATTTATTTCATCCACCCTCAGTTGGAAAAGGGAGAACCCTCTCTGGTTTGGCAGGGCTAGATGCCAGATCAAAAGCTTGGTCTGTGGTTACCTCAGAATTGCCTCTTCTCAACCAATATGTTAGCACTCAGAATGAACCTCAAGGCTGAGAAGAGGCAATTCTGAGGTAACTAAAAACCAAGATTTTGATCTAGCATCTAACCCTGCCAGCCTAGAGAGGACTCTCTCTTTTCCAACCGAGGGTGGCTGAAATAAATGAATCTTAGGCTAGCTATGAAGCACGAGGATTTGGTTGAAAATTGTGGGTCGAAAATAGCAAGAGAAGGGACCATTGGGCTATGGAATTGAGGCTAGTTTCTGCTGGAAAACTTGGGGCAAAGTGAGCAAAATGTTCAGCCAGATTAAAGATATAATGAGAGAAGAAAAGAGGAAAAAGATTGTTGCCCTGTAGGCATCAATCAATGAGAGAAGCACAGGGTTACTCAACAGAGCATCTTACAGAGGATGGATTCTAAAAAGTTAACCACTACATTAAACAACATAATCATTGTGAAAGGAGCATCATGAGTGGATGGATTCCTAACACTTCCCTTAGATAATGCTGTAATGAAATTAGTAGAAAAAACAAAGCATGGAAATGAATTTACAAGAAAAACATGTTGCACATTAAACACCATGATGGATCCTAAGTTTAAAGGGTAGAGACTACTCCAAAAGAATAATATTCAGAAAAGTTTAAGCTTTACACAATCCAATAGCATCTTTCATCTGTTGAAAAATTCGAACACTTTACACACTAAAATTCATAAAATATATATAATTAGCTCATCCCTGTACTAAGGGAGTTGAGCTCAACCATCTCCCTAAAGATAGAAACAGTTACATTAAATTTGGATCGAATTCCTGAAAATAGGTGTCAAAGATGAACTCGTATCTCTTGAAAAATAACACCTGTTACAAAATTGAAAGAGGTTTTTGTAGATAAGGTCATGTTTTGAGAAAAACCTCTCTCAAATTTTGGAAATTCATTTCTAGTTGCTCGGAATTTGTGCCACAAAATAATCTCTAAAATAGGAAATCATTAAATATTTGAATATGTAAAAATAGGCTGTAAAGAGCTAGTCAATATTCCAATTCACGACATATGTGAATAAACTGAAAGAGGTTTTTGTTATATGGCTCATGGTTGACAAAAGCCTCCTTGGGTTTCTCAAAATTACTTTCCATATGTTGTAAAATGGCTCCGTACTACAATGACTAAAATAGTAAAACAAATGTAAAATTTGTTTTGTTTTAATGTAGCCTTCAAATATCACTGCATATCTCCCACATAGTAACACTTCTGCACAAACTGAAGGAATTTTTGTTATTTGGTATGTGATTGACAAAAATATCTTTCATTTTTGTAAAATTCATGTCCTTTACTTCAGAAACGGATTTTGTAGTAAACTTGTCCGTGTGTGCAACAAATGACCTCAAAACATGCATAACCAAGAATCAATCATTCATTTCGATCATATCTTCTGATCCAGGAACCGGTTTCAGGCATGCAATATACTGTTTGAAAGCTATTTCTGAGATGCTTCTGATTACCATACTTAGTATATGATTTTCACTGAAACTTATGTGCAAAACATCTCTGAAAACCAAACATAATAAGAGCCCATTTTGATCCCTGGTGACAGGCTGCGAAGACTAGAACTAACAACATAAATGCAAGTTGTACAATTTTTTCATATGACTGTCATGATCATTGCCATCTCTATTATCATAATTGTCAAATCACAATCATCAAAGTCACAACACCTTCACTGTCACAATCATATAGAACACTGCCACAATTGCCACATATACTATCATAGCTATCACACATCAAAGCCACTAGTCACCAGGTCACTTATCATAGTAAAAGGTCATTTTCATAGTCAAAGGTCACTACCATAGTAAAAAATCATTGTTACATCAAATGCTACTGTTACATTAGGGATACTGTCATGTCAAGATCAAGATCACTAACACACATTAGAACTCACTGTCATGCTGCCATTGAGATAATGTCATACATCAATACTGCCGACAAGGCCATTGTCATAGAAATGATGCCATGCATCAAACAGTCACTATCATGCATCGATCATTCTCATATTAACCACCTCAATACTGCACTTTACTGTCTCAAACCTTATCCATTACTACACCAGTATAATCATGAACTAATTGTCATAACTATTGTGTACAATATTAGCTATAGTAATATATCCAACTACACTTGTAACGACAATACAAGGTTACTGCCAATCTAGTGTTGTACTCCCAGATTAATGTCATTTTCAAATGGATTGTAATCATACTTATTTACTACCATCTGAATGCCTCCAAGTCACTGCCTTACTGTAATTTCATAGTTAATTCATGTCATGTATCATTACAAAACATATAACTTTGTAAGTCACAAGGTTACTACAATTTCAAGGTTATTGCTTTAAAAGGTTATAGTCATGATTATAATAAAGACACTGTTGTAGAGAGCTATTGGAGGTGACACACATATAGACATTGAAGATATTGTAAACACCCTATATAAATTTTAAGTGAAACTTGAACACATAACATTAACTGCAAAGAAGTCCTATACCTTTGATGATTTTATCAAATTTATTTTTTCTTCTTATCAACAGGATCCAACAATGATCATACTACTACATATTAGGGTTATAGAGGAGAGTCACATGTGAAAGAGAGAACCTCTCAAATTCTTCTCATGATTACTTAGCAATTTCAAGTAGGTCTGCATGATTAGGTATTATGTATATACCAAAAACTTCTGAACAAAGTCTCCTCATCATTTATTATGAAAGAAACCAATCATACATATAAGTTTCAATACTAATATCAAGCCAACCAATGTTCTAAAAGTGGTGTCTCTCTTCATTAATCATACTATTGAGCTTCTAGTGTCCTTAATTATGGAACATTCTGTCAATCCTAGGCCTCTACGTCCAAATCAGTTTGTATTAAGGAAACCACTCAACATAATTGATCTCAGTATCACTGGGTCACTTCCTAATTTTTATATGCATTATAGACCATTGTCAAAAAAGATCGAAGACAAACACAACTATTGCCACACTATATCATAAAGAGATCATAAAGAGACATGCCAAAGTATTTGTGCCTTCAGTCTAGTTTGCATGTTCCTTAAATAAACTTGGTTTTCCCATAGATAACTTCACCTTTTGGAGATATTGTGCCTCTGAAAACAATAGAAAATGCAACCCTTTCCCTACTATAATTGGTCAAGAATGAAACCCTTAATAGCACAAAAAATTCCACTGTCGGCGAAGCCCTAAATCATAAAAAATACTCAACGAAAAACCAAATGCTTCTTCCTTCAAGATGCAAACAATGCACATAATATTTGGCGTTGAATTTCTTTAGGAGGAATGAGAATGATTCATTGAAAAGAGTGACATATGTGATGTGTTTGAGGGCCGAAATTCCTGAGAAATTAGCCTCAGAAAAGGTGCATATGTTTTAATATTTCTTGACCACAGAGGAGTTTATAGACTTCATATTTCTTCAAGCATAATGGCCTAGCAGTCTTGTAACCTCACTGGTCTATTCCATGAATTTAATATTTTTGAGAGGGCCAAATCCTACAAAGGAAGATGCCAAATAAACCCATTGAGTCCCTCAAACAAAAATCAAAATGAAAAACTCAAATCTATCATCAAATAATATTTTTATCCATAGGGATGAGTGTAGAGCTTGATTCACAAATGATATTCACTAAATTTCCTATTGGAGGAGGGTTGAATGAATCCTTTAAATAGTTTTTTTCTTTTGACTAGAGAAAGGGATTCCACATAGGTGAGTCATTGAAGAAATTCATAAATATATTTATTTTTAATTTGGCCAAAAACCTTTTTGAATTTTGACTTGTAAAATTAATTTGAAAACCCTCCAAAAATACCTTTTTTTCGATAAGGAATATTGTTTAAATTCATGATACTAAAGTTATGGCATGAGAAGTTGTGATGGAAAAAGAAAGACTAGCACATCATCTTCCTTTGGTGCTTAAGCCCACAAGTTGGGGCTTCATTTTTAAACCATCATATCTCTCAAACCGTGAAGGTCCACTAAATGCTCCACATACTGACGAAATCAGCATGACGAATAAAATCTAATGTTGCAGATTTCGAAGATAGATTTGATGATCCGCATTATCAAAATCCTTCAATAAATACATGGTATGTGTATCATCCAGGGAATCTAGGGTTTCTAACCATCCTTCCGTTGGAGCTTCCAACTCATGCAATCCAGACAAATATTAAGAGCATTCACTAACTAGTGTTGGCATCAATGGAAACACCATTCAACATTTATTTATTATGAAATCAAAAACGAAATGTTGGATAAGTTGTAATGCATATATAAGGTAGATGATATGCACAATGCATATGAAACAAATATAGAAAAGTCATCTCATAAAGAAGAACTACCAAAATACTCAAAGAATATCATAGACCATGACTTCTCAAGTGATGAATCAGATAAGGATGAAACCCAAACCAAGAAGATACTGCGAAAGGGATCATAAAAAGATGACAACAAGGAAGGAGTTTCATCTTACCCATTGATGCAAAATTGATTTAGAAAGAGAGATTATATGTATAAGATGAAGGAGAAATGCTAAATATCTCACGAGGATTAGGAAAATTCAAGAAAGTGGAAGATAACAATGATGAAAAATAACCCCTATGCATGAATTCTCAAATTTCTGAAGGTGAAGAAGATGCTGAAAAAGTGAAACCCACAAATAAACTACTATTCTGTCATAATTGTAGAAGAATAAGTCATCTTGTTTCTAGATGTCCACATATAATTTTGAAAAATAGTAGCAATAAAGAAGAACATGAAGATAATAAAAAATCTTATGAGGATTAAAAGGAAATGTGTTGTTCATCAAAGGAAAGTAATACATATGCTTCTGATAACAACAACAGGGAATATCTACTCATGAACATGGAGGCATAATACACTGAGCAAGAAAAATTAGATTCAGAGGCAGAAGATATTGATGGGAAGGTACATTTTAGAAGAGAAGTTACCACTCAGCCTCAGAAGAGATAAAGAGGCTCATAATAACAAACAAAAGGAAAAATGAGATATTGAAGGAGTATGATGATAAAACATAGAAAATGGTTGGCATCCTTAAAATTTAATGAGAAGAAGCAATAAGAATGAAAGAAGTAGTGCCCAACCAACTTAATGAAAAGGAAGGACATTGTGATAAACTAGAATTTGAGATTGTTTTCTTGAGAAATGATCTTAAAAATGGAAATGATTAGCTAAAGTTTTGAACGAGTTCTAAAATATTAGATTATTATACCTAACAAGTAGAGATCCCCTTTCAATAAAATAGGCAAAGATTATCATGAAATTTTCAAGGAAGAATCAAGTGAAAACACATCAAAGATAGAAGAACCTAAGAGCTATGTCGGTATTCTTAAAGGAACCAATAATCAGTTAAACATAGTGAGAAACAAAGCAACTTATTAAAAGATTATTGACCAAACCAGCCACACAAAGAACAGGAAAGAAGGTGAGGATCAACTAAATCAATGTAAAATCGGTTGCATAGGTAGGGATGAAGCAATAAATCCACAAAATTCTAGACTTCCTCAAAGCAATACATCTACTTTAGAAGGATCAATTCCTCCAAAAACGCCCGTCACATCAAGGTACTCAAATTTCTTTAATGGATATTCTTTTATTTTTATCAACTTTGTCCATGCATTAGAATATTAAAGATAAATAAGAAACAAATCTCCTTACCAGATCTCAGTGAGCAACATTATTAGATATACAAATTCCTACAATGATGGAATCATGAACCTTAATTATTTTGCTCCATTACTAGATCAAATTGAATGTTTCAAGTGAAACAAATTCAGAAACAAATATTGTGATTATGAAAGAAATATATTAAGGTTTCAAGGTAGAAGAAGAAAATAATACATCATCATCAATATAAATTAAAGAATGAAGATATGGAGAAGGAACCAAGAGTAGCTGAAGAATGTAGTTTAGCTCTATTTGTTCAAGATAAGAAAATCCAATGGTGTATATATAGTGAATGCTCATCATATGAATGGTGATAAAGGCAAGTTTCTCTCTCTCTAGGAAGTAAAAGGATTCTATGCCACTCTTGGAAACGATGATACAAAAATAATTATTAGAAAGTTCACACTCATTCTTGATGATGAAAGGAAAAAATTTCCAATTTTTTTTTTCTAGTTGAAGGGTTGAAGAACAATATATTGAGTATAGGACAAATGATTGATCAATGGTATGATCTAACGTTCAATTTTAAAGGATGTGAAATAAGAAAAGCAAGTTCCTAAAGATTGGTAGCAAATCTAATCATGTCTCCAAACAACGTGTATGTCCTAAATGAGATTGAGAGAAAATAAAAATTGATCTACGGGGATAACATTTATAAATTCACATTTGTGAAGGGAAACATAGATTCAAATGAAGCAAGTAGTGGAAGGTAACATCAAGGTTGTAGGAGAAGAATGAATAAAGTGAGCCATTTGTCATAATGTGAAGAAAGTAAAGTGAATGATAAACTTCAAATCAACATGGAGTTTGATACCTTTTCAAAAGTAAATTCTATGACATAATGTACAAATGATGGGAAATGCATTAGCAATAATATTGTTTTTAGGAACAACAAAGTTGGATGTTGAATAAGTCAACAAGTTGGAGTAATTGTATTTTATTATATATTAGTAAGTATAAATCCAAAATCAGAGCTGATCTAGCATGTCCGAAGACTATGATAAATAATTCTTAAGCTAATAAAATGAGCAGTAAAGACAAAATGACACATCAGACAATAAACAGGAAAGAAAGAGTCATATGCTTAAGGGCAACGGGCCAAAGACAATGTTAATGATAGAGGGAGTCTGGGAGATTTATTCTTCAACAAGATAATAGAAATTGTAGTTAACGGAAGAAGGAATTTCATCTAGAAGAAAATACAAGAATATCTCAAAGGAAAGAATAAATTTTTAGTGGAAGTCAAACATACCAAATATTGGAGCTCTTACAAGAAAATAGAAATGACAGATGAGAAGAAGCATATGTCTAGGGGGGGAATAATCCTTGGTGACAAAGAGAATAAGGTTGAGAGTGGAAATTAATAAAAAACATAATCTCAAGGGGAGTATCCCATTAGTGAGACACAATTGCAGAAATAGAAGTACTTGCTTCCAAAGAGAATCATGTTGCAATAAGAGGGACATGTTTCAAACATAAGAAGAGTTGCTAATGAAGAGAACCACAAGAAAAATCAAACATAAGCATGGGAAGGGTTTAGACGTAGTCAAATGAGAAATATGTAATGAGAGGAAGTAAATTCCATGTCTTTCTTAGTTAAAGAGAGTGCAAGAAAAAGTACAATCCATATTTTCTTACCATTATCAAAATAAGCAGACATAATGATAATTAGGTTCTATAAGCAACCCTAAGGAGGAAGTGATTTGTAGGAGAAGAATGATGAACAAGAAATTTTCCATAATATACACAATTAGTATCAACAACCACATTAATAATTGGTATCAACATATACATTGGTATTAGACCATCAATAGTCAACAACATCAGTAGCATCAGTTATTTTGTATTAAAAGAGATGGAGAGTTGTAAATATTCAATAACATTAGTTCATGGGGACTTCAACATCCAATATATAGATGCATAATTGTGCAACATCAAAAGGAATTGTGATTAGCCATATCTGGATTTCAAAATTGGCATCATGCAATGTCATTGGTATTAGACATTTACCTGAAGTTGCATACATAGCCCTTTTCCATTGATGTTAAAGCAGGAGAGAATGGAACTTGGTTTTGGCCATTTCAATTGGAGAAATTTCTAATTGATCAGAGAGATTATAAATTGGTACAGAGGTGAAAATATTGGAAATTGGTAGAGTGCTTGGAGAAATCATAGGTTGGTAACAATGCTCCAATTCTCATGAATGCCAGGGGTTGTGAAAGGCCATTGCTAGGGTTTTCCATCATTGACAAAAGGGGAGATTATTAGTAGTGTGTGTTGTCATTGATGTCAAAATAAGTTTTGAGTTGGTTTGCAGTGTCATTAATTTGATAGGAATTGCACAAGGAAGGTTAGGTGAAGAAAAAACAAGATCAAGCAACAAAGGGTGACAATAGAGAGCATAATAGGAAGTTAGACTAATGAAACTTAGTGCTTCCACAACGTACCCACATGAAATGTTGAAACTCATGCAAAAAAAGGTTGATTAGGGTAATTTAAGCAATAGAAGACCAAGTCATAGTAGAAAATGGCTAAATAGTGTGTTGGGAGTGCTCTCATGGCACACTTGTGCAGGCATTGAACAAAAAAAAATGGTGTTTGATAAACCAAAACTTGGAATTTCTAAGATGAATGAACTTAAGAAGATCAAAGGTATCGATCTATATCAGGCATGAAGATCAAAGGTATAGATCTATATCAGGCATGAAGATCAATAACTCAGATTAGTATTGGGCTCACTACATATGTAAATTTTATAGTATGATTGTGTGCATGATGGATCCAATGCTTGAGAACACCTCGATCAAACAACCTAGATCCATATCAGGCTCAGACATGGTGGTTAAAGTAGGGAATTCCCACAATCCAAATTTGGTATGACATAGAAGTGTTATGACGTGGAAGCACATGGCCAAATAGGTAGAAGATCTAATGACGTAGTAGCATAGGCGAATGACATGTGGCATTCATTTTTGGCTATTTGGGTAGTCAATTGGACAATTTTTGGGTGGCACGTACAGGTACATGTCAACACTCAGACACATGGTAGGCACTAATTGGTCGCAACAGATGACATAGAAGGTGACTTAGTAGGTGACGAGGAAATGGTCGGTCTGTATCAAAGAACGAGTCACCAAATTTTGTTTTTGTATATAATCGCCAAGGGCAGTATCCGATATGATGTGGTAGATGACATGACATTAGAAACATGTGGTAGATAGTAATTGGTCCACTATGGCTCGACGTGGTAGACCCTTAGGTCTCAGGACTTGCATCAATACCATGTTTAGTAATTTTTTCCTGTGTATTTTTCTTTGGTTGAAAAGTTCAAATGCGATGGTTACTAGCCTTAGCCATAGAAAACGAATGGATCATCCCTTATGGGACTATACTAGGGTATTGGAGTATCGAGGTACCAAAACAAATGAAAAATGAAGACCTCTAGTATGGAAAAACCTGGTATTACAGGAACTTTATCGACAAATGCAGGTAAGCTAGATAAGTTTATCAGGGGCATATCTATCTAATGGAGTGGTATGTTTGGACCAAGGTCATAATGCATTATCACAAGGGCCTAATGATTTAACACCTAGAGCTAAATACCATTAATGGGACATTTGAAGTCAAAAGAATATTAGGGAAATATGATAGGTCTAAGGTCACAGTCTATGATCATGAGTTCCTAATGGTCTAACACTCAGAACTAAAGAATTCAAGCGATATCCAATATGGAGACATGGACAAGGTCATAGAGCACAGTTGCATGAGCCTGATGTTTTAGAACTTGGAGCTAAATAATTCAACTGGTATCTAATATGTAAGCACATATTCAAACAATAGGTTACAAGGTGTGAAAGTCTAGCACCTAAGGGTTGCGAGCCTAGGTACATATCCAATATGTAATGTTCATGGTTCCATCTTGTCAAGGTTCTGCCAAAGGACTTGTTCGTGCAAGGGTGGTCACATAGTGTTAAAGGGACAAAGCACCTATCTCTTGGTTGGTTGGATGAAAGGGACAAGGAAGGTTAGGTGGAGCCAAACTAAGATAAAATAATAGAGGGTGACAAACAAGGGCATAACGGGTAATTGGATTAATGAAACTTAGTGTTTCCATTCAGTACACACATGGAATGTTGAAACTCACGAAATAGAAGGTTGATCATGGTATTTCAAGTAGAAAAATTCCAATTAGGTTGTTGGGAGCATTTTCATGACACACCTATGTGGGCACTAAACAAAAAAAATTGGTGTTTCAAGAACCAAAACTTGGTGTTTTTTCAATGATTGTCCTTGAGAGGATCAATGGTCTAGATATATACTAGGCATGAATATCAACGACCCAGAGTAATATAAGGCTCACAACATGCATGCATTTTATAGCACAATTATGCATGTTATGGATCTAATGACTAAGAAAACCTCGATCCACTGGCCCAGATCCATATCGGGCTCATACACATGTGGTGGTTAAAGCATGGAATGCACCTGATCTGATTTCCAGTATGACATAAAAGCGTTATGTTGTGTAACCACATGGATAAATATGTGATATAACTGATGACATGGTAGCATAAGCAAATGACATGTGGAATTCATTTTTTGGTTGATTTGGGTAGTCTATTAGACAATTGGCAGGTGACATGTGACAGGTACATGTTATCAATCAAACATGTGGTAGGCACTAATTGGTTGCAACAAATGACATGGAAGGCGATGTGGAAATGGTGGGTCCTGTACAGAATCATGGGACCAAAGTCCATTTTTGTATATAATTGCCAAGGCCGATATCTGATATGATGTGGAAGATGACATGTTAGTGGAAACATGTGGTAGATAATAGTTGGTCCAATGTGGATTGATGTGGTAGAAATTGAGGTCTTGGGACTCATGTCGAGACCATGTTTAGTAAAGTTTTCCCATGTATTTTGTTTTTGGTTGAAAATATCAAAAGCCATGGTTATGAGCCTTTTCTAAAGAAAAACAAAGGCTTAGCCATTATGGGCCCATACTAGGGTAACAGAGTACTAGGGTACCAAACCAAATGAAAAACAAATACCTATAGTATGCAATAACCTGGTATGATAGGAAATTTACTGAAAAATGCATGCAATTTGGATAATTCTGTCAGGTGTAGATCTATCTATCAGAGAAATATGTTTGGACCAAGGTTCCAATGCGCGGCCACAAGGACCTAATGAATTAGCACCTATATATAAAGACCAATTGATGGGCCTCCCAAATAGGTATAATTCAAGGCCCATTTGACTATTCTTTGGCATATTTATCATTTCCTTTTGCATTTAATAATGCCTTTTTCAAACTTTAATGTGTTCATAGGAAGGTTAAGAGATATTTACTATATCTTGTGTGCCTAATACATTAAATGTGTAGGATATTGAGGATTTATTGTGTATATCACGTAGGAGACAAAAAAGAGAGGATCATGGGGGCTTGTTCCTTGCTACAGGCTAATCACATCTTGGCTGGCT
Organism: Pinus tabuliformis; assembly: GCA_031772625.1. Lineage (NCBI taxonomy): Eukaryota > Viridiplantae > Streptophyta > Pinopsida > Pinales > Pinaceae > Pinus > Pinus tabuliformis. The sequence continues at coordinate 887,742,324 of CM062806.1, read as the reverse complement.
CATGGACATTCACTACTTCCCTATGGTTGTGGGAACACTAGGGAACTGGATCCACATTTTTAGGGATTTTGGAGGGAAACCATACTTCCTTTAAGCTGCCCCTTAAGCACTTTTTTTTTAAAATAAAGGGCCTTAGTAGGGGATTTAAATTTTAGGAGAAAGATAATCATTATCAGAGAAAGGCTCCTGCCTATCATTTTTAGTTGTCACGTTTCATGTATGAACACTTCTGCATATTGATGAATTTTTTTCTTTATTCTCAATCTAATTTTATTCTAAGGGACCTAAGTCTCCTTGGGTTAGGGTCCAATCCAAGTGCTCAATCCTCTTAATGTACATTTCTTGATGATATCATGAAAGTGATGATGACACCTAGAATGTTTCCAATATGCAGAGATGCGGAAACAACCCTCTATATTGTTCAATTCACAATCAAAGTTGTGAAATGACTTTGGTAGGCCCTAATAAGCCTAATATGATTATATCAATTTCATTATACTTTGTATATCAGCTGAACAATTGACGAATATCAAATAGAAGAATAAGAATTGAATTATGGTTTTTCGCCCTGGTCTCCGACCAAATCTTGGTGACTCTATTGTGTATAATTTTCTTATGTTGTTCATTTATGTTCTGTTTCATTTATGATGTTATTGTTCTTTCTACATAATTTCTAATGACATTACGATGTTATGGGGTGAATGTAATATGTAAATAATGAAAAGGTTTAAAATGAAATTGTCTAAGGAAAAGAACAATATATCCCTAAGAAAATTAACATGGTATCAGAGTTGGGTTGAAGGAAAGTCTTTAAGATCACCCTTGTGAAGACACCCTGGTGGATTTCCGAATCAAGAAAATGAAAGAGTTGAAGATGTTGGAGACCTAAAATAATTCTAAGGTTTGAAGGAAACTCTAGGAAACCTTGTTCTAACAAGAGAAATTAGGGTTTGGTGCATAACATGAGATCAGGTTTTGGGAGAAACCCTTGGAGTGCCATTGAAGGAGGGCCTTAATAGGATAAAGACTTGAGTGCTACAACCTTGGGACCATTGCATGATCAATGAAAAGTTGTTCCAACACCTATGGCATATTTAGTTCAAACCTAGATGGGCTAGTCTCTCTATAAGATATGATATGTTACAATAATAATCTTATTGACATTTGGGCTTAACTACTAATGAAGATGGTTGAGAATATTGAATTTTCTCAGTTGAGGCATCTCTTCTTCCGTTGTTGATGATTGTGAAATATGGTTGATGACTTGTGCCCCCCTATGGTTAAGAATGAATATTAAGGACTTGGAATTGTTGATACTCTAAAGATTGCATTTTTCTTATGAAGGAAACATTGACATATGAGTTGATTGACATTGGTGAATCTTGTAGGTTGGATCAAGAGGGAGCTGGCCACTTCCTTCAATCATAGTTAAAAATAAGTACCTTATAGACTTATGATATTTCTTTATGACACTGATTTTGTTTAGATTTATTACTTTAGATTATTTCTTTTCCTTCCTACATGAATACTTGAGTATTTGAATATTTCTAACTTCCTGATGAAGACATGATAAGCATATCCTTCTTGAGAATCATTTAATGTAGAGTAGTGCAAAAAGGAGACACTAGTGTAGGAAGAGGAAGATGGTATGTGAAGAGTGAGGTGATACAAGAAAATGAAGGAGCCACTCTCTTACCTTGAGGAGAAATACAATCCTACCTTATCATCTGGTACACCTTCCTTATGTTTATTTAAAGTTGGTATTATTTCTCTTGTAATTTCTATGGGATCTACAGGAACATCAAGATGTATGGAATTGGTCCTCAACATCGATATTAAGGAGGATATAGAGCCAAGGAGACATTGAGTCAACTCATGATTATGTGTGGCACCCAAAGATGGTAAAAGCTTATATATTGAAGGAAGGATCCTAGATTATCACGTTGATGTCTATGACTGAAGAGGCTTCCTATGCAGAGGGAGTATATTAAATGCAACTGTCTAATGAGAAATATGTCATTCATGCAAGAACCATTTTTTATGACATAGATGTTACAGTGTCAGATGCTTCCACAATATTAGATAATGATAAAGACTATCATAGAGAGAGGATGATGTTGTGATTCTAGCACCTATTATCAGATTTGTGTAAAGATGGCTTCCTCTATGATAGTGAATTGAGACATGTATTTTGAGCTTGGTACACTTGAAATAATGAACATCTAATGCATACACCTACCTCTATTCAATGCATGTCTTTGATATATATCTATATATATATATATATATATATATATATATATATATATATATATATATATATATATATATCTGACATAATCATATCTTCTCTACATCTAGTACCAAAAAGAGTTGACCTCTGAGTTCAGGTGACCAACTTCTTGTGATTAGAAGAGTATCAGTGAGATGAAGAATACTTCCTTGTCAAAGGAAGTATGTTGTTAGGGGCTTGGTATGATGGATTACACTGAAGCAATTGAGTGACTCCTCTTCAGATTTTATGGACCCCCCATGAACATACAATTAGGAAGTTCCTTACTTTGGATTATGTACTATGAGGCTGAAACATAAGTAAATTGATTCAAGTATGACTGAGGCATAGAAAATTGTTAACTGTGAGAACATATGATTGAGAAATATATGTTTGAGCATATACTGGACATTTGACTTTTAGAGAAATTGAATTAAGATGTCACTGTATCCAAGATTTGATGTAGAGGGCATAATGAAGCTCTAGCATAGAGGGAGTAGTGAGGTTCCGACTGTGAATTATTGCGTAATTGGATCAATGAGACTCTATTTCATTTTGATTGAAGAGATGGAAAACAATTGGATCCTTATGTTACATCATGTAAGCATGTTGTTGACCCAATATTCTCTAGGTGTCATGCACTATGGCCAGGACTAATAACCATGAGCCTAGTGAAGGCATTGATGAGAGGAAGGGGCCATGATTGATCAAGAACACTGAGCTATGATCTTCCCCCATGTCTAAGCTCCCGGGGTGAGGAATTAAGTGAAAGAGCTCCTGGGGTTGAGAGAACTCGTGGAAAATAGGTGTGTATGATCCTTACCTCATGGTAAGTGTGAATCTCTCCTATTTTCATTGTATAGTTGTGTCTGGTCCTTACCTCATGGTAAGTGTGTATCTCCCCCTACTGAGTATACCCTAGTTTGCATCTTACCCACAAGTAGGGCTTGTCAGGATTTCCACCCATCTGGCCAATGGGTGAAGAGACTTAGGTGTGTTTGATCCTTACCTCATGGTAAGTGTGTATCTACCCCAAGTACATTAGATTGTGCCTAATCATTGCCTTTCTCGGTAAGTGTGTATATCCTCCCAAGGTAGTGGATGCAGGTGTTCTACCATTGAGTGTTGAGGGTCAAGTTGGGAAGATCAATGAACAATAGGATAGTTGCGATCCTTACCTTATGTGGTAAGTAGTATCCTTCCTATTTTCCTGATTATAGGATCGTTGTGATCCTTGCATTTCATGGTAAGTCATATCCTGCCTATTTTCGATTGGATATAGGGTGGTAGCCAAAGCTCCCTTATGATGATTCTTCTTCCTTATATCGAGACATCATGGTTTAGATGATGATGAAAGGAAACAATTTAAGACAATATGTGATGAGATGGATGTCTTGTTGATATTATTGAGATGTAGATTGTGTGATTTGACCTGGAGACTAGTAGGGTTTAGAAGATTGATCTCCCCTACCATTGATTTTGGAATATTCTTCTTTTATGAGAAGAAACTAGATATAATAATGATACAACTACTTGCCTTCTTATATTGAGACGTGTCATTCGAGATAAGACTTATGATGTAAATGGAAATTTCTCCCTAGCTGAATTTATAAAGGTTAAAAGAAAAATTAAAAGAGAAAAATTAATATTAATATGATGGGAACTTTAATAAATGTGGTAAATCAAGGCACATGAAAAAAATATGTTTAATATTATTTCCAAAAAAATCAATCAAATTTTAGGATTTCCCTCCATGTTATAAAGTAGTCTCACTATAATTCAAGGGTTATGATTGATATAAAATAACCCCCACCAATTAGTATAAAAAAATATTGATGAGAGCTTATTCAAGATCATCGAATGGGGATTGCGCATATCTGAGGATGGCTCACATAACAAAGTTTGATTATATTTGTAGTTAATTGTCTCACATTTTTCGAAGGGTTAGATTGGCTTGCATCTTATAATGACAAATCTTCATGATTCATTCTCTATACTCCAAGGTTTTCAACAGGTAGTATCTTTTGTGGCATTCTATGCAACAAACCCTATTCACCGTGACTCAACAATGAGACTCACACATGGATATGTGACTCACACTCATACACAATGAATCAATTATGAGACTCATGCATTTATCTGAATATGGATATGTGACACACTTACGACCTTTGTGAATCATTCTCAATAATAATAGTGGCATGGTTACATTATGGTCTACAATGGTATTGAATTTACTTTATGGCTCACATAATTTATGTGGTACATATTCATCAGTTTCGTGGTTTGAATTCATGGCTTGAATTGTTATGTGTATGTATGACTCACATACTCTGTCCTAATGACTCACATTCTTTTGTAAAGATGACATGACTTCTTTAGACTGCAACTGTCTTATGGACACAACATAATACTAGTATTGATCCCTATCCCATCGCACTTAAAATTGGAACAAGATCTCTGTGTCATGTATAGAGTAAGGTAGTTCAACAATGGTATATTGTGGTAATTCAATAGTGGTATATTGTATTTCTATAGTTCTATATTGTATTTATACAGTGGTACATTATGAAATTTATACAATGGTATATTATGATATCTTTACATAAATATATTGTGGTATCTATATAGTGACTATATATTGTCCTCTTTGGCATACCCCTTTTCAATGACAATATATTCTTCTCCTTTAAATTACACAATGATTCATATATATATAACAATGCCTTTGGTGACTGTGATGGCGTAACTTTGATGTATACTCTTGATACTTTTGATTATGACGACAACGATATTCTATGAATCATGTGGCAGTAACCTTGTTATATGGTAGAAACTATGACTATATCTTCTATATGGCATTCATGGAAATGATCTTAACAGAACTGTGTCCATGATGTTACAGTATGAATGTGATGGCAGTGACTATGAGGGAAGGGACCTTGATGGAAGATACCTTGTGTGTAAAAGATACTGTAAATATATTTATGATGTATGATGATATCATGAAAATGATGATGACACCTAGATTGTAGTATACATAGATATGATGACAAATATCTATATCTTTCAGTTCACAATCAAAGTTGTGAACTAACTTTGGTAGGCCCTAGGAATCCTAATATGATTATATCATCCTCATTGTACTTTGTATCTTAGCTAAAAAAATTATGAATATCTAATAGAAGAAGGAGAATTGAATTCTAGGTTTTCCCCCTTCTAGGGTTTTACCCTGGCCTCTGACCAAATACTGGTGTCTCTATTGTGTATAATTTTCTTCTATTATTCATTTATGTTCTACTGCATTTCTGATGTTATTTTTATTTCTATGTAATATCTAATGATGTTACAATGTTATGGGGTGAATGTAATATGTAAATGGTGAAAAGGTTTAAAATGCAATTATCTAAAGCAAAGAACAATATAGCTCTAAGAAAATTAGCATTTCCATTCCATGCATTTAGTGCAGCTATGATTTTTTGTAAATCTTATTCCTGAGAGAATTATTATCTTTACAGGATTTATATACCTTGTTATGATAAGCACAAAAATAGTTTAATTCATGCAATAGTAGTTTTCATTCAAAATTCAACTCATCCATTCCATCATTATTTTACTTTCTACAATTACTGGTTTGACAATTGTTTAAACATTTTTCTTTTATTAGTTAGACATTCACTTTGCTTGTAGTTAGATGGTATTGTTTCATACGTTAAATTAGTATTGTCTCCATACATTTGAATCACTCCCATAATCACATTTTCACCCACTACTTTACATCTCTACAAACATCCCGTAAGCCAAAATCTACCCAATGAAGATACAAGAAACCCCAACCTTGTTTCCTCCCTGCATAAGTTGACTCATTGAGTGTACGTTAGCTTGGTAGGCACCCTCTTTCCCTTATAAAACCTTTAACCAACTTTTCCACCCTCTAAACCACTCCTAAACTTCATAAAATTTCTCTCGGATGTTTTATGTAGTAAAATATGACAACCTCTAGCAATACACAGATTGCCTTAGAATGCCTACGAAATTTCACAAGAAGCTTGCCCATCATCCATCAACGTTTAACAATGGCCATTAGACCTTGAATATGGAGTTTATAGGATCATATACCCCTTAGGAACTTTTACTTAATAACTGTAGTTTCCTTCATGCAATTAGGGTTTGTTTCTTTTTTCTCTGTCTTTGATTTGTTATGCACCATAAAGTTGGATTTATTTTCCTTCATCAATATTTAAGTATTTAATTTTCCTTCTTGCAAGTATAATAGGGTTTACTTCGGTCGTTTTCTTTCCTATAGTAGCATATATTTTCTTTCTGCAAAAAAGAGTAGAATTACATTTTTCCATTTACAATCCTGCAGTTAGATTCATGTTTAGGTTTTGTCATTTAATTTTCTGCAATAGAATAGGGTCCATTTCAGTTGTTTCTTTTCTTGAAAATTAAGATAGATCTATTTATTTCTCATTGATTTTTTCGAGCATCTCTTGTATCATCATGGTATCCATGCATCTTGGACTCTCTTCACTGCATCATATCAACCTAAGTAGAATATATTTCTTGTTGTACATATAATGTTGGTACCTGTTAAGTTTGCACGAGGCCTGGGCCAATAATTAAAGTTGATCCCCTGAGGAGTTCCAACGTTCTTGTTCCAATACTAAGGGTCATAATTTTTTGGCACTGTTGATGCATAGGTGTCAAAATAAGTATTGTTTCTGCTTTAATTTGCCTCATTTAAATTCCATTTCCTAAAAAAAAGAAAATTTTTGCATCAAATTTTCTATTTATTAAAAAGAAAAATAAAAAAATAAAATATTATTTATTTCATGCCTTGTAGAGCTAGGGATAACTGAGGAGAATTTTTTACTAAAACCCCCACTTCTACAAATAGTCAACCTTCCCCTTTTAGTGACTGTGGGCCACCTACTCTGTCTACAAAATATCTAGAGGTTTTTTTGGGTTAGAAACCATAAAATTTTAAGGAGCCTATAGGAGAATAAGAACCTCCATCACCTAATGAAAATATGGCTGGAAATAGGCAACTTGTAGTATTTCCTATCAACAAGGCAAATGGGGAAGCTAAAATGAAAAATATTAGCCTTACTACTCTTCCACACTTTCATGGAATGGCTTCTGAGAGCCCTGACACCTTCATGCTGGAATTTTATTTAGTCTGCAAGACATATGATTATACATTTGATCAACAAAAGCTTAAATTATTTCCTTCTACCCTTAAGGATGGAACCTTGCACTAGTTAATAAGGAGGCAACATTACTACAAGGGCTCAGATGTCACAAGCATTCAACACCAAGTACACAGACTATTGTAGAGAAAGGAACACAAAGGAGGAATCTTTGAAATGACCCAAGGGCTAGAGAAATCACTATAAGACTTAGAAGAGAAGTTTTCCTTGAGTTACAGGAGGGCTAATTACACCTTTGATCTTGAATCAATGAAGCTAATTTTGCTCCGAGGGGACAAACAAGAGTTAATGGAGACCCTCAATATGTTTTCTAATGGAGATATTTACCATCTCAACTATGAAGAAATTAAAAGGGTGTTCAAAAGCCACTCTAGAGCTGCATGAAAAAGAGGTAGATTCAACCAAGGTTTGGTAATTCCTTCATCTTCTACTTCAGTCATTAAGAATAAATTAGGAGGTACGTTGGAGGTTTTTAAAAGTGAAATCTTACATACTTTTTCCTTGCAAATGGACATAATGCAAATTAAGAAAAAAAAGTGGAGGCAGAGATGGAATTAGCCATATTTTTCCCTATGTGCATGAAGAGGCACCCTAGAAATGAGCAACCATTAAATTTTATAGAAATATGGTCTATGTGTGAAGAGAATCACTCAAATGACAGGTTTCCATCTCTTCTAGGTATGAAAGTAGTGTATTAAAGAGTAGAAGGAGGCATTGAGAATTTTTTTTTTTTAATCAAAGGAGACCACAAGGTCCTAGGCCATATAAAAAAGGTATGAACTATAATTCCTCTTTTAATACAAATCATAACGCACCTTTTAAGTCTTGGTATCCACCTAAAGACTTACCATGGCCTATGCCTACTCCTCGGCTTTATCCTCCTCAACCCATCATTTCCCCTTTTTAGCCATACCAACACCAACCTCCACAAAGGGGTAATCCATCACTAGGGTGTAGGCCTTAGGAAATGAAACCACCTACCTTAGTGCCTTCTCCTCATCAAACAAAACTACACCAAAACAATCCACTTAAACAACCACAAATTCCTTCTCAACTAAACACAATCCCCAACAATAAGAAAACCCATCAAGTCTAAGTGGAGAGACATCTTCTCCTACCTATGCTCTATAAAAGGTACTTCTTAATGTTCACCCCCCTTCTCTAGTATAAAATATTGAAGAAGAGAAGAAGAAATCACTCCTAAATCCAAAAATCCACCCTACCTTGAATGGTTGATCCATCCTAAAACACACACCCCAAAATAAGTTGAACTTTTAGGGGAACCGAAAAATATCTGTGTCAAAAATCCCCTCCTACAAACCATCATGGATGTTACCATATATAAAAAATTCATTATAGAAGAATGTCTTAGGAGGTCAAGAAGGAAACTGAAAGATTACCCTACTATCAATGTCATTGGGCAAATGCGTGATCTAATGTTTGGGAAAGTAACCCTCTCAATGTATTTGGATCTTGGCATCCTGGTAGTATATGTGCACATTAACAACATTGTAGTCCCAAATACCCTCATTGAATTAGGGGCTGCAATCAATGACATGACAAAGGAGACCATGCTCAAGCTTAATCTCCAAGGAGCCTTAAGGAAAACTACTGCAACGTTGCAACTTGCAGATAGATCCACAGTAGGACTCGAGGGCGTCATTGAGGATGTCATTGTTTCCTTTGATTACTAGGATTACCCCACTGATTTCCTTATTCTCCAACCTAAAACCAAGTTCAATGGCTACCCACTATCCTAAATATACCTTTGTTAGCTACTATTGATGCCTATATCAAATGTAGAGATGGAAACATGACAATTACAAATGGGAATGTAATAAAAATATTGTACTATCCCCCTTATCAACCCCTTGTTGAGCATGATTTTCCTATTTTGGTAGAAGAGGAATAAGAATAAGAACTTTATCAATCATCACCCTACGCCATTTTTACATTAGAAACTACTATTAGTAGCATGCAATTGGATGAGGACATTCTGATTGGAAATTTTATGCAAAATAAGTATCCTCCTGCCATGCAAATTGATGGTATAAAAGAGGAACCTTTAGGAAAACGTGAATACAAATCATGGGAAGAGTTAATCATGGTTGGTTCTTATCAAATTAATGTAAAAATTGTAGAAATAAACCCCTCTAGAACTATAAAATGATCCCTTTTGGTCTAGCTGATCAGGAAGCATAATTGATAACTATTTTAGGGTAGAATCTTGATACTTTTGATTGGGATTATGAAGAGATGAAAGGAGTTCACCCCTCTATTTTTAATCATCATATATACATCAAAGAATATGATAAACCTATTCACTAACCTCATAGAAGAATGAACCCTTCACTAAAAGTCATTGTAAAAGAAAAATTGCAACAATTTTTGGATGCATGTTATTTCTATCCTATTTTAGATAGTGAGTGGATGTCACCTTTTGTAATTGTGCCTAAGAAGAATGGTAAGTGGAGATTTTGCATTGATTATAGAGAGATTAATAAGGGTACCAAGAAAAATCACTTTCCTTTGCCTTTTATTGACCAAGTTTTGGATTCTTTTGTAGGAAAGAAGTTCTCTTCATTTCTGGATGGGTTTGGTGGGTACAATCAGATCCAAATTAGTCTCAAATATCATGATAATACTAATTTCACTTTCCCATGAGGGACCTTTGCCTAAAATGTCCTTCCAATAAACTTGTGTAATTCCCTTGCCACCTTCCAAAGGGTGGTATCGAGTTTTTACTAATCTTATACATGATTCAATTGAGATTTATATGGATGAATTTGCACCTTATAGAGATGATTCACAGGAAGCCCTCTCCAACCTGTGCAAGGTTTTGAAAAGATGCATAGAAATGTACCTCTCTTTAAGCCTTGAAAAGTGCCAATTTTTTATGAATGCAAGAATTGATCTAGGACACTCCCTCTCTAAGGATGGAACTGAGGTTAATCCTAATAAAATTGAAATTATTAGAAAGGTTCTTGTCCCATAGAAAAAAGAAGATGTTAGGAGATTTTTAAGACTTGTTGGGTACTATAGGAGGTTTATGAAATATTTCAATAAAATTTCCTCACGTTTGTTTAGTTTAATAACAAAAGACTTATATTTTAGTTGGAATGACCTTTATCAAAAGGAATTTGAAGAGATTGAAGAAAAATTGATAACTGCACCAGTTCTCAAGGGTATAAATTGGGAATTTCCCTTCCACATTCACACAGCTGCATTAAACAAAGTAGTGGGGTTATAATTGGAGTAGATGGAAGGTAAATTTACTCATGCTATTGATTTTATTAGTAAAAACTTGTCCAAAACTAAACTCAATTACACGTCACTGAAAAATAACTTTTGTCTCTTATGCATTCTTTGAATAAATTCAGACATTACATTACTTGCTATCAAGTTTTTGTGCACACTGATCATGCAACCATTAAGCACTTGTTGAATAAGAATGAAGTAAATGCTCAAATTATTAGATGGTTATTGTTGTTACAACAATTTGATATAACCATTGTTGATAAGCTAGGGAAAGAAAATGTTGTTGCAGATTTCTTGTCTAGACTAACCTTGTCTGTAAAGAATGAAGAGATGGTGGATGACCAACTTCTATATGAGAATATATTCACCGTATTATAATTTTCAACTCGGTTTGATGATATCAAAAACTTTTTTTTGTCTAGTTTCCTCCTAAATTATCTTCCAAATAAAAGAAAAAAAATGTCAGGAAAAGTGCTCCTTATACCTGGATTGGGGGAAACCTCTTCAGATTAGGGGTTGATCAAATCCTAAGGAGATGTGTAAGAGAAAATGAAGTCTATGGCATCCTCTCAGCATGCAATGATGGACCCTGTGGGGGCCATTTTGTTGCTTAGAGGAAAACTTACAATATTATTCAGGTAGGATAATACTAGCCTACCTTTTCATCAAGATGCCAGGAGGTACACTACACACTGTGCTGAGTTCCAGAGGATGGGGAATCCCACTCAAAGGGATGAGATTCCATTACAACCTAAAGTGACTTTTGAGCCATTTGAGACTTTAGAAATGGACTTCATCAGGCTTATTGACCCCCCATTTCAACAAAAGAAGTATATCAATATGTGCAAAAATTATCTAACCAAGTGGGCTGAAGTAAGGGTATTCAAAGCAACAACAAAACAACAAGTAGCATATCTTAAGGGAGAACATTTCTCACAAATTAGGTTTCCCAAGGGAATTAGTGACAGATCAAGGTGCTCAATTCACTTCCAATTTGATACAGGGGATGATGAGGCAGCATCACATTAGGCATAAAAAATCCACCCCATATCACCCTCAAGCAAATGGGAAAGTAGAGGTGACGAATAAAGAACTAGAAGACATTTTGGCTAAGGTTATTAACAACAAAAAGAAACATTGGGTAGAATAGGATTGTTGAGGCCTGTTATGAAACCAGCTCAAGAAAAGATAGAAAAGATAGATCAACGCCTTAGAATTCAGCCTCTTCAAGGGGGCAACCTCCTTTACATTACATAAATGAACAATTCTTGGATGATTCAAAAGACAAAACCTCCTTTCTATATATAGGAGTCTAAGGAGTCACAATATAATCTAGCCGACCTAACAATAATAATATAAAGCCACAAAAATAACAATAGAGGGATTCTATGGGGCACAGAAATAACAATAAGGGGGTAATAGGGGCACAACAATATAAATAAGGGGTATAACTATAATAGTAATGGGGTAATCACTAGTATTATAGGGACCCAACATGCCCCTCTCCTTCAAAAAAGTGTTGTCCTCAACACTTGAGTAATTTTGGATACTTCTGCATAAAATTCTCATCCTCCCATGTGGAATCTTCAGCGGATAAGTTCTTCCACTTGATAAGATACTCTGAAATTGATCGATTTCGTAGCTGTCGAGAACTTGTTTCTGTGACTGCTTCCAGTTCCAATATAATTTTTCCTTCCTCGTCAAGTTCTAGCAATATTGTTTGAATTGGGAGCTTGTCACCTATAACCTTCTTTAAACATGAAACATGGAAAACTGGGTGCAATTGAAAAGCTGCAGGAAGCTCCAATTTGTATGCCATAGTACCAATCTTTTGCAACACCTTGTACGGACCATAATACTTTGGTGATAGTTTATTATCCTTCTTAGCTTGCTTTAGGGACATTTTCTTATATGGTTGTAGCCGTAGGAATACCCAATCACCTACATCAAAACTTCTTTCACTGTGATGTTGATCTGCCTGTTGTTTCATTCTATTTTGTGCCAACACGAGGTTATCCTTTAAGCGTTGGAGGACTTGTTGTTGATGTTCGATGTGATGTTCCACTGCCTGAACCTTAGAATTTTCTCTTAAATATGATGTGATGGATGGTGGTTGATACCCATAAAGTGCCATAAATGGGGTCATTTTTGTTGCTGTATGGAAGGAAGTGTTATACCACCATTCAACCAGAGGTAGCCATTTGACCCATTGTGTCTGTTTATCAGATACAAAGCAATGAAGATATCCTTCCAAACATTACTATCACAGTTTGCCCATCAGATTGAGGATGATAAGATGAGCTATGAGCTAACTGAGTACCAAGACAAGAAAATAATTCTGTCCAAAAATTTCCAATGAAAATGGGATCTCTGTCACTTACAATAATCTTTGGGTTTCCACGTAGCTTTTGAATTGTTTCCATAAATGCAGTAGAAATTGTACTGGCTTTAAATGGGTGTGATAATGCACAAAAGTGTGCATACTTGGTAAGTCTGTCAACTACCACCATGATGACACTCTTTCCCTCAGACTTGGGTAAACCTGTGATAAAATCCATTGAAACCTCCTCCCAACGTTGGCTTGGAATGGATAAAGATTGTAATAGACCCAGTGTCTTAATTGTTTCAACTTTATTTTGTTGGCAAACCAAACATTCCACCACAAACTTTTGAATATCTGATTTAAGGCCATCCCAAAAAAATTCCTTCTTAACCCTGTGGTAAGTTTTTAAAAATCCTGAGTGCCCTCCTAAGGGAGAAGTGTGCAATTCCATAAGAATCTTTTGTTTTAGCTGGGAATTCTTACAGAGGTATAAGCGATCCTTGTACCATAACGAATCATTTTGCCAGCTAAATGTATCAGAAGTACTGGAATCTTGTTGTAGCTTTTGAATAAGTGCCCACACTTCTTCGTCATTCTTCCATTCCTCCCTTGCTTCGTTTATCCAATCTGGTTGGATAATAGAAATGGCACACAACAATGCTTCCACATCCTCATCCTTTCTTGAGAGTGCATCTGCCACCACATTTTGCTTCCCTTTTTTGTAGATGATTTCAAAGTCATAACCCAACATCTTTGTGACCCACTTTTGTTGCTCTTCAGAGGATAATCTTTGTTCTAAAAAGTATTTAAGGCTATCATGATCCGTTTTTACCTTGAAGTGTCTTCCCATTAGGTAGGGTCGCCATTTCTTAAGTGCATGGAGTATTGCCAACATTTCCTTCTCATAAATAGCTTTGCTTAAAAAATTTCCCTTGATTGGACGACTTTCAAAAGCAATGGGTATTTCATCTTGCATTAGAACAGCACCAATTCCATTTCCTGAAGCATCACATTCCACAATAAAGGATTTTGTGAAGTCCGATGTAGCTAAGACCGGTGCTTGGCACATTGCCTCTTTAAGATGTTCAAAGGCCTTTGTTGCTTCCGGAGTCCATGAAAATGAATCTTTCTTCAATAATGTTGTTAGATGTGCTGCTATTCTCCCATAATTCTTAACAAACTTGCGATAATACCCTGTCAACCCAAGAAATCCTCGCAGATGCTTTATGGATGTGGGGATTTTCCATTCCTTAATGGCTTTAATTTTGCTAGGGTCTACCTTAACTCCTTCATGAGATACAATGTGACCCAAATATTCCACCTCCTGGACTCCAAAGAAACATTTGGATCTTTTTGCATATAATTGTTTCTCCTCCAATAGTTGTAGCACCCTATCAACATGTTCAACATGATCCTTCCAAGACTTGCTGTAGATTAGTATATCATCAAAAAATACTAACACAAATTTTCTAAGGAATGGTTTGAAAATTGAATTCATCAAACCTTGAAATGTTGAAGGTGCATTGGTAAGGCCAAAAGGCATGACCAAAAATTCATAATGACCCTCATGAGTTCTAAATGCCGTTTTCGGAATGTCTTCAATCTTCATTCTGATTTGATGATATCCCGAAAGAAGATCCAACTTGGTGAAGTAAATTGATCCATGCAATTCATCCAGTAATTCATCAATGACAGGAATGGGGAACTTATCTTTAATAGTGAGCTTGTTGAGCTCCCTATAATCCGGACACATGCGCCATGATCCATCCTTCTTGTGCACCAATACTACTGGAGCTGAGAAAGAACTTTGACTCGGTTGAATTATACCAGCCTCTAGCATTTCTGCAACCATACGTTCAATTTCACTTTTTTGGACATAGGGATATCTGTATGGCCTGATGTTTGGAGGAACACTTCCTGGAATCAGATGAATAGCATGATCATGATCACGCATAGGTGGGAGACCTTTGGGAGTCTCAAATACCTTGGAATGATTGTCCAGGACTTTTTGGAGATCTGGAGCAATAGACGATTCCAATGTGGAAACATCTAGCGAACATAATTGTGAAATTACACCTCTTTGCTCCTTTTTTAGAAGCTTAGTCATGCCATTAGAGCTGATTATCTTTCCTGGTTTCCCTGCAATACCCCTTAATTCAACTTCCTTTCCTTCCACAGAAAATTTCATGAAAAGTTCTTGAAAATTAAAAGCTATTGTACCCAAGGATTGTAGCCATTGGACTCCTAGTACAACATCGGCACCTCCCATTGGAATGGAAAGCATTGGGCTAGTCAATACATATTCCCCCATGCATAGCTTGATATTATGGCACTTTCCAGAGCAATTTATTGTTCCTCCATTTGCAATCATCACTTGACACTCTGGTGTTGGATATAGAAAGCAATTCAATTCTTTTGCTACCCTACAATGAATAAAATTGTGGGTGCTTCCTGAATCAATCAACACTATTACCTTTTTCTTCATGATTTGTCCTTCTATCTTGATGGTTTGAGGAGTGGTAATTCCCGCCAATGCATTACAAGATATGGTCAGATTTATTTGTTCTTCATCTAGGCTTTGTTCCTGGAATATATCCTCTTCTTTTGACCTTTCTTGCTCCTTTTCTTCTTCCTCTTCACAATCTATGTAGAATAATTTCTTCTCAGCACACTTATGACCTTTTGTGTATTTGCTATCACAATTGTAACAAAGCCCTTTTGCTCTTTTTTCTTCCAATTGTTGTGGTGTCAACCTTGTAGGTTGTGGAAGACTAGGGGCAACAACACTTCCGTCTTTATAGTTGTGAGTGGTATGCTTCCTAGTTGCCATAATTTTGCTTTCTATTTTTCTTGCTAACCTGAATGCCTTCTCTAATGAATCAGGTTCCCAAAGGTGAACATCATGTTGGATATTATCCTTTAAAGACCCTATGAACACATCAATCCTATGCTCCTCTGGAATATCTTTTACCCTTATGTTCAATTTTTGGAACTCCTCAATGTGCTCCATTATTGAACCCTTTTGTTTGAAACTTATCAATTGGCTAAAAAAGGTGTTGCTTTTTGTGTCCTCATAATGTGCTATCAATTCTTCCGTAAAAATTGCCCAAGTGATAAATTGTTTACAAGAACAAAGCCATTGATACCATACAAACTGATTTGGTTCCAAATATACAGTTGCCATACGTACCTTTTGTGCGTTTTGCACATTATTGAGATCGAAGAATTGCTCCATCTGTAATATCCATGTGGCGAGATCCTTGCCATCAAACTTCCTCATATCGATTTTTGGAATATGGTGATTCATCGATCCAACATTAGCGTCTATGGAATCATGATTAACATTTCTTTTGTTCTCATCATGAGTTTCCTTTACTACCTTTTCACCATTAGTAAGTATTTCTTGTAGAAAATTTGTCAAATTTGTATTCAAATCTGCCATGCATGTCTTCAAATTTGTGTTCAAATCTATCTTCAAATTGTCCATCTTAGCTTCCACACCATTTATCTTAGCTTCCATGCCATTTATCTTAGCATCTGTTAACTTTTGTGAGCGTGACATTTGTTGCACTTGTTCTTGTAATTTTGATATATCATGTAGCATTTCTTCCTCTTCTTCATGAGTCATGCTAGAGCTTTCAGGTTCCTTACTAGGTGTTTGCATTTTCTTTCCTTGGGGCATCAGTTACCGATAATAATGCTCTACTATGCTCTTTGAATTCCTTCAAAATAAATTTTCAAACCAAGCTTAACCAAAAATTTAAAAAAATCTACACACCTTTTTTCAGTTTGTAGGAGCTCGATATTGCCTCTAATGTATCTCTGTACTTTCCAATCATATAGTTCTGAATTTGTGACCTGTAGTAGCTCTCTGTGTCATGTTTCCAATGCCACCAGTCTGATCCAAATTGGATTCTCCAAGAAAGAGTTATGCACAATCTCCCAAGATGACCTGATTATAGACCTTTCCAGAAGAGCGAAGTTGTATGAAGTGCCACGTGTACAATTTTTGATATTTGGCTCTGCAAATGATATACAAGAAACTACGGTCCGTCTTCTTTCTGTACCTTCTTACGAAATTTCAATCTGATTCCCAGAGAGAAAGTTATGACAATTTTCCCCAGGTCACCTGTTTTGAATGTAATTCAGGAGTCTGCAAAAAGACCAACTTCCTCAGATCATATCTCCGAAAATGTCATGTGAAAAGCTCTGAAATTCAGACGCAACGTTCAGCGCGATTTCTTCTCAAATGGGTTTTTTTTGCAACTTCTGAAACGTTACAGAAGAAAAAGTTATAGCGAAAATGCCACGATGACCTGTTTGGAGCAGCGAAACCCTAGAATCCAAAGCTCTGATACCAAATGTTATGAAACCAGCTCAAGAAAAGATAGAAAAGATAGATCAACGCCTTAGAATTCAGCCTCTTCGATGGGGAAACCTCCTTTACATTACATAAATGAACAATTCTTGGATGATTCAAAAGACAAAACCTCCTTTCTATATATAGGAGTCTAAGGAGTCACAATCTAATCCAGCCGACCTAACAATAATAATATAAAGCCACAAAAATAACAATAGAGGGATTCTATGGGGCACAGAAATAACAATAAGGGGGTAATAGGGGCACAACAATATAAATAAGGGGTATAACTATAATAGTAATGGGGTAATCACTAGTATTTTAGGGACCCAACAAGGCCACTTGGGCCTACAACAATACTTGGAATAACACATTGGATTGACTCTATTTGAGTTGTTCTATTGTAAGAAAGCCCTATTTTCTATTGAATTTGAGCACAATACACTAATAATGGAAACATCACTTGACTTAGAAATCACAAAATATTAGGAAGAGAGATTTCAATAGTTGAATGCTCTTGATGAACTTAGGCTGCAAGCTCTTATGCACACTGAAGTGGTTCAGTTACAAAGTAAAGTTTGGTATGATAGTCACATCAAGGCTAGGACCTTCCTAGAGGGTGATTGGGCGCTCTTGTATGATTCCAGGTTCAAATATTTCAAAGGAATACTCATGACCAAATGGTTGGGTCCTTACTTGGTGGAGAAATTCCATGATAATGGCTCAAATTAGATTAGGAGAATTGATGAAGAACAAATCCTTCTTCTATCGAATGGATACAAATTGAATTTTTATAGGAAGCCTCTCTCAAGGGAGGAGTTTACTACTTCAATAAGAAAATAACTAAATGTGATTGAGAAAATAAAATCTCTCAATCCATTTAGCCCTTGATCAAGAAAGAAGAAGAAAAAAAAAAAGAAAAAAAAAAAAAACCCTAGGTGAAAACCTCCTTTGAGGCGCCTTAGGCATGCTCATAGGCTGAAAACCTCCCTAAGGTAGCCAATGAGCTTGAATAATAAAAAAAAGAAAAATAAAATAAAATATCCCATGTGAAAACTTCCCTTGAGGTGCATGGGGTAGATCTACTTAGGATGAAAACCACAATGAGGCAACCTATGGGTCCCATAATTAAAAAAGAAGAAAGGAAAAAGAAAAAAAGAAAAAAAACAAGAAGAAAAAGAAGAATGGAGACATGAAAAGTCACCTATTTTCTAACAATGATGCAAGCATAATAGAAATCTAGCAACAATCAAAGAGATCAACCTATAGTCCAATAACTCACCTTTAGAACCCTCAATAAGTTTCTCTACATCCATACCACTCATTCTCACACTTATTCTAAGGCTCCTCCATCATTTACAGGTCTCTTCCATCTGTTTCAATTACTATTCTAAATTGCTACATGAAAGTTCCTGTATTTCTACAAGAAACTACCAAGCATAGAAAAAGGGTGTAGAACTAGAGTTTTCCATATGTGGGCAAGGGAGAAGGTCTATGAAAGCTCCTAATACCTACACATTCCATCAACCTTTAATTTTATCATCATTGTTCCACTAAAAACCCACAAAAGTCCAACCTTCCCTGTTTTTGTCACCTATCACCAATAGAGAATGCCTCTCCATCACCACAAGCAACCCCTCGTTGAATTAAAAGGATTTTTGAAGGCCAAAACTAGAGGAAATTGGGAGATTTAGGAGATTATGTGGTTGTTACATGAAAACACACATTCCTATAGCTGTCTGTAGAATCCCTATAGGGCCAAATTTGCAACACCAATCTAAGGAGCTTTGAAGATCAACATATTCTAGGAACTCATAAAGCTAGCCTGAGTAGTTATAGGATTTCTTGTAGGGTTCTATAGGATCCTTATCACTGACAATAAGTAGAACCAAGTCATACACATCAACAATACTTTGATTATCTGAACCAGAGAAGTAGCAACAATAATAAAGAACTTTAGAAGACCTCCAAAAACAATAAGAGAAATATTGAAGCCTCTAGAAGTCATCATAAGTAGTTTCAAAACCATGAAATGTAGCTCAAATAGTCACATAAATGGCCTCAATATCACCTGAAAAAGACATTAAGGGTAAGGCACATGTATGCAATCCTAAAAATTGCTTCTACAAACTTATTTTAGCTAGAAAAATGTTGCAAGTGTATGAAGGAAAAGGTTTTATAGGAAAAACTTAGTAGATCAGTATTGACCATATTTAATAGCCAACTTCAGTCCTCTCCAACATCACCCACACATGTGAAAGGAAAAAGAGAAAAAGAGGAAGATAACTAGAGGAGGTGGGCCAACATGCCTACTCATTGTGAAATGTGGTGTTTAATGTGGTAGGTGGGGGCCAACTCATATAGTGCACTGAGCCCATCACATCAAGGACTAACCACATTAATCAACCCCTCCACCTGAATCTAATATTACATGAAAATTCTATTATAAGTCGCAAGGAGACCTTCCAATACTATAGGAGGTTGACACAACCAAAACATTTCGTACACAAGCCACTACAGGAAACTACAAGGTTTTTCAAAATAGTGCTATAGGAAGAACATAGGTTGCTACAAGAAGATCATATGGTGCTATAGGATGCTTATTTTTTTCCAAGATTTTCCCTCAAACCCTGAAGAACAAAAGAAAACCATCAGGAAGTAAAAATTTTCCTCACCATCATTTGATATAATAACTTAAGGAATTACTTCAATTCTTTGGAAAATACTCTATAATTCTCATTGTTTTAAAACTTAGAAAGGAAAAGTAGTGAATTAAGTGAGTATTTATGTCATAAACATGATGAGAATAAAGAATAAGGTGTATTGAACAAGGGAGAAGTACATTTTGAATTTTTCCTTCCCCTCAACCTCGTAGAACAAATTGTCCAATTTACCTTTGTTTCAACAACTTCTATTGCACAAGAAACCCTAGGATCCTGTAGCAAAAAAGGGAAAAATCATTATTTTACTCCGATAAGAGTTTATTGAAGATATGGGAGAGGGATTAAAAAAAAGGAACCTACAACTCCCTCTAAGAGCCATCAACACCTTGATGTCCACAACATTTTTTCAAATTTTCAATGGCTATGTTTGTTTGAGAGTTTAAGGTGTTTTGATGATGGAATTTCTGAAGAATTTTCTCTAAAGCTCTAGCATCTAGAAGGGAATGATGCTATCACATTAGTTAGAGGCCTCATCATTTAACTAAATGAAGAAATTGTCAACAGGGTCACTATACTTCCAAAGGGAGTAAAATGGAACAAAGAGGCCCCTATAACAAAGAAGAACTTCTTTCTTTAGGATGAGAAGCCCATATAATATAAAATGGAGTAAGGAGGGAGAGCTTTCCCTATCCTTGTGATGAAGCGGTCTACCATGTTTTCAAGTATATATCATGTGAAGGCAGGTTAAATATTATGCGTGCATATAAATTTACATTTCTCTACTAGCTCAAATTCCAAGTAGACATGCTTGTCCAAGATAGGTTGGGCATCCCTGACTTCCTCCTTCAATCTATCAAATAAATGAGGCTACAAGTGAAAGGAGGAAAAAAACCAGTACCTAACTCACCATGGGATGATAAAGTTTATAGTCCTGGATGCTTTAGAGAAACTACAAAATCCTGTTTCTTGGATTGATGTAATATATATGGACAGAGAAGCCTTTCTAGAGACCTAAGCTAAACCTGAGTTGGAGATAGAAGGGGCAGAAACAAAGGAGGAACTTGAATATTAATAAAATGGGAAGTTGAGATTGAAGAAGAAAAATCAAAAGGACAATGGAAGAGGAGATGACTAACCTTAGGTTCAAGGAAGCAAATATATGGGACCATCTACAAAAGGATAATAAAGAGCTGAAAGCCCATTTGCAACAATATCAAAGGCTCCTACAGGAGAAAGCAAAAAAACAAAATGGCTCGTCTATCCACAGAAGCCACACATTGTAGGCATCCATCAAAAACACATTCCTTGTTACTAAAATACTAATGGTACCAGTTTCATTTTAGGACGTTGGACCAACAAGGTTCATTTCCTATCCAAGATATCACAAAGTTCATTGAATTTTCCAAAAATGTAGCATTGAAGATAGGGCTTGAATTGCAAAAATTTATATACATAACCTAGTATTGATTGATATGAATATTTGGGACACTAGTTCTCAATTAGGTGATATTAAAATAATGGATTGAGCTTCCTAGCTAAACCATGAGGAAACCAGGGAAAGGAAATTAAGAGAATCATGGCCAAGGAGATGGAAGAGTCACTTTTGATCAGGGAAGAACTATCAACCCCTCAACTCATCATTTATAACAATAAACTCGTAGCAGAGGATCCAAAAATGGAAACTTCCTATAAGGAAAAGCAAGAACATGTAATTATTTATTTCGAATACACTCTCAGATTATTGGGAGATGAAAGCATGCCATAGGAGGTGGCATACCTTACCACAAAACTTGAAAGCATGCCATAGGAGGTGGCATACCTTACCACAAAACTTGAGAATAAGAGAATATAATTCACGAGAGAGGCTGAGAAATGCATTGGTCAAGGCACCTCTATTGGATTTTAATGGGTTGGACTCAAAATAAGTTCTTCTCCACTATTGGTCCTATAGGAAAATAAGGATCAGGTAGAGTAAAACAAGGAGTGAAAAGAGATTGAAGAGAATGCATGATTTAATCTAGATGGGGCCACCACTTTTGAGATGACTTGGGATGTTAGGAAAGCCACTATGATAATGAATGAGGTACAACTAGAAGACAAGGTTTCTCAAAGGATGATAAACTTTTTCAGTAAGGGAGTATAACGAGCCTCCCAAATAGTCATAATTTAAGGCTCATTTGGCCATCCTTTGGCATAGTTAACCTTTCCTTCTACATTTGATGATGTCATTTTCAAAATTTAATGTGTTCATAGGAAGGTTAAGAGATAATTACTATATCCTATGTGCATGTTGTAGCTACTACAACCACCCTCTAAATTTTTTCCTATGATTTGATTTTGGAGCCTTCCCTTCTCTCCACGAGAACTTATCTTTTACTGTCATCAAATATTCATGATTTGTTCAAGACTTATCCTTTTATGTTGTGCTTGTGTTTTCTTATTTTTATATTGATCTTATATTTTTGAGTCACAAGCTAACCTTCTGACTTGACCTTGCAACAGTCTTGGGCTTACCTCCAGAAACTACATAATCTTGGAAGGCAAGCCAACTTTGAGCTTGATAAATGAGAAGCCATGGATGGAATCCTAGCGCTAAGCTCAGAAACTGTGCAATTCATCCATTGTGCTCAGAAACTATGCAATGCATTGAGCCGAGAAGTGGCCTAGTTCCCAGAAATTGTGTAATCTTCCTTGGTAGTGTGCACGGAAAGTTTCCAGAAAAAGAAAAAAAAAAGAGAAAAAACAAAATAAAAAAATAAAAAGCATCCCTAGAAAATAGGGAGTCATTATTAGTTTCCCGAAGGTGGCACACCACTTATTTTTAGAAATTTCTGCCAAGTGTCTCTTTTTCCTTGATTTTAGGCATGCACATCATAAAACCTGATCCGCCCAAATCTATTTAATTGACACCTCTAGAGCTCATTTTTACATTCGATCTTGGATCTCTATCATTCTCAAGGATATCAAGGAGCCTTCAGTGGAGTTTGTGTTGTTTTCTGGATGAGTTTTGATTTTGTCGTCTTTTGCCACTTTTTTTGTCGTTTTTCATCGTTTCACTTCTATGAGTGTTGTTTTTCTTGTTTCTCTTCAATGTTTCTAGCGTTTTAACTTATATTAGCTTGTAGAAGCATTGATTCAATTTGTCATTTTCCTTTCATAAGTGTCACATCAGTGTTCTTGTTTTTGCACACTGGTGATTGCTATTTCAACGACTCTCCTTGCATATTTGTTTTTAGTTATATTTGTTGAGTTTATGAACTTTATTAAGATTGATATATCCATACTTTGTCATATTTGAAATTTAACTTGCATTATCACTTAGATCTGCTTGTTTCCTACACCCTCACTAGGTAGATTTTCACTTCACTTGGCCATCCACTGCCTTGCCCAGCTGGGCATTGCACAAGTCTAAGGCTCAAGATGAAAGCTTGGCCTATGATACTATGTAATGTCTAGTATAGGTTGGACCAACTATGCATTGCTTAGTCCCAGGGCTCAATCCTGCCACCCTGGCCATTGAGACTACACAATGCACAGTCTCTCCTTGTCGCTACCCAGGTTGAACTACACATTGAGAAGTCTCAAGCCTTAGGTTGCATCACTGGATGTTGAGACTTCACAATGTGTAATTACCTCAGCCATTCTCACTCCCTTGATCATGAAAATTGTGCAAAATCTCTCATCAGTCCGTGTGTTTGCTTCTTGATATTTCTTTTAAAGTTGATTTCCAAAAGCTAATGTAATATTGCCATGAGTGCCTCTCCCTCCTGTAGGTATCACAGTTGTTGAGCACTTCTCTCCAGCAGTCACTAGTATCATGGAACCCAAGAGAGATGTTTTAAAAGATACCACATAAATAAGTACTAAGGAAGTAGTTGAGAGTATGCCTGTAAACTTGTCAGTATCTTTAGACACTCAACTGTTTGTGGAGAAGGAAACAGATCTTACATGGCAGAAAGTGAAATAATCTTTTCACCAAAGAGCTTCAAAGTAGATCTAGAGGACCGATAGGTATATTTTAATGTCTAGAAATTAGGGCTACATAGGGTTGCATGTAGATATATAACATTCCCATGTGCAGATGTTATCAGCTAGATTGTTTCACATAATGATGTGAAGACTATGACTTTGAGAAATGCTAGCCTACATAAGCTTGTTACCTTTTTGGCAGTAGATTATCATCGTATGTACCATTTTCTCGAGCCAGAAGCACTCATGGATTCATACTTATATGCCACCAAAAACTATGTGGGCATGAAAGACGTTAAAGGTCGGGTGAAAGAGCCATAAAAGTTTCAACAGATACCCACCAACACTTACAAGACAAAGTCTCTTAGGAAGGCATATCAATTCTTGGTTATCCTAGCCTGCAGAACCTATGGTCAGCAGAGAAGAAAGACATTTCCTAAAGGCTAGGAAATATTATTGAACCAGGTTTTGAACAAGGGGAAGTCATTTAATGGTCATCTCGACAGTTAAGTATCCATGTAGAAAACACCCAAAATCCTGCCAAGGGAGGGAAAGAAATATTCTACATGTATGCATATCTATTGGATGCAATATGTGCACATAATACATTCGTTAGCATGGATTGGAGTTGGACACTACAGGACCCTGCCATGTATATCAACTATAGATTTCTCTCTAATTGCAGCCACATAGGAGTAATGGAGAATCTAACTGACCACTTCCTCATTATGATATACAAGATGATCTTTGAGGAATAACCACCTTGAATGTCATGTGGGGAATTGGAAGCAGTATCAGAGATCGCAGATTGGTTTGCCTCATCGTATGGCACCTTCCTTAGAGTGTTCGATAGTCAGAAGTTGTTGCATCTTTTTCCAAGGTATGCCACTAACAAGCTTTTCATGCAATAATTTTCATATCATCTCTCCATAGGGTTGTCAACAGCTTTGAACATGAAGAAGAAAGCACCTTTTCCAACTCTTCATATGAAAATTGGATTGTATGAGATAAAGAACTTGGAAGTCGCAAATACCAAAGGAAAGGCAATATAGAAGTTTTCATTTAGTACTCGTGACTTTAACCTGTACTATCCCTGTGGTATTTGGAAATACAATTGTGTGAGAATTCATTTCCAATGGCTTAGCAAGACATTTCATTGGCCAAAGGAGGATCTATGGAAGAATTGTTATAACGCCTCCAAGTCCCGCAAGCTGGTCAATTTTGCAGAAACTTCACAGGTGACTTCGCAAAAGGAAGCTACTATGGAAGTAGTGTCAGCATAAGGGAGAAACCCCACGCAAGATAAGTGAAAGAGAAAGGTTGCTTATAGTCTAGGGTGAGAATGGAGCCACAAAGTGAAAGCAGATCCAACCATTATGAAAGTTTCTTTAGCAATAGAGGAAAAGAGAAAACAAAAGATTCAAAGAGAAGAATGAAGGAAAAGGGAAGAGAAGTGGAGATTGGAGGAAGAAAAGAAGAATAAAGAACAAGAAAACAAGTAGAAGTAGGAAGAAGAAGACAGGCGAAGCACAATAACATAAGAAACATCATAGAAACAAGTTGAAGAGCAAGAATAAAACTAACAACTAGGAGAGGAGAGAGGATAGATGTAGGACACTGAGCTTTCTCAATAGATTGAAGAGTTGATAGAGATCATAGACATAGAGGAGGAACTAGAGCCACAAAATGAAGATTTCGACCTGATGCCAAGAACAAAGTAGGTCACCATTTAGTGTCCACCACCTCTAGTAGTAGGTTAGCTCTAGGTGAGGAAGAGGAAGTTGTTCCTCTTGATGGCAATCTGGTAATGGAAACATACAATCTGTCATCCAATGAACTACAAAAGAATATTGTACAAGTGCGTAAGAAGAATTTTTCAGATGACCTCGCACCGCCTGCATTTATTAAAGAAAGGGTGACCATGGTGGACACTAGGAAGAATCCCAATGCCATTGCTGCAGCGAACTTGGCCTCTGTAGGTGAAGAAAAGTCAAACACTGGGTATTTGACGGTCAATAAGAAATAACTTGTAGGTTGTTAGGAAAGAGGTAGAACAACTCCGCACAACAACTCAGAACGCAACTTCCACACAGGTCCATGTAGAGGAGTTAAAGGTAGCGATACTTGGCAAAGTATTGACACTTAGAGAGACCATGCAAAATATTTATGAAGAGCTTGTTACTGTGCATAACACTATTATCACTACAACAAAACCAGCGATTTGCGCCAGATTTAGCGCCAGATTTTAGTGCATTTTTTTTGTAATTGTGATGAGCAACCTGGCGCTAAATCTGGCTCTATTGTACAATTTTTAAAGCGTCCTTTTTTGCACCTGATTTTGCATCCTTTTTCACGCTAGATTTTGCATCATTTTTTACACCAAACTATGCATCATTTTTTGCGTCAAATTTTGAACCAAGATTTGCATCTTATTTTATGACAGGTTTTGCTTCTAGTTTTGTGTCATTTTTTGCATCTATTTTTCATTCTCTTTTGCTTCCTATTTTGTGTCATTCTTTGCTTCCATTTTTGCACCATCATTTGCATCAAGTTTACACTGTATTTTGAATCCAATTTAACGTCTTTTTATGCATCCATTTTGTGTCAGTTTTTGCATCTAGTCTTACGCCAGGTTTTGTATCTAGTCTTACACTAGTTTTTGCTTCTATTTTTGCACCAGCTTTGTTGCCTATCTTTGCACCATGTGTTGAATTGATTTAGCACCAAATTTTGCATCCATTTTTGTGCCCATTTTTGCATCTTTTTTTGGACCATTTTTTACATCCACATTTACATTTGATTTGTCTCCATTTTTCCCATCTCATTTTGCACCATATTTTGCGTCATTTGTTTCATCCAATTTTGCATCATTTTTAACACCATCTCTTGCATCTAATGTTACATCATTTTGAGCATCGAAATTTGCATTTATATTTGCATCTTATGTTGAGTCATGTGTTGTGTCCACCTTTGCATCTTATTTTGTGTCTAATGGTACATTCAATTTAGAGCCATTTTTTACGTCTACTTTTGTATTTGTTTTTGCACCAAGTTTTGCATCCAATTTTAAGCTATTTTATGCCCCTTTTTGCACCATTTTTTTGTGTCTACTTGTGTCCAATGTTGCACCATTATTTACACCGACTTTTTCATCCAATTTTGCATTTTTTTGGTGTCTAGTTTTACATCGTTTTCACCATCCAAATTTGCATCTTTTTTTGCCTCATTTTGTGTCCACATTTTCATATAATTTTGTGTCTGAGTTCGAGCCTAAATTTTCATGTGATTAGGAATCATTTTTTACATCCAATATGGCATCCTTGGTTTCACCTTTTTTCAGCCCCATTTTGCATCTTGTTTTATGTCTTTTCTTACATCTTTTTTTTTCCTTTTTTGCACCCAAGTTTGCATCCCAAATTTACACCATTATTTGCATCATCATTTGGCATATTAATTTGTAACGTTTTTTGTTTCTTTTTAACGCTCAACTTTGCATCTTATTTTACATCTAGTTGTTGTCTTTTTTTGCATCTAATTTGGTGCCCATTTATGTGTCCTTGTTTTTGCCCAATTTGATATCCTTTTGTATGCCATGTTTTGTTCCCTTCTTTGTGTCAACTATTGCACAATTTTTCACTTCTAATTTAAAACACTTTGTATGTCAATTGTTTGCATTTTGTATTAATTCCTAGTTTAACATCCAAATTTACTTTCAATTTTGCACCCATGGTTACATCCGCATTTGACTTCTTATATAGAGTATATATTTCTTTACATTTATGACCCCCTTTATAGATTCATAGTGAAATATATGATAGTTTCTAAATATCATTAAAGCAGATATCACAATTCAAAATCATTTGTAAAGAAATTTAAGAGAAATTGACAACATCCATCCAAAAAAATAACAATGTGTCATTAACAATTTTCAAAACATGTATAAAATAGCAACATAATACTAATAAAATCAGTGTTATTTTTAATCAAAACAACTAAAATTCAAATATGATTAACAAATCAAAATATTTCATGAATATCATTATTCTACGATAAATTAACAACATACATAAATCAAACTCAGCGTATGATTACAAAATCAAAATGTCTCATTGATATAGGGTAAATTCACAACACCCCTCTAAACATAACAATGTCATTCTACACAATAATTTCTTCATAAAAAACAATGCATGTGCATGCCTAGCTACCACCACCAAGATCATCCTCATGATCATCTTGACAATCCTCATTACTCTGATCCACATCATCACCAACACCGCAACTATCATTATCATCTCCTCCTTCACCACCATCATCCTCATCCTCATCCTCATCATCTCCTGATATATGTTGAACATAATTTGGATCATCGTCTTGGCAATCATTACCTATAGCATTCTGACAAAAAAAATCAATATTACATGTTAGTATTAATTACATAACACAAAGCATGTTTTTGTTATACAATGTTAACCATAAAATGAGGTAAGATATAATATCTAATAGTACTAAAAAATAAAATGAAAATATGGTTTAAAAGTATATTGGAAATCCAACTAAGATTACATACCATAGAGTCCATCCAAACAACAAATTCAACCCATCTCTTTTGCTGCAGCACCTCCTTTTCCAAATGATTTGGAGGTCTTCAGGGTAAAAATATATATCCCATGGTTTATATTTGGCTTTAAAAAACAGTAGAAAAAAAAAATTTGACAACACAGGAGCAAGATGAAAAAGGAATTGCATGTCTAAACATTTTGAAGTCTCAAAAAGCATTCATCAACATAGAGAAGACTACAACACTACTCTTCACTTCCAAGTTTTCAACTAATGGATTTAACTGACTAGCAATGTTTTTTGCATGAACCATGCTCAAATGCTCAAGATGAGGTAATGAATGGATGCTATGTGCCTATCTGTGAATTGCAACCACAGGCATACATGTAAGTGCAAATTTGTAAATCTCATACCCAGATTTACCCATCATCAAGCACACAACTTTTGCGGGATCCATTTGACATATCTTATGTTTAAGAAGGAATAACATCCTTGAAGAGACTCATGGCTTTTCTTAGGGAAGGATCTTTGCATGCAGAATCTAGATTAACTCTGAACATTTCAATCAAACTAAGGTAAATGAAAGGAAAAAATCCATCGGTCAAACCTCACAGGTTAAAAGCACCCGCTGAGTTTCACACAAATGAGAAAGCCTAAGGGAAAAGATTTGAGACATGCATGCTACATGATTTCATGTAGGATAAGTACCTAAGCTTAAGGCAAAATATTTGAGACATGCAAATGTATGATGTACAAGATTCAGATAAAGAGAAAGAAGCTCCTTCATGCCATATTCTCACTGACGGTGAATCTCAGATTAGGTACTTATCAAGCATGAAATCATGTTGCATGCCAAGCATGAAATCATGAAGCACACACCATGATAAGATTATCTGACTCCAACTACTGCATCAAGATGAAAAATTCAGCACTCTAGACAGTCACATAAGAATAAAAAAACATTCAAAAGATATGAATGCATATTAGCCACTATAGAGGACCAAAACATAAACTTACGCCATAGACAATGTGGCTGAACCTTTCCTTGCTTTTGCTTCAACAACTCCAGTTCCTCCATCCTGTGTGCACTTTGTCAAGGCTTTAATGTCCTCCTCAGAAAATACAGAGTTTGGCTTTGGTGTTGCCTAAAAAAAATTATCAAAACAAAAAAGTGTTAGTTCCCTTTTTAACTGTATTGAAGGGTAGGTAATTATGATCTCATTTTATCTTTGATAAATTAATCTTCTAATATCCAAGAGTAAAGAACAAACTCAAGATGAGGATCCAACAAAGTCATATACATGTGAAAGAAGTGGAAGAATTGTAACACTCGCATGTCCACCTACAACAGGAACATCAACTTCTGCAGACAGCATAGGATGACATCAACAACAAACATAAAACTGAGAATTGTATCTAATGTTAAAAAAAGCATGATGTTGGTAAGATCCTGCAGCATATCATGTATTGGGTCTAGCCCAGATGGTTGTGTGCAAAGACTGTTATCCTTCCCACCCGGGTTCAATTCCCTCAAGTGACATCTTGAGCTGACTATATTTCTGATGGCCTTGAGCCCTATGATACCATCCTTGAAATGAGGAGAAGTGCCTGGCATGTTTGCCCAGGATGCATATTTCATGATTAAATTATAAAAAATAAAAATATTTTACAGAATACTAAATATTTGAGAGTAGCTAAGCATAACAAGCCAGAATTTTAAATACCTTCAACAGGAACTCCTGCTTTTGAAGCATAGAACGTCTTTGCGTGGACAACATCAAGAGTAGTAACACCAAAGAGTTTCTTTTCATTATAGGTCCCTGCCTTCTTAAAAACCTCAGCAGCTATTGGTACAGTAGAATTTACAGGATTGCTGATGATATTTACAATTGCCTGCCATGGATATCAAGTCCTCAGCGATGCCATAAAAACCAATTCTAGATGATTTCTTGAATCCAAATATACCATTCTTGATAGAAGGAAAACATTATCCAGTACACTCTCCCCCCTCTCCATATCTCTATCTATATAATATGTAACAATATACTATACATACTATACACACACACCAGTACATGAACAAAACAAATAATTGTGAAACATACTTCTTTATCTATTAACTTGCCACACTAATGGTAGTACATACTGATTGTATGTAATATATAATGTTATAGAGGATACCTCGTGATCAAGTGGATTTGTGCACAGTTAAATAGAAGACCAAGGATATTTTTTATATTGATATTCATATGCCAATTTTCTCAAAAGTCCAAAAGCTAAGTTACTAACTACAAGAGGAGAAACAAGAATAATAGGGCTTTAACAGTGGCTGCAAACTTGCATTGGACTACACAGCTAATTAATCTTAAGTTCATTTCAATTAGTATTTCCTTCTTATGGGCAAAAGTTAGTTGCAATTTGTCTAAATAAAGAGTCAATAATGAGTCAATCACCTATTCGTTTGACTCAAAGAAGTCTTCAAGCTTCGTTAACCTCTCCAGTAGAATTGATTATATACAAGAACAGTATGTAAATCTAGATCAACAACTTGCTTAAAGATTCTTGCAAATATGTATTTGTATATATTGCCATCTCTATAGATCTCAAACATACAAAGCCTTCGACAAAGCAACTTACAATGAACGTCATGCTTATTCCTATGAAATAGTCAATAAGAAAATTGCATGAAAACAAAAACTTCAAAGAAGATCATAAATCATGACAACTTACCTCTGGGCAGTATTTTGCAATTGCAGAGCAAAGAGATTTAACAATCCCTGCATTGATGTTGAAGAGATCATCACGGGTCATGCCAGGTTTTCGAGGCACACCAGCAGGAATGATCACAACATCTACATTCTCCAATGCCGTGCCAAGTTGTTCCTCTCCCATATATCCTGCAACCTGCACCCAGGTCACACTGCTGTGAATTACTGACAAGGTCGTGACACAAGCATGATAAAATCAATATGGCAGTACCAAATTAAATGATAAATATGTAGACCAAGCCTAAGCTTGGTATAAGGCCTGGTTCCTTTAAAAAAATAGGCGCTTACCAAAATAAATAAATTATCTGACCATGGACAATATCAGAAACGTAAAATCAAAGAACTAATAACAGGTAAAACACTAACGAAAAGTAGATCCTACCAAGTGGGTCGTCGTACGATCGATCCCAATGGAGATCCCTTGAAACTAAAATCAAAACATCTCTATCGTTCGCAGAGAGAACAGATCCAGCATACAGAGAACGAAAAAAACACGGTAGGAAAAATATATATCCCATGGTTTATATTTGGCCTTAAAAAACAGTAGAAAAAAAAAATTTGAGAACACAGGAGCAAGATGAAAAAGGAATTGCATGTCTAAACATTTTGAAGTCTCAAAAAGCATTCATCAACATAGAGAAGACTACAACACTACTCTTCACTTCCAAGTTTTCAACTAATGGATTTAACTGACCAGCAATGTTTTTTGCATGAACCATGCTCAAATGCTCAAGATGAGGTAATGAATGGATGCTATGCGCCTATCTGTGAATTGCAACCACAGGCATACATGTAAGTGCAAATTTGTAAATCTCATACCCAGATTTACCCATCATCAAGCACACAACTTTCGCGGGATCCATTTGACATATCTTATGTTTAAGAAGGAATAACATCCTTGAAGAGACTCATGGCTTTTCTTAGGGAAGGATCTTTGCATGCAGAATCTAGATTAACTCTGAACATTTCAATCAAACTAAGGTAAATGAAAGGCAAAAATCCATCGGTCAAACCTCACAGGTTAAAAGCACCCGCTGAGTTTCACACAAATGAGAAAGCCTAAGGGAAAAGATTTGAGACATGCATGCTACATGATTTCATGTAGGATAAGTACCTAAGCTTAAGGCAAAAGATTTGAGACATGCAAATGTATGAAGTACAAGATTCAGATAAAGAGAAAGAAGCTCCTTCATGCCATATTCTCACTGACAGTGAATCTCAGATTAGGTACTTATCAAGCATGAAATCATGTTGCATGCCAAGCATGAAATCATGAAGCACACACCATGATAAGATTATCTGACTCCAATTACTGCATCAAGATGAAAAATTCAGCACTCTAGACAGTCACATAAGAATAAAAAAACATTCAAAAGATATGAATGCATATTAGCCACTATAGAGGACCAAAACATAAACTTACGCCATAGACAGTGTGGCTGAACCTTTCCCTGCTTTTGCTTCAACAACTTCAGTTCCTCCATCCTGTGTGCGCTTTGTCAAGGCTTTAATGTCCTCCTCAGACAATACAGAGTTTGGCTTTGGTGTTGCCTAAAAAAAATTATCAAAACAAAAAAGTGTTAGTTCCCTTTTTAACTGTATTGAAGGGTAGGTAATTATGATCTCATTTTATCTTTGATAAATTAATCTTCTAATATCCAAGAGTAAAGAACAAACTCAAGATGAGGATCCAACAAAGTCATATACATGTGAAAGAAGTGGAAGAATTGTAACACCCGCATGTCCACCTACAACAGGAACATCAACTTCTGCAGACAGCATAGGATGACATCAACAACAAACATAAAACTGAGAATTGTATCTAATGTTAAAAAAAGCATGATGTTGGTAAGATCCTGCAACATATCATGTATTGGGTCTAGCCCAGATGGTTGTGTGCAAAGACTGTTATCCTTCCCACCCGGGTTCAATTCCCTCAAGTGACATCTTGAGCTGACTATATTTCTGATGGCCTTGAGCCCTATGATACCATCCTTGAAATGAGGAGAAGTGCCTGGCATGTTTGCCCAGGATGCATATTTCATGATTAAATTATAAAAAATAAAAATATTTTACAGAATACTAAATATTTGAGAGTAGCTAAGCATAACAAGCCAGAATTTTAAATACCTTCAACAGGAACTCCTGCTTTTGAAGCATAGAACGTCTTTGCGCGGACAACATCAAGAGTAGTAACACCAAAGAGTTTCTTTTCATTATAGGTCCCTACCTTCTTAAAAACCTCAGCAGCTATTGGTAGAGTAGAATTTACAGGATTGCTGATGATATTTACAATTGCCTGCCATGGATATCAAGTCCTCAGCAATGCCATAAAAACCAATTCTAGATGATTTCTTGAATCCAAATATACCATTCCTGATAGAAGGAAAACATTATCCAGTACACTCTCCCCCCTCTCCATATCTCTATCTATATAATATGTAACAATATACTAGCCTTGGACTCACCAACATCCCTTCAGATTAAGGGGGGGAATGTTGACACCTAATCATGGGGATTTGGGTGAGCAGTTGTAAATAGTGTAAATAATAAGTAATGGAAAAGGAAGAGCCATCAGGAGATGAATCCCAAGAGTCACTCCCTCATGTATATAACTATGAGCAATCTAAGTGAATAAACAGATCTCATTTTGAGGAGTTACTCCTGGCCTGACAATTACATTTACAACTGATTTGCAAATTTGAGAGAGATTTTCCCAAGTGAGGATTGAGAGAATCAAAGGCTGAAGAGAAGGAAAAGTTTGCAGCTGAAAATTTCAAGGAAGAAAACTCAGTGGAGGTTGAGACCATACGAGTTGTTGAGCATTAGAATTTGTAGAGGGTCGAGATCTATCTCTAGGAGAGTCACACGAGCTGAGGACATGCACACAGAGGCTGCACAGTGCACGTGTGATGGCTAAGATAAATTTGGCTTGCTCAGGGTCTGCACACATGACAACTAGGAGAGAGGGATGCCGCATGGGTGCAGATCCAGAGTTTTCAGGGAGCCAAATTTCCAGGTTCCATTTGCTGTAAAAAAATTGTATTTCTCTATGAGCCATTTTCCTTGTAACAGAACTCTTGTTTGTTGTGAGAAATAAAAGTGTTATGCTCTTAACCTGCAAAGCGATACCCAAACAGAGAATTTGCGAAGAAAAGATACCGAGAACACAAAATATGCAAAGAAAATATACCCAGAGCACAGAATAGCAATGATTTTATTATCCAGAGAGAAATGTTCACAGGCCTCTTCGAGGGGGCAACCTCCAATAGAGCAGAGCTCGATTACAAAACAAGACACAATGCTCCTCGCAGGGAGTCTCTATCCTTTATATATGACTCATACATGCAATACCACGAGCCACTATCGTGGGTTTTATTAATACCATCTATCTAATACTACCGCCCATTTACCATCTAACTAATACTACCGCCCATTTGCAACTAACTGTGGTCCCGTCATTAATTGCGGGTTAACCACTTACAATTATTAATATGGGCTTTATTGACTCTTGACTATGACATGATCCCCTGACATAAATAAGGGGGTTAGGGTGGGACCCTAACAAAAAGTGATAGATAAATTGTAGGTTTTATAATTTCTTTTGTGTGATTGATTTTCTACTTGTGTTTCTGCTATCAATTTTTGGTGTACCAGTGTATTTTCATTCAGCGTTTTCAGCAAATTATTTACTGGTTTAAATAAATCTCTGAGTCATAAAAATTGCTTGGGATATAAATCATATATGTTAATCAAAATTTTTACTAGAGAATGAGTGTCACAACAGTGAAGGTACACCTTCATTATTTGTTTTAATGTTATATGAACAAAAAAATGGAATTAAGCCCGTGGTCCCCAGGGTGCAGAAGAATTTCCAACCAAGAAATTTTTTGCATGAAAATGAATGTCCCCAGGGCGCAGAAGAATTTCCAACCAAGCAATTTTTTGCATGAAAATGGATGTGTGAATGTAATCAATAGCCTCAATGTAGCAAAGGAGATCAGAGTCACAGGCAGGGAGAGTGGAATTTCAGATAGGAGATACAGCCCACAAGAGTGTGAAGATAGATGGCAATGAAAATAGAATGGGTACATAGAGAACCCCAGTTTGCATCTGCTAAGTGAAATCCTTTGAGAGTAGGTAGTCTAGATTCTTGTCAATTAAAGTGAAATTCTTTGGGAACGGTAGTCTACTTCAGAGGCTACGGATCTGGATTTTTTTCCCTTTCTTCACAATGGAAGGTTCTTCAGCACAGAGTGAGATTTGGTACATGTCGAAGTCGGTGAAACAGGTCGAGTGCTACGGTGAGACAGTGGAGTACATTGGATAAGGTTCCTAATGCATGAACCATAGTTTCCCATGGGCTGACTCCATTGAAGAAAAGAGAGACAATGAGGAATGATGCTCTTTACAGGATCTGGTAGATCATATACAAGTAGAGAATCATGGAGCTAATAGGGTTCGATAATTGATACCACTATTAGGGATACACTAGATTTGGATGCCTTTCATTAAGCTTAAAACCATATTTAATACAATAGATGCATGACTTTTGGTTTCAATTGCCAAGAGGTTTTCCTATCTTCTCACATTTCTATCTGTTCATATTCCTAATTTACAATGGAAAAATTCCCGTAGGATTACATGTCTGAGATTATTGGACTGATGTCCAACATTTTTGGATGGATTTCTTTCAGAATTAAAGCACATTGTGAAGATGTTGCTACGTAGAAACTACATCTATTTCATGAAGCATGTTAGTATTTCCTTTGTTTACAAATTTTGTTAACCCTTAAATTACAATTTCCTGTTTTTTTTGTAATATTTCCACCTCTTGTATATCCTATTATATATATTTTCATCTTTTATTAGTGTTAATATTCCTTCTATACACTCAGTTCTAGTGAGTTGCCAACAATGTACTGAATTGTAGATTCCTAGCTACATTTAAGTTTACTGCATTTACACCCTAGAAGTACTTTACAGTTAATGTTTTTATTTATTTCTTTTTTAGGTTCTTTGCATAGTTGATGAATTGACATAAATTTTATCTTTGGACTTGGATAGTTTGATGGTTTCAGTGTCTGGATAAATTATGGGTTTTGCTTTCAGAACTTCGGCACATTGTGAAGATTCCGTACTTGAACCTTATTTCATTCATTTCATTAAGCATGTTATTATTTCCTTCATCAGATGGTGAGTGTAAAGAACATGGTCAAACACAGATCGTTGAGTCATGACTCATATAGTAAGGCATGTCCTTGTTCTAGACTCTAGCATGTCTTCAACATGATGAGACGGTTGCAGCTGATACCAAGTTTTTCTTTTGACAATCTTTATCCATTTGTATGCTTTGAAATGCTTCCTCCGTAAAAATTTACCAAGATCTGCTGTGGTTAGGGATTGAAAACAAGCTTCAATCCAAATGAGGAAATGACCTGGAAATGTGCAAATTTCTGATGATGTGGGTTATAGACCACCTGGAAAATTTTATTTAGTTCATGTTCTTACATGTTTTGGAGTGCTTGTAGCAACCTACTAGTTTAGTAACATTGAGGGATTTGTCTGCTGAATTATGCAGGGGAACATGCGTACACCAGACAAATTTGTTGGGAGGGAGGCATATGTAACGTCTCATTGCCTGAATGGATGGTAAGTTGAAATGTTGTTTTACGTCCAATATTCAAGGGTTTGTAACCAAAAAATCCTAAATTAAAATGCTGCATCTAGGTACTTACTTCGAGTACTTGATACCGGTGAAAGTGTCCGCCTTCAGTACCGCTCACTCCAGAAATTAATGCCTCAGCACAATGGAGTCACTGGAGACCATCTTCAGTCACAACAGTTGATAACAAATAACAGCTGAGGAAGTGAAAGCTCAAAGTAGTGTTGAGGATTGGGTTGACGTATTTTTCATGGATGAGGTGGGAAGGTTCTCCTAATTTTAGCAATATCGAGCCTTGTTAATTGTATATACAAGGTGATGTGCCTGGCTTGCTTAGTTCCAGTTTTAGGCACTGTCACGTTTTCTGTGCAGTGCGATCAATCTTCTTGACCAAGTTGGGAAAATGCCAATCAGGGCAAAGCCTTTTTATAATATTTAGAAGTCTGGACTAGTTAATTGATCGGAACATCTTTGCAAGATGTCATGGAGCAACAGGACATTTGGGCGGATGTGTGTGGTTGGAATCATTGTCATGATTACTTTCTGCCAGTCCTGCCTGTTCTTGGCTTTCTAGTGAGAACGAGGATTGGACACTCTGAC
Source organism: Pinus tabuliformis (assembly GCA_031772625.1). Lineage (NCBI taxonomy): Eukaryota > Viridiplantae > Streptophyta > Pinopsida > Pinales > Pinaceae > Pinus > Pinus tabuliformis. The sequence goes on along the minus strand of CM062806.1, from coordinate 887,704,673 downwards.
AGCTTTGAGGATTGTTTTGTCACCGGTTAGGGCCAAAAATCGGGCAAATGCAGAGGCTGACCGGGTTTTTAGGCCGGTTCGGACTGGCCAGCTAGCTAACCGGCCGGTTTGACCGGTTACCGGTTTTTCTGAGCGGTTTTTAAAACTATGACTATACATACTGTACACACACACCAGTACATGAACAAAACAAATAATTGTGAAACATACTTCTTTATCTATTAACTTGCCACACTAATGGTAGTACATACTGATTGTATGTAATATATAATGTTATAGAGGATACCTCGTGATCAAGTGGATTTGTGCACAGTTAAATAGAAGACCAAGGATATTTTTTATATTGATATTCATATGCCAATTTTCTCAAAAGTCCAAAAGCTAAGTTACTAACTACAAGAGGAGAAACAAGAATAACAGGGCTTTAACAGTGGCTGCAAACTTGCATTGGACTACACAGCTAATTACTCTTAACTTCATTTCAATTAGTATTTCCTTCTTATGGGCAAAAGTTAGCTGCAATTTGTCTAAATAAAGAGTCAATAATGAGTCAATCACCTATTCGTTTGACTCAAAGAAGTCTTCAAGCTTCGTTAACCTCTCCAGTAGAATTGATTATATACAAGAACATTATGTAAATCTAGATCAACAACTTGCTTAAAGATTCTTGCAAATATGTATTTGTATATATTGCCATCTCTATAGATCTCAAACATACAAAGCCTTCGACAAAGCAACTTACAATGAACGTCATGCTTATTCCTATGAAATAGTCAATAAGAAAATCGCATGAAAACAAAAACCTCAAAGAAGATCATAAATCATGACAACTTACCTCTGGGCAGTATTTTGCAATTACAGAGCAAAGAGATTTAACAATCCCTGCATTGATGTTGAAGATATCATCACGGGTCATGCCAGGTTTTCGAGGCACACCAGCAGGAATGATCACAACATCTGCATTCTCCAATGCCATGCCAAGTTGTTCCTCTCCCATATATCCTGCAACCTGCACCCAGGTCACACTGCTGTGAATTACTGACAAGGTCGTGACACAAGCATGATAAAATCAATATGGCAGTACCAAATTAAATGATAAATATGTAGACCAAAAAATAAGAAAAGAAATTATTATCGCAAAGTTCCAAAAGAAGTAAAACTTGTTATCCTTGTTCCATGACCCAAGCAATGGTATGTCCTCCTCATAGTGAACAAGAATAGGATTATTTGTATTCTATAGTAAAATCCACCTTTTGGCTTTTACCGAGGAGATAGAGCACCAAAAGCAATGATTATGCTCGTAGGAGATTGAAGACCTATACCAACCCACGTTTCAATCAGGGTATAATCTTGTCCAATCCAAGTATACGACATTTCAATCAGGGTATAGTCTTATCCAATCCAGGTATAAAAGTGATGCTGTGATAAATAATTAGCATCTCACAAGCCACTTTAGGGAGTTTATTCAACCTTAGTTTAATTTACGCTGCGAAGACTATTTTGATTTAATCTACTCATGGATAAAGAGGCAAATCTAAATGACCCCAAAAAGGTTGGATATAGAGGCAAATCCAATATGCAGAGGGTCATCAATTCAATCCTCACAAAATAACAAATTGACAATGCAATGAGACTATTCTAACTTCTAAGTAGTCATTAGGCCAAGTATGACTTAGATCCATCAGATCAAAAAGTCCTATTAAGCAGAGGCATATGATCCAGCCGTGGATTCTGCTAAAAATATAGATGCACTTTTCATCAAAAAAATATGAACTACCTCGTCCATTGGGCTGTGGTTTAGTGGCAAGTTGTAGGGTGCTTGTCATGAGGATGACCCAGGTTCAAAACCAAGGAGGCATATTCCCATGATAATGCGGCTGCCCATGTCATTCCAAAATATGAAGTCGGGTTAACGTGATAAACACCAGTTCAATGATAATGCAGAGGTGTCGTTAATCATCACCCCTGTGCTATTGAGGTTTGCACAGATGAGCCCACCTGCAAGTCATGTGTGACTTTGATGAATAGATGCAATTAAGGTGTTTCACCCACGCCAGTCAAAAGGCCTTGACCAAACAAAAACAATAATAGTGAGCCCAACCTCAATTTCAACCTTCTCCTATCAATAGCAAATACTACTACTGCTAATAATAATAATAATAAGCACAACCCAAATTTCAATCTAGCCATAAATGTCAGGCAGATTGTAGTCAAGCAGTTAAATCATAGCACTTTCAGTGCCCTCTTAGAAGTATGTTGCGGCATTATCTCACCATCGGAGTTAACTACCATATTGAGATTCAACAGACAAGATCAGGTGCAAATCCTGCATGAAATTGGTGGAATAGAGATTCTATGTTTGTAGCATCTACAATGAGGGAAAAACCCACTATGTTAACAGAAAGACATTTGCCAACAAGAAAACAATCAAAAATAATAATAATGTATCCCTCAATATCTGCCTCTTTTGAAATGGCCCAAAGAATGTCAGGTATAGTCAAATCCAATATTCACGGTGTACAATACAATCGTTTTAGAATGAAAATGCGATGGGCGTTGCTTCAATGGATTGTTGGGCCAAATGTCACCTAGATCCATAAAATTAAAAACCCTAATCGAGTAGCTGCACATGATGCAGCCATGGATTTCCACGAAATAAATATCTAGGTGCTTTTTTTCATCAATCAAAATATGCACAAACACATTTACAAACTGACCATGAAAGTGAATTGAGTTGACCATTAACGTGAATTGGGTTGTGTTTAAGAAATTAAATCATTGCGCTTTCAGGGCTTAAACCCACGTTCAAAAGCCCCGGAAGGCATATTTCCTGCAAAAATGTGGCCAAAAGAATAAATTCCACATTCGAAGAATCCCAAAGACCTTGACAGGTTATAGCAGTGGAGTCTAAGCCTGGTATAAGGACTGGTTCCTTTAAAAAAATAGGCGCTTACCAAAATAAATAAATTATCTGACCATGGACAATATCAGAAACGTAAAATCAAAGAACTAATAACAGGTAAAACACTAACGAAAAGTAGATCCTACCAAGTGGGTCGTCGTACGATCGATCCCAATGGAGATCCCTTGAAACTAAAATCAAAAAATCTCTATCGTTCGCAGAGAGAACAGATCCAGCATACAGAGAACGAAAAAAACGTGGTAGGAAAAGAGGAACCCACCTCAGCAAGGCTGTTGATGTGGCCGACATCTGCAGCCACACCTGGAGTGCCAGCAATATCATAGAGCGCCAACTTTGACACCAGAGGATTGAGTTTCATCAGAAGGCCAATGGCTGCCCGATACCCCCAGCAGCTCCCAACACAACAACCTTGCGTGGCGGACTTCCACCACTCGAATAAAACCTTCTCGGCATAACATTAGTTTTGAAAGAAGAAGATGATGCATTCTTCAGTGCAGATCCCACCAATCGTCGCATTGCAGAACTCATTTTTGCCGCTGGTAACACTGAAAGAATGCAAGCTGAAGACAGATGAAGAAGAAGGGGGAGATTCCAGAGCTTAAAGGCTGAATCAATGGAGATGTGTGGATATGACTTTGTTAAAAGGGATTTTAAAGCCTCACGGTACTATGCAGGGCTTTGGTTTAATCTATTTTATTGCGAAATTCTTAGTTATTAACAATCAGACAGCTCGTGATAGAAATCCCTCTTTTGGGGGGACGAGGTTCGGGAATGGAACATCATGTGATCGAAATTTTCAGTTGGTCAAATGTTAATTAAGTTATTATAAAATAGAGATATTTTTTATTTTATTTTTTTAAATAAATTTATGATTACTAATATAATTTAAATATATTAATTTAATTTATATAATAATTATTATATTAATTAATTATTATTATAATATTTAATTATTATTATATAATAATAATTAATTAATTATTATATAATAATTGATTATTATTATATTAATATTATATTAATTTATATATTAGTTATTATATTAATTAATATTTGTATTATTATATTAGCTATCTATAAATATTAATTATTTATATTTACTAATATGATTTAAATTTATTAATTAGTTAATATAATTTAAATATATTATTTAGTTAATTATTATATTAGTTAACTATAAATATTAATCATTTATAATTACCAATATGATTTAAATATGTTAATTTAATTAATAATTATTATTATAATATTTAATTATTATTATATAATAATAATTATTTATTTATTATATAATAATTGATTATTATTATATTAATTTATATAATAGTTATTACATTAATTAATGTATGAATTATTATATTAATTTATTTTAAATATTAATTATTTATAATAATTAATATGAAATAAAAATAAAATTATATAAAATTAAAGATTCTAGCCGACAGTGTGTTCTTCCTTGAAAATTTCTTCCTCATTAGTATTTATTCTGCCTTATTGCTCTTCTTTTATCATCATTCTTCAACCCTGATGATGGATCCCACTTGGGATTTGAAACGTTGGTATAAAAATGTTCATACTGTGGATTCTCCGATCACTGATTCAAAAGACACAAACCACAGATCTCTTAAATCCAAATTTAATAATATTAGGAGATTTTTATCAAACTCTGGTTAGGGGTCAGACTCGTTTACAATGTATTTAAACATTGCAAATCTCGGTGTGTTTAAAAGGAAAGTGTTTTTTTTTTCAGGGGTGTTAGTTATTTATGGAATATGTCATATTGTGGATATTTTGATTGATATTGGACCATTGTAGTTGTTTGTTATGTATGTCGAATAGTCCAATCCCAAGGAATCCTCGAAAGTGGTGAATCTTTGCAGAGAATCTTTAAAAGTGGTGAATATGATGTTAGGGTGTTTTTTAAAAGGGAGTGATAATTGAGATAGCTATATATTTTAAAAGAATATGTTTTTAGGGGTTATAAGAGTGCGAAGGACCATTTTCCATTCTAGGGAAAGGGAAAGGTTTATATTTAGGGATTAGGATAGTTTTTAATTTTTATTTCAAGGTAATAAGATCATTGAGGAAAGATATTATAAAAATATAATTGTTGATGGAGATTTATAATGATAATTAAATCTTTTTATAAAGGTATAAGGTAGGGTTAAAGAATGTTGTTATAAATAGTTTACAGGATAAATAAAGAGATAGAATTGTTTGAAAGAATGGAGTTATTTCATGCGCTTAGCGCAGTAAATAACAAGGTAGTTGGGTTAATGTAGCAAGTAAGTTAGATAAACGAGTATTTTAAAATAAAATCCAGTAAGTAAGGGTATTAATCCCATAAGAGTTCAGCCTTGAGCTAATAATGACATATTTTTGTAAGATTAGAGGATTTAGATTATATTACTGCGAGAAAAAACGTGATTATAACATAGATGGATTGGTTTGGTCTATCGTTAGGGAGGTCAAAGCAATAGCACATAAACAAAATTTTCATATTGCTCGCATTCTTTCTGACCTGAGAGTCTGGGAATTTAAACCAAAAACAAGGATATACATAGACAAAATTACATAAACTAAGAGACCAAAATACATTCTGAAACAAGTAGAAGAATAGAGACGGTATAGAGAGAGTTATCATTTTTCCTAGAGTTGCACTTGAGTTGTCATTCTACAGGGTGTTAAGTATGAGCTCGAGGGTGAGAGTCATCTCCTGTGGTTGATGGAGCCTGGGTAGCAGATAGAATTTGGTTGAGGTTGTCATCCATGTCATTCAGCATGTTCTCCATGTTGTTCATTATGTCCAGGAGTTCTAACATCAAATAAGGAGCTCTTGTTAGGTGTCAACCCTGTCAGTAAGTACCCGGCCCATGAGTGTCTCAGTATGCCATTACAGGTTAATATTCTTAAGCAGAGGCCCTCGCCCTGGTGGAGTTTCTGTTATCATGAATATAATCTTGTGTTTCTCGCTCCACGTGATGATTTGGCACGTATCTTCTAGCCCAATGAACTTGCCCTTTGATGTAAGCGATAGCTCACTACATGACCTCAAGAACGAGACGTTGATAATGGTCCACGATGGCTCCGGTGGAATCCTGAGCATGGGAGGCATGCAGGGAGGGACGAGTAGGAGAGGGGGGTTGACTCGATCTGCCCCTATGTTCTGCCTCTGTGGAGATGGTGGTGCAACATCGAACCATGACTGAGTGAGAGGTAGGGGCGGCAGAAAGTCGATTGAAAGGAGGAACAAGTCGATGGTGGGTAAAAATAAACTAGATAGAGGTTAAAATTTCTAACTGAAAGTGGGGGGGGGGGGGTTAAAATTGTGAGGAGGCTCAGGTGAGGAAACCTGCAACAAAAATAAAGCCAAGCATGGGGACAGAGAGACAAGATCCGAAATTCCAAATCGGAGCAAGAAGAGAGGTTGTGGAAAAGAACCAATCCTGAAGTGAGTTGCAAGGGGAGTAAAGGAGAAGACCAAACTTGATTGATAGAGATCCTTGTAAAGGAGAGGCATGGATGATAACCGAAAGTGGAGATCCTAAGGGGTTGATTGCAAGTGCAAACGTCGGGGATTACATGGCGCTTGCAAGCTAGAGTCATTGATAGAGTGTTGCAGGACCCCATGACCATATGCCCTATTTTAAAGGCTTCGAGAATTGGTTGTATTTTTCTCTTAATGATCCAACATGATATGCTTTGCTTCTTTAAATGACAGTGGTGTACTCACCTACACAAAACCATGAATGTGTGCTCGATTCGAAGAGTGTGAGATCTACGAAATGATAGTAGCCCACCTCCTTTCGTACAAATGCCTCTAATACCATAAATATCATCCTCTACTGAGAATTGTGATGGTGGTGGCAGATATGCCATGCAGGTCGCTAGGTGTGGGCATCTTGCCTCCCTCTCATATGATTACTACAGATCATGGTCAATCAGGAAAATTAATGTTGTGCACCCACCTTAGGGAACTTTGTCTTGTTCAACAATGTCCTGACATTCATGCTTCCATTGAGCAACAAAAATTTGTTCCCATAGAGATTCCATGACCTCTAAAGTGAAGTTGAGCCCTTCATTGGCAAGCATGTTTACCAACTTGTTGCCCTTTCTTAGTATGTGTTGGAAAGCGAGTGCATTGAAGTTTAGGAGTTGTTTTGTGATATTCTCTAGACTAGCCAAAAGTCTCCAACTCCTTTAGCTCGAGTAGCCCCGCCTACCACCATCTATTTGATCTCTGCAAAGAAATGTAGTAAGATCATTTCACAGACTAGGAAATTTGTTTTCCTTATGATTCACCCTCAGGACAAGAAGAAGATTGTGGCCACAAATTCCAAACATGGCTCCTCCGCACAGTAGTAGCAGATGGACAAGGTCATGGAGGAGTACAAGGACATTTTCACCTCACCTGCGGGGGTACCTCTCCATTGTCAGGTCAAGCACTCCATCGATCTGACCCCAAGCGCGTCATTCCCAATGGATCAATATATCGACGTTGTGTTCTGGAGAAGAATGAGATCAAGAGGCAAATTCAGGAGTTGTTGCAGAAAGGGCACATTAGGAAAAGCTCATCACCCTGTGGGAGTCTGATTGTATTGGTACATAAGAAGGATGGGACCTGGAGACTCTATATTGACTATCGGGTGCCAAACAAAATCATTGCCTATAATAGGTACCCAATCCCATGGATTGATGACCTTCTGGACCAGCTCAAGGGGGGCAAATATTCCAGCAATATTAACTTGAAGTTTGGTTAATTCTGATGTGTGGAAGACTGCCTTCAAATCCAAGGAGGGACTTTTCGAATGGTTGGTCATGCCTTTCAAGTTGACGAATGTTACTGCAACCTTCATGAAGTTGATGGATGACATCTTGTGACCCTTCACCAATGCATTTGTGGTGGTGTATTTAGATGACATCTTAATCTTCAACCAAAGTTGGGAATGAACAAGAGGTTAGTCATGATGATAATACATGGAATGAATACTTTGATACAATTGTTATACTTTGTGGGTGTTATAAATAAGTTCAGTTATAAATTAATGGACGATATAAGTACATCATATAGTCTAATCTCTAACCTTGGAAAAAATAATGCATGTATCAATTATTTTAGGTTGGCAATGGAATCAGAACAAATGAGGAGTTTAATCATTTTGATAGACCAATACAAATACCTGCATATGGACGTGGCCTACGCCGTACAATTAAATCACGCAAAAAGAAATGGGTGGAAGAGGATATGACAATGGAGTTTGTAAATGAAATAGAAAATCAACACAATGAACAAGAGGTTGGTCATGATGATACTACATGCATAGATGAATAATTTGAGACAATTGTTGTTTTTGGATGTTCCTAAGGTAGAAAATCTAAGAATATGAAATTAATGTGGCTTGTTTTTAAAATAATGTGTTCAAAAATAATATTTTTAATTTATTGTATACATGTATAATGTTGTTTTGTTGAGTAATTTATTGCGTATATCTTTGAAATGGATCCATGTTCTATACAGTAATTGCTATCTAACATTAAATAATGGTTGCATTTAATTATAGGTAAACGATGTTGATGATACACCTATTAATGATCAAGATCCAACTAGACCATTAAGAATTCAACGAGATGATCCAATTCATCCTTTAAACCATACTAGGAGAAGAAGAGAAGCATTGAAGAGAGCACTACCACGTGAAAAATTTGAGGAATTGATGAAATTAGCATACATTGGTGACATGCCATCCACTACTCAGAGTAGAGATGTCGATGGAAATGTAATGCATGAAGAATGATAGTAATACGTATCCAGAAGATGGTATTGAAACTAGTAATTGTTCACAAATCCATAAGATTGTAAGGTCATTCTCATTATCATAATCATTGTCATCATCATCACCATCATCCTTGTCATTGTTATTGCCATCATTACATTATCATCATAATCACCATTCATGCCATCATCATCATCATTATGGACATTGTTTGCAATTGTTCATAATTGTAGATGTTGTAAGAAATATCATCAACCCAAAAAATGTGATCAGTGCTAGAAAAGGGTTGTTTAGGACACATTGATATACGTAAGAGAAATAACAAATCTATTTTTGACAGATGATCGATGATGATGATCATCACCACCATTATCATCGTCATTGTCATTTTTATCATCCCCATCATCATCATTAATGTAATTTCTATCGACATTGTTGTAATCATGCATCATCATCATTCATGCCATTATTGTTTTTGATGATGACCTAGATGAAAATGATGATCATGACACCAAAGATAATGCTTATGATTATGACAATGACAACATCTAAAATTGGGAAGATTCGCCAACGTCATTAGCATCGTCATCATCATAATCATTGCCATCATCATCATTGTCATTGTAACCACTATCGTCTTTATCATCATAATCACAATTCATGTCATCGCCATCATCTTCATTTTCATCATTGTCAATATTATTGACATTGTCATCAATTGTTCATAATTGTCAATGCCATAAGAAATATCATCAATGCAGAAAATATGATGAGTGTTGGAAAAGGGATGCAAAAGCGAACATAGAAATGGGGGCAACAATAGAAGTAAAATTGGATGAAAAGTGGATACAACATAAGTAGATGCACAACAACATGAAAAACCTGACACAAAAGTGGATGAAAAAGTAGATGCAGTTGTCAATGCAAACTTGGATGCAACCATGAAGGAAAAAGTGGAAGCAAACATGGGTCCAATGGTAGGTGTAAAACTTGGCACAAATTGTGGTGAAACAAATGTGGATGCAACAATGGAAACAAAAGTATATGCAAAAATGGATGAAACAAAAGTGGATGCAATAGGGGATGCAAACGTGGAAGCAAATGTGGTTGCAATGGTAGGCGTAAGATATGGTGCAACAAAAGTGGATGTAACAATAGACAAAAAATATGCAAAATAAGATGCAAAAATGGATGTAAAAGTGGAAGCAAACATTGATGCAACAGGAAAAACAAAATTGGATGCAAAAAATGGATATAATGTAAGTAGATGCAAAAGTAGATACAAAACGAGATGCAAAACCCAATGCATAAACCTGACATAAAAGTGGATGCAAAAATAGATGCAATATTTGATTCAAAAGAGGATGTGAACATGGATGCAAAATTGGAAGCAAACGTGGATACAACAGTGAGTGCAAAACATGGTGCAAATTGTGGCATAACAAAAGTGGATGTAATGATAGATGCAAAAAAAGAATCAAAGTATGATGCAAATGAAGATGTAAAAAGGGATGCAAAAAGTGAAATTTAAAATGGGTGTAACAGTGGATGCAAAATTGTGTGCAAAAGTGGATGCAATAGAAGTCGATGCAAAAGTAGATGCAAAACGAGACACAAAACCCGATGCAAATCCCGGTCCAAAATTGGATACAAAAAGGGATGCAAAAATAGATGTAGTAGTTGATGAAAACCTAGACGCAAATGAGGATGCAAACGTGGATGCAAAATTATAATCAAAAGTGGGTGCAAAAGGAGGTGCCAAACTAGGCGCTAATTGTGGCACAAAAATATTAGATGCAATGGTGGGTACAATAATAGATGCAAAAGAGGATGTAAATATGGATGCCAAACAAGAGGGAAAAGTGGATGCAACAAAAGTAGATGCAAAATTTTATGCAAAACTAGACACAAAACTCGATGTAAAACTTGGCGCAAAAGGGATGCACAAATGGATGCAAAAAATGATTTAAAAAAGGATGCAAAAGTCGATGCAAAAGTTGATGCAAGTGTAGGTGCAAAAAGTGGATGCAAATGAGGATGCAAAAGTATGTCAAAAAAAATTAGGTGCCAAACTTGATGCAAAACCTGGAACAAAACCTGGTGTAAAGGATGACACAAAACTTGGCATAAAATTTGGTGCAAAACGTGGTGCAAAACCTATTGCAATACCTGGTGCTAAACTTGGTGTAAGATTTGGTGCAAAACTTGATGCAAATTTTGTGTCAAGTTTTGCACCATATTTGATAAATGGATGCAAATAGCACCAAAAATGGGCTCTAGATGCAAAAAAAGAAGTAAAAAGGGACGCTAATCGCTGGTTTTGTTGTAGTGTATCCACTTGCATGGCTTGCAACAAAAGTGTAAAGACTTTGTCAAAACTATCAGGAATGTACAAGTTGTCATTGATGCTGGTAAATTAATTTTAATTCAATACAAAGGGGAACCACTTGACTTGGGCAATAAAATGAAGCAACAAGTAGAGATGGATAAAGCAAGAGTATGGATGTTGATCCACAACAAAAAACAACTTGCCTGATTCATTGGTAACATTAGGCCTCATATACATGATTATACAACAATCTGGATTTCTTGGGAAAGTCCCACAAGATCCCATCAATTGGCTCACTCACTGAAGCCAAACCCCAAAACAGTCAAGCAGGAGATAGAAGAATACTTGGAGTAGCTTAAACAGGTTTCCATGAAGGAATATGGAGGTGAACAAACAAAATATGTATAAATACATTGGTTGCCTTGTCCAAATCAAGAAAATGTTGCTTGTGCTCCAGAAGGAAGTTCAAACTGGTTCCAAATCATTGTACCTGGATTCCATGGAGGCTAGAGTCCACTTCCATCCAGAAATCATCACACACTTTGGGGATGTCATCACACATCACCAAGATTGGCAGCGATATATGCCCAAAAGAGATCAATTGGAAGTTGCTGAGCTAGATTTTCCTTAATCTCAAGCATGATAGTGTTTTGTCTTGTTAGGTTGTCTAGTAGGCTCTACCCTATTTTTTCTTATATGGGTGTGAGTGTATTGTAATATTCTTTTGTAAATAATTTGTAAGTGGAATTCCAAGTGTCAATTGTGGAATGTGAAGAGTCATGATGTAATGTAATTGAATAGTCATTTTTAAAGAAGCTGAAGAGTTGCCCCCTCTTGTTATAAATATAACCTCATAACTCATGTAAAGGAATTTTTGGAGCCAAGATTTTGGCTAGGATTAGGCTTAGGATTAGAGGCTTGGGAGTTTGTGAGAGCCTTGGCTTCTCCATAGCATAGAGAGAGTATCTTTCTTTGGAGCAGTAGGTGATGTTGACTTCATGTTCCACTATTGGGGCTAGTGTTCCATTAATGGTATATGTATGATTGGAAATTCCACTTAATAAAAGCTCAGAGTTGGCACATTTTCATGCATATGTTGTGAATATAGTAGCACTATTCTTATTATGTTTGTAATGTCTTTTATTTAACTTACACTTATGCTTATGAACTATTTCATTTGGATTGGAACGAATCTTATTGCACATGTTATGTTGGTTAATTCATCACTGTTAACTTATGAACTATTTCTCATATTAGCTTTCTATGTCATTTGTGGTCGTGTGTTCCTTTCAAGCTGCGTACTATTACAGGTTATTAATTTTTTCAACTATGATCAACCTCCACTCTGGACAGCTCATATGATGAATATAATAATTTCATTAGATTCCTATTTTTGAGAGGACCAAAATCGACCTAAATATCACCTTATTTGGACAAGAAGAAGTTGGTTTTTGAATTTATTTACTTATTCATGTATATTAGATTGGGTCGGCCCTAAGCACATGTGAAATTGATTAGGTTGGCCTCAACCCCGAGTGGACCCTCATGAAAGCTTATAAATAGAAGACACCTCAAGCTCATTTAGACAAATTGGTCAAGCCATGTTCTCTTCTCTTATTGTCTTGGTTCACATAGGTTTGACAGAGGAAAGATTGTGTAAAGGGTATGAAACTACAGGGTCAAAGCTTGCATGCGATTAGGGTTTCAGGGTCTTAGACTCTAGCTCGTAACTATGGATTTTCGTCCCTAGACACTGAGACAATATGGTCAAGACAATGTTTGAGAAGTCTTGGATGCTCACACACAATATATAAGGGAGCATCTGGGAGGTTAGGGTTTCTGAATTTCAGTTTGGATCTCCGACGCACACACAAAATAGTATAGGGAGCATCTAGGGTGTCATAGACACTAGCACAATAGCTTCAAGGGAGCATCTAGGATGCCATAAACGATTGAAAAAAAACCTAAAGTGAGTGTCCAAGATTTGAGGCAGATCTAGGTATGGTTGGTCCCCAGACGCCCGCATGTAGTTCACCTGGGTGTGTCCAGATCTGTCCTAGATGCACTCATCCAGTTATGTAGACAACATCGAGATCTATCTTAAACGTTATCACAAAATATCTCTGCATGCATCCGAGACCTAAATATGAGTTATCAGTATGCAACTGTGTTCAAAAGTGTTCAACATAGTGACAACAATATCCAACAGTATATGAAAGTTAGTAACTGTACATTACAGTCCTTAGAATCAGGATTTTTTAGTATAAGTATGTGTAAGGTAATTTCCCGTATATTCTGGTTGTTTTGTTGCATTGATGAAGATATGGATCATTGTACTCTCCTTCGCTGTGTCATTTGATGATGACCTAAGAAGAAGAATAATTTACAAGGGTTTTCCCCATAGTGGGTTTTTCCATGGTCTCGGACCAATCCCAGTGTCTCTATGTGTGCATGCATTTCTTTCATTGTTTCTTTATGTTCCGCTACCGATGGTAATGATGTTGTTCTTTCTACATAGTTGCATATGTTGATGAATAATGATGCAAATCTGAACAATGTAATGATGATATGGGGTGAACTTAATGTGTTAATGAAGAAATGAAATTATATAAGCAAAGAATAATATAGGCCTATGAAAAATTAACATGGTATCAAAACTGGGTTGAAGAAAATCCATGGAGATCACCTCATGATAACACCATTGATGGGAGAAAAAAGAGGACGGTGGAGACCTAAAAGAATTATAGGGTTTGAAGAAAGCCCTAGGAAACTTTACTATTAGGGTTTGATGGATTCTATGAGGTTAGGTTTGGAAAGAAAACCCTGGTTTATGGAAAATCATGGTTAATATGAGGAGGCTCAAGCACTTGTGAAAGATTTGATGAAGCCCTAGATAGGTTAATCCCTTGAAGGTTTTGTTGGTTGATTAAAGGTAAAAATGTTATGTGGACTATGGATGGTGATGACTGGTTCAAGACGGAGAGGATCACCTCTCATTGAAGATAAGTATTTCTTGACTTATGAATCCTCTTACTTTTGTTTAGACTTATGGATCTAATTATTATGTTTATTGTTTACATTTTCTGCATATATGAATGTTTCTAACTTCCTTGATGAGATGTGATGAGTGAATCCTCCTTGAGGATCATTTGAAATGTAGGAAAGATGTCTAGATATGGAAAAAGTTAAGAGGCAATATACATGAAAAAGTGCTATAAGTTGCCTCTGTATAATTAAAAGGTGCATACGTATTTGAACACCACAAGGTATGCATGGTATGTTGTATTTCAACAGTAACATTGATGGCTAGGTAAGCCCTAAGGAATAATGATAATATATCTTTCTTTAATGGCTCATACATGCATATGAAAGTGACTTGGATCTATGTTTTCTATAATGAAAAGATGCACCTAGTGTTGAACTTTTTGATCTTCTTGAATTCTACAAGGCTATCTACTGTTGATACATTGATATATTTGATGTTTGGCTAAAATATATCTATTGGATATCTTGATCCTATAAAGAAAGCTAGCACCTTGACTCTAGTGGATGATACTCTTGATACTTGATGATGGATTTCACATAGAAGGTTAACTCACTAATTCTTATACATGATGCTATTGATAGTTCTTGTGATAAGCATGTTGAAAGCTAATGGAAAGACAAATTGTTACTCTTGTTGTTTTGGTATAGATTTATTGAATGACCTAACTTGATCCTATTGATCATGATAAGCATGGTAACCTTGATGTTAAAGGTATAACTATGAGATTGATATTCTAGATCTCTTATTACCTGTGGTTATGTCTAAATGGCGTATAGTTAAACTGAATTCCCTAACTTGATGGATTGTCTTGATAGAAAGTGTTATTTTGCTCATATCATGTCACATATGTCTGCTACCTTAATCTTTCTAGTATGACACTTGACAAAATATTGATGACAAGATGTTGATGACCATGATAGACATGATTATGATCTAACCGATCTGTTGTTGCATGACTCTAGTAGAGACAAGTTGGTGACATGAATGAAGATGAATGAAGTAGATTCCCAGTTAGAAGGATAATCTCTTCTCAAGATTATTACACACATTACTATTTGCATTATGTACTGTTGAAAGATCATTTATGTTCATTTGACATTATTGAACTGTAATAATGTCTGAAATTTGAACCTTGTACATAAATTAGGGTTTCCGTTCCAGACACAGGCACAAAACCGAGAGATTTCGTCCCTATACGCACACATGCTAAGGCCAAGGCAGTGTCCAAGATGCTAAATACATTCCCATTCTAACCTGGAGGGAGTATCCAGGGGTTTGACTATATTTGATCATCATCAAAAGTTTTTTGAAGCTGTCTGAACTCCGAATCAAGGTGTCTCTGACATATTTTTCCACTGTAAACTGATTTATGAAGTTGTTGGGTTAAATTGCTGATCACAGAAAATGAAGTATTGTGCAGGAAATCATATATTGACCTGGAAGATGTTAGTACTATAGATATGTTGCATAAAACCATAAGATCTGCAACTAGGAAAACCTTGATTGTTTGCCATAATATGAACACGAATATTGGACTTGTGTTTACAGGTGACCAAGACATACATACAAGAGTTTGGCATGATTTGGCTGATTGATATAGATGATATGTGTTTGGAGCTTTGACATGATGCTTGACAATGACTTAGAACGTTGAATTGATGATTGAGATATGTTTTGGACTATAGATCTCTCTACGATAACAAATTTGGAATTAACCTAATGACTAATGATTTGATCTAACATTTTTTTATTTTCTTTGATATCAATGCTATGAGGGCATAGTCACCTTCAATGACTTATGTGGGTATTTAGAAAAATGGTTTTGTATTGGCCTCCTTGTTCCTAGCACAAAGATTTTAATATTGATAGTCGTGGTTCAGTATGAACATGGAACCTGCATGAGTTATCCTTGGTGTATGCATTTGCATCTTGTGACAGAAATAACTTTTATTATTATTATGAGAATGACTTGATAAAGTTTTGGATTGATATTTAATGGTTTATGACAACTTTTTTTCATGATAATAAATGAATTCAAGACTTGATATGTGCTCTACCTGTCACCTGGTTGAAAGAATTGATACTGTGAAATTGATGACTTTGATAATAGTGTTGATCTGACTTCTGAACTCTAATGAGATGAATTTGTTGATACAACATTGTTTTATGTAAGGTTGATTATGTTGGATTAGTAAGGCATTATGACTGCAGAGAGCATTGTATAAAGCAAGCTCCTCAATCTAGATATGTCCATATTTGACAGTTATCTGATGAAGTTAGGATGATGAGTTCCAAGGTACGGCTTGATTTTCATTATGGTTTTGGTTTTACATATTGATGGTCTACTCTTGACAGGTGATGAGCCTCTGATGAACTAAGGAATAGGGAGATGGATTATGAAGCTCGATATGATGTATCATGGCATGTTGAATCGATTTCTAGAAATTGAGAAAGAAATTGCATATTGAAAAGCTATTGAAAAATGTTTTTGAATGATGAAATGTAAATCCATGGACATTCCTATTTGAAGTTCAAGATGTTGTTGAATTTGATATGGCATCCGACAGTTGATTAAAGCATTGATGTTCTGTTTTGAACATCCATCCATATATATATATATATATATATATATATATATATATATATATATATATATATATATATATATATATATGATGTGCATAGAACCTGAATAAATTCATGAGTGAGTTGCTTCATTCACATAGAATTGCCACTAAACATCCTTTGAAATATCTGCATGAGATGTTATATATTTTGAGGATGAGATATTTCTCTTATATGTGAATGCATGGATCTATTTTTAATGAGCACATATGAGTGTTTCCTTAATATGAGATATGCCATGATATTATTGATGACAGGTCCATAGATTTACACTCAACCGAGATTGAGTATGATGTTGCTAGCATGGCTAGTTGCGAGGTAGGATGTAGAAGCTCCTTAGAGATCCATCTGATCAGGATCTGAATATGACATGGATACATTATGATGACAGAGAATCCCATATATATATATATAGTTGGGACTACGATATTTCCATATATTGAGTCAATGCAACTATTTGAGACAATCTTAGGCTTGTGATTGACATCTCCTTCAGAGGGAGGATGATTATGGTATCCTTTTGTGATTTATATGATTATTTATGATGTAATATGATATTTGATTTAATTTCATGTATGAACAAGAATAAAATGCTATTGAGACAAGTAGATACCATATTTGACTATGATGAGAGTAGTGCTCATCGAAAACACTAAGCCAACTCTTCCTCCCTGAATGAGCTCCCAGGGTAAGGAATTGAGAAGTAGGGCTCCTGGGGTTGAGGGAACTCTGGAAAATAGGGTATGACCCATATCTGTTACCCGTAGGGTTGGAGATGATACTCCCCTATCTTCATAGGGTTGAAGAATGATGCTCCCCTATTTGGTTGTTGTAGAGTATACCCTAGTTGGTATCATACCCACAAGCAGGGCCTGTCAGGAATACCACTCCTCATTTGGACAATGATTTGAGAGTGCCCTTAGGGTGTACAAACCAAGTCGATTATGATGTAGATGTTCAACAACATGACTATTCAGGGTCATCAATGGGAAGATCAGTAGACAATAAGATGGGTTGAGATAATCCCATGCAATTCCGGGTTGAGATTGAGCTCCCTGATGTGATTCCAGGGTCAAGATGTGCTCCCTTGTGTGTTTGGATATCCTATTGCTCGATATGGGGTTGTAGATGTATAACTCCCCCATGAGATTTTGGATCAAGATGTGCTCTCTAATGTGGTTATAGGTTGAGATGTGGTCCTTGATGATATGCTCTCTAGTGATTATTGATGAGGATATTCTGATTAGTAGCCCACTAACAGAGATTCCAGAAAGAAGCCTGATGGATAGAGGGTGGTAGCTTAATCTCCCCTGTGGTAAAAAAAATATTCTTCTTCTAGATTCGAGAATGTTCAACATACAAGCAGGAATAGTCAAGAGATAAGCAAGAATAAGCAAGGGATAGATCAAGATGTACAGTTGTGATGACGAGACATTTGAGTTGGTCATAGCATGATGAGTAAATTATAAACATGATTATTGATGATACGTGATGAATCTTGAAGATACCAAAATGACATGTTGATCGATGGACATACATTGGTAGGTGGAATTCTCCCTAGTTGAGAGGGAGTGTTAATTTTTTCAACTGCAATCAAATTCCACTTTGCATAACTCATATGATGTGTTATCACTCAGAAGTTTTCCCTAGAAGTTATCAAAAGAAGGAATAATCTGAGGTAACCATAAACCAATCTTCAGACTCAGGTTATAGCCAACGTAAGTCCAGAGAGGGCTCTCTCTTTATAATTTAACTTTGTTTGGGTGAGGATTTTAGGCTAGTTCTTAGTGTTCATAAGGTTTTGATTTTTGGTTGGGTGGTGTAAATCTAGGAATAGATGGATAGAGCTAGTTTCTTCAAGCCATTGGAATATGGAGTCAATAAAAGGATAGCATAATTGGATCAGATCATTAAAGGGAATGTTCACAAGATAGGCTAGCAAAGCAAAAGACAAATCTTCAAGGGCTGATGAATGGAATGATTCTAAGCAAGGTGAAGGGAACTTAAGAATCCTTGGATCGGGATCAGAATGAGGAACAGAGGGTGATCATCAAAAAATGGAAATTAATAATCCTTTGTTGCATATACCAAAAGGAAAACTAAAGAAGCTAAGGAGTAGCTAAGAACTCCCTAGCTAAGATAGTTTAGCAGAAAACATTAAGAATGTAAACAGTCAAGACAAAATGAAAATAAGCTAGTTCAAAAATATCATTCCTAGTTTAACATTCAGATTTCATAGAACACATATGATAATTAAGAAACATAAGGAAAAACAATAATACACATGAGAGAATACTTATTTGATTTTTGCTTTACACAAGAATCCTGAAAAATATCTGAGCTTTATTCCATGATCCAACAAGCCAATCCAGTTTTTTGATACAATAAGACTTTGATTTAAGAGAAACGCGTAACGAAATTTCTTTGAATCCACCATAAATACTTCGAAATGTGAAGTATTTATACAAAAATTATTTACGAAATATCTGATAATAGTATGAGATTTAATTTAGAAAATAAAAGGATCTTCAAGCATGAAGATAGAGACAGATGGAAAACTGCATCATGTTGTCCCTTTTATTGTGGTAGTGCTGGCTGTTGCAGTTGAGTTTGAGCCCTTTAAGCTGGCTGATATTTGTATGTTGGAATCATATTTATCTTTAATCTTTCACTGATACTCTTTGACCTGCTACTCTTTGACCCTGCTGATCTGTCTTTTACTTGATTCATCTGGCTGCCTTCAGATTTACTGTGGTAACTTATAGTAAATCTGTCATTTTTTCCCACCATTCATCCTCAGGTAACTTTGATTTTAACATTCTTCTATATATTTCATCTGCTTCTATGTGCTTAGCAAAATTGGGCTTGGTGACAAACAAATCTTTCACCTCATGCTCCAAAAAGAACAAGTTTTCAAAAGTATCATATGGTACTTTCCCTGTAGGCATGGCTTTGATACCTGAAATACTCGCTTATTCCTTAGCCAATTTCGTAAGTCTGTCAGTGTAGTTCAATTGGGTCATGATTTTATCATGGATGACCATAGGACTGGGAACGCCTTTGTCCCTCAAAATTTGTAATTTGGCAATAAACCTTTCAATGGCCACCTGCATGTTACGACATTTTTCTTCTAAGTTAACCATGAAGTTTCTTTTGGAAAGAACCTTTTTCACTTCTAGGATGGCTTCAATCCTATCCTCTATACCAAGCTCATTTAGCTCATGTCTGTTCCTGCTGTTTAGGAAGTGGATGAGTTGATTGGCATCCTCAAGCATATCACCCAATTATTCCTTTACTTTTCAGATAGCTCCAGTAGCTACCTTTACTAGTTCTGTTTGCTGAAATATGACTTGAATTGATGGCCAAATATCATTGATAGAATCAATGATATTGGCACAGAGCATTTCTTTGCTCTATCCTAGTGGCTTATGTAATTTCAAATCTTTCTCTAGGACCTTTATTTTCTCACCCATCCTTAGGGGTTTCTATGTTTCTTCTCTTTGTTGAATTTGGGCAAGCTTACAGTCAATTTCTAAGCTTGCCACTTTCTCCTTTAGCCTTTTGAGCTCTGTTGCCTAGATGGACATCTCCTCCATGGCTTTTACTAGCTTTGTTGTTTTCTTTGTAGATGTACCTACTGCTGTAGACTCAGTTGTGATTGGCAGTGCTATGGCAGGTGGAGCTGTTGGTGCCAAAGATGTTGCCAATGTAGAAGGAACGATCATTGTTACTGTGGGAATGGAAGTTGTGGAAGTTGTTGCCAGATCACTTTGTTTGGAATGAATCAAAATGTCAAACTCCTTCTCTGTCTCTTTCAATTGGTCATTTAGCTTTAGGACTAAGTCCATGAGCTCTTCATGTCCTTTTTGTGCCTCCAGGACTTCTGTAGTTTGTGGGTGATGTAATTGTGGAATCCTGAGTTGCTTCTTCAAAGTAGCTATGTCATCATTCTTCTTCTTTATCATTTTTTCAATGGCCTTTACGTCTTTGGGATCGTTTCCCAATTCAATGACTAAGTCCTCTAAGGACTTGATTCTCATGTCTTTGGACTGTGAAGAGGCCTTCTCCAATTGGAACTAAGATGATATGTTATTCAGGGAGTTTTGCAATTGGTGGGAAATGATGCCTTTCCCTGTCAAGGTGGAGTAAATCATCTCCCCTGTCTGCTTGTGCAACTCAATCTCGTCAATAGGATGAATATCCTTTTTAAGTACTTCAAAGTCTATCCTTTTGAAGTCTACTGCTGTTCTTGGCTACTGAGTAGTGGGCTTCATGAATTTCATTTGCATATTCCGCTCTTTTACATCATAGGCTGACATAAGCCTTGTTTGATTGGCAGGGGCCATCTGTAAGTACTGTGCATAAGTTTGGGCTTTTAGCCTCTCATTTCTAGCTTTTATGTCCTTGTATCTTTCTGTGCTGGTGGCCCCAACTGTTTCTTCTATGAATTCCTGTTCAGAGATAGGATTTATCCTTTGAATTTTAACCAGGCTAGTCTTTGCATAGGCCTGTGATGTGGCTTTGCCTGAAGTAGTGGCCTCTTCCCTATTTCTTTTGAGGTTTTTCTCCTCATTTAGAGGAGTTTGCAAGGCTAGGGGAGTACTCATCATGGGCTCTGGTACACCTGTTTGAGTTAGCTCCTCTGATAGGTCTTATTGTTCTAATTCTTCTTGTACCTTGGATTCTTCTTTTACATGTGACTCATTTTGTGCCTGTGATTCTCCTTGTGCCTATGATTCTTCTTGGGCTTGAGATTCTCCTGGCACCTGTAGGAAAAAACCCTCATCAAGCTGTTTCTATAGATCAATTAGAGTATTTTCAACAGCAACTTCAGTGCTATCCCTATCCACTAAAATATTCTCCACCCATTCCAATTGATTTGCATATTTTTCTATTTCAGGGATTTGGTGGTGAATGTAGGGAGCCATCTTGTTTTTCTGTCTTATGTTGCAGATGAAGTCCAAGGGATCATATCTCCACATGAAGCTCTGTTTTAGATTGAGTCTCTAAAAGATTTGTTCTCTTCCTTTCTAGCTTCTCGGCTATTACACATAAAGGGGCATAGTTGATCTTTGATTCTGATCTGGGCCTTCCTTTTGGCTTTGGCAAAATGCACCTCATCTAAATTTATTATCTGCATGTAGTACTCCAGAGAAAATAACCTTATTGGCAGGTATCTGGGTAGTTTATATGGGGCCAACTCACAGCCATAGATTCTAATTTCAGTGTGATTTTGGTACAAGTACCAATCTCCCACTTTGTGTCGTTTTGAGAGTTGTAGGTTCCTCCTTATATCTGAACTGATTCTTGGAGGAGGGCGTCCTAGTAGCATTGTCACAATGGGGTGTACAAATAGGTCTATGAAGTCTGTATATGGATATGGGGAATCATTCTTATGGATCAAAGCAGTCCAAAAAATCACTAACCTAGGGTGACCCTTTGTATCAAGCTTCTGGAGAGTAAATGGGAACTTATCAGCTTGGTAGTATAAAAAGAGGTGATACATGATAGAGGAATACTTAAAGACTCTCTCATTACTCATCCTTAGAAATTGGTCATGCATCCTATCAGCTATAAACTTGGCATAATCATAAATGACAACAGGAGGCTCTCCTGGAGTAAAGATGGACATGAAAGCCATGATGATTTGATCTATATACTCACTAGTGGTGTAACCTAAGATACTAGAAATCATTGATACAATGTCCTGACCAAATGGGGAAAATACGGTGACCACATATGGAGGAGGATCTTTTGGGATATGATTTTCCTCCCTGATGAAGGTCTGTAACATCTTAGCAAGTTTTACAGTGGTAAGCTTGGGGAACCAGCCTAATAGGTCTCCAATTGAACTAGGGGTTAGATTTTGCACTGGTTGAAGTTGCAACATTTCATTTATTGATTCAGTTCTTATGGTGAAAAGTATAGTTTGGTTTGGGGTGTTATAGATATATTTGGGCACATCAACCCCAAACTTATATGTTGATTTATTAGGGCTCATAAACCCCTAAAAGAGTTGTTTCATACCCTAAAGGAACATAATCATCTGAATACATCATTCCCCAAAAGTTCTATCTGAGAAACCATCCAGAAATTGCCTAAATTGAACCATATTGATTGTTCCACTAGAAAAGTGTGATGCATAGTGAGTGGTACACTGCCAGGGTATGATGCATACTGTTTAGGCCTTCTATAGGGTGCGATGGGCAAGGATGGACAAATGTCCAGGATAGTTTGCTAGGTGGTTGCTCATGGAATCTTCTACAAACTTCTCCTGTGCTACTTGCCTCTCTGAATTTGCCCAAGGATGAATAAGGGATATAAGAAATCTCCAATCCCTTCTCTTGTGGGACCAATTGTAACAAGTGGAATGACACTAATCAAGTCCCATGGATGACTCACACCCTTTCACACAATGGATCCCTCATCCAAGAGATCTAGATGCTGGAATGTTGTGAATTGCAAGTAAGTGTTGATAGTTTGTAATTGAGGAAAGAGAATTGTATTCTTGTTGGAGTGATCTTGCTATTTCATGAGGTGAAGGATTGAAGCTGGGAGGATGATGCTGGATTAGACAACTGGGTTGTAATTCTCCTTTCTATTAATAAATCTCTTCAAGTTTTCTTCCATATGATTGTGCAATTGTGAATGTTATCATTTGTGAATGCTATCATTTGTTCATTATATATCTGATTCTGCAATGTTTATGCTATAATAGATCACGATGCTTTGACGGTTCTTTGTTGTTGTACTTGTGTACGTAATCTCCAAGTGCGTTAAGTACGGGAAGGAGTTGTAGGATCTGTCAAAGGAGAGAGAGAGCAAGCAAGGGAATAAGCGGAAGTTCTTGGTTGGTCCCATTATCTTTCTCTTATCTGTTACACATAGAAGAAGTCATTGAATTGCTTTAAACTGTTGTTCCTAGGGTAGCTGCCAAACATAGAGGACTAGCATTCTTTAGGAATACTAGTTTTCCCAGAAAAAAATTGGCAACTCCACTGGGGAATGAATAGATGTTTGCTTATTGTTATTGTTTGTTTTATGTTCACTTTAATAAACTATAGACAAAGTCTGAAGTCAGCCAGGTAGCCTTCAAACTGCTCTTGCTCTGCAATTGCATAATAGATGAATGTTGCTTCAGTCAACCTCTAGTTTAGTTTATGAATTAAAAATTTGACTTGCAAGCACATCTAGATACCATTTTGGTAGCTCAATAACCTCTCAAGACATTCCATCATACTTTGCTCATCATTGTTCATCAAAACCCACCTTAACTCATTGAAAACAACTCCACATTTGAGCCAAAACCCATTTCAGTTGTGCTTCCTAGACCATCGCACTATCTTCCACTATGACTCAGTATGCATCGCACCTCTCTAGTGCAATAAGTGTGATGCATCTCAGTTTTTGTGAAGCCTAGGTGTGATGATTGACTAAACTCCTTTTCCATCTAGAAATTGAGGGTTTTGACCTTGTTTTCAGTTTTTGTTTGGTTGTTTTGCTGCATATGAACAGTTCCTCTTTACTAAAGCTTACTTGCATCACTTAGATTAGCCTCAATTACATTAGGATTAGTGAATTTTTTTGTGTATTTTTTCCTCATTTACAATCCTTTGTCGAAAAGTTGTTTAAATCAATTTGTCGCTTTGGTACAAAAAGTGTCATAATTGTCGTTTTGTGTCGAAAAGAGAAGTGTCATAAATTCTTCCTTCCCTTGATAATCGATTAAACTTTTCTTCATGTATTTGGTTTGATTTCTTTATATTCAAAGTGCCGAAAGATTTTTTTATTCAAAATTGAAAAGTGTTGTTTTGAGTCTTCCTTTCTCTTTTGAAGAAGAAATTGTCAAAAATGTCATTTTGAGTGAAATATTTCAGATCTTTGCTGCATTTAGTTTTCCTTTTTGGCATTTTTCACATTAAGGAGAACGAAAACAAATACATGCATTTGCATTTAGCATTTTTTGATTTGTGTGCGAAAAGATGATTTAGGGAAATGCACTAGTGTGTGCTCTTTGCTCTTTTCTTAAAAGCACTATTATCTTCTTTCCCTAGTAGCTAGGATTTTCATTGCTCAAATAAACAAAGATTGTTTATCATTGTAGATTGCATCTTAGGAATTTCAGATCATCATCACGTGGTGAACCATTGAAAGGAAAACTCTAAACAAGATCAACTTTAAAATGAATTTCAATGAACCTAACAACGCTTTGGAACTTAACGCAACATATCTAGAGGTCTAGGCTAGATACATGTTCCAGCATCGTTAAAACTAGTGGCTATCGTTTTCATTGAAGGTTGGGTGATTCCGCCCCCTTGATACGACAAGTGCTAGGACGGACTTATGCTCCCCGTACCGTCGTGTATATATTGGGAGACCACAATAGGCTTAAATCCTTTATCCATAGGAAACTGAGTCTGCCGCCTTATTGATCGCAATGCACTGAACATAGCATTCGGGAAGATTAACTGCCGTACATAAGTCCTTGGTAATTTCTCTTTAATTTATCACCAAGGTGTATATTGCAGTTTTGCGATTGGTTTGGTAATCCCTCTATCTAGATTTTCCAGAGTAGTCACTGTTGTTCCTTTTTTACTCTTTAAAAGAAAAGTTCCATCTGAGCACTTGTCCTTTCAGGCTCATTAAAAATAGAAGGAGACTAGAGTCATCTTTAGCTTTTTCTCGACTCTTAAAAAATGAAAAAGCAAAGTTGTGTCCAAGCATCATTAAAATTAATTGAATTCGAAATAACATCCCCATTCCTTAGTTGATCTTAGGTTGAGACATATGGCGACAAATCTAGAGTCCACCAATCAAGGAATCCCTTTTGATGGGAATCCTAGTCCTTTTCCTTCTTTTGGAAATATTGGTGCTCCTTATATGGCTACATTATCCCTTCCAGGATTTACCATTGGCCTGCTAGTATGGCTGTTTTCAACCTCTTTGGTTCAAAATGTCGTGATTTCTCCACAATCGAGTACACCTTCAACTCGACAAGATCAACCTCCAGTTGATCTTGAAGTTGAGCCTTTGCCTTCTTCCATGTTTGTTTCTTCCTCCCCTTCTTCCTCTTTGCATGGTGAAAGTATTGATACTAGTAACCAGGTGGCTAAGAAGAAGAAGAAAGGGTAGGAGAAGAAGAAGAAGAAGCCAATTCAGCAAGGGGGCAACCAAGCAACCATTGCTCTGAGTGCAACATCTAATGAAAATTCATCCATTAAGCTTCACAAACCCAAATATCCATGCATAATTTGTGCAGGAGACCATTTTCATCGAAATTTTCTTTACATTCCTCGGATCTTAGAAGAATGGTCTTCCCGTTCACCCCATCCCGTGTCATCAACCTCTGGAGATCATGTTGGTAACACACCATCAACTAGTGTTAGTAAATTTCATGGACAGAAGGGAAAAGTCAAGTTTCGATGTAGGTTATGTGAAGGTAATCACCGCTTTCACCTTTTTCCTTATTTGGATGAAGCCAAAAGAGTGTTGGATAACTGTCCTGGTTCACCGTAGCGACTTCCATTTGGTAACAGGAAACTCTCCCTAAATCCTTCACTAGTTGATAAACCGACTGACCAAAATCAACCATCGGTCAAAACCACTCTCTCTGAAAGTGAATCCAATGAGTCTATACCCGACCCAAATCAACAAGTCGAGGTAAAAGTTGACCTGATTTCACCTTCAGCAAATCATACCTTTTTCGAAGAGAGTGAAAATGATATCGCTCAAGCTCTTTTTGTTACTTCGGATTCTAACGAGCTTGGGGGAAATCCGCCTGTTCCATCAAGACAGGAGGAAAATCCTCCAGTTCTCGTAACTCAAGGGGTTAATTCTCCCGTTTCTACGGTACCACTTCCAAGTAGTCTAGTCACTTCCTTTAATTGGAATTGACTGGCAGGATCCCGCCTTCCTTCTTATGTGCCTTTCCAGATCATAGTACAAGTTTGTAAAATGATTGTATCTAGCACTATTATAGACGAAGGTGCATTAGTGAGTATCCTTTCCTCAACTGCTTGGCAAGCGCTCGGTTCGCCACTACTTGTGCCTGTTACACAAAATTTGTTGGGCTTTAATAAAGGAACCAGTCAACCGTTAGGGATCCTTCCTCAGTTACCTATCACTTTGGGAGAAAAAACCGTTTATTTAAATGTGATGGTAGTCCCAGGACCTTTAGATTACAATTTACTTCTTGGGCATGACTATGTTTATCACATGGGAGCTATTGTTTCAACACTCTTTCGAGTGATTTGTTTCCCGCATGAAGGCAGGATTGTCACCGTTGACCAGCTTTCATTTCCCGATCCAAATATGGCTCCTAGTCAACCATCTTCCCTAAATGGTCCTTTTGTACCAATGGTATCATCCTCGCCACAGGTTAATTATGTGGCAACCTGTTCCATACCTACATCGACTAACGATCAATTCAGTGATGTTGTACATTATGTACTGGGGGCATTGGAACCAAATCTCTCCTTCATGACCACTTATGAGTTCTGAACAAAGGTCTTCGAGGATAGTTCCTTGTCTTGTGTCAACCTAGTTAAAAAATGAAACCAAGGAGTATGAGGATAGTTCTTTTACTGTGTCAACCTCATTTAAAAAATGAAACAACTCTTACGAGCATAATTCCTTGTCTTGTGTCAAGCTCATTCAAAAATAAAATAAGGTCCCAAGTTCCAAGTCGAGTCATTCACTTGATCTCATAAAAGAACCTTCATTCCATCCACCTGATAGCCATGAGTAGACTACTTAGGTGAATGTAATGAAGCTTGGGGGGCATGCACCTAATGGTAAAGATATTTTTCCCTATAGGTTATGTGATTGGTCTAACCATCCTGCTTCACCGCAGCGATTTCCATCTGGTTACCGAAGACTCTCCTTTCCATCTTGCTTCACCACAACGGCTTCCATCTGGTTACCGGAGACTCTCCTTTTCATCATGCTGGGGGAACCTAGTGGTAAAGTTAAGTTTCCCTGTAGGTTATGTGATTCGTCTATCACACCATTCACCTTTGTCTATTTGGACAAAGCCAAAGAAGTGTTGGATAACCGGCCTGCTTCACCACAACGATTTTTGTATGGTTATAGAAGACTCTCCTTTTTATCCTGCTTCACCACAGTGAATTCCATTTGGTTACCGGAGACTCTCTTTTTCATCATGTTGGGGGCATGTAAACCAATTCAAGCATATTTTTTCATTTTAAGCTTGTGTAAAAAAGAAACTAAAGACAAGCATAGTTTGTTCATTTCAAGCTTGTGTAAACAAGAAACTGAATCCAAGCATAGTTCCCTATGGTTCAAGATTGTCTAAAAATGAAACCATTTTTCAACCCTTGCAATTTCCATTCTTTCAGCCTTTTGATCCTTGGTTGTTTTCATCTCATCATCACCATCTCTTTGGCCGACCATACATTTTCACTTGGTTGTTTCACCCTTTTTGAGGAACAACTGCAATGAGTGGTCTTATTGGCCAGCCTCTTCACATAAATCGACATGTTTGGAGAAGTTCCAGCATCACTGAAACCAGTTGCTACCCTAGACACCACTCGTTCCTCAAAATAGAGTCCTCTTTAAACCCTTTTCAGACTCTCTAAACATGAAAAGATTGTCGAGCACTTGTCTTTTCTGGCTCGTTAAAGTATTGGAAATGTCATCCCTCCTGTATTTTTTAATCCTTTTTTGGACCTGAGGGATTATTTTACAAAAAAGAACTTATGGAGTTTTCTTTTCGTCCCTTTTCAAACTCTCTAAACATGAAAAGGACCGAGTTATCCTTGTCATTAAACTCGTTAAAACAATAGCGACAAACTTGTCCATGTAGACAAGACCGAGTTTCACTATCACTAGACTCGTTAAAACATTAAATAGCAATAGGTTTGCCCAAAGGGTGAATTATAGAACAAGAATATGCTATTCTCCTCAAGCTTGACAAAAATAAAGAGGTACTGGTCAGCAATGACTGGGGAAAAGGGAAAAAACTTGAAGAATTTATGGTAGCAAGTCGGTCTTGAACATGACACTTTCACTTCATCTCCATTATTGAGTTGGGTTGGGTTATTCCGTTCATCGATCATCTCACCATTGGTCTTTCATACCATCCATCTTTTGGGGTTAACGCTACCAATTCATCTCAGTGTCGCTGACATGTTCAAGAGAAGTCATTCAGTTGAGAAATCACCATCCAGTTAATGTCTCATACACTGCAATACCTCCAACCTTAATTTTTTCATGACCGCCATTCCTGAACCTTGTGTCGTCAGTTCATTTTTCACCTCCAGAAATCATTTGCTTCATTTCTTTTCGTAGATGTGGGATACATCAAGGCCCTCCTATGACGAGTCACTTCTTGTCGACATCAGCTCATTATCTAAGAAGTTGACTTAGAAACAACCCTCTCTTAGTGCTTTGAAGCTTGCATACATCAATGGCAAATTTCTCACTTCTGGTGACAGGTTGACATCAATGGCCTTCAACCGAAAGATTTTGCGTGGTGTTCGACATCGTATCATGTATTCACACCACTTGAATTGTACTGTAGAACCTTGAGGATCATTATCATTATCGATGATTCCTCTCGTGTCTGTTAATAGCTCAGATCATTGGTTGGTAATCAAGTGATATCTTTCCATCTTCGACTTCATAACATCTCTTCACATGATTTGACTTGCACATCGAGTGAATATTGAACGAGTTGAAGACCACAGATCTAATTTCATCCATCTGGGCTGTGATGTATTTAGGGATATAAAAACATCAAATGTACAAAGGCTCTACATAGATGGTCATCCTAATCATGGATGATGACTCTATATCTGAAGAATCACCAGTCTATATCTGATCTATGTATATGAAATGAAATTTATAAAGCTGAGCATGGGAATGCCTCCCTCAGCTAGATCATGAAATTATATTATGATGATGTATTGTATTGTAACTTATGCAGGTCACCTTCCAGTTCGAAACTTTGAACCCTCATGATAAAGCATTTCACTTGACATGAATATTTACGACCTCATACTTTAGGGGGCAACTATTATAGACATATTTGGGCACACCAACCCCAATCTTATATGCCGATGTATTAGGGATCATCAACCCCTAAAAGATTCATTTCATACCCTAAAGGAATATAGTCATCTGAATACATCATTCCCAAAAAGTTCCATCTGAGAAACCATCCAAAAATTGCCTAAATTGAACCATACTGACTGTTCCACTGGCAAAGTGCGATGCATACTGAGTGGTACACTACCAGGGTGTGATGCATACTATTTAGGCCTTCTATAGGGTGCGATGGGTGAGGATGGACAAATGTTCGAGATAGTTTGCTAGGTGGTTGCTCATGGAATCTTCTAGAAACTTCTCCTGTGCCACTTACCTCTCTGAATTCACCCAAGGATGAATAAGGGGTCTAAGAAATTTCCAATCCCTTCTCTTGTGGAACCAATTGTAACAAGTGGAATGACACTAATCAAACCCCATGGATGACTCACACCCTTGCACACATCTATAAATGGAACCCTCATCTAAGAGATCTATAGGCTGGAATGTTGTGAATTGCAAGTAAGTGCTGATAGTTTGTAATCGAAGAAAGAGCATTGTATTCTTGGTGGTGTGATCTTGCTATTTCATGAGGTGAAGAAGGATTGAAGCTGGGAGGATGATGTTGGATCAGACAATTGGGTTGTAATTCTCCTTTCTATTAATAAATCTCTTCAAGTTTTCTTTCATATGATTGTGCAATTGTGAATGTTATCATTTGCGAATGCTATCATTTGTTCATTATATATCTGATTATGTAATGTTTATGTTGTAATAGATCACAATAATTTGACGATTCTTTGTTGTTGTACTTGTGAAGGTACTCTCCAAGCATGTTAAGTATGGGGAGGAGTTGCAGGATCTATCAAAGGAGAGAGAGAGAAAGCAAGGGATTAAGCGGAAGTTCCAGGTTGGTCCCATTATCTTTCTCTTATCTGTTACACATAGAAGAAATCATTGAATTGCTTTAAACTATTGTTTCTAGGGTAGCTGCCAAACCTAGAGGGCTAGCATTCTTTAGGAATACTAGTTTTCCTAGAAACATGGGGACATCACTGCTCTTTGGTTGGAAATATAGTTTGCATGGTAGTAATGGACAATCTCTTGGAAAATATGAACTTCAGGGAATTGGTACTTGGGTAAATTGGACTCCCAAAGACCAATTTTATCAGCGTGGTTCAAGTATTGATCTCTATATCGACAGTATAGTTTAAGAGGGGATTCAAGGACAGAGGTGTCCTTGATTTGGAAACCTTTATCAACAAGGGGAAGGTGGTCCAAGTCCAGGTGAGGAGTGGAAATTGGTCTGACATCCATAGCAATTGGGGCAGTCATTCTTAGTTCTTGTGGATTTGAGAATGGGGGAGGTAAATTGTAAGTCTTTCAGGGCCAAGGTGGTTCAATTCTAGGTGGGTTTTAAGTTATCAGAGTTTCTCTTTAATTTCAATTAAGAAAACTTAGTGACTGGTTTGGAAATTGACAAGGTTTTCAATGGATTCTGGCTTAAATACCTGGAATTTGAAGAAAACTAGGTCTGAACCGGGTAACTAACAATTATGAATGGTTGAAAAGGCTTCAAGCAGGCTGGAAGGCAATCTAAGACCTTTATGGTGTCTTCAGGATGCAATTGTATGTGGGTTGATAGCTTTCGATGTTCGCAGGAGCGTGCATGGAAGTTTTCAGTTTAAAAAATGGAAAAAACAATAATTTGGGGCTTTTTTGGCTTTATGAGTGAAAGTCAATTTGGTGGGTATGTGTGTACACTGGTCATTTGTTGTGTAGTGGGGTGAACAATGGTTGTTTCGGCATGTATTGGGATGGAGGTAAGTGGTATGCTTCAAATAGCTTTTGCGCACTTCCGGTATTGGGGGGAGGCCGCTCGATTCCATTCATTGAGCACCATGTCGCCTTGGGGGCCCAATGGAAAACAACCATTTTCGGGTGGGTAACATTCAAATTTCGGGCCCTTCTGAAATCAACACAAGTCGTCAGATGGGAAGGGGAGAGATCGTATGGTGGTCGGGGGATGGAGTTGCACGGAAGGTAATGGGGGTGCCCGACGGGCATTTAAGCACGATGGTTTTAGATTAATGTGAGATTAAGGTGGGGGTTAAGCTATCGTGTGGGATTTAATTAGGTTTTTTAACTAACTTAATCTAGGATCAATTAGTTAGTGGGTTTGGGGTAGAAAACATTAGTTTATATAATTAAACTAGGGTGGGATTAATTAATATTGCGGGAGTTAATATATATATATATATAGGAAATAGGTTTTTATTAGGGATTTAATAAATAAATTAGTAATCCAGTGAAACGAGCGGAAAAGGGGAAAAATATCCCAAATATATGATATCTCATGTTTTAATGCTTTCCAATAATCACATAAAGACTTAGGATATAGTGTTTTATGGGTTTTTGATATGAAAATGATTTATGTGGAGGAATGAACATCTTTCCTAGGTAAAATTAATTTAACCTTAGGAAAAGAGTATTATTAGGAAAAGTGAATGAACTGAAGGGGGGCATGAATGTTTATGAGTGGGTTTTAGTACTTATTTCCTATAAGTCATTGAGCCGAGGGTCCGGTCCCTCCAAAAGTCAGAGAAATGCTCTGAGCCTCTTTGACATAGGGTTTTTTAAGTACTTTGAACTTTATTGTGGGAAATTAGTTAAGTAAAAGACGAAATGAATGAGGGAAATTAATTAATTGATTTTGATATCCATCTGCATGCTTGAGTGCCCATTCACATTTGAAATACATGTTGAAAGATGATAAATTTGCTTTTCCCTAGTCAATCATCACATTTTCTGCAACCTTTCTTCTACTTACCCACCTACTCATCCTACCATTTCTACTTCTCTTTATTAGGGTGCATTTGAGCTAGCAAACCCTTATCAAACATTTTTCTTTCTCTTTACAATAGTAAGCTAACTAAATCTAACCTTATTACATCCAAGGGCTCAGATTAAACAGTTGAGATCCTTTTATTTACTCTACCTATCTAATTATCTGCCAAGATTAAACAGTTTGGTCAAATATTGATTCTCTATCTATAGACATGAAATTGAAACATGAAATAGCCAAGTTTAAACATTTTTACTATCATGGATTGTGGGAAAGATTTATTTATTATGAATAAAAGTAAATAGTAGTGGCATTTTGGCTTGCTCACTTTCATGGTCTTTTTATTTTCTTGGGGTTCATATTTTTCATCTTTTTTTTGACCTTTTTGTTCTTTTTTACCTTTGATTATTCTTTTAGGAAATAGCCTCTTTACATTTTTTAATTTTTTGAATATGGAAAACATTTGCAGAAAGAAAAGGTATGTACATATTACAGGTTTAATCTGAGTCATTCAAAAATTATGACTCCTATTGGTATAGGAACCTAATAGTGGCTTCACTTGGGGATGGCATTTCCTGGTGAAATGTCGAGAACTTTGTAGACCAATGGCCTTCTGAATTATTGTGATGCTATCCTGCAACTTTCCCTTTTGAAATTTATGCATTATTTCTATTTATGAGAGTAAAACTTTTGAAGCTTAGGGCCTTCACTTCAGGCTTTAACTTCAAAAAATCACCATCCAATCCACTTTAGACTTTTTGAAAGTAAAGTATGTACACATGATTAGTGAAGTTAGTAACTAGGTTCAATGTAGTGTTTAATCATTCGACCATTAACTGGTCCTCCTTCTGCTTCTGTGCCATCCACTTCTCTGAGGAAGAAAGCATTATTACCCCTAAAAGCATAAATGATATATGGGCCTTTCCATAGGAAATCAAATTTCCCATGTTTACCTTTATCCTCTTTTCTTGAATCCCATTTCAAAACTTTTTCCCCTAGGTAGAAATCTTCTGCTTTAGTCCTTTTATCAAAAGCCTTCTTGATCCTTTCCTGCAGAACTTGAGATCTGATATACACTTCTTCCCTGGTCTGCTATAAATGAATTGTTTGGTTGATTCTTCTTTGGATGTCATTTGGTTCAACTTGCAATTCTTGGAGTAGCTTCATCACTAGTGTTCCCAAATAAGATGGGAAAAAAACTTCCATTCCATAAACTAATTGATAAGGACTGGTACCAATGGATTTCTTTGTGGTTAGCCTATCTGCCCATAAGGCATTTACTAGCCTTTCGTTCCATGTTTTCTTGTTATCCTCCAACAATTTTTTGATGATATTCACTAAAATCTTGTTTCAGGACTCTACTAGTCCATTTCCTTAAGGATAATAAGCTATGGAGTGACCCAAAGTTATATGGTACTTGTTATAAAAATCAATCATTCTCCTAGATTTGAAATTTGTTGCATTATCAATGATGATCTTGGTTTGGCCCCAAATCTAGATAGGATGTTGACCTCAAGGAAGGTTATTATAACATTATCAATGGCTTGCCTTGATGGTATGGCTTCAATCCATTTAGTAAAGTAATCTGTAGCAGTGAGGATCCATTTGTGTTTGGCAGAGGAAGGTGGGTGGATTTCACCAATGAAGTCAAAACCCCATTGTTGAAAAGGTGCTTCAGCAGTAATTGGTTTTAAGGGCAATGGTAGAAGCTTTTCCTTTCCTTAAAAAAATATGACATTTATGACAGGACGTTACAAATTTCTTTACATCAGAAAACAAAGTAGGCCAATAGAAACCAGCTCTAAGAATCTTGTCAGCTGTGGTTTTCCAATAAAGATATACTCCACAATCACCTGCATGAAAATCTTGTAACACCTTGTAAGATTCTTCTTTCAATAAATAGTTAAGAAGGATACCTTCATGATTCCTCCAAACAAAGCATTGCCAATTATGCAAAATTTTAAAGATTTCATTTTTAAAAATCTACTTTTGGTCGTGGATAATTTAGGAGGAGCTTGTAGATTTTGTTAAACATATATGATGTCAGCATACCATGGTGATTCAATAAAGGCCCGACTGATAGGTGGAGTCACCATCTCCTCTCCATTATCCATTTTTGCAATAAAATTTATATCTAAGGCCTGACAGTTCGATTCAGCCATGAGCTTGGCTAACCATTGGCCTCTGATTAGCTTTGTTGGTTTGATTTCCAGGTCGTATTCTAATATAGTAGTAATCCATTTCCCTCTCTTTCCATCTGGACCATCCTTAGTTAGGATATCATTGACTACTGCATTGGGGACATAGGCCATTACATGAGAATATAGAATGTAAACTCTAAAATCTTTGATAGCTTTAACCAAAGCAAAGGCTTGCTTTTCCATTATATTGTATTTTAGAGGGGCATCTCTCAAGGCTTTGCTAAAAAAGGCAATAGGTTGTTCATAACCCTGATCATTCTTCTGCAGTAGGACTGCAACAATTGTATGTTCTGAGGCAAAGGAAAATATAATGAAATCCCTATCAAACTTTGGACTGACCAAAACTAGTGTTTTTGTTAAGGCTAGCTTAATATCTTCAAAGGATCTCTTAGCTTCAATGGTCCATTTTATGGTCGAATCTTTCTTCAACATGTTATTCAATGATCTAATTAATTCTGCTAAGTTAGAAATAAATCTCCTAAGAAAGTTGATTTTTCCTAAAAAGGCTTGTAATTCTTTGATGCTCCTAGGATGTTGTATTTGTAAGATGGCCTCAATTCTTGTAGGATCTATTCAGATACCATATTTAGAAATTATATGGCCTAGTAACTTTCCCTCTTCTAACCCAAATAAAGATTTCTTGGGATTCAAAGAAATTTCATACTTCCTGCATTTGATGAAAACCTGCCTTAGATGATCTAAGTGTTGTTTATCAGATTTTGAGAATACAGTGATGTCATTTAAGTATATTACTAGGAAGTCATGAATTTCCTTAGCAAAAGCTATGTCCATGGCTCTTTGGAAAGTAGCCCCTGGATTCTTTAATCCAAAAGGCATTTTCAGATATATGAATGTGCCCCAAGGAGTACTGAATGTTGTTTTAGCCTGGTCATCTGGGTGAACCAAAATCTGATTATAACCAAAAAAACCCATCCAATAATGAGATTCTGGTTGACCCAACTACCCTTTGTAATATATGATCCATTATAGGGAGAGGGTAATTGTCTTTAAGTGAAACTTTATTAAGATTCTTGAGATCAACACAAAATCTAATATCACTAGTCTTTTTCCTTGTGGGCACCAAATTTGAAACCCAATAAGAGAATATAATTGATGCTATTATCTTGGCTTTATACATCCTTTGGATCTCCTTTTCAATAGAAGGCAATAGGATGGGATTAATCCTCCTAAGCTTTTGTTTGAAAGCTTTTTAGTTTTCTTTTATGGGGATGGTATGTTGTATTATGCGGGTGTCATAGGACTTGAGGTCCTCGTAACTCCAAGCAAAGACATCTTGGAATTCTTTTAGTAATTCAAGGTATTTCACTCCTTCAGTAGGAGGTAAGGACTTTGAAAGTTTTATCAATTTTGGATTTTCCTCAATACCTATATTACACTCCTCAATATCAGATTTTAAGGGTTCCATTGTTGGTTTTCTAGGGACATCATTTGAATCAAACAAGTCTTCCAAAGGAGTAATCCTTTGGTCAAAATTTTTTCTTTGAGATTAATGATTTCAGAGTCTTTGTTAATTATCTCATCAATTTCAACTTGTTTTAGGTTTTCTACATCTGATTTTGTAAATTTAGTGGGATGAAATCTATCTATCTCTTCCTCTTCTATTTCATTAATTTCTATTTTATCTTTGAAATCATGATCTACTGTTATGTCAATATCCATATTACTATTTACAAATTCTTCTTCTAAAGTTAAAAATTTATTTATCTGTTGGTCACTAGTGAATACATGCCAGTTTTTTAAGTTATCTGGGATAGCAGGTCTGTGCCTAACCTCAGCAATGTACTAATGGTTAGGTTGAAATGGTAGCTTACAAGTGCTAGCAAACATTGTTGAACTATGAGCCTGCATATTATGTTTCCTTGGGATGACTACAAGCTTAGTTTTTAGAAAAGTGTTCAATATTTATACAACTATTCCTCTATAAAAACTTAACCTAGGATGTTTAGTCATATATACAACATTAATTTGTTTTATAACCAACTCAGAATCTCCCATAATAGAAACTCTTATAGCTCCTAACTTTCTAACCAATTTGAGACCTAAAAGAAGTGCTTCGTACTCAGCCATGTTGTTAGTGCATTTGAAGTTCAACCTATAAGCATGGCCCTCTGAGTGATCATTCTCTAAATTATATATCCACACTCCTACTCCTGCTCCTAATTTATTCACTGACCCATCAAATTCAAGATGCCATAATATTTCATGTTCATAATTCTTACTGTCTAGGGGGACAAAATTTTCATTGATTAAGGTGTCTTGATCATCTTTTTTATCTGAAAGCTCTTGAGTTTGGACAATTTCATTTTGAGTTGTAACTGCAATTTCTTTTGGTTCTGAAATAATGTTGTTTGAAGTAGTTTCTTGTGTTTGTTCAACATTGTATAGAATAAAAGAATCGATGTCAAAATGCATGGAATAGATAGGAAAGTTTTGAGGCCTATCTTGGCTACACACTACATATTTCATTAGGGTCTCTCTGTACAATTTTTTAGGATGTCCAAACACTGAAATTGTGGCATATGACATGTCAAGTTGCAAAGATCCTTGGAGTTTAGCCCCCATGATCTAGACAATAGCATGCCATATCAACAACTATATCCATGAGAATGGTGATGAGCCCCAAAAATTGGTAACTTATTGGGCTCATTTTGCCTATTGTTCTCCATTTATCCACCATTCTTCATATTTTATGTATGCTTTTGAAGTATCTTTATGTTAATTGAATGAATGAGAATAGTCCCTTTACCATGAGGGCTAATATGTGTTTGTTGCATATTTTTGGACAACTTTTGGACCAAGGTCAAACATTTATGGACCATTTTACAGCCAAATACGAGGGGAAAAGGCCGAGGATTCGTAGGAAGGGTGTCTCTTGCACTAAATGACCCCTTCCTCGAGTTCTCCACCATCAACTTGGAGTTTAGTAGCCCACCAAAGTTGATTTCAAAAGGCAGCCGAGCAGCTTTTATGAAGTGGCTGAGTACTACAGTTTTGAGCAGCCAAGCCCCTTGAATTGAGGAGGACTGCTGGAGTTCCTCGTAGTGCATAAGTAGGAAGGCTTCCAGCTTTCGTAGGACTTGTTGAACATTTGTATTTCGCACTATAGTGTTGCTTTGTTTCTAAGCCCATTTTGGAGATTCTGATGTAACACATTTTGTACATGGTTGTGTTCTGAGTAATGGAAACCAGTTTTATGTTGCATTAGTTATGAGCTTCTTTCAAGAGCCTGTAGCTCTTGGGGTTGGGCCCAACCCAAGTGCCAGGTCTTCCTTTATGTACTATTATATGTGTTTTTTTTACTATCTTCACAAAATAGTTTCTGTTGGTAGATTAAAATCTTGCTTGGTTATCTAGGTTAGTTTTGATGATTGAAAAAGGTTTTTGTGGTTCAGAGTGATTTGATAGGTTGACAACAGAAAAGATCTTCAAAAAAGTCCATCAAGCAACCTTGGATCTCACCTCTCCCTCCTCGGGACCATGAGCTGAGACCACGGTGTCCTTGCTGCCTCAAAAACACTATTTTTGCTTCTTCATGCAATTGCTAGTGTTAGTTTCTTAGTTGCAAAAGTTGATACCAGGTGTGATTACATGTTTAGATCCATTCTTGCTTGGTTTTCATAAGTTATTTTACATAATTTTCCACAAATGAATTTCTATTCATCATGGGTGCTAGTTCCTAGGTCAAATTAGGTTAGAATAGCTAGATACTTGGTTTGCATGATCTTTGTTTGGTCAGTTTCAAGAAGTAGTGTGTAGAACACCTAAGAAACCTCCCTGCCTACCCTTCCTCCATCAGTGCAACCTGTTCCATCCCCTAACTCAGATTCTTTCTTTTTGTTTGCCACACTTTCTCACTTTGACCTAATTTCCATATTTTTGTCCAACATTTCTTTACCCCTCCTCAACAAGTCTAGCCATCCTCATCACTTCTCAGCTTCATTTGCCAGGTTTTGAACCTCTTCACACCCTCATCCAACCTCCATTTCCACTTCTCCACCTTTCTTCCACCATCAACCATCCAAAATCTCCTTTCGGAACATCCTGTAGAACCCCTGCAGACTTCCTGTAGAAGATCACGAGAGCGGTTTTTCGAGATCCGATCACTGTGAAACTCTTTGGAAGGGTGTTAGGGACCCCTTAGGCCCTCTTCTCACCTTCCCAACCTCCTGCAAGCACCCTCACCATTTCCTTCCATCAATCAACCTCTACACAGTCAAAACAGTTAAGCACATGCATAATAATTCTACAAGATTACTCAAAAATACAAAAAGACATTCCTTTTCAGATTTCACTGCAAGAGTAGCTTAGTCACATGCATTCTACATTTCTAGAAGTCAATGGCATCCATTTCCGCTGCTTTCATCTCTTTCCTTGCACCAGGTAGGGGTTAGTCTGTAAAACTAGGGTTTGCTAGGGTTTGCATTCCTTTTCCACTTTCAGCTTCTTTCTGCAAGTAGACTAGCTTCCTTTGAGTTAGCTTTCATCCATCACCATTAAAATCTTCTTCTAAGAGCTCATCGAAGTTGGCTTAAGCTCCTAGCAGACTTGTGCCAGCTTATCCAGTGACAGCTACGGCAAGATCTAGTACTTGTGCATATAGCACCGTCGCTTCCAAGTTTGTTACGAACTACCAGGTTGATAAAAGTAAAGAAGGGAGTCCCAAGAGTTGCAGCATTATTGCTGCAATACTGGAGCCCACCAAATGGTTTTAGAAGGATATTGAACTAAGGAAACACACAGGCCTTTAATTAATCCTAGACACTTTACTTGACTTGAGTCAAATGAAAATAGGTCCTTGTAAGGCCTAGTAATGTCCAAGTTTAATTTTTCCATTACATATTTAGGCATTAAATTATGTGAAGCCCCAGAATCTAACATTTCATTCTGTAAGATTTTATCATGAATGTTAAGGCTAATATAAAAGGGTGGTATCCCTCCTTCTAATGGTTTTCCATTAACATCAAGACTGAATATAAGCTCAGGCTGATCATCAAACAAGTTGACAGAGTCTTCATTCTCAACGAAGTTTAAGGTTTTGCTTATTTGAGATTTATAGGTTTCATTTTTAATCAACTCTATTAAGGGAACTGATATTTTTAGTTTAGCCACCTCTGCTCCCAAATTGAAAGGAAAAGGGGCTTTCTCTGTTTGAGGGCTTGGAATTTTCATGGCAAGAGTTTGAGTAGATTGTTCTTCTTTTTCTGCATTTGAAGTATCTTTCTGTGGATTTTCTAATATGGTGTTTGGAGATTTCTCCACTATCTCCTTGGAGGGGATTGAAGTGGATGGTTGATCATCAGGAGGTTGGTCATGGGTTATATCTACAATGGTGGGACGAGAAGGGTTCTGATTTGGTCTAGGGAGGATTTGGAGAGTTTTAGTAACTGGAGTTGTTTTGATTTTCTTAGGTTGATTTGGTACTACTTTCTTGTTTTGGTCAGGAGTATTAGTGTTCTTTTTACTCCTCAAGTTGTACTATTTGTGCAGTTCGAAGATAGTAGAATCATACCCTTTCTCGAACGATTCTCTGGATTGGGTCTGCAATTGCTGAAGCATATGCAGTTACTGATCATCTTGAGTCAAGAAGATAGTTTCCTCTTCATCTAATCCCATTAAGTTAATTTGTGTGTCTTGTTCAGGGTCTTCTGAATGGGATGTTTTAGAATAGTTTTCTTGAAAATGAGGCCCAATGTTCTGATCAGGTCCATTTTTTCTAGTATTTTGATTTTGATTCTTTCTAAAGTTTGGAATTCTCACTGGAGGTGCTTGTTGATTATCCCATTGAGGCTACCTTTCAATGTCTTTTATCCTATCCATCCGTTTTTCCATTCCTTTGGTTAGGACGTATATTTTAAGGTCAGAGGGTGAGGCTTCATCTTTCACAGGTCCTCTCCTCTCATTCGTAACCCTGGCTCTTTTTGCTAGAAAATTAGCTTCTACACTAATTACTACACTCTGCATGTCTCCTAAAGTTGAAGGATTTCTCTCTCTAAGTTGGAATGCGATATCAGTATCAAGCCCATCAGGAAAATTTATCAAAGCCAAGTCAGGCAGCAGTCTAAGATTGACTGGTATTGCATTGTATATATTGTTAAATATGGTACAGTGATCCTGGGTTGTTTTATTTGGTCCTCTTCTGATGCTCTCATATTCTGAAAGAATCTATAGAGGGTTCTTTTTCTTTTCCCATCTATTGAAAAATTGTTGATAGAATACTTCTCAACTATCTATACTATTAGCAGGAAAATCTCTAAACCATTTCCTAACATCACCAACTAGAGTCTAAGCAAAAAGTCTTATTTGAACATCTCCAATATCAATTTCATGCAATTCAAAATAATCTGTCATCTTGTTTGCATGTTGTTTTGCTATATAAGGTCCTATGCCATCAAATTGGACAATTTTGTTCTGGTAGTCTTGTGGCATGGCACCTAGTGGAGCAGGTAACACAAGAGGGGCATATCTATTTTCCATGGCTCTAAGTTGGGTAGGGCTAAGAAGTGGAGTTGGGGTACCAGGGGATGATACAGTAGTTGATGGAGAACTAGGAACAATAGGTGTTTGATGGGTAACGATAGGTTGGTAGGGAAGTGAGGGTATGAATGGAGGTGAGGAATGAACTTCAGAGGTGGA
Organism: Pinus tabuliformis; assembly: GCA_031772625.1. Lineage (NCBI taxonomy): Eukaryota > Viridiplantae > Streptophyta > Pinopsida > Pinales > Pinaceae > Pinus > Pinus tabuliformis. Next base: position 887,663,232 of record CM062806.1, on the reverse strand, counting down.
AGGGAATAATGGTGAACTAAAGGGAGTTGAAACTGTTTCAGAAAGCTCGGGAATATTAATAGTAGTAAGGGATGACTGAGGGGAATTTAGAATATACTCGTTAATTAACTAGTTTTCCTTTTGGACTTCAAGATTTGCAATAATATCTAGATCTAGAACTATTTCATCAAGTGCACTTTTAGACCTGGTACTAAATAGAGAAAGGTCAAATGACTCATCAAAGGGGAGGTCTTCTAAAAACAACCACTCATCAGGGCATGAATATGCTTTGATTGAAGGTGTTGGACTCACTGAACTTTCTTGTCTTTTGGATCTTCTTGAAATTAGGTTGGGATTATCCAGTACTAGGGCAGGGTTTTGATCAGGATTAGCCCTAGTATAGTGAGTTCTCCTTGAAGCCAGAGTTTTGAACTTTTCTAGTTACTTTCTTTTTGTAAAATTTTGTAAATAACTTCTAATAAACCCTTCAAGAGGCTTGAAATAAAGATTTGAAATTTTCTCAAAGGTTTATTAAGACTGAGGATTTGAGTCCCTAGTATGGTTGCCACTATGTTATCACTCAGAAGTTTTCCCTAGAAGTTATCAAAAGAAGGAATATTCTGAGGTAACCACAAACCAATCTTCAGACTCAGGTTCTAGCCAACCTAAGTATAGAGAGGGCTCTCTCTTTATAATTCAACTTTGTTTGGGTGAGGATTTTAGGCTAGTTCTTAGTGTTCATAAGGTTTTGATTTTTGGTTGGGTGGTGGAATTCTAGGAATAGATGGATAGAGCTAGTTTCTTCAAGCCATTGGGCTATCGAGTCAATAATATGATAGCATAACTGGATCAGATCATTAAAGGGAATGTTCACAAGGTTGGCTAGCAAAGAAAAAGGCAAATCTTCAAGAGTTGATGGATGGAATGATTCTAACCAGGGTGAAGGGCACTTAAGAATCCTTGGACCGGGATCAAAATGAGGAATAGAGGGTGATCATCAACAAAGGGAAATTAAGAATCCTTTGCTACATAGACCAAAAGGAAAACTACAGAAGCTAAGGAGCAGCTAAGAATTCCCTAGCTAAGATAGTTTAGCAGAAAACATTAAGAATGTAAATAGTCAAGACAGAGTGCATTTAAGCCAGTTCTGAAATATCATTCCTAGTTTAACATTCAGATTTCATAGAACACATATGATTATTAAGAAACATAAGGAAAAACAATAATACACATGAGAGAATACTTATTTGATTTTCGCTTTACACAAGAATCCTAAAAAATATCTTAGCTTTATTCCATGATCGAGTAAGCCAATCTAGTTTTTTGATACAATAAGACTTTGATTTGAGAGAAAAGTCTACATAAATTTCTTTGAATCCACCCTAAATACTTTGAAATGTGAAGTATTTATAGTGAGGTATTTATACAAAAAATATTTACAAAATATATCATAACATCTTGAGATTTAATTTAGGAAATAAAAATATCTTCAAGCATGAAGATAGAGATAGATGGAAAACTACATCATGTTGTCCCTTTTATTGTGGTAGTGCTGGTTGTTGTAGTTGAGTTTGAGCCCTTTAAGCTGGCTGATATTTGTACACTGGAATCATCTTTATATTTAACCTTTCACTAATACTCTTTGACCTGCTACACTTTGACCCTGTTGATCTGTCTTTTACGTGATTCATCTAGCTGCCTTCAGATTTATTGTGGTAACTTATAGTAAATCTGTCATTTTTTCCCACCATTCATCCTCAAGTAACTTTGCTTTTAACATTCTTTTGTATATTTCATCTGCTTCTGTGTACTTAGAAAAATTGGGCTTGGTGACAAACAAATGTGTCACCTCATGCTCCAAAAAGAACAATTTTTCAAAAGTGTCATATAGTACTTTCCCTATAGGCAAGGCTTTCGTACCTGAAGTACTGGCTTGTTCCTTAGCCAATTTCATAATTCTGCCAATGTAGTCCAATTGGGTCATGAGTTTATCATGGATGACCATAGGACTGGGAAGGTCTTTGTCCCTCAAAATTTGAAATTTGGCCATAAACATGTCAATGGCCACTTACATGTTATGGCATTTTTCTTCTAAGCTAACGATGAGGTCTCTTTTGGAAAGAACCTTTTTGACTTCCAGGATGGCTTCAGTGCTATCCTCTATACCAAGCTCATTTAGCTCATGTCTGTTCTTTCTATTTAGGAAGTTGATGAGTCGATTGGCATCCTGAGGCATATCACCCAATTCTTCCTTTACTTTTTGGATAGCTCAAGTAGCTACCTTTACTAGTTCTGTTTGCTCAAATATGACTTGAATTGATGGCCAAATGTCATTGACAGAATCAATGATATTCGCCTGGAGCATTTCTTTGGTCTGTCCTAGTGGCTTCTGTAATGTAAAATCTTTCTCTAGGACCTTAATTTTCTCACCCATCCTTAGGGATTTCTATGTTTCTTCTCTTTGTTGAATTTGGGCAAGCTTACAGTCAATTTCTAAGCTTTCCAATTTCTCCTTTAGCCTTTTGAGCTCTGTTGTCTGGATGGACATCTCCTCCATGGCTTTTACTAGCTCTGATGTTTTCTCTGTAGATGTACCTTTTGTTGTAGACTCAGTTGTGATTAGCATTGCTGTGGCAAGTGGAGCTGTTGGTGCCAAAGATGCTGACAATGTAGAAGGAACGATAATTGTTACTGTGGGAATGGCAGTTGTGGAAATTGTTGCCAGATCACTTTGTTTGGACTGAATCAAAATGTCCAAATCCTTCTCTGTCTTTTTCATTTGGTCATTTAGCTTTAGGACCAAGTCCATGATCTCTTCATGTCCTTTTTGTGCCTCCAGGAATTCTGATGTTTGTGGGTGATGTAATTGTGGAATCTTGAGTTGCTTCTTCAAAGCAGCTATGTCATCATTCTTCTTCTTTATCAATTTTTCAGTGGCCTTTACATATTTGGGATCGTGTCCCAATTCAATGACTAAGCCCTCTAAGGACTTGATTCTAGTGTCTTTGGCTTGTAAAGAGGCCTTCTCTAATTGGAACTGAGCTGATATGTTATTCAGGGAGTTTTGCAATCAGTGGGCAGCAATGACTTTCCGTGTTAAGGTGGAGTAAATCATCTCCCCTGTCTGCTTGTGCAGCTCAATCTGGTCAATAGGATGAATATCCTTCGCCAGTACTTCGAAGTATATATTTTTGAAGTCTGCTGGTGTTCTTGGTTTCTGAGTAGTGGGCTTCATGATTGTCATTTGCATCTTCCCCTCTTTTACATCATAGGCTGACATAAGCCTTGTTTGATTGGTAGGTGCTATATTTAAGTACTATGCATAAGTTTGGGCTTTTAGCCTCTCATTTTTGGCTTTTATGTCCTTGTATCCTCCTCTAATGTCTTGGTCTCTGTCAACTAGCATCCTGAATGAGTACACTTCAACACTTTGCTGCCTTTCCAACATCTGAGTGTGTGATGTGGAAAGTTCTAGTGTGCCCCTAGAGGGAGTGGCATGCCTACTTCATTCTCTTTTTGTGCTAGTGGCCCCAACTATTTCTTCTATGAATTCCTATTCAGAGATAGGATTTATCCTTTGCCTTTTAACCAGGCTGGTCTCTGCATACGCTTATGATGTGGCTTTGCCTGAAGTAGTGGCCTCTTCCCTATTTATTTTGAGGTTTTTCTCCTCATTTAGAGGAGTTTGCAAGGCTGGGGGAGTACTCATGATGGGCTCTGGTACACATGTTTGAGTTAGCTCCTCTGATAGGTCTGGTTTTTCTAACTCTTCTTGTACCTGGGATTCTTCTTCTACATGTGATTCACTTTGTGCCTATGATTCTCCTTTGCCTGTGATTCTTCTTGGGCTTGAGATTCTCCTGGCACTTGCAGGAAAAAACCCTCATCAAGTTATTTCTATAGATCAATTAGAGTATTTTCAACGGCAACTTCAATGCTATCCCTGTCTACTCAAGTATTCTCTACCCATTCCATTTGATTTGCATATTTTTCTATTTTAGAGATCATTGGTGAATGTAGGGAGCCATCTTGTTTTTCTGTCTTCTGTTGCAGATGAAGTCCCAAGGATCATATCTCCATATGAAGCTCTATTTTAGATTATGTCTCTGAAGGATTTGTTCTGATTCCTTTCCAACTTCTTGGTTATTAAACACAAAGGGGCCTAGTTGATCTTTGACTCTGAGCTGGGCCTTCTCTTTGGCTTTGACAAAATGCACCTCATCTGAATTGATTATATGCCTGTAGTACTCCAGATGATCCAGGTGGATATTGGTGGCCACCCACCAAGTCCACTTGGACCCCCACCATTGTTTCTTTCAGCTTTTTAGTTTCCTTAATTGTAGCACAATTTACTATTTTTAGCAGTTTTTCGGGTCCTGAACTTCTTTAGCCATTTTGAGGCCCTAAACGATGTTTTTTAGCAAAATTGGGAGGAACATGGGTCTATGGAATAAAATTCCTCTTCCCAAAGTTGTACTTCTCAAATAAATCTTTCTAACGAGATATTGTATGCGTCAAACGGAGATCGTATGCCAAAGTTACGACCCCGAGAAGTTGATGTACCAATCTACCCAAACAGGGCCCACAGTTTGGTGTTTCATCTTCTAGGGTTAGGTTTTTGGATGTTTATGGTTTTCCCATGTTTCTCAACAATAAATAGGCCTTCGGACCTCATTGTAACACAATTCAGAGGCATGTAGCCGCCACATCTTTTCTTAGAGATAAGCTACCATCGCCCTAGCTGGTTTATTTCCATTGTTGTTTATAAGCATATTTCAGTATTTTACATTAATGAAATGAAGTGTTATTTCCACTACATCTCTGTGTTTATGGTTATCTCTGTAATTTATTGCGTTCCTATTTAAATCCAGATCAGTGGTATCAGAGCGATCTACTTTTTCTCTATTTTTCTTTGCATGTCCCCATCAAGGTTGGGATATAAGGATTTAGGGCTTGAACTGGTCGAACCTTTGCAAGACCAGCCTCGTAAATCCCAACGGCCTCCATGGCAGATGAGAAGAAAGACAAGGGGGTGGGAGATCCTATCAAAATCTTGCTCGAAGAAGCCCTCGAGCGAGAAAGGAACGCGATGATGGACAACTTTGCCCAGATCCTTCAACGACTACCCAGAAGCGACGCATCGGCTTCCAGCAGCCACTTTGGAAACGCCATGCCCTTTAAGGTACAAGTTAATTTTGAAATCCCCATATTCAAGGGTCAGATAGACACAAATGGTGTAGATAAATTGTTAATTCTGCTAGAGGGTTATTTTTCTGTTCATGAATTTTCGAGTCGGGAAAATATTGTTTTCACTCTTCTCAAAGCAGCCCCCCATGCCAAGGACTAGTGGGAAACCTACTGCGAGCAGAAGGATGAAAATACTGGCTCACTATTTTCAGCTGCACCCACCTGGAATTCATTCCGATATTCCATTAAGGAGTAGTACTACCCTATCGAAAGCTATGAGGATCAATACATAAAGTGGACCACACTGTGGTAGGGAAAGGACTAAGACATGACGGAGTTTACCAATATTTTCCACACCCATCGCACAAAGTTGGGTATCAAGGATTTGGAGCAGAATTTGATACTCAAATATCATGGCTGACTACACAAGTACATCCAGGAAGAAATAGAATTCCTAAACATCTCCTCACTCGGCACAACATACGAATATGTTTTCAAGGTCGAGCAAAAATTTAAACAGAATAAGTGAGACTTTGGATCTACGAATATGAAGCAAGTGAAAGGTGCCCCCAAACCGTAGAGCAAAGGACAAAGCTAAGGCATGGCAGCCCAAGACAACCCACCAAAGCTACAAGCAAAGAACATTTTCGCGAAGCCGAAAAAGGACATGGGAAAATGGTGTCAATTCCATAAGAGCTCCACTCACAACACAAGTAAGTGTGAGGCCAAGTAGTCACCGGTGGCTGAGCTAAAGGTTTCAGAATCAGATGAATGTTCTGACTCTAAGTCAGAACCTGACAAGGGGAATGACAAAGGGAAGCAGATTATCGATGTGGATCCCAACACCACCGTTGCCACCATGAAGATCCAGAAGGAGCAACCCGAAGATCCAGAGGAGGAGGAGTGTCTCTTCCACTCCCAGATGTGGGTAAAGGGATCCCCGCTATAGTTCATTGTCAACAGCGAAAACCAAAAGAACCTCATTTTGGCAAAGGTCATGAAGCGGCTGGGCTTACTGACCACAACACATCCACAACCATACACCATCAGGTGGCTTCACCAAGGATGGGACCTTCACGTGACCCAGCAGTGTCGCCTCCCATACAACATCAAGCCCTTCATGGATGAGGTATTGTGTGACATTTCTCCCCTTGGAGTTTGTGATGTACTATTAGGACAACCATACTTGTGGAAGCGACATGGTGTGTATGAATCAAGGCCCCATGCAGTTATTATTACTTTTGGAAATAAGTTGTACATGATACCAGAAGTAGCACCTCCTACCACCATCTCTTTGGTTATTACAAAGCAATGTAATAAGCTCATCTCCAAAACTAGGAAATTTGTTTTCCTGATGATACCCTCAAGGAAAGAAGAAGACGGTGGCCACGACCTCCAGACAGGGCCCCTCCGCACGACAACTACAGATGGACAAGGTCATGGAGGAGTACGATGACATCTTCCCCTCCCCCACAAGGGTTCCTCTGCACTATCAGGTCAAGCACTCCATCAATCTAACCCCAAGTGTGCCACTGCCCAATGGACCAATCTATCGGTGCTCCGTTCTAGAGAACGATGAAATCAAGAGGCAGATTCAGGAGCTGTTGCAGAAAGGTCACATCCATCTGAGCTCATCGCCATGTGGAAGACCGATCATGTTGGTACAGAAGAAGGATGGGACTTGGAGACTCTGTGTTGACTATTGGGTGCTAAACAAGATCACTGTCTGTAATAGGTACCCGATCCCATGGATTGATGACCTCCTGGACCAACTGAAGGAGACAAAATATTTTAGCAAGAACGATTTGAAGTCAAGATATCACCAAGTACCAATTAAAACCTCCGATGTGTGGAAAACTACCTTCAAAGCCAAGGAGGGCCTTTTTGAATGGTTGGTTATGCCTTTCAGATTGACGAATGCTCGTGCAACCTTCATGAGGCTAATGAATGGCATCTTTCAGCCATTCACCAACTCATTTGTAGTGGTATACTTGGATGACATCCTGATCTTCAGCCAGAGCTGGGAAGAGCACCTTCACCACATCCGACAGGTTCTCCAAACACTGTGGCAACACAAGTTATGTGCCAATTTGGAGAAATGCACTTTTGGCATGACCCAGGTTCAGTATCTGGGATACATTTTTGATGAACAGGGGATTCATGTGGATCCAACCAGGATCCAAGTGATTTGGGATTGGCCCTCTTTAACCACTCCAACAGAGCTCTGTAGCTTTCTAGGTCTTGCCAACTTCTACCGCAGGTTCGTGTTGGGATTTTCTCATATTACTTGGCCCTTGAGTCAAGTCACCTAGGGAGGAGAGAAAGCAAAATTCTTTTGGTCTGAATCTCAACAAAAGGCATTCACAGAGTTCAAATATCGCCTTCGCTTGGCACCAGTTCTCGCATTACCGGACTTGCAACAACCATTTGAGGTCGAGGCAGATGCCTCTAACTATGCTATTGGGGTAGTCCTTACTCAACACGGGCATCCAGTGGCATATCACAGTGAGACACTTCCAGACATAGTTCGGAAGTATCCCACTTATCACAAAGAGATGTATTCCATTGTGTAGGCCTGCCAACAATGGAAAAATTACATTTTGGGGAAGGAAACGGTCATCCACACATACCACCGACCCCTCGAGTTCATACAGACCCAAGGGAAATTGTAGAATGATCGCCATCAAAAGTGGTCCACATACCTGCAACAGTTCCATTTGAATATCAAGTATAAGAAGGGCAGCACCAATAATGTTGTAGATTGCCTCAGTCGACCACCGATCATGGCATTAACCACTGTGCTCAACTCTTGTGGGCATGAGACTTCTGTTTGGCCACTTCTCTACAAAAGCAACCTAGAATTCAGCCACACATACCAGACACTCTTGGAGGGTTGGCATGTTCTTGATTTTCACCTCCAGGATGCCCTGTTATGCACCTGGGTCACCTTTGTGTTCCTTCAAGCAAGCGTGTTAAGATGATTTGGGAAGCACACTACAGTCGGGCTACTGGGCATTTCAGGGTTGAGAAAACAGTGGCAGTACTGCAGAAGTATTTCTATTGGTCGAATCTTCGACAAGATGTCGGGAAGTACATTAGATCATGCACTACCTGCGCCATTGCCAAACTGACCGTCAAGAAGCAAGGCCTCTATACCCCGCTGCCTACCCCTAGTCGACCTTAGGAATCCATCTCCATGGATTACATGTCAGGCCTTCCTTCCACTAAGCATGGAAACAACTGTGTCTTTGTGGTCGTCAACAGGTTCTCGAAGATGGTCATTATGGCGGCCTGCAAGAAGAATATCACAGCAGAATCCACTACTAAACTCTTCTTTGAACGAGTGTGGGTACACTTTGGAATCCCACATTCTATCATCTCAGATTGGGACAGCAAGTTCCTCAGTACATTTTGGTCCAGTCTCTGGTCGATGCTAGACACCAAACTCACTAAGTCCACAGCCTTCCATCCTCAAACTGATGGCAAAATATAGGTTGTCAACATGATGATTATACAATTTCTGCGCATGTACAACTCAAAGCATCCACACACATGGGACGAGAGCCTCCACTGTGTTCAATATAGCTACAACCAGGCTCTCCACAACTCGACTGGTCACAGCCCTTTTCAGGTGGGCATGGGATTTCAGCCACTATGTCCCATTGATGTGGCCATGCCATTTGTAGCTACTCACGCAGATTCTGCTCATGTCCAGTCCAAAACAAATAAGGCAAACAACTTCATTGAGCACATCCAACATATTTTCCAGCAGGTCCATGACATTTTGGAGAAAACAAATGCCAAGTACAAGCAACGACATGATCAACATCAGGGGCCACACAAGTTTCAGGTGAGCGACAAAGTCTGGTTGCATTTTCAAAAGGAACACCTTACTAGAGCCGATCAGAAACTCAGGCCACTCTGATATGGTCCGTACACCATTACTAAGGCTATGGGAGACAATTCATTTTAGCTCAGCATTCCCCCATTTCTTAGCTTGCACCTAGTGTTCAATGTGGACCACCTTCGGCCATACTTTCCAACATTACTAGACACATCCGACATTGCAGAACAACTCACACCCACAGAGTTAAATCCAGATTGCATGGAACGAGCTGCAATTGTTCGGATCATGGACACACAGATCAAGCACACTCGCCAACAGAATATCCAACTATATCGAATTTTCAAAGTAGGCCAACTCCTTCACCAGGGAAAGTGGCTCACCAGGGACCAAGTTCAACAGAAGTTTCCTCATCTCATGGAGCAACTCAACATAATGGGAACCATTGCTTCCTAAACGGGGAGGAATGATCCAGGTGGATATTGGTGGCCACCCACCAAGTCCACTTGGACCCCCACCATTGTTTCTTTCAGCTTTTCAGTTTCCTTAATTATAGCACAATTTACTATTTTTAGTAGTTTTTCGGGTCCTGAACTTCCGGCGCTGTTTTGAGGCCCTAAACGACGTTTTTGGAAAAATTGGGAGCAACGTCGGTCCATATTGTACTTGTCAAACAGAGATCATATGCCAAAGTTACGACCCCGGGAAGTTGATGTACCAATTTAACCAAACGGGGCCCACAGTTTGGCATTTCATCTTCTAGGGTTAGGTTTTTGGATGTTTAGGGTTTTCCCATGTTTCTCAACAATAAATAGGCCTTCGAGCCTCATTGTAACACAGTTCAGAGGCATTTAGTCACCACATCTCTTCTTAGAGATAAGCTACCATCACCCTAGCTGGTTTATTTCCATTGTTGTTTATAAGCATATTTCAGTATTTTACATTAATGAAATGTAGTGTTATTTCCACTGCATCTCTGTGTTTATGGTTATCTCTGTAATTTATTGCATTCCTATTTAAATCTGGATCACCATAGCAAATAACCTTATTGGGAGGTATCTATTTAGTTTATATGGGGCCAACTCACAGCCATAGATCCTAATTTTAGTGTGATTTTGGTACAAGTACCAATCTCCCACTTTGTACTGTTTTGAGATGTGTAGGATCCTCCTTATATCTGAACTGATTCTTGGAGGAGGGCTTCCTAGTAGCATTGTCACAATGGGATGTACAAATAGGTCTATGAAGTCTATATATGGATATGGGGAGTCATGCTTATGGATCAAAGGAGTCCAGAAAATCACTGACCTAGGGTGACCCTTTGTATCAAGCTTTTGGAGAGTAAATGGGAACTTATCAGCTTGGTAGTATAAAAAGAGGTGATACAAGACAGAGGAATACTTAAAGACTCTCTCATTACTCATCCTTAGAAATTGGTCATGCATCCTATCAGCTATAAACTTGGCATAATCATAAATGACAGCAGGAGGCTGTCCTAGAGTAAAGATGGACATGAAAGCCAGGATGATTTCATCTATATACTCACTAGTGGTGTAACCTAAGACACTAGAAATCATTGCTACAATGTCCTGACCAAATGGGGAAAATATGGTGGCCACATATGGAGGAGGATCTTTTGGGATATGCTTTTCCTCCCTGATGAAGGTTTGGAACATCTCAGCAAGTTTTGCAGTGGTAAGCTTGGGGAATTGGTCTAATAGGTCTCCAATTGAAATAGGGGTTAGATTTTGCACTGGTTGAAGTTGCAACATTTCATTTATTGATTCAGCAGTGATGGTGAAAAGTACAGTCTGGTTTGGGGACATCACTGCTCTTTGGCTGGGGATATAGTTTGCATGGCAGTAATGGACAATTTTTGGGAAAATATGAACTTCAGGGAATTGGTACTTGGGTAAATTGGACTCCCAAAGACCAATTTTATCAGCATGGTTCAGGTATTGATCTCTATATCGGCAGTATAGTTTAAGAGGGGATTCAAGGACAGAGGTGTCCTTGATTTGGAAATCTTTATCAGCAAGGGGAAGGTGGTCCAGGTCCAGGTGAGGAGTGGAAATTGGTCTGACATCCATGGCAATTGGGGTAGCCATTCTCAATTCTTGTGGATTTGAGAATGGGGGAGGTAAATTGTAAGTATTTTAGGGCAATGGTGGTTCAATTCCAGGTGGGTTTTAAGTTATCAGAGTTTCTCTTTAATTTCAATTAAGAAAACTTAGTGACTGGTTCAGAAATTGACAGGGTTTTCAATGGATTCTAGCTTAAATACCTGGAATTTGAAGAAAACTGGGTCTGAATCAGGTAACTGGAAATTGTGAACGGTTGAAAAAGCTTCAAGCAGGCTGGAAGGAATTTTGAGAGCTTTATGGTGTCTTTAGGGTGCAATTGTATGTGGGTTGAAAGATTTCGACGTTCGCAAGTGTGTGCATGGAATTTTTCAGTTTAAAAAACGATAAAAACAATAATTTGGGGCTTTTCTTGCTTTATGCGCAAAAGTCAATTTGGCGGGTATGGGTGTATAGTGGTCGTTTGTCACATAGCAGGGTGAATAGTGGCTTTTTTGGCATGTAGCTGGTTGGCAGTAAGTGTTATGCTTCACACAGCTTTTGGGCACTTGGCGGTATTGGGGGGAGGCCACCCGATTACATTTGTTGAGCGCCACGTCGCATTAGGCGCCCAGCGGGAAACAACCCTTTTCAGGCAGGTAACATTTGGATTTCGAGCCCTTTCGAAATCAACACAGGCCATCAGATGGGGAGGGGAGAGATTGTGTGGTGGTCGGGCAATGGAGTTGCACAGAAGGTAATGGGGGGGCCCAGGGGGCATTTAATCGCAGTGGTTTTGGATTAATGTGAGATTAAGGCGGGGATTAAGGTATCGGGTGGGATTTAATTGGGTTTTTTAACTAACTTAATCGAGGATCAATTAGTTTGTGTATCTGGGGTAGCAAACTTTAGTTTAAATAATTAAACTAGTGTGGGATTAATTAGTATTGCGGGAGTTAATATATATACGGGAAACAGGTTTTTATTAGGGATTTAATAGATAAGTCAGTAATTTATTCAAACGAGCAGAAAAGCTGTTCAATATCCCAAATATATGATATCTCATGTTTTAATGCTTTTCGATAATCACATAAAGACTTAGGATATAGTGTTTTTATGGGTTTTTGATATGAAAATGATTTATGTGGGGGAATGAACACCTTTCCTAGGTAAAAGTAATTTAACCTTAGGAAAAGAGTATTATTAGGAAAAATGAATGAACTGAAGGGGGGAATGAATGTTTATGAGGGGGTTTTAGTACTTATTGCCTATAAGTCATTGAGCTGAGGGTTCAGTCCCTCCAAAAGTCAGAGAAATGCTCTGAGCCTCTTTGACTTAGGGTTTTTAAGTACTTTGAACTTTATTGTGGGAAATTAGTTAAGTAAAAGGTGAAATGAATGAGGGAAATTAATTAATTGACTTTGATATCCATCTGCATGCTTGAGTGCCCATTCACATTTGAAATACATGTTGAAAGATGATAAATGTGCTTTTGCCTAGTCAATCATCACACTTTCTGCAACCTTTCTTCTACTTACCCACCTACTCATCCTACCATTTTTACTTCTCATTATTAGGGTGCATTTGAGCTAGCAAACCATTATCAAACATTTTTCTTTCTCTTTACAATAGTAAACTAACTAAATCTAACCTTATTACATCCAAGGGCTTAGATTAAATAGTTGAGCTCCTTCTATTTACTCTACCTATCTAATTATCTGCCAAGATTAAACAGTTTGGTTAGATATTGATTCTCTATCTATAGACATGAAATTGAAACATGAAATAGCCAAGTTTAAACATTTTGAATATCATGGATTGTGGCAATTATTACAATCTACACACAATCATTTATTATGCATAAAAGTAAATAGTAGTGGCATTTTGGCTTACTCACTTTCATGGTCTTTTTCTTTTCTTGGGGTTCATATTTTTCATCTTTTTTTTTACCTTTTTGTTCTTTTTGTCCTTTGGTTATTCTTTTAGGACATACCCTCTTTAAAAAAATTTATTTTTTGAATATGGAAAACATTTGTAGAAAGCAAAGATATGTATATATTACAGGTTTAATCTCAGTCATTCAAAAATGAGGACTCCTATTGGTATAGGAACATAACATGATGAACATAATAATTGAAATATATTCCTCTTTTCGAGAGGACCAAAATCGACCTAAATATCACCTTATTTGGACAAGTAGAAGTTGGTTTTTGAATTTATTTATTTATTCATGTATATTGGATTGGGTCGGCCCTAAGCACATGTGAAATTGATGAGGTTAGCCTAAACCCTAAGTGGACCCTCATGAAAGCCTATAAATAAAAGAGACCTCAAGCTCATCTGGAAAAACTGTTCAAGCCATCTTCTCTTCTCTTATTATCATGGTTCACATAGGTCTAACAAATGAAAGCATGCACAAAGGGTCCGAAACTACAGGGTCGAAGCGCACACACGATTAGGGTTTCTAGGTCTCGGGTACAGGCTCGTAACTATGGATTTTATTCCCTGGATGCTGTCACAATATCATCAAGGCATCATCCGGGAAGTCTTGGATGCTTGCAAATAGTACCTAAGGGAGCGTCCAAGAGGTTAGGGTTTCCGCGGTTTAGTTTGGATCTCGGACGCAGGCACAGAATGGTCGAGGGAGCGTTCGAGCTACATAAACACTAACACAATAACCTCAAGGGAGTGTCCAAGCTTCCATAGATTCTCACACAGAAGCCTGAAGAGACCGTCCAGGATTTTAGGCAGATCTAGGTATGGTTAGTCCCTAGACACCCGCATGTAGTTCACCTAGGAGCGTCCAGATTTGTCCCATACACACTCATCTAGTTATGGAGAGAGCATCCAGATCTATCTTAGACACTCTCACAAAGTATCTTTGCATGCATCCGAGACCTAAAGATGAGTTATTAATATGCAGTTGTGTTCAACAGTGTTCAACACAATGGCATCAGTATCCAACAGTTTATGACAGTTAGTAACCGTACATTGCAGTCCTCAGAATCAAGATCTTTGAGTATAAGTATGCTTAAGGTCATGTTATGGTTGTTCTAGTTGTTTTGTTGCATTGATGAAGATATGGATCATTGTACTCTCTTTTTCTGTATCATTTGATGACGATCTAAGAAGAAGAAGAATTTACAAGGGTTTTCCTGTAGTAGGTTTTTCGCTGGTCTCAGACCAATCCCGGTGTCTCTATGGGTGCATGCTTTTCTTCCATTGTTCCTTTATGTTCTGCTACATTGATGATGATGATCTTGTTCCTTCTACATAGTTGCATATGTTGATGAATAATGATGTAGATCTGAATAATGTAATGATGATATGGGGTGAACTTAATGTGTTAATGAAGAAATGCAATTATATAAGCAAAGAACAATATAACCTTATGAGAAATTAACACAGACTTCTAAGGGGCTCACCCATTTTCCCTTTCATGTGGTAGAGCCTTCATGCATCACACTTGACTCTCCACAGGGTCACACACTTGTTCTCACCAAAGTCATTATACATCAGTCTATGCGTTATTGCAACCAAGGCACATCATTAAAACCCACCGCATCAAAAATCAAGCCATGTTTTGAATGAGACTCCTACACCAAACAATGTGAGGTATAAATGAGATTTCATATTGAGGATATCACCTAAAGTTTTGCGGGTCCATCACCGTCAACATTTCTGGCGTTAGAAGGAGAGCTAAATGACAAGATGAGCCCATGAAGTCTGCCGTATCTCTAATGGTTTCTTCCCAAATCTTAACCCTGACATGTTTTTCTAGAACTACAAATATGAAAGTGCCGACGAGGATCATTGATGACTTGTCAAATCTTAAATTCAGTGGCAAGGGTGAAAAAACCTTTTTCGAGTAAACCTCTCATTTTCTTGAATTTTGCACAAAACACAATATTCAATGGGAAGATGTTGCTTGTTGGTTGTTCATTCTCACGTTCAAAGGGTCCGTAAGGGAATTGTGTTACAAATTTCTTATTGCCTCTATACATTCTTTCAAACATATTTCCACAGAGAGATTTACTGTGCCTTTGATAGGTATGATTGTAAATTAGTGTTCAAGAAAATCATGCGATTGTGAAAAGCACCTGATGAATGTCTTGATGATTTTCACAATCGTTTCATTCATTTCCGTTTTGAATTTTCTGAAGATGATGTTGATTGTAATTTATTGTAATAAAAGTTTAATTTTTTGTTCACATTTCAATGAATCCACACGAATATGAATCTTTTGAAATTCTCCCAACATACCTCGGTTATAGAGCTTCTAAATCAGCAACGACCAAGGTTGTTGTAACAAATGACTCTCTATCTCCTAATCAAACAACTCCACTTCCATAGGTTGAGGTGGGAGAATTTGAGGATTCATCCACTAATTTACCACCATCTTCTCCCACCCCACATACTCAGAGTTCCAACGCAAGTTTGGATTGTGAATTTGACTTTTGTGATGAAATGTCATCTCCTCGTCCTCCATCCTTTGGTTCGTTTGGTCCTCCAGATTGTGAGTTGTTGAGTTCACCTATTTCGAATGTTTCTTTTGATGTTAATAAGGATCAATTTATGGATGAGTTGTAGTTCAATATAAAACTTGTGTTACCATTTATGATGACTATGTGTGGGAGTCCACATATGAACAAGAATTTGAGATGAGGGATGATTCCTTTCCTTACATACCTCTCCCTCATTATCTAGACATTTTTCATGATTTTTACATTACTGCTGAATCTTGCGAAGAATTAACTTATGATGATATTATTACTTCTAATCACTCTCATAAATCATGGAATGTTAGTCTTACATTCGAATGCAAAGAGGAAAAATATTCTCTTGTTGATCTCCTTAATCTATCATCTCATACTTCTGACGAAATAAAGGGTGAAATTTCTTATTTTCAATCTTCCCCTCTTTAAGATTCATCAGATCATGAGGATGCCTATGTTTTCTATCTTGAACTTTCTGATCGTGTCTATCATGATATTTTCACCAATTCATCCAGTCATGACTTTTATTTTTCCACTTTTGATATTTCTAAGCCATCGGTCTTTCATGATCTATCTTCTAATTATTTGGAATTCCTGCAAGCTGTCGAGGCACTTCAACCTAAGCTAATGGTTATATCAGGTTGTCGTAGCCTTGAGACCAGTTACAATTCCAACTTTAATATAGATGTATCTTTCAAGTCTCCTCATCACTCTACCGCACAAATTGAAAATCAATCTCTCTCACAATTTTCACATCCTCCATCTCATTTCCATGATCCTATCGCTTAGTCATTGGAAGAGTCATACTTGGAAAGCTCCATTGTTAAACAAAAGTTTTTTTCTTTCTTTATGTTCACCAAGTTTTGAATTCAGAAAGTTTCTTCTTACATGTCATATTGTTGTAGTGTGTCTGAACACCATAATGCATCTATAGAATGCTTCACATGCGCTTTTCTTTCATACTTTTCTGCGTTCATTTTCAAACTTCGAATGTCTTGGTATGTATTGTCTTATCTTTCTTTTTTGATGTTATACTTGAATAAATTTCTTGATATACATTACCTCACTTACATAGGCCCACTGATGCGTCATTGGTTACACTAGAAGTTTCATTTTACGTCTGACATATTCTCTATTAGGTTAGGAGTAGGAATAGCTGTTTGATTTCCTTTGTTGTTTTTTTTCCTTGTTTTAATTTACTTTCCACTCTGCTCTTTTATTTTCATTTCTTTTCACTCGTAGAATATCTTCTGCATGAGACCATTTTTGGTTTCCGAAGAAAGCATGGTGAAGTTCAAGAGGAAGTTTTGTTCCTATCAACACTTGGTTTTCTTTCTATTCCCTCTCTTTGCGTGAATCTTGTATTCTTTTAGTCGATTATACACTGATAGAAAATATGTCCTTTTTCAGAGAAAACCATAGTGGAATCATGATGCTTGAATCTATAACTAGTTCTGCTTACTCTAATTGGTCTTTTATAATTTTTTTGTTTATCCCTTGTCGATTAAGTCGAATAGAGTAAGGAGGGGAGGAAAATATTAACAAGTGTTTTAGAGGTATATATAAATATCCTTCTTTGAAGGGACAAGCTCTTTTTCTCTCAATAAGTTGGGATCAATAAGTTCCTCCACACAATTCTATGAACAAAAATGAAAAAATGAAAAAAAAATAATAATAAATATATAAAGGCAAAAGAAGAGAAAGGATTCCTACATCAAGAGGTGAAGTAAGCAACTCCATTAGGGTACTTTCAAGACTCAGTAGCAAAGGATCAATGTTTGTGTTCCTAAAGTGACTCCGCCAAGGTACTGTCCAGGCCTGCTAGCAACAGAGCAACACCAAAGATGAAAACTAATACTCTGAAAATTATTTTCACTTTTGTATATATATACTCCTCATCCCCAATATAAAAAACTTAGTTTGACTTGGATTGGTTAAGTGTGTCACCAATGAAGAGAATGGTAGGGACTATATATTTAATTCAAGCTATGTAAAGAAGCTATGGTAATCAACGAACTAAAAAATACTTCCTGAAGAGTTAGACATGTTTTGCAAGGGACAAGACCCATACAAAGACTTGGAGTTCTACCAGTGTGTCACCAAGTGTTGTAGCTTCTACAACCACCCTCCAAAATTTTTCCTATGCTTTGATTTTGGAGCCTTCCCTTCTATCCACATGAGCTTATCTTTTACTGTCATCAAGTATTCATGATTTGATCAAGACTTATCCTTTTATGTTGATTTTGTGTTTCAATTGTTTTGATATTGATATAATATTTTCGAGTCACAAGCTAAATTTCTTGATTGACCTTGTAACATTCCTAGGATTGCCTCCAGAAAATATTTAATCTTAGAAGGAAATCCAATCTTGAGCTTGAAAATTGTGCTTTCATGGATGGTAGCCCAAAATCGAGCTCAGAAACTACGCAATGGGTTAAGCGGGGAAGTTTCCCAGTTCACCAGGATTGTGAAATCTTCCTTGGCAGTGTGCATGCCAAGTTTCTCAAAAAAAGAAAAAAAAGAAAAAAAGTGAAAAAGCATCCCTATAAAATAGGGAGTCATTATTAATTTCCCGAAGGTGGCACAATCACTATTTTTAAAAATTTCCGCCAGGTGTCGCTTTTTCCTTGATTTTAGGCATGCATGTCATAAACCCTAATCCACCCAAATATTTTTAATTGACACCAGTAGAGCTCATTTTTACATCCGATCTTGGATCTGTAGCATTCTTAGGGGAATCAAGGAGCATTCGGTGTTGTTCACGTTGTTTTCTGGCTGAGTTTTTCTTTTATCATCTTTTGCCACTTTTTCTATCTCTGTGAGTGTTTTTTTTCTTGTTTCTCTTCACGGTTGTTGTTGTTTTAACATATATTAGCTTTTAGAATTATTGCTTTAGCTTGTCATTCACATTTCATAAGTGTCAAATCAACTTTCTTATTTTTTCACTCTAGTGATCGCCATTTCGATGACTCTCCTTGCATATTTGTTTTTCCTTCTGTTTTTTGATTTTCTGCACTTGATTCACATTTATCTATCCACACTTAGTAATATATACACTTCAACTTACATTATCATTTAGATATGCTTGTTTCCTACACCCTCACCAGGCTGATCTACACTTCACTTGGCCATGCACTAGTCTGCCCAACAGGTCATTACGTAAGTTCAAGGCTCAAGCTGAGACGTTGGCCTTTGAGGTAACACAATGTGCAATACAGGCTGGCCCAACTACACATTGTGTAATCCTAGGGCTCAGTCCTACCACGTTAGCAATTGATACTGAGCAACGCGCAATCTCTCCCTGTCACTGCCCAGGTGAACTACACATTACACACTCTCAAGCCTTAGGCTACTGAGACTGTGTAATGTGTGGTTCCCTCAGCCAGTCTCCCTCCCTTGATCCTAAGAATTGCACAATTTCTCTCACAATTCCATGTGTTTTCTACCTAATCTTGCTTTAAAAGTTGATTTACAAAAGCTAATGTAATCTTGACATGAGTTCCTTTTCCTCATGCAGCTATCACAATTGTTGAGCACTTCTCTCTAGCAGTCATTGTTATGATGGAACCCAAGAGAGTTGCTTCAAAAGATATCATAGAAAGTAGTATCAGGGAAGCAATTGAGAGTACGCCAGTATATTCAGACACTAAACTATTTGTGGGAAAGGAATTAGATCATACATGGTAGAAAGTGAACGAAGCATTTTCAGCAAATAGCTTCAAAGAAGATCTAGAGGATTGGAAGGTATATGTTAAATTCCAGAAATTAGGGCTACACAAGGTTTCATGTAGATATCCAACCTTCCCATGTGCAGATTTTGTTAGCTAGATTGTTTCACATATTGATGCGAAGACTATGACTTTGAGAAATGCCAATGGACATAAGCTTGCTACTTTTCTGGCAGCATATTACCATCTTATGTACCATTTTTCTGAGCCAGAAGCACTCATGGATTCATACTTCTATGCCACCAATAGCTTTGTGGGCACAAAATACATTTTTAAAGGCTGGGTAAAAGAGACATCAAAGTTTTGACAGACACCCACCAACACTTACAAGACAAAGTCTCTCAAGAGGGCCTATCAACTTTTGGTTATTCTAGCTTACATAATCTATGGTCAACAGAGCACATAGACCTTTACTGAAGGGTGGGAAATATTATTGAACTAGGTTGTGAATGCGGAGAAGTTGTTTAAATAGTTAGACTTGTTGGCTTGACAGTTAAGTATCCATGTAGCGAACACCTGTAACCCTCCCAAGGGAGGGAAAGAAAGATTCTACATGCATGCATATCTACTGGATGCAATATGTGCACATAATGAATTCCTTGGCATGGATTGGAATTGGACACCAAGGGACCCTACCATGTATATCTATTTATATTTCTCTCATATTGCAGCCATAGAGGAGTAATGGCGAAGCTAAGTGACCACTTCCTCATTCCGCTATACAAGATGATCTTTGAGGAAGAACCACCTTACATGTCACGTGGGGAAATTGATGCGGTATCAAAGATCGTATATTGGTTTCTCTCACTGAGTGGCACCTTCCTTAGAGTGTTTGATGGTCAGAAGTCACTACATCTTTTTCCAAGGTATGCCACCAACAAGATTTTTATGCAAGAACTTTCATATCATCTCTCCACAGGGTTGTCAGCATCTTTGCACATGAAGAAGAAAACACCTTGGCTAACTCTTCCTACGAAAATTGGATTATACGAGATCAAGAACCTAAAAATCACAGATTCCTAAGTAAAGGTGATAGAGAAGTTTGCATTCGTTACTAGGGACTTTAACCTGTATGGTCCCCATAATATTTATAAAGACCACTGTGCAATAATTCAATTCCAGTGGCTCAATAAGACATTTCACTAGCCGGAGGAGGATCCATGGAAGAATTTTTATAATGCTTTCAAATCCCATGAGCCCATTGGTTTTACAGAAACTTCACAGATTAATGCGCCAAAGGAAGCTACTTTGGAAGAAGTGCTAGCAGAAGGGAGCAACCCCACACAAGATAAGGGGAAGAGAAAGGTTTATTATAGTCTAGGGGGAGAACAAAGCCGCAAGATTAAAGCGGATCCAACCATTATGAAAGCGGCTTTAACAGTAAAGGAAAAGAGGAAACATAAGATGTAGAGATCATAACAGAGGAAGAGTGAAGAGTAGAGGAGACTGGAGGAATAAAAGCAAAAGCAAGAAAAAGAAAAGAAGCATAAGCAGGAAGAAGAAGAGAGGTGAAGCACATTAGCAGAAGAAATAACACAAAAACAAATTGAAGAGAAAGAACAAAACTGACAACTAGTGGAGGAGCGCAGACATATGTAGGATGCAGAGCTTTCTTAATAGATTTAAGAGTTGACAGAGATCATAGACATGGAGGAGGAACCAAATCTGTATAATCAAGATGTCATACTGATTCCAGGTATACAACATGTCACCATTTAGTCTCCACCACCTCCAACAATACAGTTAGCTCTAGGCGAGGAAGAGGAAGTTGTTCCTCTTAATGACGATTCGGTCATAGACAGGTACAATATGTTGTACGATGAACTCGAGAAGAAGATTGTACAAGCACATTAAAAGAATTTTCCGGATGACCTTGCATCGCTTGCATTTATTAGAGAAAGGGTGATCCTGACGGATACCAGGAAGAATCCCAATGTCATTTATGTAGCCAACTTGGCCTCCGTAGGTGCAACAAAGTCAAGCACCGAGTATTTGATGGCCGAGAATAAACAATCGGCAATAAACTTGCAGGTTGTTACGCAAGAGGTAGAACAACTCTGCAAAATAGCTTAGAATGTAGCTTCTGCATATGTCCATGTGGAGGATCTGAAGGCAGTGATAATTGATGAAGTATCGACACTTTGAAATACCATGCAAAATATTTATGAGGAGCTTGTTACCATGCATAAGGCTACTGTCCACTTGCATGGCTTGCAACATAAGTGTAAATAATTTTTTAAAACTCTCAGGAATGTACAAGATGCCATCACTTCTGTGCATGAATGGTCAATGTGATATAAAGGTGCACTGCTTGACTTTGGCAAGAAAATCATGCAACAGGCAGAGAAGGAGAAAACAAGAGTGTAGATGATGATTGATAACAACAAACAAATTGCCTCATTCATTGGTAACATTCATATATCGTATACATGGTTATACAATGGTCTGGAATTCTTGGTAAAGTCCCACAAGATCCCATCAGTTGTCTCACTCACTGAAGCTAAACCCAAGAACCAGGTAGGAAAGAGATACAAGAATACTTGGATCAACTTAGGATGATTTCCACCAAGAAAGATTTGGAGGTGAACAGACAAAATATGTAGAACTACATTGGTGGTCCTGTCCAGATCAAGACAATGTTTCTCATTCTCCAGAAGGAAGTTCAAATTGGTTCCAAATAATTGTACCTAGATTCCATGGAGGCTAGAGTCTGCTTCCATCCAGACACCATTAAACAGTTTGGTGATGTCATCACACAATACCAAGCTTGACACCAATATGTGAGTGATAGACATTAATTGGAAGTTGTTGAGCTAGATTTTCCCCAAACTCAAGCATGATATTGTTTTATCTTGTTAGGCTGTCTTGTTGGCTCTACCCTAGTTTGTCTTATATGGGCATGAGTGTATTTTAATATTCTTTTGTAAATAATTTGTAAGTGGAATTCCAAGTGTCAATTGTGGAATGTGAAGAGTCATGATGTAATGTAATTGAATAGTAATTTACGAAGAAGTTGAAGAGTCAGGAGGGAAGTGCAAGAGTCATATAATGGAGTTTAAGAGTTACCCCCTCTTATTATAAATATAACCTCATAACTCATGTAAAGGGATTTTGGGAGCCAAGATTTTGGATAGTATTAGGCTTAGGATCAGAGTCTTGGGAGTTTGTGAGAGCCTTGGCTTCTTTGTAGCGTAGAGGGAGTATATTTCTTTGGAGGAGCAGGTGATGTTGACTTCACATTCCACTATTGGGGCTAGTGGTCCATCAATGGTATATGTATGATTGGAACTTTCACTTAATAAAAGATCAGAGCTAACATGTTTTCATGTATATGTTGTGAATATAGTAGGAATATTCTTGTTATGTTTTCAATGTATGTTATTTAACTTACGATTATGCTTATGAAATATTTCATTTTCATTGGTGCAAATATTATTGAATGCGCATTGTTGTTTAATTCATCATTGTTAACTTGTGAACTATTTGACATAGTAGTTTGTGATTTCATTTATCCTCGTGTGTTCCTTTCAAGTTGTGTACTATTACATGCTTCTAAGGGGCTCACTCATTTTCCATTTCATGTGGTAGAACCTTCATTCACCGCACTTGACTCTCTGGAGGGTCAAACACTTGTTCTCACCAACGTCATTATACATCACTCTATTCGTTATTACAAGTAGGGCACATCATTATACCCATTGTGTCAGAAACTAGGCTGTATTCTTGATGAGACTCCTACACCAAATGCTGTGAGTCTGATTAGGAATTCATATCGAGGAGATCCCATGAATGTTGGTGGGTCTATCATCATTAATAATTCCTAATACATTAAATGTGAAAGATATTGAGGATTTATTGTGCAAATCGTGTAGGAGACCAACAATAGAGGATCATGGGGACTTGTTTCTTGCTACAGGCTAATCACAACTCTGCTAGGTCATTGACATTCACAGCTTCCATGTGGTTGCAGGAACACTAGGGAACACGATCCACATTTTTATGGATTTTCGAGGGAATTTATCCTTCCTTCAAGGAGGATTACACTAAAGTACTTTTTGTATAAATAAAGGGCCTTATCGTCCCAACAGGGGATTCAAATTCTAGGAGAAAGATACTGATAATCAGAGAAAGGATCTTGCCTATCACTTCAGTTGTCGTGTTTCATGTATGAACACTTTTGTAGATTAATGAAAATAATTTCTTTGTTCTTAGTATGATTTTATTCTAAGGGACTTGAGTCTCCTTAGGTTAGGGCCCTACCTAAGTGCTCAAGCCCCTTCATGTACATTTCCTTTCCATGCATTTAGTGTAGTTGTGATTTTTTGCAAGTCTTATTTCTGAGAAAAGTATTCTCTTTGTAGGGTTTATAAGTGAGATCCTTATGAAAGTTTGGTTATATACCTTGTTCAGATAAGAACAAAAATAGCCTCATTCATGCAATAATAGTTTTCATTCTAAATTCAACTCATCCTTTCCACTATTATTTTACTTTCTACAATTAATGGTTTTCTAATTGTTTAAACGTTTTGTTGTTATCAGTTAGACATGAATTTTTCTTGCAGATGGATGGTATTGTTTCATAGGTTAAATTAGTATTGTTTCCATGAATTTAGATCATTCCCATCATCACCTTTTCACTTACTACTTTACATCTATGCAAACTGCCTATAGTCCAAAATCTTCCCTACCGAGCTACAGGAAACCCCCAATCTTGTTTCTTCCTTGCATAATATGACTCAATGAGTGTGCTTGAGCTTGGTAAAGACCATTTATCCCTTACACAACCTTCAACCACCTTTTCCACCCTCCAAACCACTCTTAAACTTCATAATTTTTCTCTCAGATGTTTCCTATAACAAAATAGAATCTTATAACAATACATAGATTGCTTTAGAATGGTTCCAAAATTGCACTAGAAGCTTAGAAATCATCCCTCAACATTTATTAATGACCATTAGAACTTGCATATGGAGTCTGAAGGATAAGAGAACCCTTATGAACTTTTCCTTAATAGCTATAGTTTCCTTCTTGCAACTAGGGTTTGCTTCTTTTTCTATGTCTTTGATTTGTTATGCACCATAAAGTAGGATTGATTTGCTTTCAACAATCTTAAAGTATTTACTTTTCCTTCTTGCAAATAGAATATGGTTTACTTTAGTCATTTCCTTTCATATAGTAGCATAGATTTACTTTCTGCAAAACATTGTAGAATTACATTTTATCATTTATATTCCTACAATTAGGTTAGGGTTTAATTTTTGTCATTTATTTTTCTGCAATAGAATAAGGTGTATTTCAATTATTTACTTTCCTACAAATTAGAATAGATTTATTTATTGCTCACTGAATTTTCCAAACATTTACTATAACATCATGGTATTTGTGCATCTTGACCTCCCTTCACTGCATCAGATTAACCTAAGTAGAATATATTGCATGATGTACATATAGTACTGATACCTCTTAAGTTTGTATGGACCCTAGGTTGATAATCAAAGTTGAGCCCCTTAGGAGTTCCAACATTCTTGTTTTAATACTAAGTGTCATCACTAGGACTAAGATGTTTAAAGTCGGAAGAATACTAGAGTGGTATATTAGGATGAAGGTTTTTTAAGTATTTTTGAAGTTTTTTTTGTTTGTTTGTTTTATGCTTTTTTTCCCAATTTTTTTTGTAATGAAATTTTCAAAATTCCTCACAATGTTATTTTTTTTAAATAGTTAATAATTTGAAGTTAAGATTTTTTATATATTTATATATTGTTAATTAATTTAGGATGCCATATTTTTTAAATATATTATAAAAATAGAATTTTAAACTCTTTTAACTTTTTACTTCAATATAAAACAATTATTTGTCAATAAAAACAATAATTTTAAATATTTGAAAGAAAACAACTATAATTTTTGAATATATATATATATATATATATATATATATATATATATATATATATATAATTAAAAAAACACATTTTGGGAGCTTTTATATTAAATTGACATATCAAAACAAATGATTTTTATAG
The DNA here is from genome assembly GCA_031772625.1 of Pinus tabuliformis. Classification (NCBI taxonomy): domain Eukaryota; kingdom Viridiplantae; phylum Streptophyta; class Pinopsida; order Pinales; family Pinaceae; genus Pinus; species Pinus tabuliformis. Next base: position 887,637,915 of record CM062806.1, on the reverse strand, counting down.
AGCAAAAAAGGACAAAAAAAAATAGATTTTTTTTTTTTTTTTTGAATTTTATGTTAAAAAGATAATAATATTTCAAGCTTTTTTCCGAGAAATAATGATTCACATCAAAATTAAAAATAGAATAACATAATAAAAATATTAATCATAAAACAACAATAAATGATCACTTATTCTTATAATAAAATATTAGAGTCAAAACATTACAAGTATAAGTTATTAATATTTTCCAAATTTGAGCTTGTTTTTAAAGCATTACTTAAAATCAATCAACAATATGATATAAGAAAAATTAATCATATTTAAGAGCTTCACTATCATTTTTTTCCATGGTATTATGTGCTTCCATTGGGTCATTTTCCTCTCCCATCACATCTTTGGTGTTTGAAAATCTCCCAATGTATTCCTTTCAAATCAATCCATCTAACAATGTTTAAGGTTCCTTTGACTTTTTTGCTACATTTGATTCATTAAAATATCCTTTCTTCAAACCAACTTCTTGCATTTTGTTTCGAAGAAATTGAATTGAATTAATTGTTTGATGAATAAATTTT